>JALAZF010000372.1:2400000-3000000 GCA_022829125.1 Lathyrus tuberosus
CTGATACCAGAATTTCAATTGGTATCAGAGCAGGCATCCTGTCTGTCTCTGGGTGAGATCTAGGGAAGTTACTTTCTGGTGAAAAGATGGACAAAGAAGTTAGAGGATTCGTCAACAGACCCCCTATTTTGGATGGATCCAATTATGACTATTGGAAGCCAAGGATGACCACCTTCTTAAAATCCTTGGACAGTAGGGCTTGGAAGGCTATTATTAAAGAGTGGAAATCACCTGTCATGTGTGAGAAGGATGATGCTGGCAAAGATAAAGAAGGCACCTCTAAGCCAAAGCCTGAAGAAGAGTGGACCAAGGAGGAAGATGAGCTTGCCCTTGGAAATTCCAAAGCTCTGAATGCAATCTTCAATGGAGTGGATAAGAATATCTTCAGGTTAATTAATACCTGTGAAGTTGCTAAGCAAGCATGGGATATCTTGTAGGCTACTCATGAAGGAACATCTAGAGTCAAGATGTCAAGACTTCAGATTTTAACATCAAAATTTGAAAGCCTGAAGATGAAGGAAGATGAGACTATTCATGATTTCCACATGAGTGTTCTTGAGCTGGCCAATGCATCTAGTGCTCTTGGTGAGAAGATGTCAGATGAAAAGCTTGTGAGGAAGATCCTTAGGTCCCTACCTAAGAAGTATAAGATGAAGGTTACTGCCATTGAAGAATCACAAGACATCAGCAAGATGAGAGTTGATGAGCTCATTGGATCTCTTCAAACCTTTGAGCTTGGGTTGAATGAGGAAGAACCAGAAAAGAAGCCAAAGAGTATAGCCCTGGTGACAAATGGTGAAGAAGAGAAAGGGAAGAAATCTGAATCCCAGGAGGATCTATCTCAGGCCATAGTGATGTTGGGAAGACAGTTCACCAAAGTATTCAAGAGAATGAATAATAACTCCAGGCCTAATGTCAAGAACATGACTTCTGACACCAGCAAGAAGGATGAAGAGAAAGCTGCCCAAGATAAAGGAGTGAAGTGCTTTAAGTGTGAAGGGTATGGACATGTCAAGAAAGAATGTCCCACCTTCTTGAAAAAGCAGAAGAAGGGCATGACAGTTTCCTGGTCTGACTCTGATAGTGAAAGTGAAGGCGAGTCAGCAAAGCATGTGAGAGCTTTAACAGGAGCTGTGGTTTTTGATGATGATTCTAGTGATGGAGAAGTAACTTATGAGGAGTTGGCATCTACCTATCAAGAGCTGTGTTTGAAGAGTGCTGAAATTTGTCAAGAAAATAAGTGCCACAAGCAACAGATTGCTCAGCTAGAGAATGAAAAGACAGATCTGGAAAATGAAGTGGTGCTAGTTAGAGCTCACCTTGATCAAATGACCAAGTCTGTTAGGATGCTGAGCTGTGGTACAGATACACTTGACAAGATTCTTCAGTCAGAAAAAGTTGCTGGAGACAAAGCTGGGATAGGTTATGTGGTTGAGGATAAGGGAACTTCTGAAGGAAGCACTTCAGGTTCAAAGAAGGAAGTGTCACAACTTTCATCTCAACATCAGCCAAAGAAGCAGGATCCTACCCCTAAGAAAGCTGATGTTTCCCAACCTAAGAAGATTGAGAAGAAGACTGGTCCCTATCAGAAGAGAAAGCAGCCACAGGGAGCTAGCCAATATATGCCCCCACAATACCATGAGAGCATGCAAGCTGCTCAGTTCAAACAGCACATGTCTCATCAGGTGTCTCAACATCAGGACAACTGGTATGGTTATGGTTATGAATACACCAATGCTGTTCCTTATATATATGGAAGAAGAAAGCCACACCATCATGGGAGACAATCCAGGAAACAGCATTCTCAGCCGTCTTATGGGAGAAGATATCAACATAATAGATGGTAGGGCAGTTATGGCAGTAGGAGACCACATTATAGATGGCAGCATAAGCAATCTCATCATGGCAGAAGATTCAGAGATGAAAGGGTGAGATGCTATTACTGTGGAAGGGTTGGACATATGCAGTACTCTTGCTACAAGCTGCATGGATACCCTCAACCTCAAAACAGATGGAGAGAGCACAGGCCCAAAGTTGTTAAACAATGGGTACCTAAGGAGAAGGTGAAGTGCTTATTGGCTCACTTGGATGACAAAGAGGCTAAAGAAGGAACATGGTACTTTGACAGTGGGTGTTCCAAGCACATGTCTGGATGTAGATCCATGGTTGATGATCTTAGACCTTGCCCCTCTCATGAAGTCATATTTGGTAATGGAGAAAAAGGTGTTGTTGCAGGAGTTGGGAAAGTGCAAGGTAATGGTAGACCTGAACTTGACAATGTTCTGTTTGTCAGTGGCTTAAGTGCAAATTTGATCAGCATAAGCCAGTTGTGTGATGAAGGTTACAAGGTAAACTACACTAAGCATGAGTGTGTGGTTTCTGATGAGCATAATCAGGTTATTATGAAGGGTACCAGAACAAAAGACAACTGCTATCAGTGGATTTCTCTTAATGCTCAAGTTGATGTTACAACATCAGACTATGACATCAGGATGCTGAAAGATCACTCAGAGTTAGTGAGTCCTGATGTGAATTCTTTTAAATGTTTAAAAGGAAAGTCTTTATGGAAGGAGAAAATTAGTAATTGGTCTTTAAAAAATACTGAAAAGCTGGCGCCATACCTCAGACCATCATTCTCTAGTGTAGCAAGATCACGGTTCATCAAAGAGCATATCTTCCGTCCGTTTGTCTTCTTCAACAAGAAGAATCATCTGAACTCATACTGCCTCAAGGGAACCATGTCAAACCAGACGTCGTCTCCATCAAAGAAATCTGTCGGTCAAAGCTCTTCGCGAGATAAGGCTAGGGTTTCTTCAGAAGAGGGATTTGCAGAAGAAGCTTTGAATATAGAACCTATCTCAATGATGCTCCCAGAATCAGGTACTTCGAGACCCACTAAACTAACTCCTAAGAGACCTGCTACTATCTTCAAGAATCCTGAAACAAAGAAGGGTGTTACTAGTGTGTTATTTGGGGACAAAATTGTGCCGAAATCATATACGTCTCAGACTATTGAAGAGAAGTTTGATGTAGACAATAGGATGGGTAATCTTGCCTCAAAGATTCTGGACAAAGGCATCCCTGTCAAAGGAATTTCAATCCCACTGAATCGGATGCCAGCTGAGAAAGACAACATGCAGGAAAGTAAGTTAAGTCTTCAATAACTTGTAATGACAACTATTGAAGATGCTGATCAGAGTGAAGACATGCATGAAGAAGCAGGTGTTGAAGAGGAGGTTAGAACATTGCTTAGTAGGGATGCTGAGACTACTTATGTAATTGATGCTGATGACCTGTCTGATGATGAAGTCATTGGAAGAGCAGTGCCTAGTCTGTCCAAGAGACTAAGAACAAGAAAAGGAAAGATGGTTGAATCATCGTCAAAGAAAGCTTCTGATGAGAAGAGGAAAAAGACTGTTGTTGGGCCAACAAAAGCATGGAGTAAGGTTGATGTGAATCCTAGAAAAAGGAAGCTAGTGGAAGAATCTGAATCAGAGTATGATGTTGAGGATGATGCTCAAGACATCACTCCTGTCAGAAAGACAATCTTGAAGAGAATTGCTGACAAGATACCTGAGGTTCCGGTTGATAACATTTCATTCCATTATGCGAGCAGTGCGTCGATGTGGAAGTTCATCTGTCAAAGAAGACTTGCTCTTGAGAGAGAGATTGGGAAAGAAATTATGGAGATTAAAGAAATCATAGAGGTGATTAAGGCTACTGGTCTGATAAAGACGATTCATGGGTTCTCCGAGTGCTATGACAGCCTGGTTAAGGAATTTGTGGTCAATATTCCTGTGAAGATTTCAGACAAAAGCAGTGTGGACTACATGAAAGTGTTTGTGAGAGGGAAATGTGTTGAATTCTCTCCTGAGGTTATAAACAAGTATCTAGGAAGAAAAGATGAAGAATTTATTGAGCTAGAAGCCACTGAGAATGATGTCTGCAAGGAAATAACTGCTGGTCAAGTTAAGGTATGGCCCTTGAAAGGGAAACTGCCAACTAGCAAACTTAGTGTTAAGTATGCTATCTTACACAGAATTGGAGCCGCAAATTGGGTGCCTACCAATCATAAAACCACAACAGCTGTGGGACTAGGGAGGTTTATTTATGTTGTAGGTACTAAGAAGAAATTTGACTATGGAGCATATGTGTTTGAGCAGACTGCAAGACATGCCACCACTAATGCTATCAAACTGCCTATAGCATTTCCTTCGCTCATCTGTGGAGTTATGATGAAACAACATCCAGGCATCTTAACAAGTTCAGACACAGCATGTAAGAGGGAATCAGCTTTATCTTTGCATCCCAAACTGTTTGTTGGGAGCCATGTTCCAGACATTGTTAAAACATCAAGCTCTGGGAGTAAGAAGGTCAGTATAAAATCTGAGCTGATTAAAGAATTAAGGGCGACCTGCGAGGATCTTGACATGGTTATCAAGACCAACACTGATTGGAAAATGAAGATTGAGCAGATGATTAAAGACTTGGAACAGGGGGAAGACAATGGTGACACTGAGGATTCCAGGTCAGATGAGGGTGATGAAGATGCTGATGGTACTAGCTCGGATGAAGACTAATCTCCATCTGCTTTTCTTTAGTAGTTTCATTATTAGTTTAGTTTTTTGTTGGGTTTGTAATTTGAATATTGTGTTGTTTTATGCACTGGTTATGTTTTTAGTTTCCTTCTATGATTTGTTTTGCCTGTTTACTAACTGAGAGGCTAACAATGAGAGCTAGGGTTTTCTGACTATAGTTAATAGGGCTTCTTATAGAAACTTGCCTAATTGTGGCTAAAAAGGGGGAGAAAATAGCCAAGAGAGTCAAGTGTATCAAAGAGTATTATTGCCATATGCTGCTAATGTGATGTTGCTGCAGTGAGGAGGAGTTTTGACTGAACTTGTGAAGATATCATGACATTTGAAGAGTGCAGCCAAGCAGACATCTAGGGGGAGTAAAGTGCTGCACATTGTGAGCTACTGAACAGCTGTGATGCTGGTTCATGTTTTAGAGGGGGAGCACCAATTGGCTGTTGTCAACAATGAAGATGGTGCTGCAGCAGATCAAGTAATGAAGACCATGAAGATTGGCTGTTGTCAACAATAAAGATGGTGCTGCAGCAGATCAAGTGTTGAAGACTATGAAGATTGTCAAACTGCTGCTGATTGAGTTTCATTTTTTAAAGATTATTCCGCTGCTGAAGTCTCTGAAGATGTAGAGATTGTTTTAGCCAAAATTAGCCAAAGGGGGGGATTGTTAGTTCTTGAATTGACTGGAATTTTGGTAAAACAAAGTATATTCAATGTTGATGTCAAGGTGCTGATGTTGTAACATTGAAGTCTTAACACTGGGCTGTGTTAAGTAATCAATTGCTGAAGTTGGATGTCTGATGTCACACAGGTGATGTTGTAACATCAGATCTGCAGAATTAACAACAGCAGGTTGTTAAGTTTTTAGGGTTACGTGTTAGCTGGAATTGTGGAGAGTGGTTGACTCATTGGATGAGAATATCTTGGGATAGATATTTTCTGTTACATGGGAGATTTGATTGCAGGTCTGTTGGAGAATTAAAAGGTTGAAGATTTAAAAAGATTTTGGGGATAAAATCTGTTTTGAAGATTCAGTTTTAATTAACAAATCTGATCAAATATTGTGACAAGTCCAAGCCCAATTCAGGAGCTATATAAAGCGCACAAGACCAAAGGAAAAAGTACAGAAAACATTCAGAAGATCAAGAGCAGGAGGCTTAGTGTCTAGAGTTTATTTAAAGTGCTTGTATTTACACTATTCTAGGGTTTGAATAGGTGTTGAGTTTCTGTCCTCTCTAGAAGCTGTGAAGCAATAGAGAGTGGTTGATTGATCGAAGCTATGAAGTAAGATCAAGGGTACTCAAAGTGGTTTCTTTGAGTGTTTGTATGGGATTGAGTGGTGTTCTCATACCTAAGTGGTTTCTTAGGTAGGAAGTCATTAGTAGAGTATAAGTTTAGGAGATTGTTAACGGGTTGTTGAGTCTGTAAATTATATCTACAAGTAGTGAATTTCATCCCTGGCTTGGTAGCCCCCAGAGTAGGTTGGTTGTAACCGAACTGGGTCAACAATTCTTGGTGTTATTTTACTGTTATTGCTGTCCATTGTGCAGAGTGTGTTGTTGTGACATCACACCTTAACATCACACGTCTGATACCAGAATTTCATAAACTATAATGGCTTGTGTATTGAATATGCTGACCTTGCTGTTCCTTTTGAATTAAAATCTAGATTAATACACTTGTTGCCGAGATTTAGTGGTCTTGCAGGTGAGGACCCACACAAGCATCTTAAAGAATTCCATATCATTTGTTCTACCCCACTTAGGCCTGAAGGAATTACAGAAGATCACATCAAGCTGAGAGCCTTTCCGTTTTCTCTACAAGGTGCGGCCAAAGACAGGTTATATTATCTTGAGCCGAATTCTGTTGCTACTTGGAATGATTTGAAGAAGGTATTCCTAGAGAGATACTTTCCTGCCTCCAGAGCTGCCTCGATACAAAAAGACGTTTGTGGTATTAGACAACAGGATAATGAATCATTGGCTGAATATTGGGGGAGATTCAAATAATTAGTTTCGAGTTGTCCACAACACCAGATCACCGAGCAATTGTTGATTCAATATTTCTATGAAGGATTAAAACCAATGGATAGGAATATTTTAGATGCTGCTAGTGGTGGAGCATTTGTTGATAAGACTCCAGCTACTGCCAAGGCTCTGATTGAGAACATGTCACTTAACTCCCAACAGTATACAACGAGAGACAATTCTGTTCAAACAAAAGGTGTGAATGAGGTTCATGTTTCTTCTCATATTTCTCATTCTGAAAAGGCCTTCGAAAATAGAATGAATGAGCTAACAGAATTAGTGAAACAGTTGGTCGTGGTATGTAAAGCTCAAGCAGCCCAACAAGCCCAAACAACAAGCTTATGTGGTATTTGTACTTCTCCTGATCATCCTACCGATACATGTCCTATTTTGCAAGATGAAAAGACTACTGAATTACCCCAAGTATATGCAGCAGCTCTTTACAATCAAGGTAACAATCATGGTAACAACCAAAATAGGTACAACATTCCTGACATGTCCACTAATAAATACCATCCAAATTGGAGGAACCATCCAAACCTTCGATATGGAAATCAGCATCCCAACCCACAACACTATCCCAACCAACAACAATTGATTCTACCATTGCCACCACCACAAAACCCTCCACAGGCTGCAACCACTTCTACCCCAGCTTCTGGTCCTTCATTAGAGGATATTGTTAAGCAATTGGCTGCCAATAATCTCCAATTCCAACAGCGGACAGATTCCAGCATCCAAGCCTTGCAAACACAAATAAGACAACTTACTTCTTCAGTTAATGGTATTCAGCAAGCACAAGGATCCAACCAACTACCTTCCCAAACAGTGGTGAATGCTAAAGGTCCTAATGTGAGTACAATAACCTTGCAATCCGGAAAAGTTACAGATTATGTCCAGGAAAAAAATGAGGAAGTTGTTGAGCCTGAGCCTTCTGTTGTTGAGGAAAAAGAGTATGTACCTAGGATACCTTTCCCACACCGAGTGCAGAAAAATAAGAACATTCTTGAGGAAGACACACACAGAGAGAGAGAGAGAGAGAGATTTTGGACATGTTTAAAAAAGTGGCGGTAAACATTCCGCTTCTTGATGTAATTAAGCAGATTCCAAAGTATGCAAAGTTTCTTAAGGATTTATGTACTCATAAAAGGAGATTGAAAGGGAACGAGAGAGTGAATATGGGAAGGAACATTTTTGCCTTCACTCATTCTAACGATATAGTTGAGCAAAATGTGTCAGCCCTTTTCCAGGCCATGCCACAAAAGTGCAAGGATCCAGGAACTTTTGCTATCCCTTGTACCATTGGGAATAGTAAATTCGAAAATTGCATGCTTGATTTAGGAGCCGGTATTAATGTTATGCCTACTTCTATTTATAATAATCTTGATCTTGGTCCTTTGCAGCATACAGGTTTAATCATTCAGCTGGCAAACAGAAGCAATGCCCGCCCCGTCGGAGTCGTGGAAGATGTCCTCGTGCAAGTTAATGACTTGATTTTTCCTGCAGATTTTTATATTCTTGACATGGAAGGAGAAACAAAGTCAAGCAAGGCACCCATCATTCTCGACAGACCGTTCATGAAAACAGTGAAGATAAAAATTGATGTTGATGATGGCACGATGACCATGGAGTTTGGTGATATCATCGCTAAATTTAACATCTTTGATGCAATGAAACATCCCATGGAAGAGCATTTTGTTTTCCACATTGAGTTACTTTCTGACTTAGTAGATGATATATATCCCGAGTTTTTATCTGATTTTCTGTCTTTACTAGACTATGATGATACTTACTCCTGTGATGTATGTACTAACACTAATGTTTTCTCTGTTTATGCCGAAATAAATTATGCCCTGCAGGCTGATATTTTTCATGTGGATGAGGCTATAGATGAAGTAGTTTGTGCGGCTGAGCCTCTTGACATCCCTACTGCCCCAACCATTCCGTCCATTGAGCAGCCTCCTTCTTTAGATCTCAAACCACTCCCGTAAAATCTTAAATATGCCTACTTAGAGAGAAATGAAAAGCTTCCTGTTATTATTTCGTCTAACCTTGATTTCAATCAAGAAAGTAAGCTTTTGCAGGTCTTAAAGAGACATAAAAAGGCGATTTGGTGGACCTTGGCAGACATTCCCGGTATTAGCCCTTCCATGTGCATGCATCGGATTTTGCTTGAAGAAGGAGCTAAGGTGGTGAGGCTGCCCCAAAGGAGGCTTAATCCTTTAATTCTTGATGTGGTGAAGAAAGAGGTAACCAAGTTGTTGCAAGCATGTATCTGATAAGTGCAAAATGTACCTATTTTTGTATATAAGTTTTGTTGCACTTATCATTACTTTGTGTTAAAATTGGTTGAATAAACCCCGCTTTGTTCGTAATTACGTTTACTTTACGTTTTCGTGTGTATAGTGCGTTATCATGTAAATATCATTGAGAGTAATTGATTTTAATTTATTTTTGTAGGTATTCCAGTAATGGGATTTTTCCATATTCATAAAGAGCATTGAATAAGCTTTCTAGTGCTTCAAACCGTGCGTCAATCGGAGTTACGGTTCAAGAGTTATGATCAAAACAAGTTCGGGTTTGCTGTCATGTTCGCACTGCGAATGCCCGTGGCGAGCACTCGCTGTCGAGTTCGCACTGCGAACCCGGGGGCGAATGAATAGTGCCCATAAGTGTGAAAAACACTATTTTTGACGTTGCAAAGGCGGTTTATGTTCGCAGTGCGAACGGGGACTCGCAGTGCGAACCTAGGCAGTAACTTTTGCCTATTTTAGTCATTTTTCATCATTTTTTAGGTTATGGTTTTGGGGATTCTTGCTCCAACTCCATCAAACTTCATTTTTTCAGTAGATTAGCTTATAAAACAACATGGAAGCTTGCATGTGGATGATCCGAGGTGGATTTCTCATCGATCGGCTCCGACAATCCGTGAAGTGTTTGGTTCATTTCTTTTCTTCTTTGTGTTTTTCTTCTATGTTGGGTTTTGTATATGTATTGACTACGATCTCATGTATATTTATCTCCCATGGAGTTGTATAAAACTTGCTTTACAAATCTTTATTGGTGGTTGTCTCTGATTTTTGCTTTATGCGCGGGGTTTGGGGTGCGTTAGAGATAACCGTCGCAAACTTCGATTAGGGATGACTGTCTGTTAGTTTCTGGATTCTAGAGATAGATTTAGGGCTAACAATCTTCAATAGGCGTCGAAGCTTAATGCCTTACATGTTTCGAGGCTTCGCTCGCGAGAGTGACGAAGAGAGTAACACGGTTGTTTTCTCAACTTTGCGTTAGACATAACATGTGTTGTGAGTGATGCTGGGTGATATTGAGGAGTATTGTAGGTTGAGTATAACTGGTCGGTAAGTTTAAGTTTGTGAGGAGTGGTTTATATGCATTGCCGGACGAGTTTTTCTCTCTGAAGAATGAATTTGTTTTATGTTTTAATGTTTACTTTTCTGTTTTCTTGTTTGAAACCATTCAAAACCAAACTCATAAACGCGAGAGACTGTCGAACGACATTCTTTCCCTCGAACCGATCTCTGTGGACACGACATAAATCCCGGAGGGAATTCTTCCAAAAATAAATATTTTTGCTTGCTTGCCGCTATTCCGCAATCAACAAAATGGCGCCGTTGCCGGGGATCGGTTTTGATATTGAATCGCATTGCGATAGTTTCTTTGTTTTTGAGTTTTGTATATATCGTATATATTGTCTGTTTCCATTATGTTTGTTCAAGTGTTGTATACATTTTGTTCCCGTAACATTTGTTCAAGTTTTTGGTTAGGAGGTTTGCTTTTGGTTGCGCGGTGAGGCATCACTATGGCATGAATGAAGGAAGTTTCTAATTAAGCACCGTAAAGACGTCGAGCTTACGACGTAAAACAAGCATGTTTTATAGTTTTTCTTTTTGAATGTTTTTGGTTGTTGTTTGCTCACAGATTTTGATTGACTTACTTGAGGATGCTTTTGTGATTTTCCAAGTTGGTTCGTTTCAACTTGCGGATGTATGGTAATGATTTTGTTAAGTTTTGTACACGTCCGAGGTATGTATTTATTACTTTCTATACTTTAGCATATTCATGATACTTAGGCTTTTTACAAACTTCCATGTCATCCATTCTTTTGTATACTTGTTCTATTGTGAATCACTTTAGTTCCCAACCTTTTTGTGAGGTGGCTTTCCATTGTTCATATATGCGCGGAGAATCAACATTCTTGTTCTAACTGGTTTTTATTATGTTGAATCTTTTGTCTATGTTGATTATATGAATGCATGAAAAGGATCAAGGCAATTGTTTCATTTTGAGCACAACCACCTTAGCCAAATAGTCAATTCACCTTGTGAGTGTGTGAGAATTCGTAACCCCTTTGAGCTTTTTGATCCATGTTTTATGTGAACTTAATGCTTGTCTATGAGTGTTTAGTTCACTTATTTTTGAATGGATTTTGTTTTTTCTTGGACCTCAACTTTGTGTTGTTGTATGGATTTTTTCCTTGCCTTAGAAAGTAGGGAGTATTCACATGATGGTGCGGTTGAATTCAAGTTGGGGAGAGGATGATTGTGTGTACTCATTGGTTGGATTCTATACGGATTGAAAAAGAAAAGAAAAAAGAGAAAAATTTGTGAAAAAGAAAAAGAAAGAAAAAAAGAAGAAAAATAAAATCCTTGAAAAAAGAAACAAAAAAAGTTTTAATAATTGTGCTAAATAAGTATTGTGTGTTATGTAGCACTTGGGATTTTGGAAGAAGTTGGTTGAAATTTTGTGTGTGAATCTTTGTGAGTTTTCACTCCCTTAGGTTTAGGCAAGTTTTTGTTTCAATTACCTTTAGAAATTGTCCCTTGTTTGTTTACCCGACCACGTTACAACCTTGAAAAGTCCTTGTGATTCTTGCCTTTGTATTTTCAATGTGAATTTGTGGATGTATGCATAATTTAGTCTTTTGTTTGCATGAATGTTGTGTGAGTGTAAAGTACCTCATTTTGTGTTTTTCAACTACCGATGATTGTTCTTACTAAGTGTGATTCACTTTGGAACTTGTGTTGTTTTAGAATGTTCGGCATGAATTTTTGTATTTTGCATTTGTTTCGTGACTATGTTATCGTCGTAGTTTAGTGGTAAGTATTTACTTTTTGTGTGTACCATTTTCATTTGAACCATTCATTCGTTTCCGTTTTTCAAAACCTGTTAATTCGTCAGTCTTTGGATATTGCTTGTGCGTTTTCAAGTTTGTTTGATTCTTGTTTGTGGACAAACAATTATGTAAGTTGGGGAGAGTTTGATAAGTGCAAAATGTACCTATTTTTGTATATAAGTTTTGTTGCACTTATCATTACTTTGTGTTAAAATTGGTTGAATAAACCCCGCTTTGTTCGTAATTACGTTTACTTTACGTTTTCGTGTGTATAGTGCGTTATCGTGTAAATATCATTGAGAGTAATTGATTTTAATTTATTTTTGTAGGTATTCCAGTAATGGCATTTTTCCATATTCATAAAGAGCATTGAATAAGCTTTCCAGCGCTTCAAACCGTGCGTCAATCGGAGTTACGGTTCAAGAGTTATGATCAAAACAAGTTCGGGTTTGCTGTCATGTTCGCACAGCGAATGCCTGTGGCGAGCACTCGCTGTCGAGTTCGCACTGCGAACCCGGGGGCGAATGAATAGTGCCCAGAAGTGTGAAAAACACTGTTTTTGACGTTGCAAAGGCGGTTTATGTTCGCAGTGCGAACGGGGACTCGTAGTGCGAACCTGGGCAGTAACTTTTGCCTATTTTAATCATTTTTCATCATTTTTTAGGTTATGGTTTTGGGGATTCTTGCTCCAACTCCATCAAACTTCATTTTTTCAATAGATTAGCTTATAAAACAACATGGAAGCTTGCATGTGGATGATCCGAGGTGGATTTCTCATCGATCGGCTCCGACAATCTGTGAAGTGTTTGGTTCATTTCTTTTCTTCTTTGTGTTTTTCTTCTATGTTGGGTTTTGTATATGTATTGACTACGATCTCATGTATATTTATCTCTCATGGCGTTGTATAAAACTTGCTTTACAAATCTTTATTGGTGGTTGTCTCTGATTTTTGCTTTATGCGCGGGGTTTGGGGTGCGTTAGAGATAACCGTCGCAAACTTCGATTAGGGATGACTGTCTGTTAGTTTCTGGATTCTAGAGATAGATTTAGGGCTAACAATCTTCAATAGGCGTCGAAGCTTAATGCCTTCCGTGTTTCGAGGCTTCGCTCGCGAGAGTGACGAAGAGAGTAACACGGTTGTTTTCTCAACTTTGCGTTAGACATAACCTGTGTTGTGAGTGATGCTGGGTGATATTGAGGAGTATTGTAGGTTTAGTATAACTGGTCGGTAAGTTTAAGTTTGTGAGGAGTGATTTATATGCATTGCCGGACGAGTTTTTCTCTCTGAAGAATGAATTTGTTTTATGTTTTAATGTTTACTTTTCTGTTTTCTTGTTTGAAACCATTCAAAACCAAACTCATAAACGCGAGAGACTGTCGAACGACATTCTTTCCCTCGAACCGATCTCTGTGGACACGACATAAATCCCGGAGGGAATTCTTCCAAAAATAAATATTTTTGCTTGCTTGCCGCTATTCCGCAATCAACAGTATCATATATCCTATCTCTGACTGTAATTGGGTAAGTCCAGTGTAGGTTGTACCTAAGAAATTTGGACTCACTGTGATAAAAAATGAAAAGAATGAACTTGTTCCCACTAGAGTTCAGAATAGTTGGAGAGTTTGTATTGATTATAGGAGGTTGAACTAGGCGACTAGAGATGATCACTTTCCCTTGCCGTTCATGGATCAAATGCTCAAACGGCTAGCAGGTAAATCACATTATTGTTTCCTTGATGGTTTTTCAGGTTATTTTCAGATCCATATTGCACTAGAGGATCACGAAAAGACAACCTTCACGTGCCCATTTAGTACATTTGCTTACAGGAGAATGCCATTTGGACTTGGCAATGCTCCTGGCACATTCTAGCGATGCATGACTAGTATTTTTGCTGGATTTATTGAAATTGCATGGAAGTCTTTATGGGTGATTTTACTGTTTATGGTTCTTCATTTGATGCATGTTTGAAAAGTTTAAATATGGTTTTAGAGAGATGCATTGAAACTGACCTTGTTTTGTATTATGAAAAATGTCATTTTATGGTTGAGCAGGGAATTGTTTTAGGCCACATAATTTCTGAAAAAGTAATTTCAGTAGACCCTGCTAAGATTGATGTGATTTCTACATTGCCTTACCCATCTTGCATTCGCGAGATTCATTCTTTTCTAGGTCATGCAGGTTTTTACAGGCGCTTCATAAAGGACTTCAGTAAGATAGCTCTTCCGCTTTCAAACTTGTTGAAGAACGATGTAACCTTCAACTTTGATGAGAAATTCAAGCAGGCGTTTGATTTCTTGAAGAAAGCATTGACATCCGCCCCCATCATACAGCCTCCTGATTGGAACCTTCCTTTTGAGATTATGTGTGATGCATCCAACTATGCAGTTGGAGCGGTCCTTACACAAAGGGTGGACAAGGCTGCCCATGTTATTTACTATGCTTTTAGGACTTTAGATTCTGCACAAACTAATTACACTACCACTGAAAAGGAACTTTTAGCGATTATTTTTGCTCTTGACAAGTTTAGACCATATTTTCTAGGTTCTAAGGTTGTTGTTTTTACTGACCATGCATCTTTGAAGTACCTTTTAAAGAAATCAGAAGTAAAACCGAGATTAATTTGGTGGATGTTGTTGCTCCAAGAGTTTAATGTAGAGATTAAGGACAAAAGTGGAATTGAGAATCTAGTAGCTGACCACTTGAGCGGAATAGAGCAGGATGCAGATCCTTCTCCCATCCAGGATGACTTTCCTGATGAGCAGCTGCTACTTTTACATGGAGTTACTCCTTTGTTTGCTGATATTGTTAATTATCTTGTTGCTGGTAATTTTTCTACAGGTGCATTTAAGCTGCAAATTCAGAAACTCAAGAGTGATGCCAAATACTATGTGTGGGATGATCCTTATCTTTGGAAGTTTGGTAGTGATCAGATTATTAGGAGGTGTGTCCTTGACTATGAGATTGAATCTATTTTGCATTTTTGTCACGCCTCTCAGTTAGGTGGGCACTTTGGTCCTCAAAGGACCGCAAGAAATGTCCTAGACTCAAGTTTTTATTGGCCCACTATTTTTAAAGATGCTTATGAGACTTACCGCACTTGTAAGGAGTGGTAGATAGCAGGTACAACCATCACTCGTAAGAGTGAAATGCCTCAGCAGCCTATGCTTTTCTGTGAGGTATTTGATGTATGGGGAATCGACTTCATGGGTCTTTTCCCTATATCATTTGGTTTTCTCTACATTTTGCTTGTTGTTGATTATGTTTCAAAGTGCGTGGAAGTTATTCCCACTAGGACTAATGATTCCAGAGTTGTTGCAGATTTTGTCAGGTCTAATATTTTTTGTAGGTTTGGAATACCCCGAGCTATCATAAGTGACCAAGGCACTCATTTCTGTAACCGTACCATGGAAGCATTGCTCCGAAAATATGGAGTTGTGCACAGAGTCTCTAGTGCATACCATCCTCAAACTAATGGGCAAGATGATATCTTAAACAGGGAGATTAAATAGGTTTTAGAGAAAATGGTGCAGCTAAACAGGAAGGATTGGAGCCGTCGTCTAGAAGATGCGCTTTGGGCTCAAAGAACAGCTTTCAAGACACCTATAGGGATGTCTCCCTATCGACTTGTTTTTGGTAAGGCATGTCATCTTCCTGTAGAGATAGAACACCATGCTTATTAGGCGGTAAAAAGTTGTAATTTGGACATGCAACAAGCAGGTATTGAAAGAAAACTCCAATTACAACAACTTGAAGAGCTTAGGCTAGAGGCTTATGAAAGCTCTAGGATTTATAAAGAGAAAACTAAGCACTTCCATGATAAAATGATTTCTAGGAAGGAAATCTCTGTGGGCCAACAGGTTTTACTATTTAACTCCCGCCTTAAGCTTATGGCTGGGAAACTTCGATCCAAGTGGATGGGCCCTTTTGTTGTTACTAATGTTTTCCCTCATGGTGCAGTAGAGATTAAAAGTGTAGGTACTGACAAGGTTTTCAAAGTCAATGGGCAGCGCCTGAAGCTATTCCATGAGAGTTCGGTGCCTGAAGATGCACCCATAGAAGAGCTTTCCTTGGAAAAACGCACTTACTCCACAACTTGACCAAGGAGCACTTCTTCCTTTCCCTCACTCTTATTTAATAATTATGTCCTTTCATTAAGGACAATGCATGTTTTAAGTGTGGGGGAGGGAACCAATTTTATGTTTTGCTTTCTTTATTTTCTTTGTTTTCAAAAAATAAAAATAGCATGCTTTTTTCTTTGGTTTTTGAGTTACAAGTATGGGTTTTGTTCTTAGCTCTATTGACTAAAGATTTGTGATGTGATGTGATTGATTCCTTTTTGTGCATTCTTAGTGTGATATGTAGGACTAAACTCTGAATTGTACATCATTGGTGGTAGATCACTAAACATTGTGAGAATTTGAGCCTAATAATGGATAATGCATAAAAACATTCATTCCTTTTTCTTTCTTGTGTGTTTCACTCATGTTTGTTAGTCTCTAGAATTTGAATTGACTCTGTTGAAGCTTTTTGTTTACTTGTGCACATTGATATGATAAAGGCAACTTGTTTTTGTTTTATTTTTAGCCACTTAGCCAAAAAGCCAACCCTGAAAAATATTATCCCTTGTTGGAAACCCCTTTGAGCCTATTCATCTTTTTTTCTTATTTAAAAGTCATTACAAGCCGAAAGCGAAAAACAAAATTATCACCATAATCAAAGGGGTCGAAAGAGTCTTGTATGGAGTTTTGTGGGGTTAAACAATACAGTTGTGATGTTTCAAAGGTTGGCAGAAAATATATATATATATATATATATATATATATATATAAAGAAAGAAAGATGTCAATACATTTTCCTTCTGAAAAAGAAAAAAAATAAAAAATAAAAAATAAAAGATAAAAAACAAAAAATAAAAAAAACAAAAAATAAAAAAATAAAAAGAGGAAAATATGGGAAGGTTGCTGTTTGAAGGTTATTAAAGTGTTTTTAGTTCAACTCCCTAATTCTCCTTCAATTTTTTTTGACCCTTTGAGTTTTAGCCTAGTACCCCTTAGGATTTATCCTACTCTTACCTTGGCCACGTTACAACCTGAATAAAAGTCCTTTTGATCTTTGTGTGCATAAATTTCAAGTGTGGATTTAGAGTGTTTTCAAGCTTATGGTAGTATTAACTTTCATGTTGTGCTTTGAGTGTAAACAGTTAGCCTAAACACTTGAGAGTTGAGTGAATTATATCTTGTGAGGATCCTACTACTTTTGATGTACTCTTCGGTAAGTTGTTTTCGTATTTGTTTTGATTGTCACAAAAGAGTTTCTCACTAACACCATATTCTTGAAGCTTAGACTTAGGACTCTACTTGTACCTTGTATATTGAATACCTTTGGAAATGCATGCTCTGCTTTGTTTTGTTTTAAATTTTTGAAGTTATCATTTTGCTCGGAGTGCAAAAGTTTAAGTGTGGGGGAATTTGATCAGTGCATTTTAATGCACATTCTCTTATGTTTGTACTTAGGCATTCATACAGTTTATTTAAGTGTTTTTACTATTTTAATGTGTTTTCATATTTAAGCTTGTTTCTACCTTTATTTTATTTTCGCAGCTTATTTTTCAGCATTAACACTTATTTGATACCTTTCACTACGCAGGTCATAACTTGGGCTAAGGGATACCGTTCTGCGCGTTCTACCAGTCGATGGAAAGCTAAGACAGAGAGCTACAACTTTCATGCTTTACGGAGAAGTTGATTCGGAGTGAAAGATGGTCAAATAAGTCATTGAAGTCATAACCCGAATTCAGACTTTAGTAAATAATTTGTTTCGGGTCGTTTTATGGGTCTAGTTTATGTTTTCGACCCAGTTTGAGTTAGTGGTGAAAAACCTTATTTTGTTTATAAGGTTTTCAGCCATACAACAATTCTTTACCTACCTTTCTCTGTTCACGAATAATTCTTTTTGCTTTTGTTCGATTTCATATGGAGAGCTAAATCCCTTTGTAGTTAATCTGCTGTATTCAGGTTCTGAAACCTTGAGATTATTATAATTTGCAATATAATTTATGTTTCCTTCAACTCTATTGTATGATTATTGTTTGCTTAATTCGATTTATCATAGGGTAGTTTTGTTTGGTTCGATTGATGCATGTTCCCTAATTTTGTTTGCGTATTATCATTTACTTAATTCGTTAATTCGCTTTATTCTTAACCGAGTGCTTAATTCATTCACGCTTGTTGATTGATTTGTGATCGGCAAATAGGAAACATAATTCTTATAATTTCATGAACGCTTATTGATTGATTTTATGATCGAACAAGAATACAGAATCCACTTAGGGATTGCGAGTTATAATAGTCGATGATAGGTAGGAATCGAATCAGTAGATTAACTCCTTAATCGTAACTGTAATCACTTTTTCTAAATCGAAAACAAACCCCCCTCCCCAATTGTTTTTCATTTGGTTAAATTCTCAAAAAGAATCATTGCGATACGACATCCGAGTGTCGCTTCCCGTTACTACATTTTTCTAAAACTCGTTTTTGATCCGTGCGCAACAATGGATCATTTTGTCAACAGTTTTACCCCTACTCAGTGCGTGACTAAGAGCGAGGATCCAATCTACAAGGAAGATGGGGGCTCAAGGTAGAGAGTCATTTTATCAATACAAAGGAGCTCCTCTAGTGCCACGCTCGGGAGGATACTCTTGAATGGTTGGGTAGCCTTTATTTCTTAGCTTGTTTGGACTGTTATCCTTTCTGTTTACTAATGTACTCGTTACGTTTTTGCAGGTAAAATTTCTTCTGCCCATGAGTGGATGATGAAGAATGCCCAGGCGAAGGGCAAGGATGGCATAATAATCAGGAAAAACTGCCTCAGTCAGCGAGGGGCTCCTCCTCAAACGGGGTCGAGGGCCTCATCGTCTACTCCCTCAGTCGTCCAGACATCCCATGTGCCTGTTAATTTAAGGCCCAAGCGCACACGGACGGGGGAGAATGTGGACCTCAGCAAGGAGGGGGATAAGAGTAGGTTTGAGCAGCCTCTATGCCTCCACAACAAGAGGTTCTTAGAAGGTTCCTTTTTGGCAATTCCTCGGGTAGAGTCTCTGAAGCTCGAGGAGATAGATCGCCCGAGCAAAAGGGCAATGCTAGGTCAGGATGCTTCTGCCCTGATTAGGGTCTTGGAAATGGCGGTGGTCTACACCGAGGAGGGTTCCCGCCACGAATCTGAGCTAAAGAAAGCCCAGGCAATGATTGCGGACCTGGAAGAGAACTTAAAGAAGTCCAGGGAGGAGCAGACCAGGGCCATCGAGGAGGCACTAAAAAAGTCCCAGGATGAACTGACCAAGGTCAACACGGAGAAAGACACCCTTGCCGCGGAAAAGAAAGTCGTGGAAGACCTGGTCGAGCAATTGAGGACCACTGCTGCCCCCGTTGAGGACGAGAACGAGGAGTTGAAGAAGCTAAAGACTCGGGCTGAGTTGTTTGCCCGTATCAACCAGGCAGAGGATGATTGCGAAGGCATCGCTAAGGATTCTTTCAACAATGTTGTGGCGCAGTTGAGGATCCTGAACCCTGGGGCCGAATTATCCACCGAGGGGCTGGGTTCCTCTTCAGCGTTGCGGACGGCAAAATTGTCATCCCCGAGTTTCTTCAAATCGGCGAGGAGCATGCACAAATTTCCCGTGACGAGCCTCGGCATATGGACGAGTGACTTCTTTTTAGTTGTATCTTTGGCCTGCGTGTCGTATTCTTGTAACTTATTTTTTGTATGGGGAATAGCCCCTTGGTGATGTAACAAGTACAATCGTGGTCCTCGTGGCCACTCTTATTGTAATATTTATTCTCGACCGATATGGTCGGTTTTGCATGATTTGTTTTCGCGCATGGCTTTAATTTTCTTTATTTTTACTAAGTGTTGAAATGTTGCTGGATACGCATGTGCCCGTTATAAGGGTAACTTTAAATTATTTATTGTTTTGGGGTTTGCTCGACTTAGATATGTTCAGCAGTGAGGGGAACCGGTCGAAAGGCCTGGGTAGCTTCCGGGCGTGAGGGTGGAACTCAGGTCGCATTTGCGGCCTGAGTTCGCATCGTGAACTTCCCATCGCGAGCTGGATGATCTGCCTGTCATGTTACTTGGAAGACGGCGGGCTCGGTCGAGGGACCTCTGTTGGGCATGGGTTTTACTCGTTCCTGAGTGAAAGTCTGTCTTGATTTGTTTTGGTATGTGGCGCTTGTACCTGGGCGCACATTGGTGGTCGGTACGTTATACTTGTCGTGTCGACGATGCAGGCCGACAGTTAGGGCCTTAACTATAATATTGTTTTAGCTTTTCGGCGTTCCACGGTCAAGAAAGTTCTTCCTCGTTAAGTTGTTCTAGGTAATAGGCCCCATTTTCTGTTTTTGCTCGAACACGATAGGGTTCTTCCCAATTAGCAGTAAGTTCACCTTCTCGAGAGCCTTAGTGATTCCTTCTTAGGACGAGGCTGCCAACTTGGAATTCTCATCGTATAACTTTGGCATTGTGCCTAATTGCAATTTTTTGTTTTAGTGAGGCCTCGCGGAGGGCTGCTCCTGACCGGACCTCTTCAACGAGAACGAACTCCTCCTTTAATGCCTTGCTATTTTTCTCCTCGTCCAAGGGGGATTCAGTCCACCTGGAGGACACGTGTATCTCGATGGGGATTATTGCCTCAGTTTCGTAAACGAGACAAAAAGGGATTTCCCCAGTCGAAGAGTGAGGCGTAGTACGGTAGGCCCAGAGTATGTTGTGCAGCTCCTCGACCATTGTCTCTTCGTTTCGTCTAGCCTTCGTATGAGGCCTCGTAGGATCACCCTGTTTGCTGCTTTGACTTACCCGTTAGTCTGGGGATGCTCGATGGACGTGAAGTACTGCTTGGTGCCCAGCTGGGCGACAAACTCCTAGAATTTTTTATCCGTGAATTGTGTCCCTTGTCGGTGACGATCGCTTGGGGAATGCCAAAGCGGGCAATAATGTTTCGCTTGTAGAAGCAAAGTATGTTGTGGGCCGTTATTTTGGCCAGAGCCTCTGCCTCTGTCTAATTTGTGAAGTAGTCAATGCCTACTATCAGGTACTTGTTCTGATTCGACCCCGTGACAAATGGTCCCAGGATATCCAGACCCTACCATGTGAAGGGCCATGAGGAGGACATTGCTTTGAGTTCATTGGGCGGTGCCAAGTGCATGTCCATGTGTCGTTGGCATTTGTCGCATTTCTTCACATGTTCCTTTGTGTCATGCTGCATGTTTGGCCAGTAATATCCCGCTCGTAGAGCCTTCCAGGCGAGGGATCTCCCCCCGAGGTGTTGGGCGTTGATCCCCTTGTGGATCTCGTGCAGGACGTGGGTGACCATCTCTTCCTCGACACATTTGAGGAGAGGGATGGAAAACCCTAGTCTGTAGATCTTGTCTTCGATCAGGACATAGGAGCAGGCTCTGCGCCTGACTACATTGGCTTCCTTGGGGTTGGACGGTAGTTCGTCCTTGGCGAGGTAGTTGTAAATAGGAGTCATCCAGCAGCTGTTGTCACCGACGACGTACATGTTGAGAGTCGTGGAAGTTTTCTTGATGCTTGGTCGAGGAAGTACTTCCTGGATGACAGATTTGTTTCCACCCTTCTTCTTCGTGCTCGCTAGCTTTGATAAAACATATGCTCGGACATTATGTTTGCAGGGAACATGTTTTACCTCTACCTATGTGAATTTTGTCATCTTTTCTTTGACCAGGGTCAAGTATTCAGACAAGTTGTCATCCTTAGCCTGATATTTCCCCCGAACCTAGAGGGCCACGAGTTGAGAGTCGGTGCATATGATGACTTCCTCAGCTTCTAGGTCCTCAGCGAGGCATAGACCAGCGAGGAAGGCTTCGTATTCAGCCTGATTGTTGGAAGTGGGGAAAGATAAGGTAAGCGAAACTTCGACGAGGATTCCTTCCTCATTTTCCAAGATGATACCTGCCCCGCTTCCTGCCGAGCTGGATGCCCCGTCGATGAAGATTATTCACTTGCTAGCCCCGCAAGTGGGGGAATCGGGCTATGTCATATCTGCGATAAAGTCGGTCAGCGCCTGAGCCTTGAGGGCTTTTCTGCTTTCATAATGGATGTCGAATTCGTACAATTCCAGCAACCACTTGAGCATTCGGCCGGCCATATCTGGGCGGCCCAACAGTTGCTTCACGGGCTGTTCCGTTCGTACCACGATTGTGTGGGCTAGAAAGTAGTGCCTCAGCCTCCTCGCAGCATTGATAACGGCCAGGGCCACTTTTATTGTCTGCTGGTATCTCAGTTCCGGTCCTTGCAGCTCTTTGCTCATGAAGTATATGAGCTTCTGCCCATCAGGCGTTTCACAAATGAGGGCGACACTGACGGCCTCGGTTGCGACGGCGAGATATAGATACAGGGTTTCGTCGTTATCTGGTCGGGAGAGGATGGGTGGCTCTAACAGTGCCTGCTTTAGGTGGAGGAGGGCTTGGTCGCATTCCTCCGTCCACTCAAAAGCTGCCTCCTTGTGGAGGAGTTTGAAAAAGAGGAGTGTGTGATTAGTAGATTTTGCCACAAAACGAGACAGCGAAGCGGGCATACAGTTTAGGGATTGGATGGACTTATTCGAGTTCGGTGTGGGGAACTCGGAGAAGGCTTTACACTTGTCGGATTTAGCTTCGATTCCCCGTTCTGTTAGGTAGAAGCCGAGGAACTTGCCCGCTCGTACCCCGAACGTGCACTTCTTCGGGTTGAAGCACATCCTGTATTTCCTGGCTTGCTTGAAGACTTTCCTCAAATGGGCAGTGTGATCGGATTTCTCGTAGGATTTCACGATCATGTCGTCCATATAGACTTCAAGCATATCCCCGATTTCTCCTCAGAAGACCTTATTAATCATTCTTTGGTAGGTAGCGCCAACATTTTTCAAGCCGAAGGGCATTACGTTGTAGTAATAGTTGCCCAATTCAGTCATGAAAGCTGTGTACCTTTTGTCGCTTTTTTCCATGGATATTTGGTTATATCCCGAATACGCGTCTTTGAAAGATAAAAATTTAAAACCGGCAGAATTATCAACTAATTTGTCTATGTTGGGGAGGGGATATGCATCTTTAGGGCATGCCCTATTGAGATCGGTATAGTCAACACACATGCACCATTTTCTATTTGATTTTTTAAAGAGTACAACATTGGACATCCAAGTAGTATACTTGGCCTCAGAAATAAAATTTGCCTCTAGGAGGTCTTTTACAGCTTGTTTGGTAGCCTCTGTTTTCTCTAGAGACTGCTTTCACCTAACGTTGAGCTACTGCCCTAGCGGCGGGGTCGATGGTGAGCTGGTGGTAGGCCACATCAGGATCTAGGCTGGGCATTTCCGCGACGCTCCAAGCGAACAAATATGCATTCTCCCAGAGATAGGCTTTGAGCTGTTTCCTCGCTAGGTCGGGGAGTCCGGTCCCGATCTTCACTCCTCGCTAGGGATCATCACCGAGAAGGACAAGTTCGAACTCGCCATCCGGAATTGGGCGCATCGGATGAGAGGTCTCGCCGCTACTGGTTGAAGTTGAAGGGCTGCTCAAACATGGCTGGATCTTCTTCCCCTTCTTTTTCTGCTCCCTCTGGTCGTCCTCGGAGAAGCGGTTGTCAAGGTCGATAGAGTCGATAGAGTCGACGCAGGGCAGCAGTTTTACTTCTTCGGAGCTGCTAGGCAGGGTAGGCTTACTGGAAGTCTTCGGCTTGGCGGAGATAGTGTTTAGCCCTTTGGAGGCTGATTCAAAATATCTCCTCGCTGCTTCGATGTCTCCGTGCAGTGTGGCGACGAGGCCCTTAGAAGTGTAGTACTTCATCTTCAGGTGCACGGTTGATGGTACGGCTACCAATTCGGCCAAAGTTGGCCGCCCAAAGATGCACTGATAGAGGGAGTGGCAGTCGATGACCAGGAACTGGACTTTGATAGACCTGGTCGTCTCTGCAAACCAGAAAGTCATGATCAGTTCCATGTACCCCCCAAGGCTTTGCGACCGACCCGTTAAAGCCTAATAGGTCAGAGTCTACTTAGGGCGTTAGGTGTGTCTCATCCAGTTGGAGGGTGGAAAACAACTGGGAATACATGATGTCGACCGAGCTGCCTTGATCGACTAGGATTCGGCGAACGTCAAAGTTGGCCATTTATGCTCTCACAAGCAGCTGAATTCTTGAGTTGGGAGCCCCACCGAGGAGTTTCTCACAGTAGAAGGTGATGGGGACCGACTCTCCCTGGATTTTGTCGAGCGTGGTACTCCGGTTCGAACTCGTGCTAGGAAGATGTTTGAACTTCCTTTTGACGGAGTCCACAGTAACCTTGTTGAAGCCCCCTTCAGAGATGACCATGGCGGAGGGGGAGGTTTCCCATGGGTTGTATGCAGCGAAGTAAAGGGGAACGTTGAGTCCCTCGGGGATGTAGAAGTCCTCAGGCCGCGAGATGCTCATGGCGACCTGAAGGCTTATCTCTTCCGAGGAAGACACCTCTTCCTCGACCTTATTAGACTCCTGGGCGTCCTTCCGTTGAGCGTTCTTCTTCTTAGCAAACTGTTTCAGATGCCCATCTTTGATCAGTATCTCGATGGCATCCTTAAAGTGGATGCAGTCGTCGGTCGTATGGTCGTGGCTCTTATGCAACCGACAATACTTCAACTTGTCAGTATTTGGCTTGGCTGGTATCTGCTTAGGTAATCGGACCCCCGCTTGTCAGAACTCCGAGTTGGCACATTCGGAGAGGATCTTCTCCCTAGAGACGATCAGAGGAGTATACTCGTGGAAGCGGCCGGAGGGTCCTTTGTTGTCCCGGTGGAGATCTTCGCGTCTCCTATCTCTCTGACGAGATGTCGATGGGTTGTTGTTCTTGGAGGACCGAGCACTCTCTTGGTGCCTTGAGTCTCGGGCGGAACTAGCAGCTTCTTTCTCCTAGTACTAGATGTACGCTCGTGCGTTGAGGAGGAGGGCGTTAAGCGTTGTCGGGGTTTTAATGCCAACCGCTTTGGCAAATTCTGTACGGGGAAGAAGTCCTCGCTCGAGCAAGAACTTCTTCATATCATCGGTCGTTGAGACCTGGACTGCTTCTTTATTGAATCTTTCGATATATGCTCGAAGAAGCTCGTCTTTCCCTTGAATTATGGCCTCAAGGGAGGCTTCGGTCTTCGGGTGGCGACGGGAGGCCGTGAAGTGTCTGGAGAACATTCTCCCCAACTGTCTCCACAACGTGATGGATTCGTTGGGGAGCTTCTTGTACCAAGTCATCGCTCCCTTCCTCAGAGTGGTAGGGAACAATCTACATTTGATGGCACCTCGGACACCACGGTAGTCGAGCAATGCATCGATATTCTCGATGTGCTCATCAGGATCCGTTGTATCGTCATACGTGCCCAGAGACGTTGGTTTCTTCAGCCCCTTTGGCAGGCGCATTGCCATAATTTCCTGGGATAACGCGTCGCGAGCCTCGTCGTCACTGCTGCTGCTGGACCATGACGGGGTGCGGGGTGCTTCGCCTAAGGGTAGGACGACGATCTCGGCGAGGAGACGGGGTTCGTGCCTGGCCCTTGGATCTGGGCGGAGGCGAACACTGAGGTTCTGCTCGCTGGTCCCTTCTGGTCCTTTTGGTTCCCGGGGAGTACTGGCTCTAGGGGGAGATGCGGTCGCGCTTTCTGATTGCATGGGACTCTGGCTCAGGTGGTGCCCGGCGGTCTCTTTCACGTCAGGGAGGCGGACTCAGAGATCTTCGGCATTCTTTCTCTGGCGGAGGGAATCTTGGCCGGTTGTACTCTTCTAGGGCTCCAATCCTCGCGTTCTGTTGGAGGATTAGGAGGTAGGTCATGTTGGGGGCTTCAAGGAGGGCCGCCATGGTCGGGTCAGCATTGGGCGGAGCCGGGACAGGTTGGTGGTCCTAAGAAGGCTGGACCTCAGTGTGATCAGCCCGAACAGGGAAGGGAGACGCGGTGGCCCCATCTCTCAGCTGATGGGCGTTGCTCCCAAGAAAGGGGATTGCTCTGTCAGTATCAGTCTTGCTGACGGGGAGAAAAGTAGAGTTACGAGCATCGTGGACATGACCTTGGCTGGCGATGATCGGAATCTTGGAATGACTGTTTTGGTCTTGAATCTACGATGGAAGAAAGACGGGGATAACAGAATTTCCCACAGACGGCGCCACTAATCTTGACGGCTGATCAGAACCTGAAGTGGGCCAGAGATGACGTCTGCGATGCTGGGTGTGAAAGATGAGGAGAGGGTGTACCTGCAAGACACTCTGATGCTAAAGTAAGGATCGGGAGAAAGTAGGGTAAGTACAAAGTATGTGTTTCGTAGGATGATAGAACATCTGACCCTCTCAAATTAGAGGGTTTTTATAGTCCCCCAACGCTTGGCCATTGGTCCCTATTTTCGGGGCGAGATAATCGTTCCCCTAAGAATAGGTAACTGCCAGAAACTAGTCGTTGGGACGGGCAGAGGTGCCCGAAACTAGCTGTTGCCACAGGCAGAGGCGCAGTTGCGGGCACGGGCTCGTGACTTTTTCTGGATGGTGGAACCGTGCGTGACGGATAGGAACTGCTAAGGAGGGGCAGCTGACCCTGCGGGTCATTCGACCAGCCATGCCCGGTATTGGGGCTGAAAGGTAAATGCTGCCCCTAAATTGGCTGGACTTAGGCAATTAAGTCGTTCTAAAAACAGAAGTGGATTGGGTCATGCCTAGCCATTGAGCCCGTTCGAAACATCATTATTTAATTTTCATTGATTATATTATACTCTAATTAATATAACAACATGGTCAAACATAATTTCTTTGTCAATGAATCAGTACTAATGTTTTGGGAAAACATTTAAAATTTTAAGGAATAAATATCACAATTTAGTGTAATACTAAGGGATGCATGCTGTTTATATTTTGATTTCAATTGATTATAATACACCCTATTTTTCTATTATCCTTTCTCATTCATTTTGAGGATTTTGCATTTGAGTTTGTACTTTGAAACTTTTGACAAATCACCATAATAATGACTATGTCATGGTTTTACATTTCTTTCCATAACATTACACAAAAATACTCTGAAGGACCATAACACAATCATAAAAGTTATTGTAATTTTAAACATTTTTATAATAAGAAATAATATAACACAAACATGATGAAACTTGATTACATGCTTATACATAAAAAACTATTTGACTCAAGCAACACAATATGTATTTTCATTTGGATAAACTACACTTTCTAATACATATGTTGTAGTGTTATCACCAACATTATTCAACTGTGAAATTGTTGTAGGCAACACATCAAGTCCTTTGACACTGTGACTCCATTGAGGAACTGGGAACCAATTGAGTTTCCATGTCATCAAAATGTTTGTTGTAATTTCCTTTCTTTTATGAAGGTTATATAACTAGAAGTTCATTTTATAAAAGTATATTTTAGTTACAAGATTATTTGTTTTCTCCATTTTCTATATTGTATTGTGTGTTTGTGTTCATTGTTTTTATCTTCTAACTATGGTCTTAATTTACTTAATTGACTTGTAAATTCTCTTTGTTGAGTATATTGTTATTGTTTTTATTTTTATTTTAAGAAGGTAAGAAGCCAATTTCATTTCTTAGAAAAATTTTTAAGTGGTGACCAACATAGAAGGTACTTGTATCTAAACCACAAATATCATTTCATTTTTTCATTGCAATTAGAAATTATGCTTAAAGATTGAGCTATTATTTAGTCAATGTGTTAAAAATATATATCTTATCTTATTTGATACATATGTGTACTTTATTTTCAGTTGTCTTGGTTAGGGGTGTGTAAAAATGTGGTTAACCAAACTATATTACTAAACTGAATTGTATTGCACCATAAAAAAACTGAACCACTTAAATGGTTAATGAACTGAACCGTTTAATTCAAACAATTTTAATTCAGTTTAAAACCGGTTCATAACCAGTTTTTTTTTTATAAACTGCTTTAATTATATAATTAAGTTTTTCATATAAAAAAGAAGTAAAACTATTGAGAGGGGGAAAATTGGAAATAATTTAAATAAAACAATTTTCCCTAAATTTAAAAAAAAAAAGATTAATTTTTTTTATCTTGAAATTTTTTTTCGAAACATAAAAAAGAAATTTAATTTTTTTTTATTCAGGATTTTTTTTTAAATAAAAAAAAATTTTGAAAAATTAAAAAAAATAGTTTTTTTTATTCTGAATTTTAAATTTTCGAAAAATAAAAAAATTAATATATTTTTTCAAATATTTTAAAAAAAAATTCGAAAAAAAATTTTAAATTTTTTTTATTCTAGAATTTTTTTTTCGAAAAATAAAAATATATTAAAAAAAATTTATTCATGTGCTCCAATCTACGCAATACAATCAAGTAGTTAATTTAGTAAAAACAATTATTCAAAATTAATTTCGAACTATGATGATATATATATATATGTTTAATTGGTTACTTTAAAATGACTGCAAACAGAAAAGTAATGGACGGCGCAGAGTTCATCACAGCAGAAAGGAAAGAAGCCGACGTCAATTTTAAAAAATTTTTATTCTGGAATTTTCTTTTTGAATTTTTTTATTTTTGGAAAAATAAAAAAAAAATTAAATTTTTTTTATTCAGAAAATTCTTTTTTCAAAAAATAAAAAAAAAATTACGAAAATTGTATATAAAATGAAAATAATTTATTCCGATTTTTAAAAAAAAAATAAAAAAATATATTATATTTTTTAATAAATTTTTCAAATATTATAAAAAAAAATTAAATTAACATTTTTTTATCAAATTATAAAAATTAGTTTTAAAAGAGTTCAAATTATAAAATTGGTTTATATTTGCAAACTGATTATAAACTAATTTATAAACACAAACTGATTCTAAATTAGTTTTAAACTGAATTGAAACCATTTTAACAGTTAACTGTATTTTTATTGAAATGGTTATTGTAAACTGAATTAAACCATAAATGTGATTTGGTTCAGTGCAGTTCATGAACCACGTACACCTCGTAGTCTAGGATATGTCTACCTCTAG
Source organism: Lathyrus tuberosus (assembly GCA_022829125.1). NCBI lineage: Eukaryota > Viridiplantae > Streptophyta > Magnoliopsida > Fabales > Fabaceae > Lathyrus > Lathyrus tuberosus. The sequence goes on from JALAZF010000372.1 coordinate 2,428,784, forward strand.
TGTATTTATTTTCTTTGTCAACTTGTTGGCATCAAGACTAAAAGTTGGTAGATTATGCAATTTTTTGTCTTGTTTATTTTTCTTTATGAGAAAAAATAATAGCTATTTACCGAGAATCACAAATCACTTCATTTTATCTTCAACAATAATTTTAGGAACCCATGAACATGTCTTGATCTTGTCTTGCTTACATCTTTTTGTAAGAATGTTAGAGACAAGGCTAGTATGTTACGTTACATAATTTTGTAAGGTTAGGTCTCGAGCTAGTGCAATGTTTTGTAAGAACGTTTTGAGATTTTCTTGCTTACCTCTCGAGCTTGTCTAATAATTTTTGAGAATATCTTGAGCTTCTCTTGCTTAATTCTTGAGCATGTATTGGTTGACGATGATTGATGGGCTGAAAAGAGTAATGTATAGGTGTGTCATAGTATACTATATTGATATTTTTATTAACTACATGATTTTTATGATGATTTTTGTGTATGTTTATTTCTTTATCAAAAAATTATAATATTTTGAAATAAAAAAAACGTGAAGAACCTAAGTTTATTGAATTGTTAGATAAATATTTTAAAGATGCAATAATTGTCGGGGTTTCTCTTTATAAGCCATATACATATTAACTACCTCGTAAATGATCAAAATTCCTTTTTAAAGACAACCATGCGAATATTACAACTATTGAGGTTGAAGGAGATAGGTTTGAAGTTGAGAAAAAGAAATATTTCAAGGAAATTAGAGAAAATTGGGGCAACATAGGAACTTCAATGATCTCTTGATCTTATCATCAATGGGTTGGGTCCAAGCCAACAAGAACAACCCTATTTATGCAAAATGTTTGAAAATGTTGGATGGATTTCTATCCTTAATAGACATCGATATTGCAACATTTGTGATTACTTTTTTGTCACAAACCATGTGTTGACAGCCATTGTCAAAGGAAAGAAAATTACCTTAATTCTCTTAAGATACAAATAATATACTCGATTGATAACTGAAAAATGACAATAAGTTTTTTGAACAACTTCAGATGAAGAAGCAAGTCTTTTTAGCATTTGGCATGCGAGTTAACCAATAGTTATGGATTGAAACCTACTAAATACATTGGAGTATAGGAAAGAATTGTGACATTCTTATATATGATAAACTAGCCTTCCAAGTATATAAATGTCCAAGAGTTGCTTCAACATTCAGGTTAGACTATCCATAAACATTTCAATAAAGTTCTAGAAATCGTATGCAAGTTAGGGAAAACATCATTAGACTTCTTAATCATGCTGGCTTTTCTTCTCCATATTTTAGATATAACCATCCATGTTGATCTCACTTTAAAAACTGCATATAAAAAATAGTTGAGACACATATTAAAATACATGTCCTAACAAATAAACAAAATTATTTTTTTAAGGTGATTTCTTAATACATCATCCAAGTTTCTTAGGCACCACTTGAAATTTCATTTTTGCTTTTAGATTCCGGATTTGCACATCCAGATGTACCAAATTTTTAAAAAACGCTGATATGTTCCGGATGTGCACATCCGAAAGAAATTTTTATTTGCAAATCCGAAAAAAATCAAAAGAATTCCATAAAATCATTTACTTCTAAATATAATTAAATCCAATATAATTAAAATTCAATATAATTAAAATTAATATCATTTTTTCAATATAATTAAATCCAATATAATTAAATCCAATATAATTAAAATCTATATTAATTAAAATTAATATGATATTTAATATGATTAATTTTTTCAATATAATTAATATGATTAATATGGTATTTAATTCTAAATAATTTTTTTATATTGAAAAAATTAATTTAATTATATTGGATTTAAAATTATATGGTATTTACTTCTAAAATTGGATTTAATTATATTGGTATTTAAAATTATATGGTATTTATTTCTAAATTATATGGTATTTACTTCTAAATTATAATTAAAATTATATGGTATTTACTTCTAAAATTAATTTAATTATATTGGATTTAATTATATTAAAAAAATCATATTAATTTTAATCATATTAATTTTAATTATATTGGATTTAATTATATTGAAAAAATCATATTAAGTTTAATTATGTTGGATTTTAATTATATTGGATTTAATTATATTTAGAAGTAAATGATTTTATGGAATTCTTTTGATTTTTTTCGGATTTGCAGATCAGAAATTCTTCCGGATGTGCACATCCGGAAAAAACTAAAAAATTTTAGAAAAAGGGTGCGTCCGGATGTGCACATCCGAAAATTGGGGGTAAAAACGAAAATTCAGGTGGTGCCTAAGAAACAAGGATGGTGTGATAAGAAACTCTCTTTTCTAATAGGAACACACGTACACCTACAAATGTGATGGAATAGCGTTTTCAACACCTACAAATGTGATGGAAATGTTGATTTCAATATATACTAGTAAGAAACATGTGCTCCCGCACGGGTAATTTAGTTAAGATATTGAGTAAATCTCTAAAAAAAATATAGAACATGAGAATATTCAAATTATACTCATATAATACTAAAATAACAACATGAATTAGTGTTAATGTCATAACACTTAAACTGTATGAAAAGAACTGGCATGAATATTGTAATAGAAATTGGTGTATCGTTAAAAAGTATTGAAAAAGGCATGAAAAATAGTTAGCAAGACAACAATTGCAGTGTAAAACTTCCTTCACAAAGTCCTGCACATTTAAATGTTTCTAGTAGAGTTAACATAACATAATGTAGAATGGTGAAACAATATCCAATATCCAATACCCATTAGAATATAAAATTCAATATTCATGTCAAAATATCCATTAGAATAAGATGTATCCATGAATGTTGTTGCATTATATTACAAATACGATTTAGCCTAAGATGTATCCATGAGCTGCAACCTAAAATCTACATCACACCTAAGTCAAAGAGCAAACAAATGCATTCATGAGTTAAAACACTCAAGTCTCCAAGCTAAGCCATAAGTTCTTGTCCAGTTCTGCAAGTCTCAATTCGATATCCACACCATGTTTCCTTCCACAAGTCATCTCCATCTTTGTGTCTTGCAAAAAAGGAAAAGTACCAGCTGATCTTCAAAACCTGCCATGAATAGAATAGAGATTAGTTACTGCTAAGTATGGGACACAAACTGAAGATCACGCTTTTTCTTTTGCACCAAGCGCAAGCAGTTGCAACCATTACCAAATTCGAAAGCTCTTACCAATCCAAGTACTCCAAGTGCAAGAGCATCCTTGACTTGCTTCCTCATCACACTAAACCATCATTGTTCCAAGTTGCTCCATAAGATGTGTACATGGAAACCAAATCACAATTTGAGAGCATATTAAAGTACATAGCAGCAGCCATGGGAAAATACTTGGCATACATGGAATTTTGAGGACAATTACATAATTCAACACCAAATAATGTTAACAAAAGTCAAGGGCAGTAGGTATACAAACCAAAACAACTTGAAAGTTATTCACCATGCTCACTTGGATGATGGTGTAAGCTTAAATGCCACCTTTGTGTCAAACCACCAGTTTCCTAATCCAAACCTTCAAGTTGTCCAAGTTCTTTGTACCAAACTCAGACACATTCATGGATATTCTGCAAAAAAAACAATATGAGTCTCATCTGTCAAGATAACACAGCAGTGGAAAACATGTCATTCCAAATACCCCAAGTCTTGTACCAATACCTATGGCTTTCAATTCTTCATCAATGCTCCATGATTTACGCCGCCAATCCTCTTCATGTTTCCAAGTGCTTCCACCTTCATCACGATCACACAACCTACACAACCAAAGGTGCCAAGAGTAATTAAAGTAGAATCCAACAGAAAATGAGTTCAAAAAAAAACACACACTTAAAACTTACCAAGGAATTGGGGCTTCAAGATAATATTGCCAATGCAAGCCAATCCTCGTGCTTCATCCAACTTGTGCCAAATGTATCAACATGAAAACCAAAGAAGTCATAGCACAAGGTATAGAGCAGTACATAGCAAGTATGTGAATAAAAGCAACAAATTCACAATCCAACATAATTGGTACATGGTACAATATAGAAACTCAAACATGTCAACATGAAAATCAATTCAAGGTTCTAGCAGTAACATACAGAAGTGGGTGCACCAAAGCCACAATTCAGAACATGTCAGCAAAATTCAAAGATAGCGACAAAAGGCAGGAATAGAGGTATAAACATAAGAGGTTTAAACATAACTAAAGCTTACCTGTAAACTTCGTCGATACGAATTGAATTTGCAGCACATGGCATACGATGGAAGTGTCCTGTGAAGCAACGACAACAAACTTTTCGCAAAATAATCAATTGCCATCATGGACACTTATTAAAACAAAAATACAATTAATAAAAATCAGAGTTAGAATGCATCGCCAAATAATGTGATTTCGTTGGTTCTCAAGTGAAATTTTTCTGGATTTTTCAGGGTGAAATTAAAAGAAAAATGTGCCCCTCTAAAACAATCCAGTAACATGAACCTTACTAACCTCGCAACCACTGCAGCACTCTGCACTACGTGGTTCATATCAGTATTGCTCCATAGACGGTTTGCAAGCTGCATCCTCCTGCGCTTTAAGTCCAATCGAATATAATCATTCACATTATAAAGTCAACAAATGGCCAAACGAAGATAATAGTAGCAGTGGTTCTCCACTTTTAAGTCATGTTAATCCTATAGAATTGCTCATGAGCAATTACCAGCTGGTCCATTGTGGGACGCATATGATAATGGTGAGCAAATTAAAAACTATTATCCCACAACACCAAGTTGTACCACCTATTGCTACAACTTATCATTCGCGATCTTTATGGTTCTGCTAGCGTCGATGTTTGATATTGTTGCGAAAGTTCATTGTCATTTGGAATTTCTTGAATCTTCAACGGCAGCTACCTGTATAAATCTGTTAGAAAGCAAGGATCAATTCGAACCCAAATTATTATAAAAGCTGATGGCTTTGATTTGAGTTAAAAGGAGGTCGCGTAATTTACCGTAAGAAGTTGGTGTTCCACACCGATGGAATTTGGATGTTGATAATTTACGGTGGCATCCAAATCATGCAGAAAGCTATCACAGTGAGCGACAATTAGTTGACGTGGATACATGGCAAGGATTGTGATATTGGGATCGATACTAAGTAAGTGCACAAACCTGCCAATTAAATCAACAGCCAAATACAAACATTTATTGCCAAAAATTCCAATTGAAGAGTGCATACAAAAAATAAGCAACCATTGAATGAGAATGAAATGGAAACTACAAGAAAATCAACAGCTCATGTTTCTTTTCGAAATCAAAACCGGCTACAAAACCCTCAAACCAGAACTATGCAGGGAAGATTTTGGAATGACACTCGAACCTGTTAAATGTCATTAGTGTGAGGGGTCATTTACCTGACTAAGTTATCAACTTAACTCTTCAATGTATGCTTGATGTGGCTGCTTCAGTATATTTATGTCGGTAAATCCTTATCTAACATGTTGCCTCGAATCCAATAGTCAATAAATTGATCCCTAAAACATCTGATATGGAAAGGGCATCAGTCCAACAGGACCAAATGTTGTACGCAAATAACTTCATAGTAAATTATAACATCTAATATATTAACCTTCCAGTTCTCTACAAAAGCCACATAAATACGTTTTGCACATACAATAAAAATTATAATAAAAAAATGAAGTGGGAAAACATAGGGTGGTAGTATCTTCAGCTAATTTTGAAAATGACTACAACAATTCATCTAAAATGAACAACGATTGGTGATGCTTTCCTGCTTGCTCTGTCAGCGGAAACACACAAGTAAAGCAACATTTATAAGTTGTTTCTCATATATCCATCTAAAATGAACAATTGAGCCATTTCATTGACTTGAGACTCACATGAACCATGCAACTGTTTGGATCCTGACATTACCTCGCCAACTGTTTTTCCATCAAATAACATGAGATTAAATCCAACCAACATTCAAAAACAATATCATAATAATCTAAGAGGTATATACATAAGAGGTATAAACATAACTAAAGCTTACCTGTAAACTTCGTCGATACGAATTGAATTTGCAGCACATGGCATACGATGAAAGTGTACCACCAAGAAATCCAGCAACCTGTAACTAAAATAGCAAAAAGATGCTTTAGGAAAATCCAGAAACCTGCTTGCTCTGTCAGCGGAAACACACAAGTAAAGAAACATTTATAAGTTGTTTCTCATATATCCATCTAAAATGAACAATTGAGCCATTTCATTGACTTGAGACTCACATGAACCATGCAACAGTTTGGATCCTGACATTACCTGGCCAACTATTTTTCCATCAAATAACATGAGATTAAATCCAACCAACATTCAAAAACAATATCATAATAATCTAAGAGGTATATACATAAGAGGCATAAACATAACTAAAGCTTACCTGTAAACTTCGTCGATACGAATTGAATTTGCAGCACATAGCATACGATGAAAGTGTACCACCAAGAAATCCAGCAACCTGTAAATAAAATAGCAAAAAGATGCTTTAGGAAAATAAGAATCAGATCAAATGAACAACTTTGGAATAGAAAATAAGAAATTTTGTATGGTACTTACATCATACGTTAGAATATACACCACGACGCTTTGCCCAAAACCTCATGAATCTCAATGTTGTGCGAAAACTCTGATTTAGAAACATAATACAATCAGTCATAAGCCTTTACAAAAGAAATATACAATTGTTCATAAGAATGCCACACAAGTTTGACATAAAATCTAGGTGAGTAAATTTTATAACCACCACCTGAATATTTGGAACTAAACGCAGGACTTGATCAGTCACTCTACATCCATAGTTGCCACAAGTTGAGTCGAATATTCCGGCGCCGCCGCAACCAGAGCAACAATTGGCTTGTAAGACTGTTTTGTATTTGTTTTTTGCAGGGACACCTATAAATGGATGAAGACTAAAGTCAGAAAATAAAGAAGTTTGAGGCAAAACATCAGTGGTACAATTAATCAAACAGGTGGCATGCGTGTTCAGACACAATATAAACTCAATCCACAAAATTACTACAATATATATATATATATATATATATATATATATATATATATATATATATATATATATATATATATATATATATATATATATATATTACATCAGGAAAACCACTCAAAATCCAGAAAATCCACTCACTCAAACATAAATCAAAAGGAAAAGAAAAAGAAAAATCAAAATATATTTTCACCATAAAAGTTAGAAATGTAACCTGCCAAACATATGCTTTTCCATTACTGGAACCACAGACTATGTTTGATGCTTCGGGGCTAATTGCAAAAGAAACTGAACTCAAGAAATCTTAGGTAACATGCAAAAGTATCACCTTTACAAAAAATGAATCTATCTGACCTCCTTCAAACTTATCCGACCTTGCCAAAGAAGGAGCAGTTGGATGTAGAGAGAAACACATAAGGGGAAAAGTAGCAGAGGAAAAATCAGAGACGATGGAGGAAGGGGGCGGCGGAGATTAGGGTTTTGAGGGAAAAATATATCAAAGCAAACCGATGGGGGGAGAGAGAGAAAAGTGTGAGAAGGAAGCTTTGAGTTTGGAGGGAGTAGTATTTTTTCAATTTCGGACCAATGGGAAGTAAGCACATGGCACTCAATTGTGAGAAGGAAGATTTTAGTTAGGGTTAAATTGCTATTTACGAAAACAACCTTTTAGTAGGGGGAAGAAATTCTGGTGGAAGGGCAAAATTGGTAGTGTAAGGAACTTCTTTGTAATTAGTAGATAGTGGATGTTTACTTTTACACTATGTAGATGGAAAATATATGTTCATGATGAAAAAAATTCTTAAGAATCCTCTTTGTAAATCAAATGTACATTTTCCTTAATTTTTTTAAGGTTAGTTTTACATAACTTTAATTAATATATATCTTGATAATAACTATTTTTATATTTTTGTCTAACATGTTTTGGTTATGATAAATAAATACAATATCACTTGATGATTCATCTCTAAATATTTTGAATAAATTTTGACTTCCCCTAAATGACATTGCTTGAAATGGTCAATTACATAAATTTATATCCATATTAGGAAATATCTCTATTATCATTTAATTTTTTCATGAAAACAGAAGAGAATATTTTCTCGACCAAAACCATATCATATAGATAGGGTAAACAATACATACAAGGTTAGAATTTGATGTCAAATTTTTATTTTTGAACTAGCGGGATAACCGTGCCTTCCCACGGGTATCCGTCGATGACGCGCATTTGTCTATATTTAAAAATTTATCAAAAAATAAGTTTAATAAAAATTAATAAATATAAAAAATATAATTTATATTTAAAAAAATAGAATCAATACCGCAGACACCGATTGATATTTTTTTGTGGGATATCCATAAAGATCATAATTAAGTAATAAAATTTTAAATAATTAACGATTTTTGAAAATAAATTTGAAATTTGAAATATTGATATTTGACTCATTTATAAAATACAATATTAAATTTATCGATATTTTTCATAAATATTTAATACATAATAAAATATATTTAATAATATTTATACAATGGATATGAACGATACATTTAAAACAAAAAATAAAAAATTTAGTTTAATCCATTTTAAAAATAATCAAACTCAAAAATTAATTATACACCTTTAAAATTAATTGGATTATTTTAAAATAAAAATTAAATATATATTTATCAACAATCACATTTTTTATACCATGTGTCACAAAGTTCAAATTGAGTTTGATAGTCTAGCGGAATACACATGTCTTTCGCATGGGTACCCGTCGGTAACGCGCATTTGTCTAGATTTAAAATTAAAAAAAAAAAGGATTAATAAAAATTATTAAATATAAAAAATATAATTTATATTTTTAAAAAAATAAAGATAAAATCAATACCCGCGGATATCGGTTGATATTTTTTATAAAAATATTTATGCGATAATTTAGTTTTATAAATATCAAATAATAACATAGTATTTATAAATATTATTTTAATTGTACAAATAAATATTAAAAATATAAATAAATACATTTTATATAAGTATTATTACAAATATCTATTTAGTGGGATACACATATCAGTACCTGTGTGTTCGTCCGGGTACTGATGTGGTACACATGCACTAGTGTTTAAAATGTAATAAAAATGTATATAAGATAAAAAAATTGTTTTACCAAAATAGTTTATTATTTAAAAAAAAAGACACATTTTTAAAATAAAAACAAAATTGTTTTACCAAAATTGTTTTACATCAATAATATATATTTCAATTTTTTATATATTATGTTTAAAAAAATTGTATCTTAAATTAAAAATAATTTCAAATATATGTAATAATTTAGTTTTATAAATATCAATTAATAACATCGTATTTGAAAATATTATTTTAATTGTATAAATAAATATTAGTAACATAAATAAATATATTTTATGTAAGTATTATTACAAATATCTATTTCGTGGGATATCCATATCAGTACTCGTGTGTTCGTCTGGGTACTGGTGTGTACGTATGCTTTTATTTTTAAAATGTAATAAAAATGTAAATAAGAAAAACAAAATTATTTTACCAAAATAGTTTATTATTTTTAAAATAAAGACACATTTTTAAAATAAAAACAGAATTGTTTTACCAAAATTATTTTACATCAATAATATATATTTCAATTTTTCATATATTATGTTTAAAAAAATTGTATCTTAACTTAAAAATAATTTTGAATATATGCAATCATTTAGTTTTATAAATATCAACTAATAACATAGTATTTGAAAATATTATTTTATTTGTATAAATAAATATTAGTAACAGAAATAAATACATTTTATGTAAGTATTATTACAAATATCTATTTCTTAGGATACTCATATCAGTACCCGTGTATTCGCCCGGGTACTGATGTGGTACGTACGCTTTTGTTTTTAAAATGTAATAAAAATGTAAATAAGAAAAATAAAATAGTTTTACGAAAAAAGTTTAATATTTTTAAAAGAAATATACATTTTAAAAATAAAAACAAAATTGTTTTACATCAATAATATATATTTCAATTTTTCATTTATTATGTTTAAAAAAATTGTATCTTAAATTAAAAATAATTTCAAATCAATCGTTTAGTTTTATAAATATCAACTAATCACATAGTATTTGAAAATATTATTTTAATTGTATAAATAAATATTAGTAACAGAAATAAATAAAATATTTAAATCAATAATAAATATGTGGTGGTAGAAGCAAAAAGTGTAGAACATTAGAATAGAAGAACAATGTAAGTGGAAGAGGAGAGAGAAACTTTAATTTTGAAATGACATATATGATATAAAAGTAGTAAGTAGATATATTGGTTAGTGTGAAAATCTTTTGGAAAGATTGCATGAAAATATAAGCATTCACGAAAGCCAAAAACAATTGAAGAGTTGAAAATTGAGTGGAAGATGGAGAGGGTAGCCACTTGTTAATTGGGGAAGGCAGCAGGGCATTTGTGTCTTTTCCAAAACACATAGTTTTCTTATATATAAATTGTTACTACTTGATAGAAAACTATTACTATTTGTATCTACCCTGATGCATGTTTGATAAAAATTATCATATTATATGTCTACTATACATTTTCATTTTACTGTCATATTTTTGACGGGTCATGTGTTTGGATATTATAACTTCCACATTTTGTAATATCTATATTCAATAATTATGGGGGCTCGTGCGAAACGGGGACGAGGGCGGCCACATTTGGTGTCTCCGTCGCCACTGACTATGCCAGTGTCGTTGGAGGAGATGACAGTGGAAAAACCTACCACCATATCTCAAGAAGAGGGAAATGGTTCAAAGGATTCGAATGATGCAAATCTTATCGAAGGAGAGGAAAATATGGTTAGGAAGAAGCTGAAAAGGAGACGGAAACCATAGGATTGAAAGCAACGATTGGAGGTGAGAATTCAGCGACAAACAACGACGTAGGGGATCACAAGTTAAGGGTGGATGTTGTGAGTGAGAATCGGAACCCTTCAAAAGGATTAACGATGCAATATGTCGCGCCAAGTGTCGTCAATGGAGAAATGGAAATTAAAATAGAGCAAGATGATATCTCTTCTGAGATGAAATTCTGGGAGACAACATTGATAATGTACGCATTGGGAGAGGATTTCAGCATGAACATAGTCAAAAAATTTATGTTGAAATCGTGGAATTTTGTGAAGCTACCAGATATGTTCTACCACGATGACGGATATTTCATCCTTCGATTTAACTCTCACGCTGATATGGACGCAGTTTTAATGGGAGGTCCTTACTCAATACGAAATGTACCATTGCTGCTAAAAGAGTGGAAACCTGACTTCAACCTAAAGAGGGTTCTATTGTGTACGCTACCACTATGGGTGAAGCTACCACAACTTCCCATTCATCTATGGGGTTCCAAGAGTTTGAGTAAGATTGGGAGTGCCATTGGGATTCCATTAGTCACAGATGAGTGTACAACTAGCAAATTGCGAGTTTCTTATGCTCGAATCTTGGTGGAGGTGGACATAACCAAGGATCTGATTAAGGAGATTATGATAAAGGATGTGGAAGGTAGAAAACTGAAGCAAGCGGTTGAATACGATTAGAAATCTCAATTTTGTGAGAGGTGCCAAAAACTAGGACATCAATGCAGACAAAATGGAGGTAAAATGGAGAAACAGTGGAAACCAAAAGCAAAACCACCAGACTTGACTATTGTAACTGAAGCAGTCACACCAAAGCAACATGCGACAAATACTAGCAAGAAGAATCAAGTCCAACAGGAGAATGAAAATATGGAGGATCAATGGACAAAAGTCACAAAAAGCAACAAGAGACAAAGGTAAGAAAATCATGACTGAAGGCTCAAATTCAACTGTGAACTGCAATAATGGTTTCGAGGCTTTAGGGGTTTTAATTGACCCTCTAATAGCCTTTGACAGGGGACCATGCTAGTCTCTTGGAATATTATGGGGCTGAACAAATCAGGAAAACTTAAGGAGATTAGCTACCGTCTCCATAAACTAAGGCCTGATATTTTGATTTTAATAGAGACTAGAGTGAAAGATACTAAAGCTAAGAAAGTAAGAGATAAGATTAACCTTTATGGCAATTATATTGATAACTATTAATACCATGAAAATGGTAGAATTTGGATTTCTTGGGATGACAGCAAAGTGAAAGCTTAACAAATATGCAGCTCTGATCAATATATTCATTGTAGTGTTCTTGATAAAAATGGAGTTTTCAAATATTGGTTGACTGCTATATATGCCATGAACCAGTTGGAAGTGAGGAAAAAGCTTTGGAAGGATTTAGTGAAGCTGAAAAAAAACCAGCAGGATCCTTGGTGTGCTATAGGAGATTTTAATAATGTGTTGTGTGCTCGAGACAGAGTTGGAGGAAGATTGGTTAATGAATCTTAATACACTGACTTAGTTGATATGATGAATGAAATTAGTTTTAGTGAAATGGACAGTATTGGAGACTACCTTACTTGGAGTAATAAGCACTCAGAGGATACCATTTATTCAAGAATAGATAGAGTTATTGGAAATGTTGCTCGGTTTCAAGAGAATGTTGATAAAAAGTTAAAGATTCTCCCTCCAAATGTGTCAGACCATGCTCTTCTTTGTATTGATGATATGTTGCAAGTCAAGAATAAAACTAGAAGATTTAAGTTTAACAATTATCTTGTGAACATGGTTGGATTTAAGGATGTTGTTAAGAACAGTTAGGATAAACCCATTAGTGGCAATCCAATGTTTGTTTTGTGGCAGAAATTACAAAGATTGAAACCTGACCTTGTGCAGTTCAGCAAATCAGCCTCTAATATCAGACAGCATGTGGAGATAGCTAGGGCAGAGCTTGAGAAAGCTCAAGTTCATATCACTCACAACAGGATGGATAGGGTTGCCATTGATAATGTGAAGAGATGCACTGATAAGGTTATTGAGTTGAATGAGATTGAAGAAAGTATTCTAGCTCAAAGAGCCAAAGTGTATTGGTTGAGATTAAGGGATAGTAATAATGCATTCTACCATGCTACAATTAAAGCCAAGAATCAAAGGAAGAATATTTCTTTACTCCAAAAAGATGATGGAGAAGTGGTTACTGATCAACAGAGTATCAAGCAAGAAGTCCAGAATTTCTACAATAACCTCATAGGAAAAGCTGCCCATTCTTTGAAGCATATTGACATTAATGCTATGAGAAATGGGGCCCAAGTCACTAGAGCTCTTAACTGCCAAAGTAACAGAAAATGAAATCTTAAATGCTTTAAAGGGGATTGGGGACATGAAGTCACCAGGGATTGATGGCTATGGTGCCAAGTTTTTCAAGACTTGTTGGAGTATCATTAGGGGTGATATGTTGTCAGCTATTGAAGAGTTATTTGAAAAGGGGAACTTGTTCAGAGCTTTTAACAGCACTATTGTAACCCTTATCCCTAAGAATGACAACGCCAAAACTATGAAAGACTACAGGCCTATTGCAAGGTGCACAACAGTCTATAAAATTATATCCAAAATTCTGACAATGAGATTGGGTATGGTTCTGCAGAATGTTGTTCATAAAAGTCAAGCAGCATTTGTGCCTTGACAGAACATCCATAACCATATACTGCTAGCTTTTGAACTGTTGAAAGGTTATAATAAGAGGGGGGACCCCTAGATGCATGATGCAGTTAGATTTATAGAAGGCATATGATATGGTAGATTGGCATGCCTTAGAGAGCATATTACATGAGATTGGCATTCCAAACAAGTTTGTTGGTTAGATCATGAATGTTACCTCCACAGTAAGTTATATATTTAATATAAATGGAGTTTACTCTGATGTTGTAAAAGCTCAAAGAGGTATCAGACAAGGGGATCCAATATCCCCCTTGTTGTTTGTCATTATAATGGAGTGTTTGAATAGAATCATGTACAATATGCAATAAAACCCTAACTTCAACCACCACAGTAAGTGTGAAAAAATTGGATAAACTCACTTATCATTTGCTGATGATGTCTTACTTTTTAGCAGAGGTGACTACCAATCTGTTGAGATGATTCTTTGAGCATTCAAAGCATTTTCTGAGTCTTCAAGTCTGATTATTAATCCATCTAAATGCAAAATTTTCTGTGGTGGTATGGAACCTAGCAGTGTTCATATTATGAAAGTATTGTCTGGTTTTGAAGAAGGTATCCTCCCTGTGAAGTATCTAGGGGTGCCCTTAACGTGTAAAAAGTTGAGCATCAATCAATACCTGCCTCTTATTGACAAAATCTTAAATAGAATGAGGCATTGGACAGTGAAGTTACTTAGCATGGCTGATAGACTACAATTGGTTAAAAGTATCATAGTTGCTATAGCCCAATATTGGATGAATTATTTTCCAATCCCTAAAGGAGTGATTCAAAAGATCAATACTATGTGCAGAACTTTCATTTGGTCGGGTAAGACTGATAATCAAAGGAAGAGTCCAGTTGCTTGGTCTAAGATGTGTAGACCTACCATTCAAGGGGGCTTAAATATGCTTAATCTGGAGATTTGGAACTCTTTGTTCTTATTGAAGTGTTTATGGAACATTTTCCAAAAAGTTGATAACTTGTGGGTAAAATGGATTCATGAATATTATTTGAAAATGCATGATGTAATGGAGGCAAAGATTACTAATACCTGTTCGTGGATTTTGAAGCAAGTAATGTTAAAAAGAGAGATTGTTCAACATATTCAACAGAGTTGGGATGATATGGAAAGGAGTAATAAATTCTCGATGAAGAAGACTTACTTGATGCTGATAGAAGATCAGGTCAGGCCTGAGTGGACTCAGTTGATCAGGCATAATGATGTTAGACCTCGTGCAGTTATGCTTTGCTGGATTGTGTGTCATGGTCGGTTAGCAACAAAATGTAGACTCAAAAAGTTTGGCCTGCTGCAGGATGCTATATGTAGTATATGTGAAGTGACAGAAGAAAATCAGGATCGTCTTCTTTTTTAATGTTATGAGGTGAAGAAGATTTGGAAGGAGGTATTGAACTGGCTCGGTATAGACCATGAACCTTTATGTTGAAAAGATGAATTGTATTGGATTTTAAATCATACTAATGGCAAAGGGAAACATGGCGGATTACTTAAGATGGCGGTGGCTAAAGCAATCTATGGGATTTGGCTATACCGCAATGCAGTGATATTTGAAGATATAAGAGATAATAAAAATATTACTACAGATATTATAGATAACATTGTTTATAGAGGGTGGAGCAAAACTAAGTATAGATCCATTATAGGTAAACTCTTATTAGTTTAATTTGTTGCTTCTGTTTGTTTTGTCTCGTGGGCTGGGTCGTTGGCGACCGCCTTGTACATTCTTTATCTTTTGAAATATATAAGCTTTTATTTCATAAAAAAAATTATGAAATTAATTTTCTAATATAAGAATAAATGTCACGATTGTGATAAAAATATAGAGTATTATTTCTAGGTATGTCATCATAATGAATGTAAAAACTAGGGCTGGACACCGGTCGGTTTGGGTAGGATTCGGGCCCAAAATGTCAAACCGTTTGAAACCATGGGTACAATTGTTAGGCCCAATTCCGACTGAATTTTTAATCGGTTTGATCGGATTCGGTTTAATCGGTTTATCGGTTAAAATGGATCAGATTGTTCAGTTAATTGATATTAAATTGTCATAAAAAAATTAAAATGTAAATGAATTTTTTGTAAGTAAAGCAAAATTAAATAAAAACAGTGGACCTTCAAATATAACAAATGATCCAATTTAACATTGTAAATCACAAGACAACCTATCAAGCTAGTTTCTAATAGATTCATGTAGTTTCTAATAGTATCTGCTGCAATCCAAATTTAAAACTTCAAATATTTTACAAATAAGCTCAACAACCAACGAACACATTATTTGATTATGTTCATATTTATTGTTCACACTAAGCCCAAAATGCATGACTAATCCCAGCAACTAGTTAAATGACAGACAACAATAAAATCCACAATCACTTAAGATGAGACCCTGCAAGCTGCAACTCAAAAAGTAACATCCATCTATAATTATTCTATTAAGATAGAAACCAGTTTGTAATTTTCATTAGAAGTTAACAACATGCAACCCAAATAAATTATTCATTTTAACATAAGAACCTAACAGTAAACCAAATATTTAAGTTGTCAAAAAAGCTATATAACTTTCATGTTATTAATGTTAGACGATGGCTATGGATCTAGAAGGGGGTTGAATAGATCCCTTGAGTTTTACACGCAAATAGTCTACAAAAATTCTGTTTTAAAATTTTTTTAACGGAAGCTACCACTGGATAGAACGTCTACAACGAACCTTCTACCGAAAGGATCGGATATGCACGAATATATCATGGATGAGTGCGACAGAGAAAAATTCAGTTCAGAATATTACACTTAAACAACGCAGACAACAAATTATCACTTGCTTGATGTTTATACCGATCCAATGAGGTTAATTGATAATAAATTTAAAGCTATGTGTTCGAATTTTGCTTGGACACAAATTATCAAACACCTAGTGTGCGTAAACACACTATGTGCAGAATTTCAATGGAGAATAATGTGCAGCTGCTCCAAAACACAATTCAATGAATTGTATCGATTTAACAAAACAGTTTATCAGCGTACAATTATTCTACGACAGAAATTTCAATAGTTTGCTACGTCACAAATTCGAACAATACTGAAATGTAAAAGAGTTAAGGGAAAGAGAGAACAAACGAGATTTGATTAGGCAGTTCCCCAATCGTCCTCGCTTTGGGTACGTCTGCCCCCAACTCCGCAAAAGGAATTGAGATATATATATATATGTAGTTGTTGCAAATTGTTTATTACAAGAGAAAACTATAAACATTCAAACCCCGAACGTCTTCGATCGTTGATGCAGAATTTTCTCTTCCCTTGATTCAAGATGAATCAAGTGCTCCGAATATGGATTATTCAATTACCGTCCCACGCTACTAAACCGAAAGAAAACTCCGTTCTTCAGTTACCTTCACTCGGTCAATTGAAATCTTCCAAGAATTCGAACCCAAACCTTCTTCTACAATCCTCTGATTACAGCTACTAAACCGAAACAATTGCGCCAATTTTCGGTTACCTTCGCCCAGCCGAATTCCTGTAGAATGAACAGTTTGTACAAAATCCCCCAAAATCTCTTTGATTCTTGGAGGACAAACCCAACTGGTTTGATTCAAGAAACACCTGCCAAACTCTCAACCCAGAAGATAAAGATCACACTTCCTAAATTCTGAACGTTATCACTTCGATCAATGGGTGACACAAACAAAGATGATTATGTGTGATTGTTTGCTTACACAATGAAGAAGATGAAGATGAAGAGAGAACTGACATATATTTTTCACGTTTCTTGTTATGTGTAAAAATGAAGACCAAAACTATTTATATGAAAAAATATGACCAACAAAAAAATAACAGAAAAACAACAGAAAAGAAATTAAGTGAAAAAATGCAAAAATCAAGGTCATGCGTCGACCTCCAGAGTCTATGCGTCGACGCATAAAATGACATTTTTGAGTTCTCAGGTTTGTGCGCTTACCCGTGGCTTTTGGAGGTCAGCGCACAAATTCTGAGGTTAGCGCATGGTTTCAGGGGTCAGTGCATGAAGGCAAATTTTTCAGGAAATTTCATTTTTTGAATATTTTCACCAAACCAAGGTCAAACATACATGCTAGACACTACTAAACAATAGTGGACCTTTATTTTTGGAGAGAACAAGATCCTATGCATCTAGACACATGACCAATAACTATAAGACGCTATATGCCCGACACGTGAAGTGATAGCGCTCAAATTACAATCTAATGTGTTTGTTGACATCATTAAAACAAGATAGTTAGAAGGATATCCCTCACATACTCCCCCTTTTTGATGATGGCAACACTTTCTTGATTGTCACGAGAGAAGTAATTTGAGATGATCAATGCTCCCCCTGTCTTTGACATCCGATTAAACGTTTCTGTAGCTTGTATTCTTCTCCCCTTTTGACAACATCAAAAAGACGAGAAGACAGTGGTCAAAATAGCATACTAAAATATGTAGTGGATCATTAGATATTTGCAACAACAAAACATTTACCAGCATCCACATATGATACCGCTAATGTAAACAAGTAATGATTAAATACGGAACAATCGCATAAAAGCAAAACATTCATTCCATAAAAGTTTAAACATAACAGTAGCACATGTCAAAATAACAAACAAGATCAAACCACAAAACACAAATTCATGCACAACTAAACATAATGCCCTAAGGTTTATGGTCTCCTCCCCCTAAACGAATAACCCCGTCCCCTATGGTGTTGACTTGGTGGTGGAAATTCCTCAAGTTGAAGGTTGAGCTCAATCAAGGTGCTATTGAGGTTACCAAGGCTGTTTGCCAAGTTTAGATTTTGCTGAGTCAGATTGGCATCCATTTGATTGAACCTATTCATAGCTGCATTGGCGAAATTGTTGAAGTTGGTGGCATGAGACGATATTTGGTTAGACAAGTTTGTGAGCTGTTCCTGCTGAGTCAGGTATCGAGTTTCCTGTTGCGCTTGGAATTCTTGATGTTGCAGAGACAACTCAGTCAGCCTTGCTAGAATTTCATCAGAAGATTGTTGATCATGCTGAAACGGTGGAGTTGGAGGAGCAGAATTTTCTGGATGCTGCCATTCATAGTCCGCATCATAGGATAGAGGAACATACGCAGCACCAAGGTTAGTCCAGCAGTTTTGTTGCCACTGATCCCAGCCTTGATTGTTAGAGGTTTCTTTCAGTTGATAGCCCATCCATGCCTCATTGTCTTCTTCTTCCACAATCACATTGTCTTGCATAACAACATCTTCCTGCATCACCACATTTTCATCATTACCAACTTGATTTGCATTACCTTGACTGCCTTTATCCTCACTTGCTTCAAGATGAGCAGGTTCATTATGTTCAGGATGACTAGCTCTTTGTCGATGGATGAACCTTCGCTTACGTGGCTGCCAATGGTAACCCAACATGGACAAGGTTCTGGCCAGAAACTGTTGTTCAGCAGTAATATTAATATGACAAATCTGTGGAATAGGAATGTCAAAGTGATTCAAAAAATTTGCCACAGCAGATGCATAACCAAGTGCTAGAAATTTGTTGGAGCTACGAGTGGTGAACATCCTATAAGCAAAGTAATACAGCCAGTTAATTTTGATCTTTTTCTTCAGGATATAGATAAGATGCACCTCTGCTTGTTCAACTCTTGAGTAGCCTCCTTTCTTAGGCCTCAAGATGCGAGCAACAATCTACTGAAGAATACGTTCTTCAAATTTTAAATGACCGGTAGTGACACTCTTAGGAAATGCTTCACTTGCCACAAACTCAGCTGGATATGGTTCCCTCAACATTGAATTCAGAGCAGTTTTGAATTCATAGCCCTGAACAAAGGTTTTATCAGTAACCTTTGGGAGATTTTCATCAGTGTTCAAAACAAACAATGTAGACCATACATCGTTTGTCACCTGAAATTCTGCATTATTTATAGAGAATTTAAATTCAGCCCCACGAAATTTTCCTTTCATCCCACAATAGAACAACCGAGTCAAATCTTCACTATACTTGTCATCACATTCGACAAATTCATTCAGATTTTGAAAGTTTATGAGTTCAGAAATTTCAGGAATGTGAAAATCTGGACCCATCAAAGGATAAAATCCATGTTGTCTTATAACAGCCCGGTTAGAGAATAATTCCGCAAAAGGAGTGGCTAGCCTTTCAGAAATTAAAGAGTCAAAAGTTACCCGGTGTGAGGATGATCCTCTGGTTGGTGCTGGTTGTGAAGTGGATCCTCTTGCTCCTCTTGTACCAGCATTTCTTCTGGAAGCCATTGTTGAAGAAGAGTTGAAGAAAGATTATCACACTTGATTTTTGCAGAGATAGAAGAGAAGATGTGTGAAACACTTTGAAGACCTTGCAGCAGATATATAGAGAATTTTCTCTTGGTGTTCCCTTCCCCCCCCCCTTTTTTTATTAGGGTTTTGATGAGGGTTTAGTGGAGATTAATTGAGATTGATGAGGTTTAAAGGCGAAAAATAGGGAGAGATTGACCACAAAGACTAATGAGATGACATGCAATAATCATAGATTAATGTGCAATGAGAAAAAATATAGGGAAAGCAAACACCACTAGGTCGGCGCACGCAACCCAGTAGCGAAGAAGTCTGAACGCTTCACTTATTCGTCGACCTGTGAATCTGTGCGTCGGCGTAAGATTCTTGAAAAATGAAAAAGAAACTAAACATGTGGTTATGCGCTTTCCTGGATGTTTAATAGGTCAGCGCATGAAATTATGCGTCGACGCATGGACCTGTAAAAATGAAAATTTTGCAAAAATTCTTGTTCCAACCAGATAAATACACATATACACACAGAACCAAACATTCACATGAATGATAAGTGCACAAAATGAAATAAACATCAAGATTAGAGTAAGTAACATGGCACAAAATGTTGATAAACCTCTATAAGTTGGAACGATATTACCTTGAACATCATGACGGTGAGATCCCTCACATATGGATGAATTTCTCTTTGCATTGTTAGTTAAAGACATGAACAAGCATATATATATATATATATATATATATATATATATATATATATATATATATATATATATATATATATATATATATATATATGTGTGTGTGTGTGTGTGTGTGTGTGTGTGTGAAGATCATAATTCTAAAGGATGTTATGCACGATCCGAGATATCGAGAATACCAAGTTCTCTACGGATGTGAAAGAAAGGCTCTGTAGCTAATAGTTTTGTGAAAATATCAGCAAGTTGATTCTTAGTGTCAACATGCTCAAAAATAACATCACCTTTCTCTACATGATCCCTAAGAAAATGATGGCGTATTTCGATATGCTTGGTGCGTGAATGTAGTACAGGGTTCTTAGTTAGATTAATCGCACTAGTGTTATCGCACAAAATTGGAATACGTTCAAGTTTTAAGTTGAAATCAAGTAATTGTTGTTTAAGCCATAAGACTTGAGCACAACAACTACCGGCGGCAACGTATTCCGCCTCGGCTGTTGACAAAGCAACGGAAACTTGTTTCTTGCTGTGCCAACTCACCAAGGAATTTGCGAAAAAGTGACACGTGCCACTAGTACTTTTCCTATCCAACTTGCACTCGGCAAAGTCGGAGTCGGAGTAGCCAACTAAGGAACAAACACTACCTTTGGAATACCACAGCCCATACTTTGGAGTACCAGAGAGGTATCGAAGTATGCGTTTAACTGCCTTCAGGTGGGATTCCTTGGGATATGCCTGATACCTCGCACACATGCATACACTAAACATTATATCGGGACGTGATACGGTAAGATAAAGGAGATACCCTATCATACCTCGGTACTTTTTTACCTCAACATCCTTACCCTTTCCGTCACGATCGAGATTAGCACTTGTAGGCATAAGAGTATCTATTGCTTTGCAGTTGAGCATATCAAAACGTTTTAGTAACTCAAGACAATATTTCGTTTGACTCACGAATGTGCCCTCTTCAAGTTGTTTGATTTGCAATCTGAGGAAATAGTTGAGCTCCCCCATCATGCTCATTTCAAACTCCCCCTGCATCAAACTAGAAAACTCCTTGACCAAGGTCATGTTAGTAGACCCAAATATAATATCGTCAACATAAATTTGTACCAAAATTAAGTGTTTTCCTTGACGTTTAATAAAGAGGGTTGTGTCAACCTTTCCTCTTGAATACCCTTGATCAAGTAGAAGTTTGCTTAGACGTTCATACCAAGCCCTAGGGGCCTGTTTAAGTCCGTACAAAGCTCGCTTAAGTTTATAGACATGATCAGGATATTCGTGTGATTCAAAACCCTGAGGTTGGGCTACATAAACCTCTTCATTTATATATCCGTTAAGGAATGCACTTTTGACATCCATTTGGAATAGCTTAAAGTTCTTTGTGCAAGCATAGGCAAGTGGAAGGCGTATGGCCTCGAGTCGGGCAACCGACGCATAAGTTTCCTCATAGTCGATTCCTTCCTCTTGGTTATAGCCTTGCGCTACAAGCCTAGCTTTGTTACGCGTTATTACTCCATTTTCATCAAGTTTATTCCTAAACACTCATCGGGTGCCTATTACCCGATGATTTCGCGGAGGGGGGACAAGGTCCCAAACCTCATTTCTCCATAATTGATTTAGTTCATCTTGCATTGATAGATACCAATGCTCATCGAGTAACGACTCCTTAGAGTTTTTAGGTTCAACTTGGGAGACAAAAGCAGAGTAATAACAAAAGTTACTAAGTTTAGAGCGAGTAGTTACTCCCTTAGAGATGTCACCGAGAATGTTGTCAATTGGATGGTCTTTTGAAGACTTCCAAGTTGGAGGAAGTTCATCTTTATTAGCATGATAATCATCCTCACTTTTCACTGGTTGGTGATCCTTTTCCTCCTCAATACACACTACTTCAGGCTGATAATTCCCTTATCAGTGTCCTTGAGTGTGTCTTCAGTAGGTACACCTGCACCATGAAAATAACTACCTTCTCCAACATTTCTCGGATAAGACTCGTCAAAAGTAACATGAACTGACTCTTCAACTACACGTAACCTCTTATTATAAATTCTATATGCTTTACTTGACTGAGAGTATCCAAGAAAAATACCCTCGTCAACCTTGGCATCAAATTTTCTGAGAGTCTCTTTGCCATTGTTTAACACAAAGCATTTGCAACCAAATACATGAAGGTGAGAGATGTTTGGCTTACGCCCTTTTAAAAGCTCATACGGTGTCTTGTTTAGAATAGGTCAGATGAGCACCCTATTCAAAACATAACAAGCCGTACTTATGGCATCGGCCCAAAAGTATTTTGGTAATCCACTATCATTGATCATAGTCCTTCTAAGTTCTTCCAAAACTCTATTTTCAAGTTCCACTGCCCCATTTTGTTGAGGGGTACGTGGTGCGGAAAAATTATGATCAATTCCGTTGGAATCACAAAATGCTTCAAATAAATGATTTTCAAACTCACCCCCATGGTCACTTCTGATTGACCCAATGTTTGTGTTTAACTTGTTCTGAGATAACTTAGCAAATCGTTCAAAGGCCGAAAAGGTATCACTCTTATTTGCTAAGAAAATTGTCCAGCAAAACCTAGAAAAACCATCGACTATAACAAACCCATAATAGTTACCACCTAGGCTTTTAATCCTAGATGGTCCAAAGAGGTCCATATGGAGGAGCTCAAGGGGTCTCATAGTTGAAACAATGTTTTTAAATTTAAAAGAGATCCTTGTTTGCTTCCCCATTTGGCATGCATCACAAAGATGATCCTTTGTGAATTTAATTTTGGGCAAACCGATGACTAGGTCTTTAGAGACAATTTTGTTAAGCACGTCAAAGTTGATATGAGCCAAGCGTCTATGCCACAACCATGAATCTTCATTCATAGTAACTAAACACTTGTCTCCATCCAATGATACCTCGTTTAAGTCTAGCGTATAGACGTTATTCACCCTCAAGCCCTTAAACACATTCTTTTTGTCGCAATCTTCAACTACGCAACAATCCTTTGAAAAAGAGACTTTATAATTTTTGTCACATAGTTGACTAATGCTTAAAAGGTTGTGTCTAAGGCCTTCCACAAGAAGTACATTAGAGATAGTAGTAGATGAGGGGTTACCTATACTACCTTTGCCGATAATTTGTCCCTTGTTGTTATCTCCGTAGGTGACAAACCCCTTTTTCTTCGCCACAAAGTCGATGAAAAGAGATATGTCTCCGGTCATATGTCTTGAGCAGCCACTATCTAGAACCCATCTTCCTTCGGTGGTCTCAAGACTTTGTACCTACAAAAATAATCAAGGGAGAGTAGGTACCCAATTCTCATTAGGTCCTTTATGGTAAGTGAAACCAATATTGCCTTTGGGCAACCATTGATAAATGCCCTTTGGAACAAGAAATCTCCGAAAGCGGCACTTAGCAATAGTATGACCGGGCTTACAACAATATAAGCAATCACGATTCGTTTGGAGTTTACCTTTGCTATCACTATCTCGAATCACATACGTGTATTGTTGATACGGATTATTCATTGTTTCACGATAATGTGATCGATCAATAACAAACGTAATCTTAGGCTTGAGAGCCTTGTCTAACTTGGCTTTGAGGGTTCTTACCTCTCTTTGCCAAATGTGACAAGTATCACAGCCCCCAAGGTTAAACCATGTATATTTATTCTCATCGAACTTAGTTTTTGATACATTCACCATGGAGTTTTTAAGATCTTCCAATTCCTTTTGGGAATCGGAAACCTTTTTCTCCAAATAGGAAAAGATCTTTTTATTTGAAGCTAAGCGTTGAAATGCTTCCTTAGCTTCGTGGTACAATGTATCAAAAGCTCTTTTTAATTCAGCATGAGACATATTTTGACAATTTTCATATTTAGAGTGTTTTACCTCTTTTGCTTTGTTGTGACGTGCCATAAGACAAAGGTTGACGGATTCACTTTCGTCACTTGAGGAATCATCTTTCTCCGACTCACTATCGCTTTCCCAAGCGATGTATGCTCGTCGAGACTTATTGGACTTTTTGTTTGAGCGACTCTTGTCATTATCCTTATCTTTGTCTTTCTTTAGGGA
Source organism: Lathyrus tuberosus (assembly GCA_022829125.1). NCBI lineage: Eukaryota > Viridiplantae > Streptophyta > Magnoliopsida > Fabales > Fabaceae > Lathyrus > Lathyrus tuberosus. The sequence goes on from JALAZF010000372.1 coordinate 2,453,500, forward strand.
TGGACAATCCGGCTTGTAGTGCCCGGATTTTCCACAGTTGTAGCACGTCCCTTTTACCTTGCCATTTTTATTTCCTTCACTTCTAGATTGCTTCCTGAACTTGACAAGATTTCTGTCCGAGTGCCGAATATCGTTCTTACGAATATATCTATTGTATCTCTTCACAAATAAGCTCATATCATCACCGAATTCTTCATCTTTGTCATTTTTGGCTTCATCATCACTTAGCTCTTGATGTGTGGACTTTGAACAAGAAGCCTTAAGAGCTATCGACTTCTTCTCCGTATCTTTTGCCTTCTCTTTCTTTATACTCTTTTCATGTTTATCCAAGCTAATGAGCACTTGCTCATGCTCATCGAGTTTACCAAAGAGTGTTGTGAGGTCTAGAGTAGCATGATCATTGGCCTCCTTGATAGCGGTAACCTTCGGTTGCCATTCCCTGTTAAGACACCTCAGAATTTTGTTAGTAGAAACCTCATTTGGAATTGGTTTACCAAGAACATGCAATTTGTTGATAATGTGAGTGAATCGTTTTTGCATGTCCGCAATGGTTTCCCCTTGCTTCATGTAAAACATATCAAACTCTTGCGTTAGTGTATTAATACGAGCCATCTTAACATCATTAGTGCCTTCGTGGGCTACTTGTAAGGCATCCCACATAGCTTTGGCTGTTTCACAATGGGAGACTCGATAATACTCATCAACTCCCAAGGAGGAAATGATCATATTATGAGCCTTCCAATCATAACTGTACTTTTTCTCGTCCTCCTCAGTCCATTGGTCTTCGGGTTTAGGAACGACAACGCCTTCCGCGTTAGTCATAGTAATTGCCAGGGACCGTTTAAAATAACGTTCCAAACCTTCCGATCTATGGAGTTAATATGGACGCGCATACAATCCTTCCAGTAGCTGTAGTTTTCACCTGTAAAAACTGGAGCTCTATTATAAGCCCCCTTAGGTTCGTTCGACATGATCCAAGAAGTTTTACCGAAGCACCAGAATAAACCGGAGCTCGTGATACCACTTGTTAGACGATGGCTATGGATCTAGAAGGGGGGTTGAATAGATCCCTTGAGTTTTACACGCAAATAGTCTACAAAAATTCTATTTTAAAATTTGTTTAACGGAAGCTACCACTGGATAGAACGTCTATAACGAACCTTCTACCAAAAGGATCGGATATGCACGAATATATCACGGATGAGTGCGACAGAGAAAAATTCAGTTCAGAATATTACACTTAAACAACGCAGACAATAAATTATCACTTGCTTGATGTTTATACCAATCCAATGAGGTTAATTGATAAGGAATTTAAAGCTGTGTGTTCGAATTTTGCTTGGACACAAATTATCAAACACCTAGTGTGCGTAAACACACTATGTGTAGAATTTCTATGGAGAATAATGTGCAGCTGCTCCAAAACACAATTCAATGAATTATATCGATTTAATAAAACAGTTTATCAGCGTACAATTATTCTATGACAGAAATTTCAATAGTTTGCTACGTCACAAATTCGAACAATACTGAAATGTAAAAGAGTTAAGGGAAAGAGAGAACAAACGAGATTTGATTAGGCAGTTCCCCAATCGTCCTCGCTTTGGGTACGTCTGCCCCCAACTCCGCAAAAGGAATTGAGATATCTATATATGTAGTTGTTGAAAATTATTTATTACAAGAGAAAACTATAAACATTCAAACTCCGAACGTCTTCGATCGTTGATGCAGAATTTTCTCTTCCCTTGATTCAAGATGAATCAAGTGCTCCGAATATGGATGATTCAATTACCGTCCCACGCTACTAAACTGAAAGAAAACTCCGTTCTTCAGTTACCTTCACTCGGTCAATTGAAATCTTCCAAGAATTCGAACCCAAACCTTCTTCTACAATCCTCTGATTACAGCTACTAAACCGAAACAGTTGCGCCAATTTCCGGTTACCTTCGCCCAACCGAATTCCTGCAAAATGAACAGTTTGTACAAAAACCCCCAAAATCTCTTCGATTCTTGGAGGACAAACCCAACTGGTTTGATTCGATAAACACCTTCCAAACTCTCAACCCAGAAGATGAAGATCACACTTCCTAAATTCTGAACGTTATCACTTCGATCAATGGGTGACACAAACAAAGATGATTATGTGTGATTGTTTGCTTACACAATGAAGAAGATGAAGATGAAGAGATAACTGACATATATTTTTCACGTTTCTTGTTATGTGTAAAAATGAAGACCAAAACTATTTATATGAAAAAATATGACCAACAAAAAAATAACAAAAAAACAACAGAAAAGAAATTAAGTGAAAAAATGCAAAAATCAAGGTCATGCGTCGACCTCTAGAGTCTATGCGTCGACGCATAAAATGACATTTTTGAGTTCTCAGGTTTGTGCGCTTACCCATGGCTTTTGGAGGTCAGCGCACAAATTCTGGGGTTAGCGCATGGTTTCAGGGGTCAGCGCATGAAGGCAAATTTTTCAGGAAATTTCATTTTTTGAATATTTTCACCAGACCAAGGTCAAACATACATGTTAGACACTACTAAATAATAGTGGACCTTTATTTTTGGAGAGAACAAGATCCTATGCATCTAGACACGTGACCAATAACGATAAGACGCTATATGCCCGACACATGAAGTGATACCGCTCAAATTACAATCTAATGTGATTGTTGACATCAATAAAACAAGATAGCTAGAAGGATATCCCTCACAATTAATAGATAACAAGGATCAAAGCAAGCATCTCAACTTTTCTAAGAGTAGTGTGTTGAATGAATAGAAATGTTATTAGGACAACAAATGACATCAAACTCCAATTAAGTACAGATGCTGCATAAAAGTGTCAATTGCAATTTAGAGAGTAAAAGTTTATTAAAAAAGCAAAGTAAACAAGTGTGGACAACCATGCAAAATTCTCCAAGAGTGCACTCTGCAAAATCAATTCATACAGTAATGCAAAATTCTCCAAGGTTGCACTCTGCAAAATCAATTCATACAGTAGTGCAAAATTCTCTAAGGCTTCACTCTGCAAAATCAATTCATAAATCAAACAAATTTCATAGGGAACACATTTACCTCTCGGAATAAATATTCTACAAATCGAAGTTTTGACACTTACCCCCTTGGGAGTCATGGTCCAATTTTAGTTTTGGCACTTACCCCTTGGGAGTCATGGTCCAATTTTAGTTCTATAATCTCTACTATCTCTAAGTAGTCACAGCACGGGCCTCGACCACCTCTAACTTCCATAAACTCCCAAGCAGAAACACACTTTTTGCATACAGAATTCGGACAGGCAAGGCACAAAAACTTAGCCTCTTTTTTGCAGTTGAAACAACAATTCCTACCTGAAAATAAAAATACACGCATAACATTACTTTCATTTGTATCAATTAACCTCATAAATATCATTTGCCTATCTCATACAGCATATCGAATGAAAATCTGTGACAAATTAGTATATCATAATGCTCGAGACAAACGTTGTGGTTGGAAGTGATTATATTGCATAGAGCTAGCAAGTAAAATATCATGAACAAATCAAATCTAACAAATTTACCACAAGTCCAAGATTTTGACGTTTCAAAAAAAGAATCATCATTTTCAACACAGTTTGGATGACGAGTAAAAAATGGAAAAAGAAAATGAGTAACTTCTAATCAAGGATAACTAGTTCTCCACCATCTTTGCAACAAAACACAATTTTTCATCTTTTTCATCCTTGGTTATTGGTTCCATCAAGTTCTAATGCCTCAACACACCAACACAGTGCACTAAAAAACTTTCCCTGTAACAAATTATAAGAAAGGACAATAACATTGTTCAGTAGCAAAACTAAAAGAGTTATATTAGCATCATAGTCATGCATACTTTAGTTAAAAATCTTGCAAATATGTTGTCATTGCGTCTTTGCTTGTATTAGATTGAGAGATTGAGAGAAAATACATTTTTTGGGATTAAGAGATTGAGAGAAGGAGAAAGAGAACAAGAATGAGTGATTAAAACTTACATTCTCTTGTGGTGGTGTGGTTGTCCATGGCGGCGTAATCTCAAATACAAGCTCGATGAGGAGAAACGGCTGCGTTGTTGTGTTGAGGGAGAATGCTGGGAGAAGAATTGAACCCTAGTGGCTAGTAGTAAGAGAGAACATACCCAGTCTCCACATGACTAACAAAAATTAATATTTAAGTCATTGGACCGGTCGGATTCGGTTTTCGCTGGGTCTAAAAGTAGCATCCGAAATCGACCTACACAAGCCAAACGAACCCAACAACTCTCAATCCAATGAACCGAAAAACTGATCCACCCGAACCGTATCATCACGGGCCATATGGATTGGACGGTTTGGGCCGGTTGTACAATTTTTGTCCAGCCCTAGTAAAAACATTGCATTAAAAGGTCAATTTAAAACTGATTTATTAATGTTTTGGTTCAATCAAATAAAAGTCATATAATATAGAGTAATATATAATAGATTATAGAATAGGTCATATTATAGTGTGTTCTGCCGTGCAAGCCAAATCCACATTATCTCTTTCCTATACATTTTTTTCTTTCATTTACATGATAACAATAGTCTTTTCATAGTGTTGTCATAGTGTAGTGTGTTGGTACATCACAAATAACTACAGTGTAAAGGTAGTGTATCTACTTTTACCTGCTTTATAATAAATAGAAAATTATTACTACTTGATAGAACCAAATGGAAGATAGTGAAATTTATATCAAAATGTTAATACACGTTATGAGACCATATTAATTTATAAGAAAAAAAAAAAAAAAAGTCATATTAATAAATAATACTTTATATAAATTATCACTATAAATAAAAAATCAAAATAAGAATAGATATTAAACAGACTAATTCAAAACTTTAAGGTTTAAAGATTAATATTTTCTTCATCTTTATTTGGGATTTTTATTAATATATATTTTCATTAAAAATAACATAACTTTTACACCTTCCTCTATTGTTTATTATAGGTATAAATATCATGTGAAAAAATTAATTAAAAAATTTAATTCGCTTCAAGATAATTGAATATTAAAAATAATATAACATTAAATAATTGAATTGTATACTGAATCTAACAAACTTTAAGATACAAAAATGTTCACCTAATTTTTATTTATCATAGGTGACATGTCATACATCATTAATAAATAGTTTATATGCCTTTAACAAATGCAACATCACACAATGCAACTTAACACTATCATATGCCTTTAGACTGGATTTTGAGTGTCTCGAGACGAGACACAAAACCATCTAAAACTCTGCATATTTTGTGCTGAAATTTGTACTATTAGTCATATTTTTTTAATATAAAAGTACTATCAGTGACAATTCAAAGAAAATGAAAGTGAAAACCGTTTTGGAAAAATAAAAAATCATCAACTCGTTTTTTTCTCTCTCTTAAAAACCATTTACTCTTTTCAACTTTACTCTACATTCATTTCAAACCACAAATTGCATTTTGAAGAATCATTCATTTCTCTTCAATGCCTTTCATCTTTCATCAATTTACAATTTTTATGACACTCAAAATAAAAAAATTAAATCGAAATACATCAAATGATTAAGTTAAAAAATAAATAAACAATTTTCAAAGTATACTTAAAAAAAATTTCCTCAAACCCACATCCTTGTATGTCTTGCTATTAAGAATCTTCCATAGATTCTACATTCAAAATAGAAGAAGAAAATTCAGTGTATTAACTCCAAAAACAGTTGTGAATGTACACACTAAACAACAATGAAAATAGTTTTATTAGATTATCATAATTAAGAATAAGAATTAGCATATATGGTAAATAGTCTTTATACTTGTAAATAGTACTGATATATATATTGATATTTAAAAGATTAAAAACGTATTTACACTTGTAGATCTTCTCATTTTTATAACATATTTATTTTTATCATTTTATTTTATTTTATTAAATTAAAAATAATTATTTAATATTGTTGATTATAATTATTTTAATGCATTTCAAGTTTAATGTTGGTTATGCCAAAACTAAATACATACAAAAAAGAAACATTTTAGTAAAATTAGAAAAATTAGAAAAGTTTTAGCTTTTTTTTTATGTATTTGATTTTTATATTTTTTTTCATAATTAAAAAAAAACAATCTTTTTAAGATGTAAAATTATATATTAAAGAAGTTGTGATTATAATATCACATAAATGTACTACATAGTTGTTGAAAAGAGATAAAAATATTTAGCATCAGGCAGTGTAAAATTTTATAGCAGCAACAATATGATATACACTTAAAAGATTTTCATATTTTATATTACTTTTGTTGTGTAGCAAGAGAAACGTTAGGCCTGCTGTAAAAATAGAAAAAACAGATTGTGATAAAGTACTAAACAACTCTGTACTAAAACCAGAGTATGTGTGCAATAAATGCAGCGACTTGACATGTGAAAAAAATGATAAAATAATAAGAAAGTTTGATCAAGAAACCATTTTAAAAAGTTTAGTGGATGTTTTGAGGAAATTAAATAAGTTTCATTACAATTTATGTATTTAGTTTCATTCCAATTACAACTTGAATTTTGCTATGTATGTATTGATGGAAAAATATAAAAAGTTAAGTGGAACTTTGCTAAGTAACTAATATGTTTAATTCTATTTTTGCATAAGCACTAACATGATCAGTTTGAGCTACAATATATCTACTTTTACTATCAGTTTCATTTTGATATTTCTACCTATAGTTCAATATATATGTTTCTACATTAAGCCACTGTTCATAAAGAGTTGTTATGTTGAGACAAATTTGACATCAAAATTTTATTGAGAAATTACATGGTTTACACGGTTTAAATACTATTTTATTAATTATGTTTATAATATGAGTAATGATTATACCTATATGTCACGGTTACCATCATATTTCTATCTTTAGTGCATGATTAATGAGTTCCATTTATTGATATCAATTAACTAACATCTTATTATATATATTAACCATATTTTAGATTATTATGTGAGTTACTTTTTTTCTAACACGCTATAGAAAAACAAAAAAATAAATAAAATAAAACATAACTTGATAGAAATGGAATGAAATATTTATTCATCAACACATTTATTTAGAAGGATGGAGAAGAAGGAGAATAAAAAATGAGAAAATAAATTTCTTCATATTCATTAAAATGGATCAAATCAAATCATATCTTACTTGTTAACCATAAAATATTGTAACAAAGTAAATTAAAAAAAAAAATTAATCATCAATTCAAAATATCATCATAATCTTCTTCCATCTTTCAAAATATTGTAACTTTTGTGTGTTGTTATAGATCCATCATCCCCTTTGCATCATCATTCCGAGTCACTGTCCACACATTCCATAGCTTGAAAATCCTTTTGGCCTGTACATCTAAAACCCGAAAATCAAATAAAAAAAATAAACAAAAAGGATTTTAAACCTTAAAACAATAAAACCCAACACCATTAACCATTTACTTTCTTGTTACACTTCTTCTCCCTAACTTCATATCTTTCTTAACACATATTAGTCATATCTTCCACAGCCGATCGCAGAACCACTGTGTTTCCTATACACAAATTTTTTCATAAAAAATAAAAATAATAGATCTAATAATAACATAAATGAAATTAACAGATCTTACATATTGAAATTCATAAAAAATACATTTTCCTTCTTTGAGGGAGTGAATCTAACAGAGCAAGTCTTTTACCAGCTTAGAAGCTTTACACAACCAAGGGCATCTTGGAGAACCTCCTGGTTTTAAACAATAAAAATGACAATAACAATGGAAATAAATGGGTATAAACAGATTGATTTTTACCTGGTTAACTTTGAGATCTGAAACGATATTAAGCATGAAAAATCAAAACCTAATACCACAACAAAAAATATCAACATAAAAATAAAAAACGGATCTAAAAGGAAGAAGAAGAGGGAGAAGGAAGAAGAAGAAGAGAGGGAGAGAGAGATAAAGTTGGTTTTTGAAATTATGATGTGAAATTAGAAAGAAAAGGTTAAAGAAGGGGGGAGTGAAAAAGTTAGATAGAGATTTTGAGAGATAAGATGTACTAAAAAGTTGTGATGTGATAAGTGCAGCAAATTTTGAAAAATGAATGAAAATGAAGTAATTAAGCATATGTGTAGGAGTGAATAATGAAGAAAAGAAGCAATGAAAAGAAGCTGCATGCGTGAAGCAACTGAGACTGATGTGTCAACCGCAGAAGAAATACACGTGGTGCGCTCTAGGGCCAGCAGGGGTAAAAAGGGCTTTTTCAAGACACTTCATGTTCTTATATGGTAGATAATATTTTTATTCTGGTTTCAATTCCAAACCAATATATATTTTTTTAAATTAGTTCAAAATATTTATTTACCGCCAAAAAATCCATATAAAAATTCAAGAAACTGGGCTTAAATTAAAAAATTTGAGCCTATTACCCTACTACAAATAACACGGTGTCAAGGACAAGGTTCCGCAGTGTTCGTTTTATATTTATCTTTAATTTTTCTTTATTATTTATTTATAGTAACAATAATAATAATCAAAGTATCAACAACTTCAATCAGTGTTTGAAGTTTAGAATTGAAGTACTGAAAAGTTGTGATGTGATAGGTGCAACAAATTTTGAAAAATGAATGAAAAAGAAGTAATGAGGCATATGTGTAGGAGTGAATAATGAAGAAAAGAAGCAATGAAAGGAAGTTGTATGCGTGAAGCAATTGAGACTGATGTGTCAACCGCAGAAGCAATACACGTGGTGCGCTTTGGGACCAAGAGAGATTTAAAAGGGCTTTTCCAAAACACTTCATTTTTTATATGGTAGATAATATTCTTATTCTGGTTTGAATTCCAAACCAAGATATTTTTTTAAATTGGTTCAAAATATATATGTACCGCCAAAAAAATTATATAAAAATTCAAGAAACTGGGCTTAAATTTTAAAATTTGGGCCTATCACCCTACTACAAATAACAAGGTGTCAAGGACAAGGTTCCGCATTGTTCGTTTAATATTTATCTTTAATTTTTCTTTATTATTTATTTATAGTAACAATAATAACAATAATAATAATCAAAGTATCAACAGCTTCAATCAGTGTTCGAAGTTCAGAAATTTGAAACGGGATCGACTTCGACGCTTATTGAATTGGTGAACTCTATTTTCCATTTTTCTTTTTCGTTCTTCACATTTTCAATTTCTCGTAGTTACAGTAACATTTTCTAGATAAAACCCTAATTCTCGTTGTTGCAGATGCTGAAGCTCTTACTGTGAGGAAACTATGGAGAGTACTGGGAGAAGGATCACGGTGAGTCCTCGACCTTGCTGCGGCCGGAGAGTGATTGCGAAGAAGACTGGTCGCGGTGGAACGGGTGATGGTTTTGTCAACAGTGTTAAGAAGCTTCAGAGACGTGAAATCAGCTCCAAACGTGATCGGGCTTTTAGTATGACCGATGCTCAAGAGCGGTTCAGGAATATTAGCTTGCAGGTTCGGGTTTGAGTTTCTCTGTTATGAGGTTTTGTTTGGTAGGTTAGGGTTGAGTTGAAGTGTGGAGGGTTTTGGTTTACTCGTTTGGATCCAACTCGAAGTTGTGTTTTAATGGTATATAATATTGTTATCGAGATTTTGAATATGGTTTTGTTTGTTGTTATTATTTGAACTTGGATTTGAGCTAAGTAGCTTTTGGTTGTTGATGGATAGAAGCAACGTGGTGTGAAAATGTTTCTTTTTAGGTTATTTTATGGTCATTGCAGATGAGTTGAGAGAATATGGATTGGGGGTTTTAATTTCCTGTATTACTGTTTTTTTTTTTTTTTGTGGTGGATGATTTCATGTATAACTGCAATACCGTTAATTCATGAAGTGTGTTTTTTGTTTGTGGCCGTAGCAATTGCAATTCCCTACTTTGAGTTTAGTCAGCATTTGAAATTATTGCTTCTAGTTGTGTATTAAAATCATTGCAAATCATTGATATGTTGAATTCTTCTTTGTTCCTTCCGATTTGATTAGTGATGGAGACATGTATGTTGCTATAAGTATGCTCATTTCCTCTCACTTGTTGTGCCATGTCTGATGTGTTTATTTATAGGAAGAATATGATACACATGATCCCAAAGGTCCTTCGGCTTTGATATTGTCATTTCTGAGAAAAAGATCAAAGATAATTGAGATTGTGGCAGCACAAGATATTGTTTTTGCTCTTGCACAATCTGGTCTTTGTGCAGCATTTAGCCGAGGTAGAATTATTTACTACTAGTACTTATTTAATATGCCTTCTAGTTCTGTTTGTAACTTATGTGATATATTATTTGAGTTGCATGTTTAAACTGTCTTATGCAGAAACCAATCAAAGGATATGCTTTTTAAATGTCAGTCCAGATGAAGTTATAAGGAGTCTATTTTATAACAAAAATAACGACTCACTTATCACAGTTTCTGTCTATGCATCCGACAGTTACAGTTCCTTGAAATGCAGAAGCACAAGGATTGAGTAAGTATTATTCTCTGTTTTACGATTCCTACTCTTACCCTCCTCACTCAAGGAATAAATGCAGAGAAAACCAAATCATTCAAAATGTGGAATAACCAAAAGAAAAGCTGTTAATATCAAATATTTTCATTTCTAGATTTTAGTTGTTGTGTTATATGCTAAAACTATTATGCTGTTCAGATACATTAGGAGGGGTAAACATGATTCTGGCTTTCCTCTTTTTGAATCCGAGTCTCTGAAGTGGCCAGGGTTTGTAGAGTTTGATGATGTAAATGGGAAGGTACTTACGTACTCTGCCCTGGATAGGTAAATATTTCTGACCTGAAACTTTTTTGCCTGGGTATAACTACATAAGATATCAAAGTTTATTGATAGTGATATCTTCTCTTTTTTATACTGTAGTGTATACAAGGTATTTGACTTAAAAAACTATTCAATGTTGTACTCCATTTCTGATAAAAATGTCCAGGAGATTAAGATCAGGTAACTTTTCTCGATGTGGATTTTCTTTCACTTGTACAAAACTCTTCCATAGACATGCTTTATAGTTGGTCTTGCAAGAATTCTGAAATTATGTCATCTTATAATTTTCAATTTCATTTTTTAATAATATCAATAGTCTTCTTCTTTTACTCTCTTTGAGTGGTCATGCTTTACTTACACCACTTTGATCTTGTTTGATTATTTCTTGTGATTAGTCCGGGGATCATGTTGTTGATTTTTGCTAAAGCAAGTAGCCATGTCCCACTTAAAATCCTTTCAATAGAAGATGGTACTGTTTTGAAATCGTTCAACCATCTCCTTTATCGGAATAAGAAGGTGGATTTTATCGAACAGTTCAATGAAAAGCTACTTGTCAAGCAAGAAAATGAAAACCTTCAAATTCTTGATGTAAGTAATTTTCCTCTTCCTTGCATTATATACTTGGTTCTACATCCAGATATCTCACTCCATATGCATTTTAGGTACGGAATTTTGAGTTGAGAGAAGTTAGCAGAAGTGAATTTATGACACCTTCTGCATTTATCTTTCTTTATGAGAACCAACTATTCTTGACATTTCGAAATCGGACTGTGGCTGTGTGGAACTTCCGTGGAGAGCTTGTAACTTCTTTTGAGGACCATCTCTTGTGGCATCCTGACTGCAATACAAACAACATATACATAACCAGTGACCAGGATCTTATCATATCCTACTGCAAAGCTGATTCAGATGATTCGTTATCTGAAGGAAGTGGTACTTTCCCTATTTTATTCCTTCTGTCCCTTGTGTGAGACAATTGAAGAATTTTGTTTTTTAACTTCAGCTTATATCACCAGATCTGAAATTTGTTGTAGGTCCATTTTGGATTAACTTTTGCCATGTGGGCTTTTCAATTAAGATATGCATTTGATTCTTAACTAATGAAAAAAAAGGTTTGTATGTTGGTTATGAAGAAAGAATATGAGAGCTTTTAAACATGTTGAATTGCAGAAACTCATTTCAACTTATTTATTTAGTTATTAGAAGATTCATAGTGCTTGTAGGATTATTTCAATGTTGTTATCCTGCCAGTATTTATTGAAAAGTTTATCCAAACTGACTCTTAGCTATTTTTTTCCAGGTTTTGACTTGATTTGTTTAAAAATAAAACAGAATAGCAAATCACAATAATTAAATAGTTTGCAATGTGTGTTTATCTATGGCTGTAAGGAGCTCCTATCTTCCAAACTGCATTACTAACAGGCTCTGCTTCTTTTATGCAGCGGGTTCTATCAATGTCAGCAACATTTTATCTGGCAAGTGTCTTGCCAAAATAAGAGCAAGCAATAGTTCTTCAAAGGACGACAAGTGCAGTTGCTGTGACAGTTCTTCAAGTGAAAGTTGTAACTCAAAAAAGCGAAAGCATGTCTCCACTGTCTCCAAAATGAGAAGCACGGTTGCTGAAGCCTTAGAAGATATTACTGCTCTCTTCTATGACGAAGATCGCAATGAGATCTATACAGGAAATAGGCATGGTCTAGTTCATGTTTGGTCTAACTGATGCATTGTGTTAACAGTATTGCTGCCCTGTGTTGATCATCTTGATCTGCTGAAAGAACATTCTGAAACTGTAACACCATTTAGTGTTTTGTATCATTCAGTTTTTTTTTTCTGTAGTTGGTAACAAATCTGTATGAAGTGTTATACTGGTGTTGCTTCTGTTGTAATCTATCGTTACATTAATGGGGCTGCTTGGATGGACCATAAAATGTTGTGAACAATGCCAATTGTCAATTCATCTTTTTATTTGTCACTTTTTTGCTTTGTTGCATGTGGTGAAAATTCGTTTGCACTTTGCACATGGTATGGTTTGTAACTTGTATGGGCAGCGATGCCAAATACGCGGTAAAGGTACAAAAGCAAACAATAATCAGAATGGTAGCTTTCGATTTGCCAATACTCAAGTTTCTGTACTCCAATCAATTCTCTACTCAAGTGGTGTATTCTTTTCTATCTTGCTTTTCCCATCGTGGCTTCTTTCCTCCCAGCTGTCATGCTCTATTTCATCAGGCTTCCTGATTAAGGATTAAATACTATGATTATGCATGCATGTTCACATTTGTTAAATGCAATTTATAATGAACTTTACTACAGTTGACGATGAAGTGAAATGACTTACATTAAAAATATGTATTATTTTGTTTCATTATAAGTATCTATTTTACAATCTTTGTATGTCTCAAATCATTTTTACTTTTGGAATAACAATGCATCAATTATTATTTTTTTTATTAAAATATTATTTGTTCTATTTTAATTCACCTAACAACTCTGCTGGCTATTGTTAATAATAATATAACTTTTTAAAAATGATTTTATGGTATTATATATATTTGATAAAAAAATTTACAAAGATTTTTTTAAAAGAAGTTTTTAAAAAATTGGTTTAAATAGTTATATATATTTGAGATATTGGCTGACACTAAATATGGATATCTTCCAATCGAAATTTGAATTTTGGTTTGGCATGTTGTGGAAGTAAAAGACATGAATCATGTTCCTATATGTTGTGGCAATAAAGGACATGAATCTAGGGGTGGACAATCAGTCAGTTACGGTTGGTTTCGGGTCTAAAATTTAAATCCGACGTAAATCACGGTTTCATTTTTATGGTCCAATTTCGACCGATAAGATTTTGGTTTTCGTCGGATTCGGTTAAGTCGGTTTGGCGGTTAAGTCAGATCGGTTTAGTCGGTTTAATATTTATTAGAAAAAATTTATAAAAATAATTTTTTTAATTTTTGTATAAAAAATATTAAATTTTTAGAATAAAACTATTTTTTTAATAAAAATTATTATTACGGAATAATATTTTTAATATTATTTGACATTAATTTTGATCATTATCATACTTTAACCGATAAACTAAATAATATACAAAATTTTATATTACATATCTTGTATTTTTTGGAGTATACAATGTAATCATCAATTTATAAAAATGATTGTATTTTGCAACATTATGAATCTTATTTTTATAGTGAGTTATTCATATAGTAATAAAAATAAATAAAAAATATATTAATTAAGTTCGGTCGGTTTCGGTTTTCGTCGGATCACAAATTAGCATCCAAGTCCGACCGAAGCAACCCTATAATATCTCAAGTAAGCAACCGAATCAACCCGACACCCAACTCGACCCGATCCATTTGCACAAAAAAAAACAACGTGTCAGTCATTTTCAATCGGTCGGTTTAAATTTGTCCACCCCTACATGAATCACATCCCCTATCCTTAAGAATTAATTTTATCAAAATAAATTATATGTTTAATAAATATTTATGTAATATTTATTTATCTTTTCACACCTTCATACTATATCATATACCATATGTGTACATTTCTTTAATGCGATTTTTCACAATAATGTCTTAATATGAAAATAATTTATGATTAAGTTTTAAACCTTTTTTTCCTCATTCGTTTAAATAATATTGATTTGGTCATTTATATTATGTTGATGAAGTTCTTATGGGGATCATGGAAAATTACGAAGAGAGGGATAAAAGATTACCCTATTGAGGGACTAAGAACGAGAGTTTGAGGCATCTTATATGGCAATTACAAAAGAGTAAGGAAGTATTGCTCGATTGTGTCCCCGCTTCTTTCATTGGATTACATTTCATAAATATCCCACCGATTATTAAGCACATGCAAAATTGCAAAGAAAACCAGGTCATACAAGTAACCAAAATTCAAGAAACATAATTTTTGTTATTGATGTAAAAATCTAAGAAATATTAGATAAGAAATCATTTATAATCCCAAAGTAAAGTAAATATATTTATAGGTGATATAATTCTCATTTTGCGCAAGGTCCACAACATAAAAATATTGAATGTCTTCTTGCTTGCTATCATTATCCTTAATATAATTCCTTGTCTTCTCTAAGAGATAAGAAAAATGTAATTATTTTTCTATTTGGCCCTTTATTGTCTACCACCCAAACATGGATGCCGAACACTATCTTTTTTGGTGTATTTGCCCTTAAGGTTGGAATTAATATATGTTATTAAAAATAACCTCAGCACACAATAAAAAGATATGACAATGAACCGTCTTTTTGTCTCTATTGGTGCATAATGGTGCATAAGGTTAAAAGAGATAAATAGAAAAGAATTACATTAAATGACGGCTACAAAATTGTATGAAAGAATTACATTAAATGATATCTACCACTAGTCTATTTATACACAGAAAAACTAGGGTCACATAGGCAACATACTAGAGTACTAAAGTACCCTCTATCAAAGCTTAGTCACTAAGTTTTGTAAAATATAAATTATTTCTAACACCATCCCTTAATTTATATTTACCCAAAACTGACAACACCAATTTCATCCCTTAAGCTAAGAAATTGATCGGTTTTGATATCCTTCGTCAGAACATCTGTCAACTGCTTCTGAGTGTTACAGTGTACAACTTCTAGCACTCCGTTCTGAACCCGATTTCTCAGAAAGTGATACTTAGTCTCAATATGTTTGCTTCTCCCATGCAGCACTAGGTTTCTGGAAAGATTGATTGCAGACTTGTTATCAATCACCAGCTTCAGAGGCATGTTAACTTTGATCTTCAGATCCTGCAGTAAGTTCATAATCCACACAGCTTGACATGCAGTCACAACGTCTGCGATATATTCAGCTTCACAAGTTGACAGCGCAACAACAGGTTATTTCTTGGAACACCAAGAAATAGGACCTCCCAGAAACTTAAACAAGTACCCAAAAGTACTTTTTCTGTTAACTCTGTCTTCACACCAATCAGAATCTGAATAACTCCGAAGTTTTGATTCAATCTTTCTTCCAGAAGGGAATAACACTCCATACTTCAGAGTTCCCTTGATATATCTCAGAATTCTGACAGCAGTTTGGTAATGGGACCACTTAGGTTTACTCATGAACCTACTAACCATTCCAACTGCATAGCAGATATCAGGTCTGGTATTACACAGATACCTCAAAGAACCAACCAACTGTTTGAAGGTTGTAGCATCCACATCCTCACCATCAGAATCAGAATCCAGTTTCTGATTTGTATCTGTAGGTGTGATAGCAGCCTTACAATTCTGAAGCTTAAATCTCTTCAGAAACTCAAGTTCATACTTCAGTTGATGCAAAATGATACCCTTCTCAGAGTATATAAACTCCATCCCTAAAAAATGTCATTTTTCCGAGATCAGTCATTTCAAACTCATTCATTAGCACCTTGAACTTAGTTATCTCTTGTTCAGAACTCCCTGTCAGCAGTATGTCATCAACATACAAACACACCATAATCATATTGCCTTCAGAAGTATGTTGAACATAAACACCGTACTCCATCTCACATTTATGAAACCCTGCTCCTTGAAAAATGAATCAATCTTCGGATTCCAGGCTCTGGGCGCTTGCTTCAATCCATACAAAACTTTATGTAATCTGTACACCATCTCTTCCTGATTCCTTTTAACAAATCCAGGAGGTTGTGACACGTATACCTCTTCTTATAATGGACCATTCAGAAATGTAAATTTCACATCTAAATGCATCAGAGGCCAATTCCTGTTAATAGCTATTGCAATCACCAATATGATTGTTTCATGTCTCGCTATAGGTGCAAACACTTCAGAATAATCCAGCCCAGGTTTCTGCTGAAATCCACTTGCTACTAACCTCGCTTTGTGTTTGTCAATTGATCCATCTGACTTTAGCTTCTGCTTGAAAACCCATCTGACGCTGATGACTTTCTTGTCCTTTGGAAGTTCTGTCAGCTTCCAAGTCTTGTTCCTCTCTATGGCATCAAGTTCTTCTTTCATGGCCTTCAACTAGACTTTCTGCTCAAGAGCCTCTTCCGTGCTTATGGGTTCAGAGTCTACTAACACGACACACTGAATAACTTCTCCTTCAGAATCTACTTCAGTGTCTTGTAGCATGTCAAACTCTGCAAATCTTCTCGGAATGTTTCTAATTCTCTGTGGCCTCTGACCTCGTTCAGAATCTCCTTCGGATGCTTGAACTCCAGATGTTCTATCTTCAAAAGCTTCTCCTTCAAAAGTTTCTCCTTCAGAAGCTTTTGCTTCATAAGTTTGACCTCCTCCAGAACCTTGACCACCTTTAGAGTCTGGAATATTCCCAGAATCTGAGTCACCACCAGAATCTGAATCACCACCAGAATCTGGATCAGAATCATCTTCACCTTCTGAGTCTCCTTCAGAGTCAGAATCACCATCAGAGTCTACTTCAGCTTCAGAATCTTCTCCAGTTTTTGACTCATCTTCAGAAACTTCTAATTCTGAACTTTCTTCAGAAGTTCTCACATCAGAGTTCGATTGAGACTTGTTTCAATCCCAAGTTTCTGATTCCTTTACAATGACGTCTTTACTGAATTCAACTTTATTAGTTTCTGGACAATAGAGCTTGTACCACGTACTGTGGTATCCCACTAGTAACATTACTTTTCTTCCATCATCCAGGTTATGTCTTTTGGCTTCTGGAACATGTTTCTCGCCATATCAAGCAAAGTACTATGTCTTCTCTCAACAAGACCATTGTGTTGAGGAGTTATACTCACTTTCATTCTCCTCACAGAACTTTCTGAACTCAGTGAAGTTATACTCACTTCCACCATCGGTTCTGAGAATTATCAGAGTCTAACCACTCTGATTCTCAGCCTCCATTCTGAACTTCTTGAATTCAGCAAACACCTCGTGTTTGAACTTTATATGGGATGCCCATGTCATTCTTGTGAATTCATCAACAAATGACACGAAGTATTTATTCCCTCCAATCGATGCTATTGGAAATAGACCACACACATCAGAATGAACTACTCCCAAGGCATGCTTTGCTCTTGGAGTTACTTCTGACGCAAATGGCAATCTTGGTTGCTTTCCTTCCATGCACACTTTGCATGACTTCTTAGGCTTCTTAATTGTAGGAATTCCATGTACCAGCTTCTTCGAATTCAGATGCCCTAAGCTTCTGAAATTCAGATGACCAAATCTTTTGTGCCACAACTCACTTTCCTTTACAACACTTGTTGTACTAAGACATTCAGAGTCTAAAGTTCTTACATTCACCTTGAATGTTCTATTCCTTCCCTTTCTGACTCCATAATCAGCTTCTGATTACAGTCATACAACTTCAGAAGATTGTCCTTCATGGTAACTGAAAAACCTTTCTCAAATAGTTGCCCCACACTCGTCAGATTTCTTTTCATGCCAGGTACATACCACACTTTCTGAATCAATGTTGTTTTCCCATTGTTCAAAACGACTCTGAAATTTCCCATACCTTCAGCGTTGAGGTATTTATCATCAGCACATCTGATCTTTGTCCTCTTTCCAGAGTCAAAGTCAACCAGGCATTTCTTATCTCCAGTAATATGATTTGAGCAGCCAATGTCCATTTACCATCAGTCTGTCAAATTCCTATCATCAGAATCAGAAGCCATCAGTAGAACAGATTCATCATCAGAACTCCGGGCTATATTTTCTTCTTCTAACTTCCTTTCTTTGTTTGACCAGCAATCAACAGCAAAATGGCCAAACTTCTTACAACAGTAGCACTGGATCTTCTTCTTGTCATACCTCTCTTTTCCCTTCTGAGCATTCTTCTTCCTATCAGATGTTGAGGTTTCTGACTTCTGAACACCATCAGATCTTTTACTGGTTTCTGACTAAGACTATTTCTGATGCTTCTTATCATAAATTATTTTCAGAGCCTGCTGCTCTACTTCTCTTTTAGAAGTTCTCTCAGTTAGACGCAACTCTTGTGCCTTTAGACTACTTTGCAACTCTTCAATTCTCATGGTACTCAGATCTTTAGAATGTTCTATTACTACCACAATGTAATCAAACTGAGGGGTAAGAGATCTCAATACCTTCTCAATGATTACTTGTTCAGAAAGGGTTTCTCCATAAGCTTTCATCTCGTTAGTGATCAGAATCACTCTGGAGATGTACTCAGATACCTTCTCATTATTCTTTATGTTGAGATTCTCATACTGCTTTCGTAGGGACTAAAGTTTCACCTTCTTTATTGATGCGTCACCACCATAGCACCTGACCAATGTATCCCACGCAGCCTTCGTCGTCGTTGAATCAGCGATTTTCTCAAACACATTTGCATCCACACACTGATGGATGTAGAATAATGCTTTATGATCTTTCTTCCTCGTATCTTTTTGTGCGTTCTTTTGTTCCTCTGTTGCATTTGCTGCTACTGGAACGTAACCTTCAGTGACAAGATCAAGCACATCTTGAGCACCAAATAGTACACGCATTTGAATCATCCAATGAGTCCAGTTTTTTTCCATCAAACACTGGAAGCTTGGTGCTCCGACCACCGTTTTCGTTCATCTTCAACCTTGTGCAATCACTTAGATCTCACAAAACACAGTGTTTCCCAATCCCGCATAATCATAAAATGTGATTCTGTTACGATTTCGTTCAAGATTCAACACAAATTCACGAAACGAAATCAACCACACAACGCCTCACCGTTTCACTCGTGTTTCCTGTGGATCCCCATGGATCCAAATCGGAGCTCTAGATACCAATTGTTGGTGCACAAGGTTAAAAGAGATGAATAGAATGAGAGAATATACTCTGCAAAATGATGGCTACAAAGTTGTAAAAAAGAATTACATTAAATGACATCTACCACTAGTCTATTTATACACAGAAAAACTATGGCCACATAGGCAATATATTAAAGTACTAAATTACCCTCTAACAAAGCTTAGTCACTAAGTTTGTAAAATATAAAGTATTTCTAACAGTCTCAAACCTCTCTTAGAGATAAACCATATATAGAGTCTACCATTGAGATAGAGAAGAAAACTTTGTTCACAAAATTCATAATAGTCTTAATAAAGGTTGTAGGGAAAATTATTTTCTGAATAAAAGAAAACCAATCAATTTTGAAATAGAACTTAGCCATATTGAGTTTAAGACTAACATAACATTTAGATTTATTATTGTTGTTGTTAAGAGTGAAAAAATTTATAAGCAAGAATGAGATTATCAAATATAAGTCTTCTCGGAGTAAAGACACTTTGGAAAAGTTAAATGAGTGACTTAGGGTAAGGATTTATTTTGTTCGCTATAGTTTTTGTCACAATTTTATAGGACGAAACTTATAAGGAAAAATATAGTTTTTTAGTTTTATGGATGAGACAAATAAGAGTTTGATTAATGCATGAAAGGTTTCCTTTCAAGTTGAAAATATTAAGGGCAAGATTAGTGATGTCATTATCAATAATATCTTAATAGTTTTGATGAAAAAAAGTTGAGAGTCTATCAGATCCACGTGAAGTTGTACCCTTTATATGGGAGATGGATTCTCTTACTTCATCAATAGTGAGATGTCTTTGAAGGTTGTCTTTAGTTTTGAAGTCACTTGTGTTTTTCAAAATCGTAAAGATACCAGGATGAGAATTAGCATTATTGGAAGTAAAAATGTCAGAAAAATGACTTATGAAGATCCTAAAAATGTTATCTTCATTTTTACATGTAGTTCCATTAGAGTCTCTTACGGTAGTAATCATACTTTTCTTTTTCCCTATGGCAGGACTTTTGGTGAAAATATTTGGGATTTTTGTCCCCTTAAAAAAGCTTAGCACTTTTTGATCTTTGCCTCCGCCATATTTGTTCTTGTTGTAACACTTCATCCAACCTTTTCTCCGCTCTGATGTTATCCTTAATGTTATAAGAATATGGTATTCGGTCTCTTAGATTGACCAAATTAACCCTAACCTCCTTAATCTTTCAAGAAAGCCTATCAAACTCCAAGTTGCCACATTTATCAAGTCTACTCGGAGTATGAGACAACTTTGTCTCCTTGTTACCTTGAGCACTATTCCAAGTGGAGCTGACAATAACTTTAGTTTCTTCATCATGAGCCCAAATTTTCTCTAATATAAGTAGACAAGGATCTTAAGTCCTATAAAGTCTTTCCTTTAGGTTAATATAATAAATGATAAAAATATGGTATGTGTAAAGAATACTGCAAGATTTGATTGTTAGAATAGTCACCATATTTAAAATTTTAAGATTGATTTTAAACACAAGGTTATAGAATCTGATTTAGTCAGATATGGGCAACAAATATAAAGTGCAAGAAATAAGAATAGCATACAAAGTTATTTTGTTTCCTCTCACAACTAAAGAGATATCCAATCTCTTTGTACTTAAAATAGATTTTCACTATAATCACACAAGATTACAATTTGCTCAAACACACAAGCAAGAGATTTCCTTTGCTCAAACACATAAGTAAGAGACTTTCTTTACTCAAGCATACAAGTAAGAGACTTCCTTTGCTCAAACACATAAGTATGAGACTTCTTTGCTCAAGCACACAAGCTAGGGACTTCCTTGCTTAAACACTTACTAAGAGACTTCTTACAATCTACCTAGCAGATAAATGATTGTAGGCAAAAATACACTTGATATACAATCAGAGGTGTATAAAGAATGCACAACAAATAAACTCTTAAAAACTTAAGGATTTCTAAGAAATCCTAAGTTTAGCTTATGCTATTACTTTGACATAGTAAATTCTCTTTTGTTGTCAATTGATTTATTTTGATTTTTTTCTTCAAGTTTTTTAGCTTCTTAAATAGAGAAGAAAATAGTCGTTGAAGATGCATCACAGTAGAGTCCTTTGAGATGCTTAAAAAGAGACGTTGGGATGTTTCACAAAATTGTCAGGTTAGGTGAAATCTAGTTTAAAAAACCTTTGCTACAAAAGAAATTAGGAGTTGAATCGCAACTGATTCTATGAAGAAGATAAAGCTTAGGTCATCATGTGAGAAAGTATGTTCAGAGATGAACAATGACCTATCAGTGTCACTTTGATCCTTACGCTTTAACTGACTCGGATTCTGATAAGTAGAAGCAAACTTATCCAAAGTCTAGTCTTTATAGGCTGACTCCTTCAGACTCCGATCATCGGACGATGACCTCTTTAGAATATAACTTCTTCAGAGTCTAGTCTTCACCTTCTGATCCATCAGAATTTGATCTTCACGCTTCTCGTTGAATGTTCATAGTCAGAACCAGCACTTGGATTTAACATATAAGTTTAGTATATGGTTCTACACACTTGAATAAATATTAGTATACCCAATTGTTCTGTGAATACTTTGTTATCGTCAAACCCTAAGGAATATGGAACAAACCAATTTTGTTCCAACATGTAGTACCTGAACAACAAGAGGAACCAGGATCTGATACTGAAATTGACTACTGACCTAAAGTTTTAGATGGAGTATATGATTATTTTCTTGTATGTGCCAGAAAGCATCATCCAACCAAGCCACCAGAAAGACACGGGTATGAAGACTTGACATCCTATACATTTCTTAATAGTTCGGGAGACCATTATACTTTTCGAGAGGCTATATCTAGCCAGGAGAAAGAAATGTGGTGCACTGGTGGATGTAATTGAGTCTTTGAAAAAAAAATTAGACACAAGAGCTTGTCCAGCTTCCTAAGGGAAAGAGGTTCATCGGTTGGAAGTGGGTGTTCAAGAGAATATTTGAAGTAACATAAAAAGAAAGGGAAATGTTCAAGGCATGTCTTGTAGAAAAGGGGTGCTCATAATAAAAGGGGATTAATTATGATGAGATTTTCTCTCTGATTGTCAGACATACTTTGATCAGAGAAGTGTTAACCTTGATAGCCAGGCGAGACATGCATTTAGAGCAAATAGATGTGAAGACAGTATTTATTCATGGTAATCTATATAAGTGAATTTACATGAAGCAACCAGAGGGGTTCAATGAAACTGGACATAGCAGGCTAGTTTGTAAATTGAAGAGGTCTTTGTATGGTTCAAAGTAGTCCCCAAAGCAATGGTACAAGCTATTTAATTCATACATGCTTAAAATTGGGTACAAAACCTGTGAGTATAACTGTTATGTTTATGTTAGGAGCCTTGATGATGGATCTTTTATTTTCCTATTATTGTATGTTGATGATAAGATTATTGCTAATCATTTAAATGATGTAAGTGAACTAAAAATCATGTTGAGAAAGAAGTTTTACATGAAAAACTTAGGTATTACTAAGAAGATTCTTGGTATGGAAATTAATATAGATACGAGTGCTAGAAAATTATGGCTCTCTCATAAAAGCTATGTTGAAAAAGTGCTAGACAAGTTTGACATGATTAATTCGAAGGTTGTGAGTACTCCATTGGCGAATCACTTTAAGATCTTATTGGATCAGTGTCCAAATGCAAATGTAGAAGCCAAGTATATGTCAAAGGTCACTTATGACATTGTTGTTGGTTATTTAATGTATGATATGGTTTGCACTAAACCAATTTTGGCACAAGCTATAAGTTAAGTTTGTAAGTTTATGCCCAAACCAAGAAAATGTCATTGAGAAGAAGTCAAGTGGATTTTCAGGTTCTTGAAGGGTGCTATGAGTTATGGTATCATGTCTAGCAGTGAATATGGTGATCCTTCAGTTATAGGATATGTTGATTCAGACTATGTTGGTGATATGTATGTTATGAAGTCTACAATAGGGGTATGTCTTTAATTTTGCAAGAGGACTTATTTGTTGGAAATCACCAGTTTAATTAATAGTGGCCATGTTGACAACTAAAGCAGAGTACATGGAGGCATGCGAAGCTACAAAAAAAGCATTATGGCTTTGTATACTGTGAAATTTGGTAAGCAAAACAAGTTTGATTTCACTTAAAGTATTAAACTTGAAAAGATCTCGGGACATATTGTGCAAAAACTATGAGTTTGAAACATGTTTGACATTAAAGTCGAAATTAAAAGAAACTTGAAAATAACTTTAAATGCAGTACATAACGTTAAAATAAAGAATTTAATTCATGAAATTGAACGCAAATACATACATTCTCATATCACTCTTTTCTCACTAAACACTTGGATACTTCAAGTTTATGAAATTTGTGTAAAATTGTGGACACTTAAAACTACAAGTGAACATTACTTATATACTAGTCCTAACGTAAACCATATGCAATGGTCGACTGAACAAATTATGCCACGTCCTTATCTCCATGCAATCTTTGTTCTCGACAGGCTTCCACATGTTCTCGAATAACTGCCTGATCTTATCCACTCGTGCTTCATTCGACCGCATGGAGAGTAACATCTCTTTGGAAACTCCAAATTTTACGAAGTCCAAAACTTATGTATCCCCAGTATTTAATAAATTACTTGAAAGCTCAACCAAGACCACCTATCGTCCTTCGACGTGACCAACTTGACAAAAAATGAAAATTTGATTCTATAGTCATAACCGACCACTTCGACCTAGGCAAAATCCAAATTATTAAACAATCTTCAAAAATTGCTAAATCTTGACAATCACAGCTTGTGTTGAAAATTCGAGGTAAGAAATTTCTCCCAAAATGCCATGTTTCGACTTCCTTTTTAATCAGAAGGTGAAAAATGGCATTTTTTGAAATGATTTTCAACATTGTTCAAACCTTTTCGCTAACATCAGTGTCACCATTACAACTTTAATGCAAGTCGCCATTTCCAACGAATTTCTCAAAATATCTCATTATTACTCATATTATGTAGGAGATCATGGGTTTGCACAATGATTAACTTCCAATTACTCCCTCAGTCCTTGAGAAAACGAAATGCCTTAGCTTTTACACGTGTTTGCCATGTGTCCATCATCTAGAGGGCCACTGGTTCTATAAATACCCACTTCAAACCTTTTCCCATCTTCCTCGCTCCAAAATTAAAATCGTTCATGCAAAGAAAAACCTATTTTAGTTCCTCTTACATTCAAGCTTGGTTTGAACCTCAAGCATGGTAGCTTCTACCTCAACTCTCAAGGCAGATATTGGCAAAAACCCTTTGGCATTTCCTCTCCCGGAGTCAAAAGAAGGACAAAGCTTCATCCCTGAACCGCCACAAGAAAAAGAAAATATTTTCATATGGAGATCTCAGATACTCACACCCTTCTCCATTTTAGATAAACTGTTAGCATTCTCATGTCCATATCCTTCCCCAAAATCGCGCTCTAAGAAAGTAAAGGAATTCTTTCCTTGTTTCATCCCTACCATACCTTAAGCATTTGAACAACACATGCTTGATTCGAAATTCCTGGACCCTTCTAAGCATGTTTTTAGATCAACCCCTACACCCAATAATAAAGAATATATTGCTTTGCTCGACAAAGTACAAAGCCAACTAAAAGAACAATGGGAGAACTTAGGCATTTTCGACATAATCTAAATTTCTAGGACTGACCCTAAGTATAACCAAGGCACAATAATTGCTTCAATTTTCTTCTGGGAAGGATCGACAAATACATTCCAACTTCCTTGTGGAATGATTATACTGACTCTGTTCAACGTAGCCGCTATAATCGGACTTTCACCTATAGGAGAAATCTTTGATCCCAAATTGAAAAGTGATATTGAATTCAACTTCGACAATCCTGGTTTTAAACAATACATCATAGACCACCATGACAAAACCAACGTAAAAGTTTCTGACATGGAACATATTTCCTTTTTAACCCTTTTGCTTTCTTATTATTGTTTCTGCTCAATCTCCTTACAAATAGATAAAGGATATATTCATTTAGCAATTCAGCTTCACGAGGGTCGAAAAATATCCATAGGCAAATTATCAATGGCATACCTGTACCGGTCGTTAGGTAACGCTTCTCATAAATTAAAACATCTTCCTGAAACCAAAAAGAAATACCTCTTTTCTGGACCCTTATGGCTTTTACAACTTTGGTTGAATGCTACTTTCGGGCCAAAGCTGCATATTACTATGTTGAAGGAACTTATGATAGAAACAGATGCTCGACAAATCGAAGGTACTAAGCTTGCCTGGGTTACTCCCAGAGATAATCTTAACATTCAAATCTTCATGAGGTATATATCCATGTTTCTTGAGACAAAAGTTTTCATATCGATCATGGAACCTTCCGTGGATCGAAATGTCAACCCCACTTGGTTTAGGAACAAATTCCCTGGTGTTTCCTCTGCCGTTGCTACTATATCAAATGTTGTTTGGGTAGTTTCTTGAATCCAACACTTTTATCCACCAGAATCGAAACAGGAAACCTCAACTTAGGTTTTACAAGTTACCAACCAAATTTAGTGGCTAGGCAATTTAGGTTTAGCCAAATGGTTCCAAAGTCCCTCTATACATTGGGGGTTGACATTTGTTGGTCAGAGCAGAAACTTTCTCCACAAGAGCATCGAGATTGCTTGAAATTCCAACGCCAGCATGTCCTCGAGCTACCCACATTCAAATTTCAACACTCTTTCTATTCCATAGAAGAATTCGAGAAATGGTCGTTAGCCTACTTTCACAACACTTGTTTCTGAACCAAACTTTCTTCAAAGGTTGTCATCAGCCTTTTCCATCTTGCAGGAAACCTCGACAACCAAAACAAGTATTTGTTTTAATATATTTCGATATTTCAATTTTGTATCTCGACTTTCTCATGTGCTTCCTTGCAGCTAAAGTTCTAGAGGAAAAAACTAAAGGCACGTCCACTGCCATTGATGGCCAAGAAAACGATCCTAAAAAAATAATTTTTTACCATGTTTGTTGTTGTTTTTTTAATTCAAAACAATCTTAACTCTACCTTTGTCTTATAGAGTCGAAAACATGGTCAAAGCTCTCCTAGTGCTTCCACCCAACCAAAAAAGAAGAAAGTTACAAAGGCTACACCAAAACCTCCAGAAGATTCATCTGAGACCGAAACTTCTCACAGCAGAAACAAAATTCAAACTTTTTTGAAACCAAGACCACCACAACTCTCTAAACCAGGTTCTAGCAAAAGCAAGAAAGACAATACTCGACAATGTAAACACGTGAAGGATAATTAACCTTACACTGTTGGGCTAACCAAAGAGGTAGACACAAATCTAACCACTAAAAAATAACAAACCAGTCCAAAAATTCATAAGACATACAAGGAAACAACTGAGGTACTGATTTCAATTATCTTGATTGTCGATCTATACCTTAGCACAATTTAATTATTCTTTTTTTCAGGCAAAACCAGAATCGAACGCAATTTTGCAAGACAAACTTCGAAGTACAAAACCTTCGAAAAACCTGTCACCTATTGACTGGTCGACTCCTCCTGATTCGAGCCTTGCCTCTGTTCATCCATAATCCATACCAACTGTCTAAGATGTCAACAATCCTGAAGAACCAAAAACAAAATCGGAAACTCAGCTTGAAATAAGTGAGTTATCCCTTTAACGAAATCATGATTTTGAGGACACCCTTGCTTCAATCCATGACAACTTGAACCAGAGTGAGCGACAAACTGAAGAGAACTCAGACAAAGAAAAGGAAAAAAATAAAATTGAGGAGGAAAAAAAACTACTATCGAATCTATCCCCTTGGCGGCAAAACAAAAACAACCTGAAAGGGATGCTGGGGATACGAGTGATCCCATGATTCAGGATACTTCCTCCAACACTTCCCTGAGTTAAGAGAAGATCTTATCCATCAAGAAGAAGAATCCGACAGAAGCCTTGAGACGATTTCAAAAACATTGTAAGTTTCCAACTAGCGCCAGTTCCAATTGCTCAAACGCTTATGTGGCTAATGCATTTGACAGTTCTATAAACCTCATGATCCAACAACTCAAAGTTAATGTATTTGACATATATCTCTACAAGGACATCGAGGAAGATGTTAATTTTGGAACTGATATTCAGAAAATGCTCCACGACATCAACAAACAAAAAATTCCTGACTCTCTTGTTCAAATCCTCTTTGACTTCGAAGCTTTCTTCAATCATATCTGTCAAGACATCCAGCTCAAGAAAACTTATGATGCTCAAATTCTATAGAAGAAAGGATAACTTGTTGGGGAGTGGGATCTAAGTTCAACATTCAAAACACGAGTCGATGAACTCAAAACTAAAATCTTAGAGCAATAAGATAAAATGACCTCTATCGACACTCAGATCTTGACTTACAGTTCCCAAATTTCAAAACTGAACAAGAAGATTGTCGAGTTGGAGAAACAAAAAGTCGAACTTAGCAAGTCTAAATCATCCCTTACGATAGACAGAATTGACAAAGAAGCAGACAAAGGAGTACAACATGCTAAGGCTGCGTTTCAACTGGAGGACGAACTAGATAAAGTCGAAGAAGCCTCTGAAAACTAAGCCTCCGACTTTCTTTCTCAAAGGAACGTCTTGAGGAGTTCAAATCCTGATTTCTTGCTTAGATTCACCTTTTATTTTGTAATGTTTTGTAATGACCGTCATTTTTGCGCTTTCTTTTGAACACTATTTAGGAATTTTGCATTTATGCATGTTACTCTGTTGAAATTTGAATTTCCTATAGTATATGTTTGTATCTTTTCAAATATTTACCATTTACTCTCAGGATTCGACAATCAGATACTAACTCTTTGATCTCATAAGCATTACTCGAGAATACTTGAATAATACAAAATGGGCCTTCCTAGTTAGGGGACAACTTGCCTAAAGTCCTATCTTTCTGATCCATAGGCAAAATAAATTTCCACACACAATCTCAAGTCAAAAATATTTTGACTTTAAGTTTTTTATCATAGGCCTTGGCTACTCGCTTTTTTTGCCTTATCAAAACATCTAATGCAACTAGTTTTTCCTCGTCCAAATCGATCAATTCATCCAACATCATATTCCAATAATGATTAGATGGAATCTCACTTTGTCTCTGAATCCTAGTCGATTGTAAATATATTTTGGCAGCTAGGATAACCACATGTCCATAGGTCAATCGAAAAGGAGTAGTATTTGTCGCTTCCTTGGAGACGTTCGACATGCCCATAAGACTTGGTTTAGAGTTTTATGCCAATTATTTGGCTTCTCCCCCAAGTGCTTCTTGATTAGACCAATCATTGATGTTGGCATGCCACAAGGTTGTTCACAACCAGTCATATGCATTGTGAACTTGTGGCAAAAGGCCTGAAGTCACTTGCTATAGTCGACCTAGGAGTTACGGGTTGACTCTATGTAATTGAAGGGGAAAAAACCACACCTTCTTGTGTCGCCGACACTATGGCCTTCGTGCTAGCTATGAAGGTGATTGGTTCAGTCGAACTTGCAGCGACCATGTATACCCCCGCTATTTGATGGTTATTCTCCACTACTGTTGTTTCTGAGATTAACCATTCTCCTAAAGTATGTCCTCGTTGGTTTTATAACATCATTTTTGTTTATCTTACCACTTCTTAATATCATGCACACTCAAAGATTTGAGAAGTTTCATAAATGAAGAACTTATGTAGATTTTTAAAAGAAAAAATCTAAATTTTCGCACAAAAGGGTCCCACTGAGTGTACCAATTCGTTAACTGTGAAATTTGGTAAACAAAACAAGTTTGATTTCACTTAAGGGATTAAACTCGAAAAGATCCCAGGACATATTGTACAAAAATTGTGAGTTTGAAACATGTTTGACAATAAAGTCGAAACTAAAAAAAACTTGAAAATAGCTTTTGATGCAGTAAATGACTTTAAAATAAAGAATTTAATTCATGAAATGGAACGCAAATACATACATTCTCAGATCACTCTTTTCTCACTAAATAGTTGGACACTTCAAGTTTATGGAATTTGTGTAAAATTGCGGAATCTTAAAACTACAAGTGAACATTACTTATATATTAGTCATAACGTAACTGTCTGCAACAGTCGACTCAGCAAATTATGCCACGTCTTTGTCTCCATGCAATCTTTGTTCTCGACAGGCTTTCACGTGTCCTCGAATAACCATCTAATCTTATCCACTTGTGCTTTGTTTGACCACGTGGAGAGTAACATCACTTTGGAAACTCCAAATTTCACTAAGTCCAAAACTTATGTATCATAGTCTTTAACAAATTACTTGAAAGCTCGACCAAGACCACCTATTGTCCTTCGACAGAACCAACTTGCCCCAAAAATGCAAATCTAATTCTATAGTCGTAACCGACCACTTCGACCTAGGAAAAATCCAAATCATTAAATAATCTTTAGAAATTGCCAAATATTGACATTCACGACTTGTGTCGAACATTCGAGGTAACAAGCTTATAAGATCGGTGAGAGAATTGAGTGTTGAGCAAGGTGGAGTTCAATTGCATAGTGATAGTCAGAGTGTTGTTTATTTGATAAACAATCAAGTGTATCATGTTAGGGCCAAGCATATTAATGTGAGGTTTCACAATATCAGAGAGTTACTTGTATCTGGACAAATATTACTTTAAAAAGTTCATACTTTAGAGAATACGGTTGGTATGTTAACTAGGTCAGTCATCAGTGATAAGTTTAAGTATTAATTGGATTTGTTACATGTTTCTCAGTGTTAAGCAGAAGGCGCACCTCCCAAGTCTCCAGGATGAATTGTCATGCATGAAGTCTTAATATGAGTTTGATGTCCACCCTCTCAAGTCTCCAGGATGAATTGTCATGCATGAAGTCTTAATATGAGTTTGATGTTCACCAAGGTGGAAATTGTTTAGTATGAATCATATTGTGGAGATTATTATGAGTATTTTTGAGTATATCTCATATTGTGGAGATTATTATGGGTAGAGACAATTGTTTGTTATAGGTAACCAGGGATTATGGTTTAGGTAAATTGAACCCTATTATTATAAATATGGTCTGAAAAACTTGAATCCTAATTTAAAAGACAAAAAAAGGGAATTATAGTTGCTCTATAGTAGCAGTGGTAGGCACCATTGGCCGAATTGCAATAACAAAAATCGATTGTGTTCATTATCTTTTACTTTCGTTTATCTTTAATCTTATATATAGGTAGTTAGTTGTTCTAACATTATTTGATACCATTTTTTTTACTATGTATCTTGTAGGCGAGGTTCATTTTGATCCTATAACTTTATAAAGAAGCACATAGGTCCCTCAATTGTTCAAAATATATCATGTTAACGCTTTTCATCCAAATGTCAGTATCGATGTCAAGTTTCATTGACGTGCAACATTAACTTTTGTGACTTATTTAACGACAACAAAATCGACCACTAAGAGTTATTTTATGGGTTTTGAATATCTTCTTAATCAAACCCACAAAAACTAAAATGTATGTTTTTGAATCCGTTTCGATTGCATATGTGAAAAATGAGGATTCAAATACTTAATGGTGTGTTAATAAGAAACAAAAATATTATGAAACAATTTTCTCAACCCATTCACAAAATATAAACATTACACATTTAATTTAATTAAGATATGTGTTGTTAATCAAAAACATCAATATTTTAAAACTGGAGTTTTTGCAGAATTGAGTTTTGAATATTGTAGTTATTATCAACAATTATTTTGACATTTACTCATTTAAAATTAATGTTAGATACTCTTTTTTGTCCTGTATTTCGTACTCATAGGTAATTTTTCTCCCATAACTTAAAGACCTTATGAGTCCTTTAAATTTTCAAAAAGTATTACAATAGTCATTTCCATTCAAATATCAGTAACACCATTATCTTTCGCTTGTGTGACAGAAAATATGTAATATTGAACTTTAGTGACCAATTTAGCAACAAAAATCAATCATTAAAATATATTTTTAGATTAACAAAATTTATGGATAAATGTTCATCTTCTTCATGCAAGAATGGTGGATTTTTCTGTTGTGGCCAAAAACATCAATTGTGGATTTTGGTATTTTGTTATGGCCAAAAACTTGATGAATCTAAGGTTGTGAGTTTATTTATTTTTTTTATGTTATCTCTAATGTGTTTTAACAAATATTAGTTTGTAATGGAATGTCATGGTTTTCATTGATTCTTGATCTGATATGTATACAAGAATAGGGTTGAATACAATATCTAATCATTCTAAATATAGTTGCTTAATATTAAATCGTTTCCATATAAACTGATGCTAAGAATAATAAAATGAAGATATGTACAGTTGATGGCATAATGTGCAGTTATGACATTATCTTCATATAATTTGTTGTTATGATAATATCTTAATGATATTATTTTGGCAAGATATCATAGTAGCCTAAATTGCCCCCTCAAGTTGGAGCATGCAAATTATGGATGCAACTTGTTTAGAAAGTAATCAAACTATTGTTTTCCCAATACTTTAGTAAATATACCATCTAGTTGAATATTTGTGGACACATGATTGTCGCACCTCGAAAATTCATCGAGAAATACGACCCTCGCGCGAAAGGCGCGGAAACGGTTCGACAGAGTCGCCACCGAACTTTATTTATCCCAAAATAGGGAAAGGAAAATATCGAGAAAACCTTTTAAGGGAGGAGGATAAGAACATGGTCGTCGCAACCACATTCTGGGTTCGGGAGTCGGTTACGTGAGGGGAAGGTATTAGCACCCCTCACGTCCGTTGTACTCAACGGGAACCTCTTAGTTCGAATTGTGAGGAAATGTTATCTAAGCTTGTTTGTTTTCTTCTCAACGATATATGCGAAAAGGTAAAGTAAAAGGTTTCGATGACTAAGGGAAATGGGGTGATTTTAGGATAGGGTGCTCGGCAAGATCATCGCGACCTCGGGCCTACGTATTCCCTCGTGCAATGGGAAAGTCAGAGCATCGTAGTTCGACTACGGGGGTTTGACGGAAAAAGATGGTAGTGTGCTCGCCAAGATCATCGCAATCTTGTGCCTACGTATCTTTACTCGGATGAGAATAAAGAATCAGAGCAGTCGTAGTTCGTGGTACACCCACAAAAAGGAGGGGTTAGGGTTTGAATTTTAGGAGGCAAAAGATTGAATGACATACAACCCAAGGGCGCGCCTCGAGAGCAGTCACTCAAGAATCCAAGGAATGTTAGACTCCAAGAATTCAGTTCTTTCGTGAGTTGATTGCGAAAATGTTTGATAGGGATTAAGTGTTTTAAGGCGAAAGGGTGAATGAATAACAACCCAAGGGCGTGCCTCAAGAGCCATTCATTCGAAGATCCAAGGAATGCTAGACTCCAAGAATCTCCTCCTTTCGTTAGTTGATTAAGAAAATGGTTGGAAAAAGATTGAGTCGAATTGGTTGAGAAAAGAGGTGAGGATCGATACTAGTCCCTAGGGGTGCTCCTAGTAACGAAACCTCGAGATGTGCGAGTGTGCATTTGACGACGGGTCAAAAGGCACTCGACTTACGAGAATGTTTTGAAGAAGTGGCTCGACTACAAGTCGAGGATTGGTTTGGAAATGGCTTGATTTGTTAAGTGTTTTAGGGAGAATGACGATTATTCGATAAACGAGACGTCGGCCTCGCAACCAATTAACCGGGGCATTACTGGTATGCTAGATCCCAACGACACCTTTTTCATTCGATTGATATATGAAATATTGTTTGATGAACAACGAAAGTACCACATGGAATGCTAGACTCCAATGGCATTCCTTTGTCCAAATGGTTAAGACGCGTGTTTTAGGAGCGAAAGGTCGAATGATCACCACCTAAGGCGTGCGCCCCAATGGTGATCACTCAAGAACCCAAGAAGTGCTAGACCTCAAGAGCTCAATTCTTTCGCGATTTAATTAAAAAACAATTTGAACATGTGTTGAGTATTTTAATCGGGAGGTAAGCGTTTGAACAAATAGAAATGGTTAGATAAGCATGAATATGAATATGATATGGATATGAATAAGAATGAACGATAATATAATCGAGATAATATTCGACAGAAAATAAACAAGATAATATTGACAAGAGATTAAAGTTGACATAAAATAAAAATTAGTCTCGTCTTAATCGGATTTAATCGAGAAATCGATAATCGACGACTTTTGACATTCATTGACCAAAAGTAAATAAAAGAAATATAAAGTGACAATTAAATTAAAAATGTGAATACAAAGAATAAAGGTCTCACCTTTATCGAGATTTAATCGAGAAATCGATAAATCAATCGATATTTGGTTTTCATTGACCAAAAAGAGGATAAAAATGAAATAAAAATAATAGAAATGAAATAAGATCGAAAATGTCAAGAAAAAGAGTAAAGGTCTCACCTTTATCGAGATTAAGTCGAGAAATCGACAAATCGTCGATGTTTTGGCTTTCATTGACCCAAAATAAGTGAATAGAAATAAAATGATGACATAAATTAAAATAAAAATAAATAAATAGAATAAAGGTCTCACCTTTATCAAGATTTAATCGAGAAATCGATAAATCATTGATGTATGGTTTTCATTGACCCAAAATGAATAAAAATAGTGAATAAATCAAATAAATAAATAATAGGCCTCAAATATGTCAAAACTTAATCAACTTGATTAAATTATGAATGATATTATATCATTGGCCCATCATAAAATCGAAAACAAAAGCTTAAAAATAATTAGATAAAAGAAAATTAAAAATTAATAGTTAAAAAAAAAAATCAATAGACTAAAATCTTATAACTAAAAAAACAAAGATGGGGGACAGCGTATAAACAGATATGGAAGCAGGTGGAATCATTTGGGCTTTACAAGCCCATCATCCACCCTTAAAGCGAACCCAGTTGGACTAAAAATGGGTGGTATTATGAAACCACCACGGGCTCCAAAACCCAAACGCGCATAAAAAAAACAAGGGTTATTATTTAAAAAATAGCATCAACATTATATGACAAACACACTACGCCATGGTTTTAAAGAAGCACAAGCTCGAAAGAACGAAATGACTTCCTCTTTGTCATCGCGCTAACAAATCAAAAGCAGCATCAGATGCAGAGAAAATAGATCATGGTTCGATTCCAACCTCCTTCGGAAAAACTCTTCTCTTTGATTCTGCTCGATTTGGGTTTGAGAGGGTTATTTGGTTTTGTGTTGGTTGGAGTGATGAAGGGTTGAAAAAGGTTGAAGACGAGTCGTTGAAGGTTTGGTGTTTTGTAGAGACGCTTGTTTATGGGTTGTAGAGGAAGAAGGTTGGGATTGGAGGAAGATTTGGGGGGTCGGTGTTGTTTGAAGGTGAAGGGTGTTGGAAGGATCGAGTGGAGGAAGAGGTTGGGGTTTGTTGTTTTGTGCGTATGATGAGGGTGATTTACGAATGAAGTTCTGATGGAATTTTAGCAGAGTGTATTTAGGTGTCTGGAGCTTCGAAAATGAGAGTGATCAGGTTGGTATTTATAGAAGAGGATTGGAGGGTGTTTACGGAAGAAAAAAGAAGAGATTTGTTGTGACGTGGATGTATGAATTTCATTTTTGTTGCTGAAGGAATATTCTCAATGGATGTGAAAACAAATTGTTGTTGTTGTGCGTATTCGCAAGGTTTGTACAAGTTGGTTTTGCAGAATTTTTGAAAGGTGGGGTCAACAGGTTATGCGTGAAGGTTGTGACGGTTGGAGAGATTTTAAAAGAGGTGGTTTTCCAGTTGTTATTTTGTAGGCGGATGTAGTATTGTACCAGCTGGCAATTTTTTCAAGACTTGTTTTTATTCACATATTTTTTGCTTAAGTATTGATGCAGGGTGGGTTATGCGTTGTAGCATTGGAATGGGCTGAACTTTTTTGTATTAACATGACAATGTTTTTTTTGTAAAAAGGACAATGAACCTTTTTTTGAATTTCTCTTGTGACATGGTCTTGAAGCATTGGTAATGATGGTGGGCTTTGGCCTTATTATTTTGAATGGATTTAAAAACAAATATGGATAATGGATAAAAAAATGGGTAAAAAAGGTTATTAAAAATAAATTAGATATTTAGAATTGGATCTATGGATAAGAATTAAAAATAAGACAAGAAAAGAAATTTGGATTAAGATTGGATAGAAAAATTGGAAGTGGATAAAAAAGAAAAAGAATAAAAAACGGAAAAAAAAAAATTTAGTTGGAAACAAAATAGTCATGGACACAAATTTGGGTATGAAGTGTAATTAGGAATGTGAATATGGAATATTAATTGATAAATGGATTTGGAAATTGAATAAATAATGGTTTAGAAAAAATGAAAATGACTAACGAGTCAATAGATTTTTTTGGATTTTTCCGAATAATGTCTAGCGGATGAATTGTACAGATGAAAATATATACGAGTAGGACAAATTTGGGGTATGACAGATGCCCCTATCTAATTGGCTTGAACTGAGTTAGATGAATTGATACGGCATTCGATCTTTCGAGGTATAAGACAATTAGATATGAAGAAGACCACAAATTTGTCCGAAAAGAAGAAAATGGACTGGGAAGTTGAAATACAAGAAATCTGACACCAAAAGGATGACAGACCTATCACCAAAAGGATGATAGTGAACACACACACAGACACTTTCACCAAAAGGATGAAAATGAGGTCACAGCCTGCTATCACCAAAAGGATAATAGGGCACACACACACAGCCTGCTACTACCAAAAGGATAGTAGGGCACACATACAGCCTGCTACTACCAAAAGGATAGTATGGCACACAACACAACCTGCTATTACCGACGAGATAATAGGGCACACACACACACACACAGACCCTTCCACCAAAAGGATGGAAATGAGGTCAACGCCTGCTATTATCGACGAGATAATAGGGCACACACACAACACAGCCTGCTATTACCAAAAGGATAATAGGGCACACACACAGCCTGCTATTACCAAAAGGATAATAGGGCACACACACACAGACCCTTCCACCAAAAGGATGGAAAATGAGGTCAAAGTCGGCTACTACCAATAAGGTAGTATGGCACACAACACAGCCTGCTATTACCAAAAGGATAATAGGGCGAACACACACATACATACCCTTCCACCAAAAGGATGGAAAACGAGGTCAAAGCCTGCTATTATCGACGAAATAATAGGGCACACACGCACACAGACCATTCCACCAAAAGGATGGAAATGAGGTCAAAGCCTGCTATTACCGACGAGATAATAAGGCGCAGACACACACACAGACCCTTCCACCAAAAGGATGGAAATGAGGTCAAAGCCTGCTATTATCGACGAGATAATAGGGCACACATACAACACAGCCTGCTACTACCAAAAGGATAATAGGGCACACACACAGCCTGCTATTACCAAAAGGATAATAGGGTACACACACACAGAGACCCTTCCACCAAAAGGATGGAAAATGAGGTCAAAGCCGACTATTACTGACGAGATAATAGGGCACACAACACAACCTGCTATTACCAAAAGGATAATAGGGCACACAACACAGCCTGCTATTACCAAAAGGATAATAGGGCACACAACACAGCCTGTTACTACACAAAAGGATAATAGGGCACACAACGCACACAGACCCTTCCACCAAAAGGATGGAAATAAGGTCAAAGCCTGCTATTACCGATGAAGTAATAAGGCACACAACACAGCCTGCTACTACCAAAAGGATAATAGAGCATACAACACGCAAAAGGCTGTCACTCACCAAAAGGATGACACACAGACCAAGGGTTTATGGATCGGAGACACCAAAAGGATGAAGGTTAAACTAAACTACCACCAAAAGGATGATAGGAACTTCTTATTTGTGAGGACCAACACCAAAAGGATGAAGGTTAAACTGAAATAACATGGTTTAGGCTATCACCAAAAGGATGATAGAAAAGTTTTTATTTGAGGGTTACCAACACCAAAAGGATGCAGGTTGAATTGAGTTGATTGGGTTTGGCTATCACCAAAAGGATGATAGTAAGGCAATTGACAAAAGGTCAAGTTTACTGGGGATGTGACGAGATTTATTTGGAGACATCAACAAAAGGTTGAAGTTAAGAAATTGATAAGGAGAGCCCACGAGAAGGAAAGGGAAACAGTGAAAAATGGAGAAGGTAAACAACGAAAAAAAGGAGAATGTAAACAGCGAAAAAAAGGAGAAGGTAAACAACGAAAAAAGGAGAAGGTAACCCGCCAAGATCTACACAATCTTGTGCCTACGTATCTTTACTCGGACGAGAATAAAGAATCAGGGCAGACGTAGTTCGACTTGAAGAAATGATTCAATGAAGAACGCCCACTGACTCGGAGGAATGTTTACTGGTTGGGATGAGGATGACGACCTCATCAACAAAAGGTTAAGGAACACAACCCAATGAGGAATGCCCACTGACTTGCTTAAAGATCACAACTTTATCAACAAAAGGTTGAAGAACTTCATGAGGAACGCCCATGAACTCGAGGAGATGCCCCTGACCGGGCTGAAGATTGCTTTGAAATCTTGACTTCGTGAGGAACGCCCACAGATTTGAAGAAAATGCCCCTGGCTGGGCTGAATACTTGCTTTAAACTCTTGTTTTGATCAACAAAAGGTTGAACAACTTAGTGAGGAATGCCCACGAATTTGATGAAAATGCCCCTGCCTGGGCTGAAGATTATCCTGAAATAACTCTATGAAGGACGTCCATGGACTTGATGAAAGTGCCCCTGCCTGGGCTGAAGATCATCTTGCAGTCTCGAGATTGATCCTGGATCTCACACATGTACGAATGCTTGATTTTGTAATGATGTGCAATGCAAATGCTGATGCGCGGAGATGCAAGTGCTGGGGAAGTATGATTGGTTTGGTATGCACATGATGCACATGATGTTGAATGCGATGCTTATGATGCGTATGATTGCAGACAGGTGATTGGATAAGCTTGGAGGGGTGCCAGCATGGTGGACTTCTGGTAGTTGCCAATGAGGATTGGACTTTTGGGCGGTGGGAGGGATTTGATTTCCTCGACACTCAGTTAGTTGAAGACGCTATGATTGAATCAAGCGAAGATGCTCTTGAAGCCTTAAGTTTGATGACTTGTTGATGAATTGTGGGTTCACTCCTGAGATGTCCACAACTCCGTTTGATGGTCAGGGTTGCTTACTGCAATGGGTCCTGCCCCAGTCTGAGCATGGTAATGGTCTGCCCCTAATTAACCTACTCTGAAAGTTGATCTTTGATGTGCTTTGAGATGGCTTGCCCCTGATTGAGCTATTGAAAGATTTGCTCCTGACTGAGGGTTCGAGGTAGTCTTGCATCGGGTCGGCACCACTGAAAGTTCAAGTTCCTCTTTGATTGCCTCTTGTTGGAATTGCCTCGATGTCTAGCACCAATTTGCAATTAAAATTGCACATTCACAAATGGTAATCTTAATACGATGCTCATGCAAGTTTTGAAAAAGAGTCGTTTATTGGAGTGTCGTGATAGTGAAACGAATGGACCGTTAGCCCAGACGGTGTACAGATTTTAATGGTGTGAAAGATATAGCAAGGATAATGACACCAATGCTGAAGATTAGCAAATATGGGGAGTCAGGTTACGCAACCTTGCAATAGTATGCTTTCAGAATAAACCTCACCTCAATTAGGTCTTTCGAGGGTTGTAACGTGGTCTGGTTCACGGTTATGAAACAAAGGACATTGAGCTCAAAGTATGATTTGTACCCACCCCTTCTTCGTGATGAACTCCAGTCCTACATTTAGTTAATTTTGCACATGCGTGTCTTCCAAAAGGGTTGACGGTTCAAGGTATGCTTGAAATGGCAGTCACCTTATTTTGATGGGTGTCAGTGACCCTTAGGTTTTGATTTGGTGGTCACTGAAATTTATTCTATTTTTGTTGAGGATTCGAGGGCCTCTTTTGTTTTTGCTTTTGCTCCCTATCTTTTGCATGGACTGATTTTGCTTGTCGAGTCCATCAGGGTAGCCTTGATTTTTGCCTAAGTCTCCTTTGAGGTGTTTGACTTAGCAGGCTTTTGATTTTTTTTTGTTTTTGATTTTGTTGTTGGAAGATTGTGACTGCCAAGTCATGGTTATTGTTGAACAACCGTCATGTCTTTTGGATTTTGTTTTGTGATTTGAGTGTGTAGTTAGGATTAACTGAACACTACCCTGCCCCAGGTTGAGTGTAAGGGTTTGAATATCCGAAGGAAACTACTACTTCTAGGCTCGAAGTGGTTTACTAGGGATTAACTCCTTGTATCTCCAGTGTTTGGGGGATTGAAACAACGCCTGTACATCATCGGCAGGATTCTGTCCGAAAGCATACATTTTGCAATTATGGGTATTTCGTTTTCATCATCCTCTCTCCATTAATTGCTAACAACAGTTTGATATAGAGAGTGAAGTGGAAATAAATGTGTCGGTGTTTTGCAGTAAATGAGTGAATACGACATAACTGATTTAAAACATGCATAATTACTACATTAAGAAAACCAAATACAAACGACAATGTTCAAAGCATACAGTACTCAAATAAAGACAAAAATACAAGAATGCAAATGACGGGATGGCAACATGACTACCTTCTTCGGGGAATAAACTTGACTTGACTTGACTGACTTGACTTGATGTTGGCACTAACTTGGCGGCGGCAGCGGGTTTTTGATGACGTTTGGAGCCCTCCCATTGAACGTGAGAAACTTTGAGTCGATCATGTCTTGAACCTTGTGTTTTAAAGCTCTGCAGTCCTCAATCGTATGCCCTGGAGCACCCTTATGAAACTCGCAATGAGCATTAGCATCATAATCTGGGGGAATGACAGTTGGAGGAGCCAGGTCCCTCAGAGCGATTGCCTTCTTATCCATCAATTAAGCAAAGATCTGAGCATATGATGTTGGCAGACGATCAAAGTCTCTATCAGACCTCCTTGTCCTTTGTTGATTAGGCTGACGTTGTTGAGCAACTCTCTGTTGTTGATGTTGAGGAGGGTACTGATACCCTTGTTGGTTGTATGACTGTTGCTGAGGAGCCAGTTGCTGAGGTATTGGAGCTTGAACAGCTTGAATCGTTGGCTGATAAGGCATTGGTGCATATTGCGCAGCAGCAACGTACGGATACTGGAAGTATGGCATTTGGAAAGGGATTGGAGGGGGAGCTTGTTGAGCTTGCCCTTTCTGAGCAGAGACAACATTTGTTTCTCCCTCTTTTTTCTTGTATCCATTGAAGGGCTTCTTGGCTTAAGACTGACAGCTAGATCCTCCTTGGATCTTTCCACTTTTCAGACCTTCTTCGATTCTCTCACCGACGATTACCAGATCAGAGAATCTGGTAGAAATATTACCAATCAGCTTCTCATAGTATTGGCCTTGCAAAGTACCCATGAAGATATCAATTAGTCCACGATCAACAAGAGGTGGATGCACCCTTGCCGCTAGCTCTCTCCAGCGTTGCGCATACTCCTTAAAGGATTCGTTGTCCTTCTGAGCCATACTCTGAAGCTGAGTACGGTTCGGAGCAAGGTCAGTGTTGTACTTGTATTGCTTGACAAATACATCAGCTAGATCATCCCAAGTGTGCACATTGCTACGCTCCAGCTGCATATACCACTCAAGAGATGCCCCAGACAGACTGTCTTGGAAGCAATGGATCATCAGCTTTTCGTCCTTGGCATGGGCAGCCATCTTGCGACAGTACATCCTTAGATGCATGTGAGGACAACTGAGGCCTTTGTACTTCGGGAATTCTTGCACTTTAAACTTGGGAGGAATGACAACATCTGACACCAAGCACATATCCAGAGCATTCAGAGAAGTTGAATTGCGCCCCTCTATGACTCGGAGTTTCTCAGCTAGATCACGGCACATCTTCATGGCTTCAGAATCCTGAGCAGCAGTAGGATTGATAATTGGGATAGCAGCATGATAGTTTTGTACCTCATCATACTGATCTACCAGATTTTATTCAGCATGAGGAATATGAATCTGACTGACAACAGGTTGGGCTTACGGAATAGCACCAACAGTGACTCCAGATGTTGGAAGTGGTTGAGTTGTGGCAGGAGCGAAGTCCATTGGTATCCCATAAGTGATGGGGTTGGGAACAGGAACTGAGAGCCTTGAGGTAGATCCTTGAACAGGCACAGTGGTATTGGCGGCGGCAGCTTCACGCAATTCTTCCTCTTTTCTGGCCATCATGATGGCTTCGAGGATCTGATCGATCTTTCCCTTGATAGAATCCAACTCTTCTCTGAAGGCGGCTTGCTCTTGTTGAATCTGCTCCATCATGCGTCTGGTATTGGCTCGAGTTGCGTACTGGTGTCGAGGAATCAGCTTGATTTACTGGAGAAGGAAGGAAGTTGAAGTGAGATTCCGAGGTTGAAAATGCAATGCAAGATGCATAACAGATGCAATGCAATGCAATGACATGAGATGCAATGCAAGATACAAGATCCAGGATCGCAAATCACAAGTTCAAACATTTCTGAGGTTGGTCGTTCACAGGTAGATGACCAAAGTCTCTGATCAAAGAAACCTTATAGGTAGGTTCTATGAGGAAAATTCTAGATTCTTTACCCATAAACCCACTCACGGGATAGTTTCTACGTTGACGGATAAGGTTCCCAGGATTACGGACACAAATCGCATCAGTGCCACGCAACAGGCTAGCTGCATTACGACGATAATGACAACAAGGTCTCCTCTGAGCGGGGTCTTCATGCTAGGCGCACAAGGAGCGAGTCCCTGGAGACTAACACTACACGACCACCAATATAGAACTTGGTTCTAAGAGTGGTTCATAGAGTCACGAACCCTTCATGAATCAAGTCGTGCAACATGCTAGCTGCGTTACAACAGGATCTACGAAAAGGTCTACTCTAGGGGAGCTTTCATGCTAGGCACACAAGGAGCGAGTCCTTGGGGACTAACACTACTCGATATCCAATTCTAAACTATGTGTTCTCTCTGCTTTTACCAAAGCTCGGGTGTAGAGCTTTACTCATGCTATCGTCCCAAGATCCAACAGCCAAGAATAATAGGTGAAAGCAATAAGAGAACAAATACGTAAACGAGAAAAATATGAAAACAAAGATAACGCTCCTCACAAATCGCTCTAAGTTAGGCTTGACTCTCTCTTGCATGGAGCAAATGTCCCCAGCAGAGTCGCCAGCTGTCGCACCTCAAAAATTCATCGAGAAATACGACCCTCGCGCGAAAGGCGCGGAAACGGTTCGACAAAGTCGCCACCAAACTTTATTTATCCCAAAAGAGGGAAAGGAAAATATCGAGAAAACCTTTTAAGGGAGGAGGATAAGAACATGGTCGTCGCAACCACATTCTGGGTTCGGGAGTCGGTTACGTGAGGGGAAGGTATTAGCACCCCTCACGTCCGTTGTACTCAACGGGAACCTCTTAGTTCGAATTGTGAGGAAATATTATCTATGCTTGTTTGTTTTCTTCTCAACGATATATGCGAAAAGGTAAAGTAAAAGGTTTCGATTACTAAGGGAAATTGGGTGATTTTAGGATAGGGTGCTCGGCAAGATCATCGCGACCTCGGGCCTACGTATTCCCTCGTGCAATGGGAAAGTCAGAGCATCGTAGTTCGACTACGGGGGTTTGACAGAAAAAGATGGTAGTGTGCTCGCCAAGATCATCGCAATCTTGTGCCTACATATCTTTACTCGGACGAGAATAAAGAATCAGAGCAGTCATAGTTCGTGGTACGCCCACGAAAAGGAGGGGTTAGGGTTTGAATTTTAGGAGGCGAAAGATTGAATGACATACAACCCAAGGGCGTGCCTCGAGAGCAGTCACTCAAGAATCCAAGGAATGCTAGACTCCAAGAATTCAGTTTTTTCATGAGTTGATTGCGAAAATGTTTGATAGGGATTAAGTGTTTTAAGGCGAAAGGGTGAATGAATAACAACCCAAGGGCGTGCCTCAAGAGCCATTCATTCGAAGATCCAAGGAATACTAGACTCCAAGAATCTCCTCCTTTTGTTAGTTGATTACGAAAACGGTTGGAAAAAGATTGAGTCGAATTGGTTGAGAAAAGAGGTGAGGATCGATACTAGTCCCTAGGGGTGCTCCTAGTAACGAAACCTCAAGATGTGCGAGTGTACATTTGACGACGGGTCAAAAGGCACTCGACTTACGAGAATGTTTTGAAGAAGTAGCTCGACGACGAGTCGGGGATTGGTTTGGAAATGGCTTGATTTGTTGAGTGTTTTAGGGAGAATGACGATTATTCGATAAATGAGACGTCGGCCTCGCAACCAATTAACCGGGGCATTACTGGGATGCTAGATCCCAACGACACCTTTTTCATTCGATTGATATATGAAATATTGTTTGATGAACAACGAAAGTACCACATGGAATGCTAGACTCCAATGGCATTCCTTTGTCCAAATGGTTAAGACGCGTGTTTTAGGAGCGAAAGGTCGAATGATCACCACCTAAGGCGTGCGCCCCAATGGCGATCACTCAAGAACCCAAGAAGTGCTAGACCTCAAGAGCTCAATTCTTTCGCGATTTAATTAAAAAACGATTTGAACATGTGTTGAGTATTTTAATCGGGAGGTAAGCGTTTGAACAAATGGAAATGGTTAGATAAGCATGAATATGAATATGATATGGATATGAATAAGAATGAACGATAATATAATCGAGATAATATTCGACGGAAAATAAACAAGATAATATTGACAAGAGATTAAAGTTGACATAAAATAAAAATTGGTCTCGTCTTAATCGGATTTAATCGAGAAATCGATAATCGACGACTTTTGACTTTCATTGACCAAAAGTGAATAAAAGAAATATAAAGTGACAATTAAATTAAAAATGTGAAT
Source organism: Lathyrus tuberosus (assembly GCA_022829125.1). Lineage (NCBI taxonomy): Eukaryota > Viridiplantae > Streptophyta > Magnoliopsida > Fabales > Fabaceae > Lathyrus > Lathyrus tuberosus. The sequence continues at coordinate 2,497,950 of JALAZF010000372.1, forward strand.
ACAAAGAATAAAGGTCTCACCTTTATCGAGATTTAATCGATAAATCGATAAATCAATCGATATTTGGTTTTCATTGACCAAAAAGAGGATAAAAATGAAATAAAAATAATAGAAATGAAATAAGATCGAAAATGTCAAGAAAAAGAGTAAAGGTCTCACCTTTATCGAGATTAAGTCGAGAAATCGACAAATCGTCGATGTTTTGGTTTTCATTGACCCAAAATAAGTGAATAGAAATAAAATGATGACATAAATTGAAATAAAAATAAATAAATAGAATAAAGGTCTCACCTTTATCAAGATTTAATCGAGAAATCGATAAATCATTGATGTATGGTTTTCATTGACCCAAAATGAATAAAAATAGTGAATAAATCAAATAAATAAATAATAGGCCTCAAATATGTCAAAACTTAATCAACTTGATTAAATTATGAATGATATTATATCATTGGCCCATAATAAAATCGAAAACAAAAACTTAAAAATAATTAGATAAAAGAAAATTAAAAATTAATAGTTAAAAAAAAAAAAATCAATAGACTAAAATCTTATAACTAAAAAAACAAAGATGGGGGACAGCGTATAAACAGATATGGAAGCAGGTGGAATCATTTGGCCTTTACAAGCCCATCATCCACCCTTAAAGCGAACCCAGTTGGACTAAAAATGGGTGGTATTATGAAACCACCACGGGCTCCAAAACCCAAACGCGCATAAAAAAAACAAGGGTTATTATTTAAAAAATAGCATCAACATTATATGACAAACACACTACGCCATGGTTTTAAAGAAGCACAAGCTCGGAAGAACGAAATGACTTCCTCTTCGTCATCGCGCTAACAAATCAAAAGCAGAATCAGATGCAGAGAAAATAGATCACGGTTCGATTCCAACCTCCTTCGGAAAAACTCGTCTGTCTCTTAATCTTTCGTTTCTGTTCAATTTGAACGCTTTTTCCGGTATTTTGCGAATCACTTTTCTTCGATTTTGGTTCGATTTCTGGGTTTGCTTTGATCTCGACTTCTCCTCGTCTTTTCTCTTTGATTCTGCTCGATTTGGGTTTGAGAGGGTTGTTTGGTTTTGTGTTGGTTGGAGTGATGAAGGGTTGAAAAAGGTTGAAGACGAGTCGTTGAAGGTTTGGTGTTTTGTAGAGACGCTTGTTTATGGTTTGTAGAGGAAGAAGGTTGGGATTGGAGGAAGATTTAGGGGGTCGGTGTTGTTTGAAGGTGAAGGGTGTTGGAAGGATCGAGTGGAGGAAGAGGTTGGGGTTTGTTGTTTTGTGCGTATGATGAGGGTGATTTACGAATGAAGTTCTGATGGAATTTTAGCAGAGTGTATTTAGGTGTCTGGAGCTTCGAAAATGAGAGTGATCAGGTGGGTATTTATAGAAGAGGATTGGAGGGTGTTTACGGAAGAAAGGAGAAGAGATTTATTGTGACGTGGATGTATGAATTTCATTTTTGTTGCTGAAGGAATATTCTCAATGGTTGTGAAAAAAAATTGTTGTTGTTGTGCGTATTCGCAAGGTTTGTACAAGTTGGTTTTGCAGAATTTTTGAAAGGTGGGGTCAACAGGTTATGCGTGAAGGTTGTGACGGTTAGAGAGATTTTAAAAGAGGTGGTTTTCCAGTTGTTATTTTGTAGGCGGATGTAGTATTGTACCAGCTGGCAATTTTTTCAAGACTTGTTTTTATTCACAGATTTTTTGCTTAAGTATTGATGCAGGGTGGGTTATGCGTTGTAGCATTGGAATGGGCTGAACTTTTTTGTATTAACATGACAATGTTTTTTTTGTAAAAAGGACAATGAACCTTTTTTTGAATTTCTCTTGTGACATGGTCTTGAAGCATTGGTAATGATGGTGGGCTTTGGCCTTATTATCTTGAATGGATTTAAAAACAAATATGGATAATGGATAAAAAAATGGGTAAAAAGGGTTATTAAAAATAAATTGGATATTTAGAATTGGATCTATGGATAAGAATTAAAAATAAGACAAGAAAAGAAATTTGGATTAAGATTGGATAGAAAAATTGGAAGTGGATAAAAAAGAAAAAGAATAAAAAACAAAAAAAAAAATATTTAGTTGGAAACAAAATAGTCATGGATACAAATTTGGGTATGAAGTGTAATTAGGAATGTGAATATGGAATATTAATTGATAAATGGACTTGGAAATTGAATAAAGAATGGTTTAGAAAAAATGAAAATGACTAACGAGTCAATAGATTTTTTTGGATTTTTCCGAATAATGGCTAGCGGATGAATTGTACAGATGAAAATATATACGGGTAGGACAAATTTGGGGTATGACAATGATGAGTTAAAACGTTGCCTTTGAACAATTCAGCGCGTAAAAAATGACAGTCAACTTCGATGTGTTTTGTGCGCTCATGGAAAACTGGATTGGCAGTTATATGCAATGCCGACTGACCATCACAATATATCTTCATGGGACGAGATTGAGATACTCCAAGGGAGAGTAAAAGTATTTTCAACCATTTGAGTTCACATGTCGTAGTAGCCATAGAACGATATTCTGCCTCAGCAGACGAACGTGAGACAACCTATTGCTTTTTAGTTTTCAAAGAGATAGGTGAGTTCCCAAGAAAAACAATCCATCCAGTAAGAGAACGCCTTGTCAAAGGGCAACCTACCCAATCCGAGTCACACCAGGCGTTAATTTGAAGATCACAATCAGCTTGGAGAAGAATACCTTGGCCGGGATTTCCCTTGAGATATCGAACAACACTGAGAGCTGCATTCCAGCGTTCTTCTAAAGGTTTTTGTATGTATTGAGCCAACACATGAACCGAGTAAGAAAGTTCAAGTCTAGTGACAATTAATTAGACCAAACGACCTACTAGTCTTCAATAGCGATTCGAATTAGAAAGTGGAGTTCCAATAGCCAAGGGAAGATAATGATTATGATCTAAGGGAAACCCAACAGGCTTAGCACCCAACAATCTAGCTTCAGTGATGATGTCAAGTGTGTATTTTCGTTGGCACAAGAAAATTCCTTTGGAATTGCGAGCCACCTCAATGCCAAGAAAATATTTTAAAGGGCCAATATCTTTCATATGAAAACATGTGCTCATGTAGGATTTGAATGACTCAATTTATTTGTTGTTGTTTCCCAAAATGATATGGTCATCCACGTAAACTAACACATACAACTCTATGCAATCACGATGTAGAGTAAAAAGAGAGTAATCAGAGTAGGACTGTGTGAAACCATACTGTTGAAGAGCGCTTTTTAGTTTGGCAAACCAACATCGAGGTGCCTGTTTCAAGCCATACAGAGTTTCCGTAAGCGGCACATCTGATTTGGAATAAAAGTCCTGAAACCGGGAGGTAATTTCATATACAATTCTTCATCAAGCTCACCATGTAGAAAGGTGTTATGAACATCTATTTGATGAAGTTCCCAATGTTTAGCAGCAACTACGATGAGAAATATTCTTATAGTTACCATTTTCACAACTGGAGCAAAGGTTTCATGATAATCCAACCCCTTAACTTGGTTGTTCCCCATAATAACGAGCCTTGCCTTAGAGCGTTTAATAGTTTCATCTGAGTGATATTTAATTCGATAAACACATTTGCTGTCGATATCCTTTTTGTTTGGAGGAAGTGTTTCTACTCTCCAAGTCCCATTATTTTCAAGAGCCTCAATTTCCAGCTGCATGGCATTTCGCCATCAGATATCTTTGACAGCTTCAGCAAAACTTTGTGGTTTTATGGCTGCAGAAATAACAGCTAAAAAATGCACGTGCTGTGGTGAAAATTTAGCATAATTCACATATTCAGATAATGAATAAGGTGTACTTGAAGGACTTGACGGAGCAATGGAACAGTTTGAAGGGCATATATTAGAGATAGTATTGGTTATAAAGTATTGCAGCTTGGTAGAAGGAATCTTGACACGATGGCCATGTCCCAAAATTTTGACTATATAAGTAATAGGTGGTTCTTCACTGATTTCAATAGCTGGTGGCATATCATGAGACTCAGGTGAAGATGATTCAATATGAGATACAATTGGAATAGCTGGTAGCATGCTATTTAATTTATCATGATCATGTAACCTTGTAGTTTCAATAGCTGGAGCTGAAAGGACAACGGGTATAGTAACAACATGCTGAAAGGGATCATCTTCAACAATATTATTATTGAAAGAGGCATCGAGCAAGGTGTGGTTATCTTTAGATACAAACTGGTGTGATATAATTTCTGCAGCAAACAAAAACTTATCTTCATAGAAAACAACATCTCTTGAGTTAAAGAAAACACCCAACTCCAAGTCATACATACGTCATCCCTTGGTGCCATAAGGATATCCAAAAAATACACATTTGCGACTTCGACTAACGAATATGTCACCCTTATGATGTTGATTATGTGCATAAGCTAGACAACCAATGACACGAAGGTGCTCAAGAGAATGAGGCTTATCCTACAAGAGTTCAGATGGAGTTTTACCATCTAAATTTCTTGTAGGAGTTCGATTAATCAAGTAACATGTAGCAAGAGCACGTTCCCCCCAAAATTCAATTGGGAATTGGGCTTGAAAGCGCAAATCACAAGCAACATTAAGAATGTGTCTATGCTTTCGCTCTACTCTTCCATTTTGTTGTGGTGTCCCAACACATGAAGTTTCATGAATAATACCACGATCACGAAAATTTGGTTTCATACAGGTGAATTCAGTTCTATTATCCCTTTGAATTATCTTTACATGTGTACTAAATTATCGTTCAACCATTGCTAAAAATTGATAAAGATATCTAGAGACTTCATTTTTATCAACGAGAAGATAAATCCACACTGCTCTTGAGAAATCGTCAACAATAGTTAAAAAATATCTAGCACCGTAAAAAGTATCATTTCAATAAAGCCCCCACAAATCACAATGAATTAAATGAAAACGAGTGGCTGCTTTATTTTCACTAACAGGAAAATTGGCTCGTGATTGTTTTGCTCTAAGGCATATGTCACAAGTTTGAGTATATAAATTATTTTTGCTATCGGGGCTAACATTTGGAAGCATTTGCATAACTTTCAAAGATGCATGTCCTAGTCTTTGATGCAACAAATCAAAAGAAACCTCTTTATTAGTCTTCATTGCAGCCGCCTTGACAATCCCTCTAAGATAGTATAATCATTCTCATTGTTCATCCGCTCCAATCGACGTCTTCGAAGTGAGGTCCTGTATAAGACATAACTTGCCATTAAATTGGACAGTGTAATTAGAACTTTTCAGTAGTTGTGACACTAAAATAAGATTGCATTGCAAACTAGGCACATATAGGACATTTTTTAGTTGCATCATTTCATTGAGCACCACATTTCCTTCTTTGATGGCCACTGTCTTTTCACCATTTGGGAGTCCAATAGAGCACTAAAAGATGTTGTGTATATTGGTTAGGTAGTCCAATTGACCAATCATATGATGTGAAACACCTGTATCAATAATCCATGGCAAGAAGAAACACATACCACTAAGCTTCTCAATTGAACCTAATTTGACATTGTTTAAAGGCTAGCTAGTGTTTGCAATTGATCACTAGTAAAACTGAAATCAACCCCTGGAACTTCAGCAGTGACCTCTTTTGTTGGCCTTTTTGCTTGTGCTATGTGAGCCTTAACGGTACCTCCTCGATTTCTGTTATTGGATCGTTCTGGTTTCCCGCGTCCAGACCCCTTCATTGGTCCACGTGGTCGATCTCCTCACCATTCAGGATATCCTATGAGCTGAAAACAACCTTCTGAATCATGCTCAGTTTGATTGCAGTGACTGCATAATCCTCCTTTCTCTTTGTGTTTGAAGTTTGAGTGTTTTGCAAATGCCATTGCTTCACCACGTTCTTCTGTCACACGAGTTACCCTGCATAGTCGTTCCTCTTGGGCTAGTGTTGCGTACACTTTGTTTAGTGTAGGCAGAGGATCCTGAGCAAGAAGATTAGACCAGACTGTCCCCTAGAGAGTATCATCCAATCCTATGAGAAACTGGTGAACTTTCTCCTCCTCACGTTTCTTTGTAATTTTATTGTTGATATTGCATGTACACAGTCCACACTTGCATGTCAGAATCTGATCACAGTTCACTAATTCTTCCCATAATTTTTTCAGTTTGCCATAGTATGTCACAATGGTCAAACCTTTCTGCTTGCGTTCAACTAGTTCGACTTTGAGCTATTGAATACATGGTCCATTCACAATGGAAAACTGCTCTTGGATGTTGTTCCAAAGATCAATTGCTACCTCCATATGCGACATAGTTGATCGTAGCGAATGTTCAATGGTATTCATGATCCAAGAAACCAATAATGAGTTGTTTGTCCACCAATCTTCAAGATCTGAAGATCCCTCGTCGGGTTTGCCAATTGTTCCATCGACAAAATCGAATTTCTTTCGTGCTCGAAGAGTTGTTCTGAGTGAACGAGCCCATTCATCATAGTTTTCTCCCTTTAATTGCACATGAGTTATCAAAATTCTAGGATTATCGTTGGAAGTGATATCAAGGGAAGATAGTTTTTATGATGACAACTCCATCGCCATTGTTGATTGTCTTTGTGCTCTCGCTGTTTGTTGAAGCTGGAAAGTTTTTGCTATCGGACATGATTCAAATGTTGGCTTTGTTTCTATTATGTATTGTAGCTCTGATACCATAACAAATATTATTTGTAATGGAATGTCATGATTTTCATTGATTCTTGATTTTATATATATATATATATATATATATATAGGGTTGTATATAATATCTAACCATTCTAAATATAATTGCTTTTTTCTATATAAATTGATGCTAAGAATAGTAAAATGAAGATATGTACGCTGATGGCACAATGTGTATTATTTTGAAAAGATATCAGTAGTCTAAGATGCTTTTTCCTCATCTTCACCTTTAGTGATAATTCTTTTTTATATAAAACTTTCCATTTGGTAATTAGCCAAATGACATATATGGGGCATTAATAATAATAAATATGCATAAAATATTTCACATCATTGATTTTAACTTACAAATTAAACATGATACATGATACATTTTGTACATTCAGAGATCCAAATAATCATATTTAAAGTTGTAAGATTAAAATAAACTTCAAATCCAAAATACAAGATAAAAAGGATATTAGACCAAATTTTTTCCAGTAAATAAAATATATAATTAAGATAAACATAAAATATAATGACATGAATCCTAGAATATAACACATCACAAATGAACTCAAGTCATAAACAAAAGTCATAAACAAAAGTTGGGTGAATAAATTGAAAAAATATTGAAATAATAATTAAGAAACGGATTTTTATTTAAAATGGAAATAGAAAAACAAAATTGTATTTAAGTTATTTTGAAATAATTATTGAACATATTAGATATCTACTATCAATCCATTAAAAGAAGATTGCATGCATTGCCTCATTTGCCCTTTCACCAAAAAATTATTACACTATATTATGGGTAAATTGGTAATTAACAAATGTCTCAATTAATTCTCAATCATCCCTCTATTTACATGACAAGTGTCAATCTTTCCTATACACTCATTCTCTCTCTTCATTCAAATTTCAAATCTCCCTCATATTTCTTTTTCCCACACTTTTTCACTTTCATTTTAATTTTTTTTTATTTTTTATTATCACTAAAAATATTAATAATCTATTTTTTAATTTTAATAAAATAACACTATATATTCATCTCACAGTTACTATCAACATAATATTTATTTTATTTTAATCAACCTTTATCTAAATTTAAGAGACAAAATTTTTATTTTTAAATATTAATTTTTTTTCTTTTTTCATCTCACGATTTTTTTCTTTTTATATAATTATTAAATACAATTAAATTTGTATGATTATTGTTCATTTTACAATTAAGTAAATCATTTTAAATTTTGCATTTGTATCTAAATACATTTATATCGCATCAAGTTTTTTTTTTATCTCACGGGTCATTATCACATCAAAATTTTATTTTGTCTTTCTTCATCTCACGAGTCTTTTTTTTCTTTTCGCATCTTTATTTAATACAATTGAAATTGTATAATTATTTTTCATTTTACAATTACAATTACATATTCTATTGTTTTCATCTCACGAGTCCATTTTTTTCTTTATATTTTAATTTAATTGAATTTACATAAGCATTGTTCATTTTAAAATTAATAGCTAATTTCAATTTTATATACATATATAAATACATTTTATATCATTTCAAATTTATGTATATATTTAAATATATTTTATACAATATCAAATAATTTTACCCGTGCGGGAGCACGGGTATCTTACTAGTTTTAAGTTTGAAAACTGAAAATGGTTAAAGACAAAATAAACACTCAAGTACTATTACAAAAGGCAATCCAATCACGTTATTCTTAATCATAAATAAGGTTAAGAAAAACTCTCTAATATTGATAAAAGGTAATGAAAATGAAAATAAAAGAACATGGGAAACCTTGTGCTCTTTGGCATACTCTACCACAAGAAGACAAAAACATAGATAGTGAGATTTATATTCTTTAATAATGTAGGTGATGATATTAGGAAGGTGGTTAGTCTTGTCTGTGTATATATATACGAGTATTTTGTAGAGGTTGAGGGGCATGCATGGTAAATTACCAAAGCTGGACAAATTTTTGTTTAAAATTTAATTTATTTAAAGAATATAGTAATGCAAATTTGACGAGTAACATGTGTTTATTTAATTATTGTTTGTTTATATGTATGGATCTAGAAACCCCAAATGCACGCGTGTTATGCGTTTGGTTGCGGTGAGAGATTGTCGTTTGTTTTGATTTTCTCAATCCAATCTCTGTCAACCTTCATTTCCCTCCTTACCTCTTCAAATTAACACCCACATATATATAAAAATATTATGTATAACAGAAAGGTCAAAACTCAAATTTTAAAATAAGAAGTCACAAAATTAATTTTAATAAAAATTAAAAAAATCATGTGTATATACTATCATTTCTATAATTTGTAACATAAATGTAATATATAAATGAAATATAAATGGATAATAAATTGCCCTGCTATCTCTTTTGAATAATAAAATCAATTTAAAAAAAAATACATTTATTTATTATTGTTATGTATAAATCTTTGGGCTTTGTAAAAAATTATTGCTTTTGATGTTGGAAAACTAAAAATATCAAATATAAAAATATATTGAACGTTTTTTCATTATTAACCATTAAAGTAGTTTTAAAAACTGTCTGTTTCTCATAAATCTTTTATTTTCATTCTCATCAATGAAGAAAATATGCACACATTCTACTTGACTAAAAAAATATAAATAAAATAAATTATTTTTAATAATACAATAATTATAATTGAGAGTGTAAAAAATGGGACACAGTAATTGAAACCTATACTACTATATTTATGTACATCATTTCATTTTAGGTGAAATGAGTCCATTTCCTAATTTGTGAAATCTACTAACCACATTTCATCTAATAAAGGGAAGTATTTGAATGAAAGTATTAAAAAGTGTGTTACAAGATTACTACTACTCCAATTTCTTTTCAAATTGAAAAAAAAGGAAAATATTCAAAATATAAAAGAAAAAAAGTGTCCCGTGGGAGCGTGAGTTGCGCGCGTGGGGTACAATTCGAACAAGAGTATTAATTATTCAACTGGAAGGTGAGTGATGTTATGTTATGCGGTGAGGGTGGTGCTGGTGCTGAACTAACCAGTTGAATCAACTTACCCGCGGACCACAATCATAACCGACTCTACATCACTCATCGCAGATTCAAACTGGATGCTGCATCGTCACGCAACACCACCTTCGTCTCTTTCATTCTCTCACTTTCATCTTCAAGATCTCTCTCTCTCTCTCTCTGACATAATCCTCTAAACTCGTTTACAGATCTCAACCGTTTCTTACTTCAACCATAAAGAGAGGTATTCACCAACTTCACTTTCCGTTACTGCATTTCTCTTCTGTAACCGTTTCATTTCGATTTTGATTTTCCCCCTTTTTTCTCGTTTTGACCGTGTTTGAGCAATCCAAGATTTCGTTTCCGCTTCTTTCTTTTGATTTTTTCGTTCACACTTGCTAGATCTGACTTCAATCAACGCATTTCTAATTCTAACTATTCGTTTTTATTTCTTCATTTCATATTACAGTTACTTTCTAATTCTAACCGTATCCTGTTTGATTTTTTTCTTCTATTTTTTTGCGCTTTTTTCACACCAAAATAGGAATATGTGTTATTAACGGACTCATATGATGTTTGAATTTGGGATGTATTAAACTTGATGCTTAGGTGTATGATTTAGGTTTCTGTATTTGTATTTTCCGATAGCGGAATATGATCTAGTTGCATGGATATGATGGATGTTGATTGGTTCTTCTCACTTGGTGTGACGTTTGTTTAATGGGGAAAGTATTGAGTAAATTTGGAGTGACTTTCTGCATGTAGTTTGTGTTGATGCTGTTTTTGTTTCAGGTTCAAGTTCCTTTGTTTTTAATCTGAAATATTGGAAATGGAGGATGCAATTGATGGTGCTGCTTCTTTGGATTATGCTTCGATTAAGATTTTCCCGAATAAAAACAGGTTAGTATCGGCAATGATACTATGTCTTCCTTTTAGATGCTGCTTTCATCTCTTTCTGTAATAAATTTCTTTGATTTTTTGTGAGGGAAGTCTTTTTAAGTAATTGGTTTATTGCAGAAAGTATAACGGTGTGCGCGTTTGTTTCCATAGTTTGAAATTTTTTTGTTTAATTAAAGACGGAAACATCATTCACTTTTAATATTTTAAAACTAGATTATATCATTAATGGTATAATTATTAGGTATAAAAAGAGTTTGTTAGACCGAATACCTGTCATACCATGTTAAGAAATGCGGATGGGCCTAACTCAACCCTACAAAACCGGTTAGTAGAGTGAGGATTACCTCCACTTATAAACACATGTTCATGCCATATATTGTCCGATGTGGGACTCTTAACAGTACGCATGTACTCTGTTATAGTTTTTTTAGTTCTTCCCTCTGTAGATTTAATTCTGCATTGAATAACTTATACTGAATCTGCCGCGAGTGTTAATTTTATTATGTTTGAATCTGATATTTTTTATGTTTTGAAATTTTCCTCCATGGTGGTCACATAGGTATGAGGCATATGTCTGCAAGGGGAATCAATTTGAAAAAGTGGCAGCAGGGCAATTGGAACGTCTATTGCCACATTTACCTGAAATAAATGATTTGCATGCTAAAGGATTTGATGCAAAATTTGATCTTAAATTACCAAAAGATCTGCATGGTGCTGAATGGTTTTCAAAAGCAACTGTAAAAAGGTTGATATCAAATAGTGGTTTATTCTTTTTTTGTTATTATTGCATTTGATTTCTAGGGAAACTTTACCAGCTCTGAATCTGATATTATTTTGTCTCTTAGGTTCCTGCATGTTGTTGGTTCACCAGATTCAATAAATGTCATCAATACTATCATGGATGAGATGTCTCAGTTGGAGAATTCAAAAAAATTTCATGTTTCTTTATACGGGAAGGTAATAGTCTGTCTTTCAATAAATTGAAACGAGATGTGTTTAGCTTTTGATTGATAGATGTCTTTTGAAATCAGGACTGTCAGGATCATCTTGGAAGCGGTGAAAGAGGTAAATTTCATTATGTTCTTATTATACTTGAATGTGTCAGAGGTTGGACTCATGATGTGGTTGAGTAGACAGTAGAGTGGTTTCATTGTCCTCCATATTTCCATTCATTTTAACTGCATTTCTTACATTTGACAGATGGTAACCGCAGCTCGAACGGTGAAGCGCCAACTTCCATAGTAATTTCTTTTCTCCAATACTGTAGAGTGGGTTCATTTTGCAAATTCATTCACGCTACTACCAATAAATCAACTTCTTCAATTTCAATTATCTGGTGTTTTTCTTTATTATATTACATCATATTTCAACTAACAATTTATTACATACGGACAGACTGAAGTTAGCACTGTGTCATCTGATGCTTCGAAGTATGTTCTTATGACTATGATATTTACATTTATCAGATGTATGTCGACTGCACCCATTATTAAGCTTTCTGAAAATATGTTGCTAGGAATGAATTGTTACGAGCAATGGATCTAAGACTCACAGCTTTGAGGAACAAGTTAGCTGAAACATTTAACAAGGCTGCAGATGCTAAATGCTCCCCTAAAGATATGACACATTTATTGAATATCTCTCGTCGTTTTGGTGCCACTAATTTAGAGTAAGTTTCAGACAAATTTATTAACGGACTCTCAGAATGTGTGATTGCAAGTACAGGATTGTGCTTATATGTTTTTATTTCGCACTAAGAACATTGCTCTGCTGTTAAACATGTTTTCCCTTCAATTTGCTTATGTTTTCAGGCATTCTTTGTGCAAGTTTATAGAACTGAACCAAATAAGACAGGATGTTGATGAAACTACCATGCTCACGTGTGATGTAACTCATGTGCTGCACAATGATGTAAGCAAGGAATTTAAAGACCTGAATATATCTAAACCTTCAACTTCAGATGCACCAATTAAGTACGGTGTTTCACCAGCTAAAGTTGCTCAAGTTGAGAGAGACAGTTCAACAGGAAGTGAGGAATCTTCTGACTCTAGCGACGAGGACCAAATATCTGCTGAGAGAAGTCGTTCCCTACAAAGATCTGTAACACCCAGAAGGTCAGCATCCCCAATGCGAAGGGTACAGATAGGAAAGGCTGGGCCCCGCAGAGCCGCGGCATTAACTATTAAGAGTCTCAATTTTGTCCCTGCTAGATCTTTTAGAGACGCTGCTGAAAATGGTTTTGAAGGGGAAGTATCAGAACAGCCTTTTAAGAAGCCAGAAATTGATGTAAGGAGGATAACTGTGCAAGATGCCATCAGTCTTTTTGAAAGTAAACAGAGGGATCAATCTGAAGATATTCAAAAAAAGAAGTCACTAACAGATGTGTCTCTTAGTACAACTAAATCTGTCTTGAGAAGATGGAGCTCAGGTATGGGGGAAACCTCTGTTCAAGGCCTGCAAGTTCCTGTTCCCCAAGATCCCATTCCATTGACTTCAAACAATGCTATATGTGATGAGATTCCTAAGAATTCTGAAGTAGAAGTGGCGTCTGATTTTATTTCTGAAAGTCACAATACACCGGACTCTGATGTAAAACCAGAAAGACAGGAAAATGTAGATTCTTATACTGTAGATAATCTAGAAGAAACCAGTCCCATAGCAAGAGAGGAAGCAATAAAAAAGTTAGCAGCCTCGGCGGAATGGAATCAACGAAAACAAGCAGAGTTCAACCAGATTCTTAAGAAAATGGTTGAAAGTAAGCCTGTTTTATTTGGAAAGCCCCAGCCTAGAAAAAACCAGAACACTTCATCTGAGCAGAGAGGGCGGTCTTATGATCATTATAAGGAGAAAAGGGATGCAAAACTCCGGGGAGAGAAGGTTGGAAAGCGAGTAGGAAAAGAAGCACCGATTCACGAAATGCAGCAATTAGTTAATAAGAAAAAGGCTGAAATGTCCAAAAACGTGAGTGCAACTAAAACAAGCTCTACAAGGTTACCTCAAAAACCTCTTAGAAATTCACCTCAGCCTGCAAATTCCCCAAAGGAAACAACCCCTAAGCCCACAGTTGCGAAAAAAGTGTCAGCTAAATCATCATCGGTGCCTGCTACCCGTAAGTCTTGGTCAGCAACACCCTCACCTAAGACTACCGGGACACCCCCTTCTATAGGTCGTGGAGGGACTTCATCTGCTAGCAGCACCCCAACACATCGAAAGCCAGTGTTAACAGCATCTGTTCCCTTACCACAAAGGGAAAAATCTCAACCGCAAAGCCGATATGAGAAAGAAATTCAGCCAAGTAATGCCAGGAACCTCAAAAGCACGAATGCGAAGCGGCAGACAGGTATCCCAAACCAGAGCAATGCAATCAAATCAAACAAGAGCAATGCAATCAAATCAAAAGTGAAATCAGATTCTGGAGAAACTGTTCCTTCCAAGGCTAGCTTAGTTAACAAGGGGACCAAGAAAAGCAGTGTAGTTCCATTGGAATCAAAACCATTTCTACGCAAGGGTTCTCGAATGGGGAATGGTACTGGCGATCCTAACAAGAATAAAAGTCCTCCTCCTAAGCTGGACAAATCTCAGAGAGATGGTGAAGACTGTATCGAAGATCAAGAGAGTGAGTTGGTTGTTAATGCTTCTGACTCGGCCAGTCGGCATTCAGACGGGGACACTGTGGCACCTAGTCATCATATTGCTGCTACAGAATCAGACCCTCAGAATCAGATAAATAACCATTTGCTATGTGGTGAGACAGAAAACTTAGACCAAGATCCTAGTACTGGGGATGTCTCAACATATATAGAAGAATCTTCCTTGAATGTAAGAAATGAAGAAGAATCAACCATATCACCTTCAGCCTGGGTAGAGACAGAAGAGGATCTGGAGCTGCCCAAGCCATGTGAGGATAGCACATTTCAACCTGCATCTCTGGCCAATGCTGCAGCATCAGGATCAACTAGTCCTCGTGTTCGCCATTCTCTATCACAGATGCTTCAAGAAGAAATCAGCGAACCTGACATTTGTGAGTGGGGAAACGCCGAGAATCCTCCTACCATGCTTTACCAAAAAGATGCACCCAAAGGTCTGAAAAGACTTTTGAAATTTGCTCGGAAGAGCAAAGGTGAAACAGGTTCTACAGGCTGGTCTACTCCATCTGTTTTTTCGGAAGGAGAAGATGATGCTGAGGAGTTTAAAATTTCTAGCAAAAGGAATGCTGACAATCTACTGAGAAAGGCTGCACTCAATGTGAAAAGCTATGACTATTTAGGTACTAGTAAAATTATCTAGTAGGTTTCCTCTTATTTTTGCCTTTCTGTTTTAATTTACTTTATTGCTCCTCGTTCATACCCAAGTGCAATGCAATAAATTCCAATGTCTTCAATGTTGTCACATTTCTGGTAATAACAAACCTTCCTCTAACATGTGCTTGAAAAACTCAAACATTTGATGCTTTCCTTGTGCTGGAACTCTTGCTAACATAAACATTGTATATTTACAACTTAACTTAGTTAAACAAACGATGTCATACCTTTGATTTAGTTATTTCAGGCATATCGTGGTTAATCTTCTACAAAAATCTTAATTATGTCACACTAGGTTTTTTTTGTGCTAGTTTTTATGTCACACTTGGTTTGAAAAATAAGCTGTACTTTTCTGTTTGAGATACCTTCCTTCCTCATGTCAATATTCTCATCGTTTATAAATATCTGTCATACAGCAAGAGATGATGGCAAGGGTTCTCACAAGATGCAAGGTGGCCGTGATTCAGGTGCTGGTCCAGCCACAAGAGGTCAGTCTTCACTTTATGACTTAAGTTGCAAATATGATTATAGTGATCTTTATACAGTGAAATTATACATTTTTCTTTTCTGACTAGTGATGACCCTCACTAATTCCTTCCCATGTCCATGTTCCAGGATCAAGGTCATTCTTTTCACTTTCAGCTTTTAGGGGGACCAAGCCCTGAATCAAAGATTCATCAATGCTATGGGGATTTTGTTTGTCTCTGTCATCATCCCAAGAACACGTTCATTTCAGGATTAGTATGGAGTTCTTGAATCAACAACGATTGCTAGATCAGAAATAATTTCAAGAGGATTGGTGATAGTTATGAAATTTAGGGGGGTTGGGTGAAATATTGTAAATTCATTAAATTGTGTGAGCTATTTTATTTATTTGCTCTAAAATTATAATTCATATTATCCTGCCTCGGTTCCTAGAAATTTTCCTGTCCCTGGATTCTTTTTCTAATGTTGTCGAAGTTCATGTATGCGGTCTTATGGTTTT
Source organism: Lathyrus tuberosus (assembly GCA_022829125.1). NCBI lineage: Eukaryota > Viridiplantae > Streptophyta > Magnoliopsida > Fabales > Fabaceae > Lathyrus > Lathyrus tuberosus. The sequence goes on from JALAZF010000372.1 coordinate 2,513,824, forward strand.
CTCCATAAGATCATTGTCCATTGCAGATAACTAGTGTAATTAGTTACTCCCTCCGTCTCATAAAAAATGTTTCATTTGTACTTTTTCTATGTCTTAAAATAAATGTTCTTTTAGAATACCAATACAACATTTATTATTTTTTTTACACTACTATACTCTTATTTATTAACTTTCACGTTTTTCAACTACTCCACTAATTATAATAAATAAGGATATTTTAGTAAAAGATATTAATTTTATCATTAAAATCAACACATCTAATCATTTTCTTAAGAACTGCGCAGAGCTCAAATAAGACACTTATTATGAGACAGAGAGAGTATTATTTATGAAAAAATTTAGTTATTACTCTGGTATTGTAATTTTGTTAAAGGAGGCATACTTTTAAATAAGATTAGGGAGAATTATCAATTTTGCCTATTTACACTAATATTAGGTTAACGACGCATCTCTCAGGATGTTATGTTTTTGAGAGAGAGACTTGAGTTCGTACAAACAAGATTCAAGAAATTGGTGTTCAATTAAAATTGATGGAGAATTAGGCAAAACTTTTTTCTAGGGTGGTGTGGTTCACACCTTTGAAAACTCAAAAATGTATTCATAAATTTTTGAAGATGTATCGCTGAATGCATTTTAAATCTTATAATACTTTGTAAATCAAGTAGCCATTTTATTTTTGTCAAAAACTGGTGTGGAGATGCATCTTGGAAATTTTTTAGAGTGAATTTGAAGATGCATCTTTGAAAACACACTTGAAGCTATTTTACACAACGTTTTTCATTGAAATTTGCGCCGTTTTTCAGAACTTTGTCAATTTTAACCAATATTAGAGTCATAGGAATTGTTTCCTCGCGTTCTCTGCCCCTTGTGTTCCCGCGTCTCTAGCATTTACGCAACCTATTATAAAAAAATCAATTTTTTGTAAAATTGACTATGAATTGAAATTACCGAACTATTTCATCAGAAAAATCCTAAATTCTTTGTGTTTTTATTTTATTTGATTATTTTTTGTTTATAATATTTTTGAATTTTTTTTCTCTTAAGTTGATTTTATTTGTTTTTTAGTTGTATTTTCAGATTTTATAATTTTATTTTAATTGTTTTTCTCAAATAAAAACATTGTTGGTATTTACATATTTGTTATATTGCTGATACATCTCATACTAAATTAAATATAGGCTTAAATAGTATTTTCGTCCCTGTAAGTTGGCGAGTTTTTGGTTTTCGTCCCTGAATCTTTTTTTTCTTTTGGATCTGAGTCCTTAACATTTGATTTCTTTTTGCGATTATTTTTAATTTCCAATAATTCCACATAAACATTGTTTTGTTTGTTGAGTGTTAAATGATGAATGCATAATCTTTCAAAAAAACGCCCAATGTAGTTTTGAACCTATGACCTTTAGATTACCACAACAACTTGTTTCCACCAAACCATTTACTTCCTTTTGTTTACATTTGTAATGCATATACTAATATACTAATATTACTGCATCTATTAAATATACTAATAGTAATATACTAACATATTACTGCAACTTAAAATTATTAGTTAAAATAATTAATACTGTAAATAATTAATACTGCTAAATAATTAATACTGCAACTTATACTAATCATTAATATTGTAAATAATTTTGTAACTATACTAATAATTATGAAAAATTTAGTAAATAATACTGTAACTTAAAATTATTAGTTGAAATAATTAATTATTTTATTAATTAGTAATTAATAATGTTATAGTTGAAATTATTTAATAATACTGTAATTAAAATTATTTAACAAACTAATTAAATAATATTTCATATTCTATTTTAATATTTCACCAAAGTAATTAAAATTATAATGCATATGTTTCACTAATTAATATTTCAACTATTTTAGTATTTAAATATTAATAAATAAAAACTACTTATTAATATAGTAATTATTTACAGTATTATTAATATAAATACAATATTATTTACTAAATATTTAATAAAGTAATTATAAAATATTTCACTATTAGTTAATAACATTATTAGTTAATACTGTATTATTAGTAAATAATACTTTATTATTAATTAGTTTAAACTAAATATTAAATAATTATTATAAGTATTATTAGTTTAAACTAATAATTTAAATATTAAATAGTTTAATTAGTATTTTTAATAGTTTAATTTACTCAATAATTTCAGTAAATTTATTTAGTTTAATTTATTAAATAATTAGAATATTAATTAATTACAGTAAATTATTAATAATAGTTTAATTTATTAAATAATTATAATATTAATTACAGTAAATTAAATAAATGAGATATTAAATAATTATGATTATTAATATTAAAATTATTTAGTTATTTAAATAATAAATAATTATTCGTTACGATAATAAATAATAAATAATTACGATAATAAATAATAAATAATAATTAGTAAATAATATTGTATTATTAGTTAATAGTAAATAATTACGATACTAAATAATAAATAATTATGATAATTAATAATTGAAATATTAAATATTTGGAATATTAAATTAATGAAATATTTAACAAACTAATTATTTATACTAATTTATAAAATAATTTATATTTATATTAATAAGTATTAAATATTAAATTATATAAAATAATTTATACTAACTGTATTAAATAATTTATATTAACTATATTAAATAATTTATACTAATTATATTAAATAATTTATACTAACAGTCTATATAAATATTTATATTAAATAATTTTTAGTTATATTAATAAGTATTAAATATTAAACTCTATAAAATAATTTATATTATCAATATAAAATAATTTATACTAATTGTATTAAATAAGTGCAATATTTTAAATATAAGTATTAAATAGTAAGTATTGGATTTATGTAATATATAAATTTGTTGCAAATAAAAACACAAGTGAGTTGAATGGTCTAGTGGCTAAGAACCATGTTGTGGAAGCAAAGGTCATGGGCTCAAGTCCTCTTGGGACCAAAATTAAGTATAGTGGGTGGCTTACTCATTTTCGTTCAATTTTATGGAAAATGGATGCGTCTGGAGATTTATCTTTGAAAATTGAAGATATTTTTTTTAAGGGTTTAGAAGAACCTATAAGAACGAGAAAATAAATTTTTGAGAATTAACTCATAAATATATACTAATATGCAGTTCAAATACAACTATAATAAAAAGGTGCCAGTCTATTGGTCCTGAGCTTCAAGACTTCGAAACGTGCCTTCATGCTTTCAATTTTTTTGTTCATGTCGAAGGCCCTGAGCTTTTAGCTGATTCACCTCTTTTGCCAGCTCACGAGCTATTTTAGCTGGCTCAACGCATAATTCAACCTCTCCCGTTATCTTTGTCTCGGGGGAATCCAAATTAGTGGTGTCTATTGCAGCCTTTTTTTTGCTTCGCCTCCTGAAGAGCCTTCTGCAGCCAGTTGATTTGTTGGGTCCACGACAAGATATCTTTATCAAGAGAGGCCTACAACTCTTTATCGGCTACTTTGGCCTTCCAGTGAGTAACATTTTGTTGAGACTGAGACACTAGAAATTGTTGTTGGGTCAAGGCAGTGACTTTCTCCTCGACACATCTGGAAGAATCCCTTTTGAAGGCTACAATTTGGATAGCTTAGTCCAAAAGAATTTTCAAATCCAAGACCATAGCAGAGATCAAAGAAGGGGCCTCCGGTTGACTCAACTTCAACATCAACTCTTGTAGTTCAGCAAGAATATGAAAGGTTAGCACTGGCAACTTCCAGAAAGTCTATTCTAGCCACATTTATCTTCAGCCGTTGAAAAAGTTTGTCAAAATTGGGAATCAGGAATGCTTCAGGCGAGGCAGCGGAGTCCATGACAAGCTCTTCATACAATTCGACGAGGCGCTTAAAAAGTTCGATTGGAGTCTCTTCAGGCAGCTCACTCAGGGTCTGCAGGAGCATTCCCATCCCCCAAAGTTCGACGAGTCGCATGAACAGGGCCTGCAGGTGCATTCCCATCCCCCAAATTCGTAGACTCCTTTGTAATAGTCTTCAAAACCTTCACAAAAGAGAGGAATTACAACCCAGGCAAAAGGAAGACAGGTAAAATAGTCAGTGGAAGATCAAAGTACCTAAGCAGAAGGGGTGCATGTGTAGAGGATGAGGGATGATGGATCGGAGGCAGAGTCGACACACTGTGTGACTTTCTCTTCTTCTTTTTCTTCAAGACAACAGTCTCCCCCACGCCCTCTATGCCAAGAGAAATGGAGGACTTAAGCCTATGCCTCTTCTTATGTTTCCTTCTATCAGAAGGTTCCAACATTGTGGTGTCTTGGCACAACTCGAGTGCGGTAGCTCCTATTGGGGTAGAGATTTTGGATTTCTTGGGGAATGACTGAAGGGAACCGAGAGCCTTTTCGTTGCTACAGAACTCTGACTCTTTCTGTGGAGACTAACAAAACTGGGAGTTTGGAAGAGGAAATAAAATAAGAAGCGAAGAAATCAACAAGCCGGTACAAATTAATGTTTCTTGGCCAGTCGAGACTTTGAGGAGAGTTCACCCTACACCTCGATACTTGGAAGTACCAACACCCGAAGTGGCGAAAGGCTTCGCCTCACCCTGAAAAAGAATATAGGTAAATATTGTGCGAACAAAGAACTTAGATCCAAAAAGGGGAAACAACTAGTAATCTTACTCTTATAGCCTTATGGGTAACTCTTGGCTCTCCCTCAAGAACAACGGTTCTCTGAAAAGAACCTCTTGGCTATCGAGAGGCATCTGAAAATAAACCAAAAAGAGTGTAAGTGAAAAGAAACAACTAAGAACGACTGCTAACAACTAGAAAGGTGCATTGGGAATATACCTTGGCTAGTTTGACATGTAGCCGATTGGAAGGTGAAAGCCCCAGAGATCGGTTTAGATATGTAAGTAATAAAAACTCCATCAGTCGTCAAATTCTTTGGTACATAAGAAAGACAGAGAGTAGTCGAAAGAAGGGAGATGAGCAAGTTTGTCTCGAAAAAATTTAAGACAGACTTCAAGAGTCTCCTCCTTCATGGCTTCTGTGAAAAGGACCATACCTTGTAATTTCGAGTTCAAAGGTTTGGGGAGCAGTTAGCTCAGGCCAAATTGTCTGGCAACCAAGTTAGGTTGATATAAGCTAAGACTTATCCTAGTTCTCTTGGTAGTAAGCCTAGTCGATAAAGGTGCAGGACGCAGACACTCCAGAAGAACGTTGTGGATAACCTCCTCCTCTTTGGTAGCAGGGTTGGGAAATGGTGTAGGAAACCATGCTGGGCCAGACCGCCGAGTGGCAAAAGACGCCATCGGCGGGTCAACAGTTTTACATTCGTAAAAAATGTAAAAATACTTCTTGAAGGTTTCCCTAAATACTACTTTTCCATCGTCAGGACTAAGTTGAGCAAGTTGTGTACCCTCAGCACCTACCTCAGTGCTAGGAGGGATTTGAATGTCGAGGGCATGGGCAAAAATGACATTAAGCCACAAATGTAACTGCCAAATAGGCCCCCCAATGTGAAAATTGTTGACCTCTCGCCTAAGGTCTTCAGACGCGTGTTTCATCGATTCGTAAAGACAGGACAAGATCAATTTGTTGAGGCTGGCATTCACCCCCTCATGAAGGTGGGTAGCCAGAGATATGTACATCTTGGTGATCTGAATCTTGCAAGGGCAGAAGATGTAACGACACAGCTGTTGGTTGTAACGCCCCGATTTGCTTAATTGTATTTATTTATTTCATTTATGTGAATTTTGTGAAATGTGTGAATTTATTGTATTTTACCTGCTAATTGAGTTAATTGGTTAATTTCTCTGATAGGTAAAATATTTGCATTAAATTATATTTTTCTTTTTAACTTTTATTGCACGATATGTTTTTCATCGGTATGTTTATGTTTTATCGCGTTTTGAGAGCGTTTGAGAGATATTTGGGTGTAAGGGTAAAATGGTCATTTGATTAGTTAGATATTTTAGAAAAAATTAGATATTTATATAAATAGAGAATTGAGAGAAAAAGAGAGAAAAGAAGAGAAAGAGAAAAGAAGAGAAAGAGAAAGGAAGAGAAATAGAGAGTGAGAAGAAGAAAAAGAGGAAAAACTTGAAGTTTAAGAAATCGATTCAACCGACACTTCAAAGCACGATTAATCAGGTAAGGGTGCGAAACTCGGTTATTCTATGCTTGTGTATAATTATGTATGTATGTATTTGTTTGAAGTTTGGTTTAATTGAATAGAGAACTACAATAATTAATATGTTAAGATTGTAAGAATTGGATACAACTTTTGTGTCGGAAATCATGATTTAAGGTTCCTAATTGTTGAAACCTGATAGATATAGGTTGTTGTGCATTCAATTGATAGTATGCTGATGTTTAGATGAGATTTGGAGAGAAATTGAGTGATTTCTGTAGCAGGAATTATGCAGAAAAACTTCTGGGTTTTCGCTGCCCATACGCGTAACGGACAAGGCAATACGCGTATTGGGTAGGTCAATACGCGTATGGCAAGGGAGAAATGAGGGCATTACGTCTATGGAAACCCATTTTACACGGCCCTCTGCTGAAATGCGTAATGGTACGCGTAAGGGGCAAGGCATTACGCGTAACGAGGGAGGTAATACGCGTACTGGGTTTTTAGTGGAATTTTTGGAGAGAAATCAGTCTCTGCTCATACGCATAGCACTTTGGGCAATACGCGTATGGTTGGGCGAGCGAGCTGGGCAATACGCGTATGGTCCAGGGCAATACGCGTATGACCAGCGAGGGTGCAGAATTTTTCCGTTTCGCGATTTATTTCCCGATTTCGCGTCCGATGCGGTTCCTTTTGATCCGTAACTCAGATCGAGACGTTCTTGGTAACGGTGGAAAGATAATGAGATGTTCTTTCTTATAAAAACGGTCTTTAAATTGGTGGCCGATTTAATTGTGTCAGGAATTTGGAAATATGTCGTTTTGTCGACTTTTATCATCGTAATTGTGTGCGATTGATGTGTTATCATGCGATATGTTTTTGGATATATAATGTATGGCTTGTGTTCTGTTATATGATGTGAATGCATGTGATGAAATGTTGTGATGGTGGTTTGTGGCCTTAGGGCAAGTAAATGCATGGTGTTGTGTTTGATTATATATGCATGATTATGGATGTTGAAATGGTTCACATGGTTGTATATGTGTATGCATTTGATTGTCATGAGTCATTGTATGCCAAGCATCATGATATGCATCTTGTGATGTCGTGTGCCCTTGTGGGGTGTGACCGACGAAACAATTCCAGAGGGAATCTGCTGTAACGGTCGTGTGCCTTATACAAAGAGGACCTAAAGCGACGTTATAGACGATCGTGTGCCTTATACAAAGAGGACCTAAAGCGATCGGATCGTGTGCCTTATACAAAGAGGACCTAAAGCGATCCATAAACGTCGTGTGCCTTATACAAAGAGGACCTAAAGCGACGGGGAACGTCTTTTTCCCGACGGGGAGTTACACTAACTAACAAGCGATGATTCCAATAATTCCTGAGTGAATTAATGATGAGAATGATGGATGGAATGGTACCACATGCATAGAGTCATTGTGTCGGTCTCTGTGCATTTGCATAAGTCATGAATGGATTGATTATGTGTGGGAATTGTGAATGGGATTGATGATTGATATGCCTTTGTGATGGATGCATGAATTAGGAATTGTTTTGTTTTGTATTTGAATTATGGTATACGTTGTGGTGAGAATGTTTTTGTATGCGTATTTCATGTTATTACATAATTGTATGCAATTATATTATAATTGTGTTTCTCACCCTTCTGCTGTGGTTTGTTGCCCTGTGAGGCATTGCAGATTAGATGCTAGAGGTCTTTTTGTGAAGATTAGTTATCCATCCTTTTGTCGGTCGTATGCTCTGATACGTAACACGGGAGTCGGGAAATGCTTTTGTTATATATGTATACATTTGTTGGATCTATTTTGTATTACCTTTGTATGAATATTTTGATTTTATAAAACAATTTATTTTGTAAAACAAGTCAGTTATGGATCTTTCCGCTTTATTCCATAATTGAACTTTCCTTTTTTTGGAAAAAGTTTCCCCTTTAGGTTTATTCCATTTTGTGTTATGTATCAAATTTATGAGTAGGGATTGTGTTTTATTTCTTTAAATGTGGCATCCTAGTTTCTGTCTAAGGATAAAAAATTTATTCACTCTGATTTATTTATGTATTATTTATCCGCAATGGGAATTGGGGTGTTACATAAGTGGTATCAGAGCAGGTCGGTCTGTCCGGCCAAATTGTTGAGTCAGTTTATGTTACAGTTGAATACTGTCGATGTTGTTTGTTCTTTAGTACGTGATATGTGTGTGAAACACTATCAGTACTTTCTGGTTTTCTAATCCTTTGTCTGCAGGATTGAGAATGAGATAAGTGGGGGAGAAGCTGGTGCTTCTCCAAGTTGCTTCAGATGTGGAGCGTTGGCTCAGTGTGTTATAGATTGCAAGATTGTAAGTGTTGGTTGGACAGTGTTGTTCCCGGTTCCGGAGGGAATGCGGAGGTAAGGTTTATGTCAACTAAGGATTGGTGCCTTAGGTAGTTTGTGCACAAGATGCAAGAAATGCTATTATAGTTTGGTAAAGACGATTTATGCCCCATCATGATTGTCGGCTTTATATTGATAAATTGAGGAACTGATCACCCTTAATCTCTTGTTGATAATAGACGAAATTATGTTGGATGGAATAGACGTGTCTTTCCGGCTTTGATAGTGTGTGCAATGAATTGTTTGGAATTAAGAAAATGATTACGGATTGTTTTGTCGAGTCGATGAAGATTTTTATATCTGAAGGTGAAGTGGATTCGAGGTTTTTGTTTGTTGGTCAAATTGGAATGTCTCTGAGGGAGAATGATTGGGTATTATTAATGGCTGCTTCTCAGAGAGTAGAGAGTGAACTTAAATTGGACGAAGGCGAATAGTTGAGGTTTATATCTGCTAAGTAAGTAGAAAACTCTTAGGAGATGAGACTAAGATATTGTTATGTTTATGGTGATAGTTTTTTAGAAATTGGCAGAAGGGCCACAGTGATGGGCTGCCAGTTGTGCGTGATTTTCAGATGTATTTCCGGATGGAATATTGGATGTTAGCATTAGAAGTACCCGGACTGATAGAGCAGTTGGAAGATTTACTGGAAAGGAGAATTGTGAGGCCAAGTGTGTCATCTTGGAGAGCTCCAGTATTGTTAGTAACAAAAAGGAAGGATGATTGAACGGAATAACAAGCCTGATGTGTATAATGGTATTGAGACGATGGAAAGCAAAACGTAGAGTTCTGGTGAGGTTTGGAGTCTTTGGAGTTTTAGAGCATTAATGGAATCTTGAGAAAACCCTTATGTGTGGATGTAATATTGATATTGAGAGTTCTTTTTGGTTGGTTGTTGATACATGTTGGAATTTGTGGAATTGGACGGTCAAGAGAAGAAATTGTGTATGGATTACGGACAGTTGAATAAGGTAACGATTGAGAATAAGTGTCCACTTTCAAGAATAGATGACTGGAATGGTTTGGTTGAGTTTGATTGAAATTACAATTGTTTGGAACGTTTGATAGGAGTGGTGTTCATTAGGGATGTTCTGATCTATTATAAAATCAGAAGGAGAGTATATAGGGTGTTTGAAAATCAAGTGGCAAGTGTTGAAAAGAAAGGAATTTTTATGCTAAATTATTCAAGTGAGAATTTCGGTTGAAAAAGGTTAGTTTCTTGGATATGTGATTTCTGATGATAGTATTGTTATGGATCCATCGGGAGTAGATACAGTTCTACAATGAGAGGCTCCAAAGTTGGTTAAGGAGATTAGAATCTTTTTGGACTTTAGTTGGTTATTACCGGAGGTTATGGAAGGCTTTTCCAAGTTAGTGTTTTCGTTACTTCGATTGACTTGCAAAATGTAATTCGTTTGTTTGGGATGTTCATTGTAAGGAAAGTTTGAGAGAGCTGAAGTAGAAGTTGTCTACGACTCCAGTTTTGATTCTGTGTGATCCTAATAAACCGTTTGTGAGGTATTGTGATGTGTCTTTGATGAGTTTAGTCAGTGTGTTAATGCAAGAGGGTAAAGTCGTAGCTTATGCTTTACGATAATTGAGGATTCATAATAGGATCTATACTATTAAGGATTTGGAATTGGTTGCGGTTGTAGTGTGTTGGAGAATTTGGAGGTATTATCTTTATGGTTCTAGGTTCGAAGTGTTTAGTAATCACAAGAATATTGAGTACCTGTTTGGTCGGAAGGAAAATAGTATGAGACAGCGAGGATGGTTGGAATTTGTGATGAGTTATGACTTTAGCTGGAATTATCCTATTGGTAAAGTTAATGTCGTGCGTGATGAGTTAAGTCGAAAGTTTTTATACATGTCTGTTTGATGGTCAGGGAGTTAGAATTATTTGAGCAGTTCAGAGACTTGTGTCTGGTGTGTGACTTGTTAGAGTTCAAAGGTTGAACAGTGGAAAACGGTAGGAAGGATGAGACTGTGGGATGTTCTATAATGGAAGTGATAGGTGGAAGGTTCCAATATTAATCATGTACTAATATGTACATGGATGTATTAGTTACATGTTTGATGGGTAAATCACAACGTTGTTGTATTGATGTTATGTTTGGTATTCTGGTTTTGTTGATGTTGTTGAGGCGTTGTTGTGTCGTGGGACTTTAGGTTCTTATCTTGGTTGTTGCCTCGTTTCCATGGTGATGGTTCGAGTACGGGTAGCTAATTCCTTGTGGGGAATTAGGGGAGTGTTAACTGGGTGTTGGTAACATGGTTTTCATTGAGTCGTGAGTTAGTCGTCAAGTGCATTGTATGGGCTTTGAATCTTGTCGTTGTAGTTGTCGTCGTTGTCGTGTCGTTGTTGTAGCTGTTGTTAGCAAGGTGGTTTGTCAGTTTGTGTTATTCGTGGTATGCCTAGTGTTGGCATGTTAGTTGGTTAGTCGGATGTGAGAGTCGTATCCGGAGTTGTTCGTCTCATTTATATTTTCGAGGACGAAAATGTCTAAGTGAGGGAGAGTTGTAACGCCCCGATTTGTTTAATTGTATTTATTTATTTCATTTATGTGAATTTTGTGAAATGTGTGATTTTATTGTATTTTACCTGCTAATTGAGTTAATTGGTTAATTTCCCTGATAGGTAAAATATTTGCATTATATTATATTTTTCTTTTTAACTTTTATTGCACGATATGTTTTTCATCGGTATGTTTATGTTTTATCGCGTTTTGAGAGCGTTTGAGAGATATTTGGGCGTAAGGGTAAAATGGTCATTTGATTAGTTAGATATTTTAGAAAAAAATTAGATATTTATATAAATAGAGAATTGAGAGAAAAAGAGAGAAAAGAAGAGAAAGAGAAAAGAAGAGAAAGAGAAAGGAAGAGAAATAGAGAGTGAGAAGAAGAAAAAGAGGAAAAACTTGAAGTTTAAGAAATCGATTCAACCGACACTTCAAAGCACGATTAATCGGGTAAGGGTGCGAAACTCGGTTATTCTATTCTTGTGTATGATTATGAATGTATGTATTTGTTTGAAGTTTGGTTGAATTGAATAGAGAACTACAACAATTAATATGTTGAGATTGTGAGAATTGGATACAACTTTTGTGTCGGAAATCATGATTTAAGGTTCCTAATTGTTGAAACCTGATAGATATAGGTTGTTGTGCATTCAATTGGTAGTATGCTGATGTTTAGATGAGATTTGGAGAGAAATTGAGTGATTTCTGTAGCAGGAATTATGCAGAAAAACTTCTGGGTTTTCGCTGTCCATACACGTAACGGGTAAGGCAATACGCGTATTGGGTAGGGCAATACGTGTATGGCAAGGGAGAAATGAGGGCATTACGCATATGGAAACCCATTTTACACGGCCCTTTGCTGAAATGCGTAATGGTACGCGTAAGGGGCAAGGCATTACGCGTAACGAGGGAGGTAATACGCGTACTGGGTTTTTAGTGGAATTTTTTGAGAGAAATCAGTCTCTGCTCATACGCATAGCACTTTGGGCAATACGCGTATGGTTGGACGAGCGAGCTGGGCAATACGCGTATGGCCCAGGACAATACGCGTATGACTAGCGAGGGTGCAGAATTTTGCCGTTTCGCGATTTCTTTCCCGATTTCGCGTCCGATGCGGTTCCTTTTGATCCGTAACTCGGATCGAGACGTTCTTGGTATCGGTGGAAAGCTAATGAGATGTTCTTTCTTATAAAAATGGTCTTTAAATTGGTGGCCGATTAAATTGTGTCAGGAATTTGGAAATGTGTCGTTTTGTTGACTTTTATCATCGTAATTGTGTGCGATTGATGTGTTATCATGCGATATGTTTTTGGATATATAACGTATGGCTTGTGTTCTATTATATGATGTGAATGCATGTGATGAAATGTTGTGATGGTGGTTTGTGGCCTTAGGGCAAGTAAATGCATGGTGTTGTGTTTGATTATATATGCATGATTATAGATGTTGAAATGGTTCACATGGTTGTATATGTGTATGCATTTGATTGTCATGAGTCATTGTATGCCAAGCATCATGATATGCATCTTGTGATGTCGTGTGCCCTTGTGGAGTGTGACCTACGAAACGATTCCAGAGGGAATTTGCTGTAACGGTCGTGTGCCTTATACAAAGAGGACCTAAAGCGACGTTATAGACGATCGTGTGCCTTATACAAAGAGGACCTAAAGCGATCGGATCGTGTGCCTTATACAAAGAGGACCTAAAGCGATCCAGAAACATCGTTTGCCTTATACAAAGAGGACCTAAAGCGACGGGGAACGTCGTTTGCCCGACGGGGAGTTACACTAAGTAACAAGCGATGATTCCAATAATTCCTGAGTGAATTAATGATGAGAATGATGGATGGAATGGTACCGCATGCATAGAGTCGTTGTGTCGGTCTCTGTGCATTTGCATAAGTCATGAATGGATTGATTATGTGTGGGAATTGTGAATGGGATTGATGATTGATATGCCTTTGTGATGGATGCATGAATTAGGAATTGTTTTGTTTTGTATTTGAATTATGGTATACGTTGTGGTGAGAATGTTTTTGTATGCGTATTTCATGTTATTACATAACTGTATGCAATTATATTATAATTGTGTTTCTCACCCTTCTGCTGTGGTTTGTTGCCCTGTGAGGCATTGCAGATTAGATGCTGGAGGTCTTTTTGTGAAGATTAGTTATCCATCCTTTTGTCGGTTTGTCTGCTCTGATACGTAACACGGGAGTCGGGGAATGCTTTTGTTATATATGTATACATTTGTTGGATCTATTTTGTATTACCTTTGTATGAATATTTTGATTTTATAAAACAATTCAGTTATGGATCTTTCCGCTTTATTCCATAATTGAACTGTACTTTTGTTGGAAAAAGTTTCCCTTTTAGGTTTATTCCATTTTGTGTTATGTATCAAATTTATGAGCAGGGATTGTGTTTTATTTCTTTAAATGTGGCATCCTTGTTTCTGTCTAAGGATAAAAAATTTATTCACTCTGATTTATTTATGTATTATTTATCCGCGATGGGAATTGGGGTGTTACATAAGTGGTATCAGAGCAGGTCGGTCCGTCCGGCCAAGTTGTTGAGTCAGTTTGTGTGACAGTTGAATACTGTCGATGTTGTTTGTTCCTTAGTACGTGATATGTATGTGAAACACTGTCAGTACTTTCTGGTTTTCTAATCCTTTGTCTGCAGGATTGAGAATGAGATAAGTGGGGGAGAAGCTGGTGCTTCTCCAACTTGCTTCAGGTGTGGAGCATTGGCTCAGTGTGTTGTAGATTGCAAGATTGTAAGTGTTGGTTGGACAGTGTTGTTCCCGGTTCCGGAGGGAATGCGAAGGTAAGGTTTATGTCAACTAAGGATTGGTGCCTTAGGTAGTTTGTGCACAAGATGCAAGAAATGCTATTATAGTTTGGTAAAGACGGTTTATGCCCCATCATGATTGTCGGCTTTATATTGACAAATTGAGGAACTGATCACCCTTAATCTCTTGTTGATAGTAGACGAAATTATGTTGGATGGAATAGACGTGTCTTTTCGGCTTTGATAGTGTGTGCAATGAATTGTTTGGAATTAAGAAAATGATTACGGATTATTTTGTCGAGTCAATGAAGATTTTTATATTTGAAGGTGAAGTGGATTCGAGGTTTTTGTTTGTTGGTCAAGTTGGAATGTCTCTGAGGGAGAATGATTGGGTATTATTAATGGCTGCTTCTCAGAGAGTAGAGAGTGAACTTAAATTGGACGAAGGCGAATAGTTGAGGTTTATATCTGCTAAGTAAGTAGAAAACTCTTAGGAGATGAGACTAAGATATTGTTATGTTTATGGTGATAGTTTTCTAGAAATTGGCAGAAGGGCCACAGTGATGGGCTGCCAGTTGTGCGTGATTTTCAGATGTATTTCCGGATGGAATATTGGATGTTAGCATTAGAAGTACCCGGACTGATAGAGCAGTTGGAAGATTTACTGGAAAGGAGAACTGTGAGGCCAAGTGTGTCATCTTGGAGAGCTCCAGTATTGTTAGTAACAAAAAGGAAGGATGATTGAACGGAATAACAAGCCTGATGTGTATAATGGTATTGAGACGATGGAAAGCAAAACGTAGAGTTCTGGTGAGGTTTGGAGTCTTTGGAGTTTTAGAGCATTAATGGAATCTTGAGAAAACCCTTATGTGTGGATGTAATATTGATATTGAGAGTTCTTTTTGGTTGGTTGTTGATACATGTTGGAATTTGTGGAATTGGACGGTCAAGAGAAGAAATTGTGTATGGATTACGGACAGTTGAATAAGGTAACGATTGAGAATAAGTGTCCACTTTCAAGAATAGATGACTGGAATGGTTTGGTTGAGTTTGATTGAAATTACAATTGTTTGGAACGTTTGATAGGAGTGGTGTTCATTAGGGATGTTCTGATCTATTATAAAATCAGAAGGAGAGTATATAGGGTGTTTGAAAATCAAGTGGCAAGTGTTGAAAAGAAAGGAATTTTTATGCTAAATTATTCAAGTGAGAATTTCGGTTGAAAAAGGTTAGTTTCTTGGATATGTGATTTCTGATGATAGTATTGTTATGGATCCATCGGGAGTAGATACAGTTCTACAATGAGAGGCTCCGAAGTTGGTTAAGGAGATTAGAATCTTTTTGGACTTTAGTTGGTTATTACCGGAGGTTATGGAAGGCTTTTCCAAGTTAGCATTTTCGTTACTTCGATTGACTTGCAAAAGGTAATTCGTTTGTTTGGGATGTTCGTTGTAAGGAAAGTTTCAGAGAGCTGAAGTAGAAGTTGTCTACGACTCCAGTTTTGATTTTGTGTGATCCTAATAAACTGTTTGTGAGGTATTGTGATGTGTCTTTGATGAGTTTAGTCAGTGTGTTAATGCAAGAGGGTAAAGTCGTAGCTTATGCTTTACGACAATTGAGGATTCATAAAAGGATCTATACTATTCAGGATTTGGAATTGGTTGCGGTTGTAGTGTGTTGGAGAATTTGGAGGTATTATCTTTATGGTTCTAGGTTCGAAGTGTTTAGTAATCACAAGAATATTGAGTACCTGTTTGGTCGGAAGGAAAATAGTATGAGACAGCGAGGATGGTTGGAATTTGTGATGAGTTATGACTTTAGCTGGAATTATCCTATTGGTAAAGTTAATGTCGTGCGTGATGAGTTAAGTTGAAAGTTTTTATACATGTCTATTTGATGGTCAGGGAGTTAGAATTATTTGAGCAGTTCAGAGACTTGTGTCTGGTGTGTGACTTGTTAGAGTTCAAAGGTTGAACAGTGGAAAACGGTAGGAAGGATGAGACTGTGGGATGTTCTATAATGGAAGTGATAGGTGGAAGGTTCCAATATTAATCATGTACTAATATGTAAATGGATGTATTAGTTACATGTTTGATGGGTAAATCACAACGTTGTTGTATTGATGTTATGTTTGGTATTTTGTTTTTGTTGATGTTGTTGAGACGTTGTTGTGTCGTGGGACTTTAGGTTCTTGTCTTGGTTGTTGCCTCGTTTCCATGGTGATGGTTCGAGTGCAGGTAGCTAATTCCTTTAGGGGAATTAGGGGAGTGTTACCTGGGCGTTGGTAACATGGTTTTCATTGAGTCGTGAGTTAGTCATCAAGTGCATTGTATGGGCTTTGTATCTTGTCGTTGTAGTTGTCGTCGTTGTCGTGTCATTGTTGTAGCTGCTGTTAGCAAGGTGGTTAGCTGCTGTTAGCAAGGTGGTTTGTCAGTTTGTGTTATTCGTGGTGTGCCTAGTGTTGGCATGTTAGTTGGTTAGTCGGATGCGAGAGTCGTATCCGGAGTTGTTCGTCTCAGTTATATTTTCGAGGACGAAAATGTCTAAGTGAGGGAGAGTTGTAACGCCCCGATTTGTTTAATTGTATTTATTTATTTCATTTATGTGAATTTTGTGAAATGTGTGAATTTATTGTATTTTACCTGCTAATTGAGTTAATTGGTTAATTTCCCAGATAGGTAAAATATTTGCATTATATTATATTTTTCTTTTTAACTTTTATTGCACGATATGTTTTTCATCGGTATGTTTATGTTTTATCGCGTTTTGAGAGCGTTTGAGAGATATTTGGGCGTAAGGGTAAAATGGTCATTTGATTAGTTAGATATTTTAGAAAAAATTAGATATTTATATAAATAGAGAATTGAGAGAAAAAGAGAGAAAAGAAGAGAAAGAGAAAAGAAGAGAAAGAGAAAGGAAGAGAAATAGAGAGTGAGAAGAAGAAAAAGAGGAAAAACTTGAAGTTTAAGAAATCGATTCAACCGACACTTCAAAGCACGATTAATCGGGTAAGGGTGCGAAACTCAGTTATTATATGCTTGTGTATGATTATGTATGTATGTATTTCTTTGAAGTTTGGTTGAATTGAATAGAGAACTACAACAATTAATATGTTGAGATTGTGAGAATTGGATACAACTTTTGTGTCGGAAATCATGATTTAAGGTTCCTAATTGTTTAAACCTGATAGATATAGGTTGTTGTGCATTCAATTGGTAGTATGCTTATGTTTAGATGAGATTTGGAGAGAAATTGAGTGATTTCTGTAGCAGGAATTATGCAGGAAAACTTCTGGGTTTTCGCTGCCCATACGCGTAACGGGCAAGGCAATACGCGTATTGGGTAGGGCAATACGCGTATGGCAAGGACGAAATGAGGGCATTACGCGTATGGAAACCCATTTTACATGGCCCTCTGCTAAAATGTGTAATGGTACGCGTAAGGGGCATGGCATTACGCGTAACGAGGGAGGTAATACACGTACTAGGTTTTTAGTGGAATTTTTGGAGAGAAATCAGTCTCTGCTCATACGCGTAGCACTTTGGGCAATACGCGTATGGTTGGGTGAGTGAGCTGGGCAATACGTGTATGGCCGAGGGCAATACGCGTATGACCAACGAGGGTGCATAATTTTGCCGTTTCGCGATTTCTTTCCCGATTTCGGGTCCGATGCGGTTCCTTTTGATCTGTAACTCGAATCGAGACGTTCTTGGTACCGATGGAAAGCTAATGAGATGTTATTTCTTATAAAAATGGTTTTTAAATTGGTGGCCGATTTAATTGTGTCGGGAATTTGGAAATGTGTCGTTTTGTCGACTTTTATGGTCTAAATTGTGTGCGATTGATGTGTTATCATGCGATATGTTTTTGGATATATAACGAATGGCTTGTGTGCTGTTATATGATGTGAATACATGTGATGAAATGTTGTGATGGTGGTTTGTGGCCTAAGGGCAAGTAAATGCATGGTGTTGTGTTTGATTGTATATGCATGATTATGGATGTTGAAATGGTTCATATAGTTGTATATGTGTATGCATTAGATTGTCATGAGTCATTGTATGCCAAGCATCATGATATGCATCTTGTGATGTCGGGTGCCCTTGTGGGGTGTGACCGACGAAACGATTCCAGAGGGAATCTGCTGTAACGGTCATGTGCCTTATACAAAGAGGACCTAAAGCGACGTTATAGACGATCGTGTGCCTTATACAAAGAGGACCTAAAGCGATTGGATCGTGTGCCTTATACAAAGAGGACCTAAAGCTATCCATAAACGTCGTGTGCCTTATACAAAGAGGACCTAAAGCGACGGGGAGTTACACTAAGTAACAAGCGATGATTCCAATAATTCCTGAGTGAATTAATGATGAGAATGATGGATGGAATGAGACCGCATGCATAGAGTCGTTGTGTCGGTCTCTGTGCATTTGCATAAGTCATGAATGGATTGATTATGTGTGGGAATTGTGAATGGGATTGATGATTGATATGCCTTTGTGATGGATGCATGAATTAGGAATTGTTTTGTTTTGTATTTGAATTATAGTATATGTTGTGGTGAGAATGTTTTTGTATGCGTATTTCATGTTATTACATAATTGTATGCAATTATATTATAATTGTGTTTCTCACCCTTCTGCAGTGGTTTGTTGCCCTGTGAGGCATTGCAGATTAGATGCTGGAGGTCTTTTTGTGAAGATTAGTTATCCATCCTTTTGTCGGTCTGTCTGCTCTGATACGTAACACGGGAGTCGGGGAACGCTTTTGTTATATATGTATACATTTGTTGGATCTATTTTGTATTACCTTTGTATGAATATTTTGATGTTATAAAACAATTTATTTTGTAAAACAAGTCAGTTATGGATCTTTCCGCTTTATTCCATAATTGAACTTTCCTTTTGTTGGAAAAAGTTTCCCTTTTATGTTTATTCCATTTTGTGTTATGTATCAAATTTATGAGCAGGAATTGTGTTTTCTTTCTTTAAATGTGGCATCCTTGTTTCTGTCTAAGGATAAAAACTTTATTCACTCTGATTTATTTATGTATTATTTATCCGCGATGGGAATTGGGGTGTTACATTGGTTGCAGAATAGGGCGAGCAACAAAAATATTTATTATCAGAAAGAATTCCCTCCGGGATTTATGTCGTGTCCATAGAGATCAATTCGAGGGAAAGAATGTCGTTCGACAGTCTCTCGCGTTTATGAGTTTGGGTTTAAACAAGAAAACAGAAAAGTAAACATTAAACAAAAAGAATTCATTCTTCAGACAGAAGAAACTTGTCAGGCGTGCACATAACCGACTCCTCACAAACTTAAACTTAAACTTACCGACCAGTTATACTCCACCTACAATACTCCTCAATATCACCCAGCATCACTCACAACAAAGGTTATGTCTAACGCAAAGTTGAGAAAATAACCGTGTTACCCTCGCCGACACTCTCGCACACGACTCAAGGCACGGAGGCATTAAGCTTCGACGCCTATTGAAGATTGTTAGCTCTTAAATCTATCTCTAGAGTCTAGAAACTAACAGATAGTTATCCGTAATCGAAGTTCGTGAGGGTTATGTCTAACACAACCCAAACCCCGCGCATAAAGCAAAAATCAAAGATAATCACCAATAGAGATTTGTAAAGTAAGTTTTATACAACGCCATGGGCGACAAATATACATGAGACCATAGTCAATACATATACAAAACCCAACAAAGAAGAAAAACACAAAGAAGAAGAGAAATGAACCAAACATCTCGCGGTTTGTCAGAGCCGATCGACGATCAATCCACCCCGGATAATCTGTATGCAAGCTTCCATGTTATTTTCTAAGCTAATCTGCTGAAAAATTAAGTTTGATGGAGTTGGGATCACAAAACCCCAAAACCATACCCTAAAAATGCTGAAAAGTGACTTAAATAGGGGCTGAAAAGACGCAATCTGCGCTAAGCACGCTATGAGGGCGCTTAGCGCCATCAGCAAAGTCACAAATCTTATTTCCTTCACAACTTTCGAACCGTAACTTCGATTGACGCACGGTCGGAAGCATTGGAAAGCTTATTCAATGCTCTATATGAATATGAATAGAAATCAAGGCTTGAATACCTACAAAAATTAGAAAGAATGAAATTTATTAAAACCGCGCTAAGCGGCCTCAGAGCGCGCTCATCGCAATCTCATTTAAAATACACGTTAAACCGACTTAAAGCGCGCTAAGCGCGGTCCTGCCCGCGCTAAGCGCAGTCAAGGAACCTTAGCTACTGCCTTTGGCACAAAATACATGCTGAAACCGCGCCAGAAAGCGCGCTTAGCGCGAGTTACTGACACGACTTCTCAAAAATAAACTTTTAGGTCTTCTCTCCTTCACCAATTGTTCCTATCATCAAATATAAGCTAGAATACCTGTCAAAAAACATCAAAATGATCAATATTCACAATATTTACAATAAAATCGGAAACTTACATATTTACACTAAAACTAATATATTTTCTACTAAAATATCAAGGAAACAATTGAAAAGGGCCAGAAAATACTATCTAAAATATGCACAATTTGGCACTTAATAACTCTCCCCAACTTAAACTTGTTTGTCCTCAAACAAGAATCAAACAACTCAAAGAAACAAAAGCAATAACCAAAGAATCACGAATCAACAGGTTTTGAAAAACGGATAAATGAATGGTTCAAATAAAAAACGACACACACAAAGTAAATACTTACCACTAAACTACGACGATAACATAGTCACGAAACAAATGCAAAATACAAAAATCATGCCAAACATTCTAAAGCAACACAAGTTCAAATGTGAATCACACCTAGCAAAAACAATCATCAGTAGATGAAAAACACAAAATAAGGTACTTATCACTCACACAACAATCACATTGAACATACAAAGGCAAGAATCACAAGGACTTTCCAGGTTGTAGCGTGGTCGGGTAAACAAACAAGAGACAATTTCTAAAGGTAATTGAAACAAAAACTTTCCTAAACCTAAGGGAGTGATCAACTCACAAAGATTCACACACAAAATTCCAATCAACTTCTTCCAAAATCCCAAGTGGCACACAACACACAATACTTATTTAGCACAATTATTGAAACTCTTTTTGTTTCCTTTCTCAAGGATTTTCTTTTTCTTTCTTTTTTTCTTTTCTTTTCTTTGTCACATTTTTCTCTTTTTTCTTTTCTTTTTCAATCCTCATAGAATCCAACCAATGAGTAAACAACCATTCTCTCCCCAACTTGAATTCAACCACATCATCATGTGAATACTCTCTACTTTCTAAGGCAAGGAAAAAATTCATACAACAACACAAAGTTGAGGGTTCAAGTAAAAACAAAATCCAATAAAAAAATAAGTGAACTAAATACTCATAGACAAGCATTAAGTTCAAATAAAACATGGATCAAAAAGCTCAAAGGGGTTACGAAAGATCACACGCTCACAAGGTGAATGACTATTCGGCTAGGTAGTTGTGCTCAAAATGAAACAAAATTGCCTTGATCCTTTTCATGCTTTCATATAATCAACACAAACAAAATATTAAGCATAATAAAATCCAGTTAGAACAAGAATGTTGGTACTCCGCATATATGAACAATGGAAAGCCTCCTCACAAAAAGGTTGGAAACTAAAGTGATTCACATACGAACAAGTATACGAAAGAATGAATGGCATGGAAGTTTGTAAAAAGCCTAAGTATCATGAATATGCTAAAGTATAGAAAGTGATAAATACATACCTCAGATGTGTACAAAACTTAACAAAATCATTACCATACATCTGCAAGTTGAAACGATCAAACTTGGAAAATCACAAAATGCATCCTCAAGCTAATCAAAACAAACTTGAGAGCAAACAAAATTTTTTTATTCTAACAACCTAACAAAATTGAATTAAAACTAACTAAACAAAAAAACCAAAATTGGTGAAAGCAGATGGAAAATGAGAGACTTTTCTTTGCAAAACAAGGCGCGTTAAGCGCCCTCTGCACGTGCTAAGCGCGGGCAGGAAAATTTTGTTTTTCAAAATTGGTTTTTCCTCTCATTCACTCCATCCATTTTCACATTATATTAACTATACTACTAAACATAAAACTGTATAAACTCAAGAACCATTGGGTTGCCTCCCAAAAAGCGCTTGTTTCACGTCGTTAGCTCGACGCATTTACAATGCTTAGCTAGCAACTTCCTTCCTTCATGCCATGGTGATGCCTCACCGCGCAAACCAAAAGCAAATGCCCTAACCAAACATTACGGGAACAAAACGTATATAACACTTGAACAAACATAATGGAAATAGACAATATATACGATATATACAAAACTCAAAAACAAAGAGACTATCGCAATGCGATTCAATATCAAAACCAATCCCCGGCAACGGCGCCATTTTGTTGATTGCAGAATAGGGCAAGCAGCAAAAATATTTATTTTCGAAAAGAATTCCCTCTGGGATTTATGTCGTGTCCACAGAGATTGGTTCGAGGGAAAGAATGTCGTTCGACAGTCTCTCACGTTTATGAGTTTGGGTTTAAATGGGTTTAAACAAGAAAACAGAAAAGTAAACATTAAACAAAAAGAATTCATTCTTCAGACAGAAGAAACTTGTCAGACGTGCACATAACCGACTCCTCGCAAACTTAAACTTACCGACCAGTTATACTCCACCTACAATACTCCTCAATATCACCCAGCATCGCTCACAACAAAGGTTATGTCTAACGCAAAGTTGAGAAAACAACCGTGTTACCCTCGTCGACGCTCTCGCACGCGACTCAAGGCACAGAGGCATTAAGCTTCGACGCCTATTGAAGATTGTTAGCTCTTAAATCTATCTCTAGAGTCCAGAAACTAATAGATAATCATCTCTAATCGAAGTTCGTGAGGGTTATACAACGCCATAAAGCAAAAATCTGAGATAATCACCAATAGAGATTTGTAAAGCAAGTTTTATACAACGCCATGGGCGACAAATATACATGAGATCATAGTCAATACATATACAAAACCCAACAAAGAAGAGAAACACAAAGAAGAAGAGAAATGAACCAAACATCTCGCGGTTTTCCAGAGCCGATCGACGATCAATCCACCCCGGATCATCCGTATGCAAACTTCCATGTTGTTTTCTAAGCTAATCTAATGAAAAATGAAGTTTGATGGAGTTGGGATCACAAAACCCAAAAACCATACCCTAAAAATGCTGAAAAGTGATTTAAATAGGGGCTGAAAAGATGCAAACCGCGCTAAGCGTGCTATGAGGGCGCTTAGCGCCATCAGCAAAGTCACAAATCTTATTTCCTTCACGACTTTCGAACCGTAACTCCGATTGACGCACGGTCAGAAGCGTTGGAAAGTTTATTCAATGCTCTATATGAATATGAATAGAAATCAAGGCTTGAATACCTACAAAAATGAGATAAATTAAAATTAGAAAGAATGAAATTTATTAAAACCGCGCTAAGCGGCCTCAGAGCGCGCTCAACGCTATCTTATTTAAAATACACGTTAAACCGACTTAAAGCGCGCTAAGCGCGGTCTTGCCCGCGCTAAGCGCGGTCAAGGAACCTTAGCTACTGCCTTTGGCAGAAAATGCACGCTGAAACCGCGCTTAGCGCGAGTTATCGACACGACTTCTCAAAAATCAACTTTTAGGTCTTCTCTCCCTCACCAATTGTTCCTATCATCAAATATAAGCTAGAAGACCTGTCAAAAAACATCAAAATGATCAATATTCACAATATTTACAATAAAATCATAAACTTACATATTTACACTAAAACTAATATATTTTCTACTAAAATATCAAGGAAACAATTGAAAAGGGCCAGAAA
Source organism: Lathyrus tuberosus (assembly GCA_022829125.1). Classification (NCBI taxonomy): domain Eukaryota; kingdom Viridiplantae; phylum Streptophyta; class Magnoliopsida; order Fabales; family Fabaceae; genus Lathyrus; species Lathyrus tuberosus. The sequence continues at coordinate 2,537,488 of JALAZF010000372.1, forward strand.
ATACTATCTAAAATATGCACAATTTGGCACTTAACAACAGCCAGTAGGTCAAAAAAGCTATGTGTTCATGGGCGTTGACAATATCACCAGAGCCCTGATGCTCTTCAATGAAGGTACCGTAAGCATGGCTTGGAAAGGTAAAATCAGTATCAGCAGAAGGCTTGTAATCTTCCCAACTGGGCCAAAGGCCAGCAATAACAGCAAGGTCAAAAAGGGTAGAAGTAACCATCCCACAAGGTAGCTGGAAGGTGTTGGTGAAAATCTCTCAGAAACACATCGCTGCGAGCAACATGGCAGGGTTGCATCTGGGACCTACCCTAGAATAAGGTCGTAAATCCTTTGTTCTTCCCACACGGATCTTTTCTACGACTCTACCCCGGTCTAACCAGGTAAGATGAATGGAGTCAGTGACTTCAGAAGGGGGTGTCATACTCCAAATTTTGACCACTAAGATTTCCCATCATTCTGTAAATCATCACCACAATATGGATGTATCATTATGCCTCATCAGTCTCCCCAAAGATGGGTGAGCATTCACTACAAACAGGAATTAAGGTTTCAAGCCCTCTCTGAGCTTTAGACAAAGGATCAATCAAGAATTGACATGATCTTCAACTTGTCTAACCTCTCAAACATCCACAAAGGATCAAGAGGACTTCCACATCAAGGATTAAGCACAAGGCTGGAACCTTCCAAGTGGATTAAGCCTCAAGATCGCCAGTGTCACCAAATTAGGGTTTTGGTTGACCAAGGCCTCCAGATGGAAATTTTCCTCTAGGAATGAGCCAATGCTTCAAAGCATAACCTAAGATACTCCATGGGACCTCATGGACCCAATCATCAAGTCAATTTAGCCTCGGGGGATGCATTCATAAAAAATCAGGAATTAGGGTTTCTTGACCTAATTCACCCCTGTTGACTTTTGGGACAAAACATGAGCCAAGACCTCAAGACATGATCTGAGGGTCTACAATACACTACATTGATCCATTTGCAACAATGGATTGATCCAAGAATCTTGGTCCACAAGCTTCTATTTCATCTGAACCACAATTAGGGTTTTGAAAAAAAGTCAACTGTGCCTTTGACTTTTGACCAAGACATGCTCCCAAACCTTGGGACATGATTCAATACACCCTATAACACCTATGAAATCAATCCATCAAGTTTGATTTAGGTCAAGGACTTGATTTCATAAAGGATCGCACAGTTTGGAGTTCATCTGATAAAAAGTCAACTGTGCCCAAAAGTCAAAGTTTGACTTTTTTATTTTTTGATCAATTATGGTTCCCTAAACCTAAAATGATGTTAATGTGTGATTTGAATCATCATTCATCAAGAAAAATCAAAGAAAGTGGGATAACTTGTAAAAGGGGTAACCATAAAAAACTTAGAAATTTTCTAAGTTATGGAACATAGTGGCTAGGGTACCAACTTCCAAGGATCATAACTTGTGATCCAAGCAACCATTTTGGCTGATCCAAAGATGGATTTGTAGCTCTCATGGCATACTTTAAAAGTGTCAACTACACCTCATTCCAATTCCTCATGGATTTTAAGTTATGGAATGATCAAAATGGTTGAAAACATGAAATGTCACTTTTTCCAACACTTAGTGAAATTTTCACTAAGTCAGAATTTGTCTTGCTTTTTTTCCAAAAGTAGGGGGATTTTTCACTTGGATCCAAAAAGTATCAAGACAAACTATGATCACACATATATTGTACCATAATAGAGCTTTCCAAAATGGCCAAGAACTCCATCAAATTCCATTTGAGCTAAGAGTTATGATAGTGGCAATATGCCTTGCTGCAACTTTCATAACAAGGCAGATTTGTGCATTTTGCTCGATTTGATCAAATTGTGCAAATGACAAACAAGTTTATCCATCTGAACACCTCAAGGGGAAACCAAGAAGGGACAAACACTGATCCATAAGCCTCCCAAGTCTTTGGAACTAAAAGTAGCATGCCAAATCTAAAATGCCTAAAAGGGGGACAAGACTCCAATTTTGTTTTGGAGCATTCAATGGATGCACCAAGGTGGCATGAACCGAGCCTTTTCCAACTGAATGAGTCAAGGATGATCTCTGAACTAGGGAACCAAAGGCCTGTGCTCTAACCTCTAGTCAATGGCTAGAGGAGACTTGAGATTCCAAAATGCTACAATTGGCCAAACCTCTCCTGCAGTTGCTATTCACTATTGCTTGCAAAACAAACTTGCTCTACTATAAATAGAGCTCATTTGTGCTCAGTTTAAGTACACCAAAGCCATCAAACTGATGCTTTCCTCAAAATCTCCTTCTCACTTCCAAAATTGCCTTCTAAAGCAAGTCACTATCGAGTTCTGAGTTTGAGAGCAATTCCAACCAAACCAATCACACACACACCTCATAAACATCATATAGAAGTGATCCAAACACTTAAACAACATCTGGAACACTGATTTCTCAAAATCACCATCCAACTGCTCAAGCTTTTAGCAGACTTGCAGTTGGGGTACCATCCTCAGTTCCAGCTTGTTTCAAATCATTCCAAGCATTCAGGCACATCACTTGGCACCTAGGGAAGCCATCCACATCATTGGAACCTAGCTGTAACACCTCCAACACAAAACACAATCACCAGCTGCAAGAGGTAAGCCTCAACTTGGGCATCTCATGATTCATGCATATTTCCTCGCACAATACTTTTGCCAAATGTTCATAATTATGCATAGAATGTTTCCCCTCAATTAATTGCTTTGTTTGAATCGTGTATCAAAATTCTCAGTCTTCATGCAAAATTTAGGGTTCTTGAGGTTTTGTCTTGATTTCTTATTCCATGCTTAAAATAAATGAAATTAAAGACCATAGACATGATCGTGAAGTGAAAACGAGTAGATTGATATGTGGATTGCATGATTTCATCAAGTATTCAGTGAAATTGATGAAAAAAATGCAAATCTGCAGAAACAAAGGGGTGGCGCGTGTTCTTGGTGTGTTCTTGGCGCCATTTTTGAATATTCAAATATTTAAATTTTGTGATTTTATTTAATTGATTCAAAAATTAATTTCTCTCTGAGTTTTAATGATTTTGAGTTGATTCTTTTTTTAATAATTCACAAAAATGTTAAAATATTTTATTTTGCCAAAAATTCCCAAAAATGTTATTTATTTCATATATTTGATATTTTTGCAAAGAATTAATGTTTTATTTGTTTTTAACAATTGAAATATTTTTTCCTTCTTGATTTCCCAAATTTAATTGGTTTCCAATCATTTTGTGGATATAAACATGATTTTTGAAACATTGATCCTAGATCACCACTCATTTTTTCACATGTTTTCATCAATTTTTATTAATTTTTAAACAAAAATTAATTCCTTTTTAAACAAAATTAGAGTTTGATTAATTCAACCCTCATCAATCATTAAAAACACTTTGGGCCTCTAATAGAGTGTAAGACCCAATCCTTGTTGTACATAAACCTTTTTGGGCCTCAGTGCATTGTATAAGTCCCAATACAGTTTCAGAAATTTCGACGCGATCGTCGTTTTCAAACTATTTTTACCTGGGCTTCTCCTTGAGCTATAAGTCCCACTTCTTTTCATTTTCAAACTCTTTGGGCCTCTAATAGAGTGTAAGACCCAATCCCCTTTTAACCAAAACCTTTTTGGGCCTCAGATATTGTATAAGCCCCTCTGTGTTAAAAGAAAAAAACCTCGGCACGATCGCCAGTTCAAAATAATCCCTTGGGCCTCTCCCTGAGTTGTAAGCCCCACCATTTGTACAAAAACTCTTTGGGCCTCTAATAGAGTGTAAGACCCAACCCCATTTGTAAATAAAACAATCTTTGGGCCTCACGTATTGTATAAGTCCCTCTGTACGATTTTCAAAACAACGGTGCAATCATCGTTAAAACTTAGGCCTCTCCTTGAGCTGTAAGCCCCAACAATCTTTTCAAAACACTTTCTCCTTTGATTTTGAATTCAAATATATGTTGTTATCAAAACTTTCTTTGTTGAGCAACTAACAAAACAACATGGAAGCCCTACAACGGGTAAGTGTTTATCTGCTTTCATTTATCGCTTCATATGTATATAACTGTATTGTGGGGCTGTTTCACTGTAAGTCTCCTTTCACATCCTTTTATATACTTGTTAAATATCAATTGTGTAATACTAGTATAGTTATTTAGAGTTTCCCCGACAACTACGTCTAGAACTAGGTAAAGCCTCGTTGGTCACTCTTAAAAAACAAACAAAACTAGATCCCCCGTAGGATTCCAGATACAGTCTTTCCTTCTCTTGGGGTTAATCAATATGGAACAAAGAGAAAGGCAGTATTCTCGGTGAACCTTTTCTCAGACTGTCACCCTTAGAAATTATCAAAGAAATTCTACTCCCCAGAGTTGATATATTCTCCATGAATAGCATCTCTTGAGTTTCTTCCAAATTCTCGAACTTTCCTGGAATGATCTCTTCTCTGTGAATTACATTTCTTGAACTTCTCTTGGTTTGGGGACCCACAGGCTTCCTAAAAGCATCCCCGCTTCCTCTTGGGCGTTGTACAAGGACCCTTCGGCTTCTTAGAAGTTCTCATGCCTTCTCTTGGGCTTAATACAAGGACCCTAACGACCTCTTAAAGGTATAAGACAGAACTTAGTCATCCTTTGCTAGAGCAGTCTTTCCAGTGTCAAACCTCTGGCCACTTTAGGGTTGATCCTCATCCCTTAAAGGCCCTTACCCTCTTTTGGGCATCCTACAAAAGATAAAACTCTTCAACACCAGTAGACTTGGACAGTCTAAAACCCCTTGAGTCTCAAAGACATTCTCAAGTTCCTTTCGAACATAGGAAGAAACACCGATCATTCTGGATAAATCTCCAGCAGAAACCCGGCCTCTCTCATGAGGGCTCTCCCACTTGGACCTGTCTCGGGATCTCAATAAAACCCCGATAGAAGCTAGCCTTCTCTTAGGCTTTGTATGATGATCCTTTCCTCAGGAAAGTCATCCTTCTCTTGGGATTTGTACATTGATTCTCCCCAACGGAGCTAACCTTTTCAGACTCTCTTGTTGAGTATAAAAGACTCTCTTGTTGAGTCAAACCCTTTTAGCCTCTATCTCGGGCTTCATAGAGACAGCAAAACACTCTCTTGTTGAGTATAAAAGACTCTTTTGGTGGGTCACTTCCTTTTTAGCCTCTATCTCGGGCTTCGTACGAGACACTAAAGCACTCTCTTGTTGAGTATAAAAGACTCTCTTGTTGAGTCAAACCTTTTTAGCCTCCGTCTTAGGCTTCGTATAAGACAGATAAAATACTCTCTTGTTGGGTCAATCTCCTTTTAGCCTCCATCTCGGGCTTTGTACGAGACATTAAATCAATCTCTTGTTGAGTATAAAAGACTCTCTTGTTGAGTCAACCTTTTTAGCCTCCGTCTTAGGCTTCATATAAAACAGATAAAATTACTCTCTTGTTGAGTCAAACCCTTTAGCCTCTATCTCGGGCTTCGTATGAGACAAATAAAAAACACCCTCTAGCTGGGTCAATAGCTCTTAGGCTTTGTATAGAGGAATCTCCGATTGAGTCAATCAACCTTTTAACATCAAACTTATGCTTCAATCAAGGCATACAGTTCCTCTTTAGAGATGACAAGTTCTCTCTCAGTCGAACCTTTTAACTTCAATCTTGGGCTTTGAACAAGACACACAAAACACTCCAGCTTCACATCTTGGGCTTTGAACAAGATACAAATAAACCCTTTAGCCTCTGTCTTGGGCTTTAAACGAGACACCAAAACATCTTTTTTCCCCCTAGAATAGGAGGGAACTACGATCGCTTTGATTTCCCTGTTTCTTTAAACAGGAATACGTAGGCATAAGATTGCAAAAATCTTAGCGAGCATACTAATCAAAAACTCAAAATTCAGTACCTCTGTCAATCAACCCAAAAGCATCAAATCTAAACACATTACCAAAAACCTCACAAATAGTCTAGACACTGTGTTCTTAGGCAAAATAACCTAAAAGAGACCCCCCTTTTGATAGCATCTGTAAACAAACAGTTTTGACTGTTTAACCTCAGTATGCAAGCAGAGTTAATTGGAGACATCTATTTCCCTTCCTTAATCAGCTTCACAGGATAAAAAATGAATCGAACTGTAGTACCAAAGCGATAGTGATTCGAAACCACAAAAACCGCGCTACAGGGGGAAAAGAGTGGAATACCCGTCTTTGCAGAAACCCAAAATTAATGGAGGAACCTTTGAAAGCCACGGGGCCCCAGTTTTCCTTCGGACAACTGGGAAAGAAGTCGTCAAAACACTCAGGAAGTTTAGAGGCTTCAGGGATATGTCTCATATAAGAAAAGGTGGTACCCAACGATCGAGTAAGAAACCAACAAATTCGTATACCAAGGACGTCTCCGAGCGTCTTCCAGAGGTGGTTCCCGAACATACGTTCGTTCATTGGCTAGAATTAGGTCATCAAGAACAGTAGAAAATGGGGGGTCGTGAATGAGACGTTTGTGTGCCATTTTCGGGGTCGAGTAAGATGACAAAGTTGTAATGGAAAAATGGTGGGTGACACTATTTAGGGTTTCGTGTTCGTTTACTTCAGAAATGAGAATGAGGAAAAAAATTGGTACTAGAAAAAGAAGAGGCTTAAATAGACAAAGAAAAGGTGGCGAAAAGTTTCTCCTAGGAATATGGACAGATGGCATGATCGGAGTCAATGAGCAGTCTCGGAATGGGGAAATCTATGATTAATAAAATCAAAAATAAAATCTTGAATCTTAGTTTAGTGGCTAGTTAATGATCTTTGAATTCGGGGTAATGATGTACTAACGCTTGTACGTCTTAAAGACATAATGTTTGGTAAGAAAGTTAGTCATAATGACTTACAACAAGCATGATTAAGGTGACGTGGCACAAAATGTGAATAGTGTTGAAGTAGTTGTAAACAATGTCATTTTTCTCCCCTCAGATATGGGTCGACCGTAACATTTTGAGGGGGGCGTCTATTACACTTGGATTTTCAGCTACTAGAAAGTCAACAAAGAATGCCAATGAAAAGATGTTTACTGTTAAAGCATTAATGAAGTATCTTTAAGAAAACATTAATGGTAAGGCGTCGACATACCAACGACGAGGGATCGACCGAGCTGTCGACACAGTGAGACATGGTTTGAAGAACTCTCAGAGATAAACCCCTAAGACCCAGATCACTGGGAAATATGTCTAAAATTTCAAAAAGGACAGTCGACAGAAGCATGTCCAGAATCTCGAGAAGGACAGTTGACAGAAAACCTCATTCCAAAAAGAACCAGTTGATTAAATAGCATGGCATAAAAGACTTAGTAAATATACAAGTCTTAGGGCCATGATAGGCAGCGTCGACAGCACGCTGAAGTAGTTATCGTCGAAGGTTCGTAAAGATGTGGAAGAAGTAGGAAACAGTTACCACTCAATGTAGGTTGCAAGAAGATAGCATCTTGGAAGACACGTAAGCACACTAGTGGGAACCTGAAGAGTGAACGTGGAGTAAACACAGTAGTCCCTCGGTGGTCATAACTGCCATCGACAGTTACTTTGTAAATAGAATAAATAACAGACTCATACATGGGATCAGGGGTCGCAAAATTTCATACATGTTCTCCATACCACTGGAGTACTCGAGTCAAAAAGCGAAACATTTGAGCGAGAAACATGTATGCGTCTGCGCCCACCCTTTTTTCTTAGTCTTTTTTTGTTTTCTTAAACGAAAGATGTATTTTTTCCCTTGCTTTGTTTAATGTTATTGACTTTATTCACCTTATAATTTATCACAATTTGACTTCATTTAAAGTCTTTTGCTACGCTGCGTTCAATTCACACGCATGTGTGTCCACATAAATTATTTGTACAGATTGCTTTGGAAATTTTTCGAGTTAATCTTATAGACTTTCAAACTTGTAATTGTTTACCAAAAGCACCAGTAAATAGGGGAAAGCAACAAAACCACATGGGGTCCCCCACTTAATGTATCAGAGACATGCAACTTCAGCATTGACACCTTAGTTGATCCTTTTTGTTGCCGGTTTACAGTTGAGCTCTTCACTATGTCACATTAGTCAGGCTTGCCATTGCTTATTCTTTCAATAAAATATGCCATTTTATGTAAAACCCTCTTGAAATTCATTGGAGTGTGGTCAAACGTATACTTAGGTACTTAAGTGGTGTAGTCACTCATGGACTCACACTTTCCCCAACCAATCCTCTTCAAGATTGGGCAAGTGACCCTGATGATAAAAGATCAACATCAAGATCCAATGTTTATTTTGGTCTTAACTTGGTTTCTTTGAGCTCAATAAATAATCTCTTGTGGCGAGATCAAGTATTGAGGCAAAATATAGGGTTTTGGCACATATTACATCTGAATTGCGCTAAGTTGCACATCAACTTTCTTACACTAACTTTGTTGTGAGACAATCTCAATTCATCCATGTTGTCTCACGATCCCATATTATATGCTAGGAAAAAACATATAGAACTTGACATCCACTTAATATGTGAGAGGATTGTAGCTAGCAGGCTTAATATTCAAGATGTACCAGAACATGCACAAATTGTTGATGCCCTTACAAAACCTTTGTCATCGAACTTATTTCAGAATTTTAGAGCTAAACTCAAGATTTTTCGTCTTAAACAACCATGAACTTGTAGGGGAGTATTAGAGATAACCAAAAGAATGTAACTACTTTTGGAATGTTAGTTAGGATTGATTAAAAGTTATTAGAAATGTTAGTTAGAATAACATCTTCACACTATATATACATATTAACCAATCTACTTCAATGTAATTAACTAATACAATCAATGCAATAAGATCTTGTATCACCTCTCTCTTATTTAATGCTTAGTTCATTCAACATAAAACATTTATAAACAGAACATTGAGAGATAAGAATGACAATTTTTTAGACTAATTTCGTAGAGATTTTGTGTTGAGAAGTTGAAGATGAAAATATGTTTGAATGATTTGAAAGGTTCAAACAAATAGATGTTTTGAGATGAGATGAATAACATTTTATTTTGAAGATATTTCTATGTTTTTGGGGTGTAACTAAAAGTTTTTCCTTATTTATACTATTAATTTAGGGGGTTGTTATTCCCACTTTTAATGGTAAAGAACCACCCTTTTAAAATCAAAATTGTTCTTCCCAGATTCAGAAGTATACTTCTATACACATTCAAAATACACATCACTTCGTAAGTGAGCCACACTCCCCCCCCCCCCCCCACCCCCCCCCCCCCCCCCCCCCCCCCCCCATTTTGTCAAAAATTAGTCTAGAAATGTATCTTCTTACTGATGTAAGAGTGAGATTGTATGTGAATTTCCATAATAACTCCATGACACATTTTGAACTCATTGTAGTGTGTTTATTTCACAATTTAGAGAATAATTCGGAAATATACTTCTGTAATAACACTAAGGCGGTAAGATAGTTATAAATTTTATTTTTTTAAGAAACTTTATATTTTAGGTCATTTATACTAAGTATACGACCAAAATAAATTTGTTATCAATTTAACCATGCACTAGTATAATTCAATTCAAATGTCATATATTAATTAAACTAAGGGTTGGTCTAGTGGTTGAGGCTTGGGTCTTGAGAGTGTGCTTCTCTCAAGGTCTCATGTTCAAATTATGCTATGTGCAATCAATCCTTGTGTTAGGCCGGTCCATACGGAGCTTTGCTCTGAATTTAAACAAGGCCTCCGCTAGAGGACGGTGGGATTGGTCCTCTTGGATTAGTCGGTCGCAAGGCCGGATACCAAAATTTAAAAAAAAACACATCAACATCAAGATCTGCCCTAGCATGTTCCTTTAATACCTTCTAATGAGTTGGCCTAGGTGGATCTCCCTGAACAACTGGTGTCATGTAAGGATGTGACACTCTAAAATACCATTGGATGTAGTCAAATGTACTACTTCATTGCTGAGGAGCTGGCACACTTCGTGCTTCCTCTAGTACCAGATAATTATATAAATCATCAAACATCGCATCAACATCTCTAGGGACGATTATGGGAGGAGTAGACAAAGAGGTTTTGGAATACCATGTTGAATTGAACTGGCGCAGACTCGCTTAGGCATATGTGGCTAAATAAGGCATGACCCATAATCCAAATGAACTGGCACCAACTCTCTCTCTCTCTCTCTCTACAAACAGACGCATGTTAGGACACTATATTGTACTTCACTTTATCTTTATTGTCAATCATTTTACTATAATTAAACTAGAAAAATCCTATCATAATCAAAGAACTCAAACCCATATGATAGACATGCAAAATCAAACGATACAGACAAAATACGAAAATGCACATTCGTATCTCAGAAAAATCAAATTCATACAAAATATGGAAGTGCACTTCCGTAACTCGGGAATATCATATTCAGACAAATACAGAAGCGCACTTTCATAAAACTTGAAACACAAAAATGACAGAAAACGCATAAACCCAACATATACTATGCTATCTAAATATAAAAAGAAAAAAATATCAATGCATATCTCAATAAACTACGGATTATGAGTGTAAACATAGCCTAGTGTACTTTAAACAACTTATTTACTAATACATGCATCATAAATAATAAAAAATAAATAAAACAACTTATCAAATGTGAGAAGTTGAAGTTGTTGGGATGAATGGACTAAATGAGAAAGATTTTGGATTAGGCACAATGCAATAGAAAGTTTGAGAAAAATTGAAAAATGGTGGAAATAGGATTTCTCATACACACTTTTTTTGGGTTTAGAATAAACTAGGATGGAAAAGAGAAAAGGAGAAGGTCTCACGTGTTAATATCAATCAAAACCCGTCTGAAAGTATACTTATGTATTTTTTTTAACAAAGATACATCTCCGTACTAATTTGTCTGAAAGTATATTTATGTATTTTTTTTTAACAAAGATACATCTCCGTACTAATGTATGGACGTGTTAATATCACTCAAAACCTGTCTGAAAATATACTTCTGTATTTTTTTTAACAAAGATACTTCTCCGTACTAATTTATGGCAAAATGAGATGGCTCACTTGCAAGTGTTGTAGTGAAATCTTTGTGTGTCCCAAAGTGTATCTATATTTGGGCATTTTTAATTTTTTTTTTCTGAAGATGTGTAAGCACCATGAAAGGTGCAATATGCAATCCCCTTAATTTATCTTTAAAATTAAAAAGTTAAAGTATTTCAGATTTAGATCGCACACTGTTAAGGTGGAAAAGACAATGTGCATTTCTCTCTATCTGTCCCGTACTGTTCTCTCATTTTATTTACTATTTCTTCATATTTTGCTCATTCATTTTATTTGTTTTATCTCTTATAATGCATTAAAATAGACTATAGTCACGATGACTTGTCAGTCACAAAAGTAGGCAATCATTTTTTTCTGGTATGAAAAAAAAAGGGCAATATACATAGGGGAATGGAAATGTTTATAGATAGAAACAACAGAGATCAAACATATTCCAATGGACTAACATCTGTCTTCAGAACTTTCTTGATTCCAATGAGATGATGATATTGGAGGATAACATTTGATGCATGCTACTCAGTTTTATTTTAAGTTTAAACAACATAGATACTTAATTTTACTTTGTTACCTTTATTAGTTAAAAATAGTTCCTACTGAGCAAACTTGTTTCCTTTAGCTGTTTCAACAGCCCTCAGAAGTGTTCCACTATATGCTACAATCGGCATATGAAATGAAAACCATGACCAAATTACATGATATCCTAAGTTTAATTCTCTCTGCTATAATGCTTCACATATTCATAATAAGGTTATGAAAGAAAAAATGCTTCGGTTTGATTGTAGTAATAGTGTTAGCACTTAGAAAAATTAACAATTTTCCTTGAGAACCAAAGGTGTGACAAGAAAAGTAAACATTGGTACCCCCTTTTTCATCACAGGAAGCCTCAAATTCCATCTGTACCAGTTTTGACATGATCTTTCAAGTATATCTCCTCGCCTTTCGGTTTAAATTTAACTGTACCATCAATAAAATACAGATCTCTGTGAGAGCAGTTGGAGAACACACCTGAATATAGCAATTCAAAGACTATCTTATCTCTGAGCAAGAAGCGCCAACTGCTGAGCTGCTTGGATGAGCATTGAGTAATTTTTCTCGAGGTTTTTTTATGGCATTAGATCTTTTATATCAAATGATTTTTCATTTAAGCTATGACTGTCATTTGTTTCTATCACCTTATAGCTCATTTTTCTTGAAAAACATTTGGTTAGAAAACTTTCACTGAAAATTCTAAATTTCTCTCCTGAGGTACTGAAGGTAAGGAAAGACCAAATCTGCGTGAAGTCCATAATAACGTGAGAAGATAGCACCTATTCGACTAATGCTGTCGACAGCACTATCGTCACCCAAGGAAAGTTGGACGGATGAAAGCTTCACAAGTTCATAAGCAATAACAATATCATCAGGATCATATAGCTTTTCCAGAATCTGCAACGGATAAAAGAATGAATTACTTTCGTCATCATACTTGGAAAGTCTGTTTATTTTGATAACAAGACCATGTTCGAAATGCATTCACTCAAACGCAATACAAGACCTCATTTCTCCAAGGCACCAAAGAAAGCGTTACCCAAATTCTTCCCAGGACATACATAATGTCTCCAAGTGACCATATAAACCTGTGGAGCATACTAGATCAATCTTTCCCTCTACCCTAGCAGCAGCTCTCCATTTTTTTCCTTTCCATCTCCATGTGCACTTGGTTATCACATTAAACCTCATAACAAGGCACCCATTATAATTGCACCATGATTTCCAACGCTATGCAGTAGGGCAATTTTCTGAGTTACACTAAGATTATTTATAATCTATTGCAGAAAAAAGTTACTTGAAAACTGACAAATCCTAGCTATCTAAACTACTACTCCCCCACTACATTATATTTTGCTTTTGCAGAGTGTCAAAAACCAGGCAACCTATAAGATAGTAGGCTTGTCAAAAAGAAAAATTACCTGAATAGATGCTTTACAATGATCCACAGATAATTGTAATTCTCCCACTAAACAAAAAGCTTGGGCAAGGTTGTCTTCAGCCTGCAGTGCACACAGCAGATAATGTACAGGAAAATGAAAGTTAAACCATCATATTCAAAACATGAGACCTTGTTTGTCCAATACAGTCCATGCCTTTTAATAGAGGTCACGCAAACACACCCAGAGAGAGTGGTGGAGATCTACTTACACTACCAAGTCTGGGACACTTAACACCATTAATAACATTGTAAAAAGAAATCTTTTAACCAAGCTTCAAGAGAATGCTTTTGCATAACAAAATAAAACACCACTCCAAACATGTCGTGAATTGTTTGATATTATCATGCATAGTACAAGATTGTAAGAGAATCCTAACAAATCTGATTTGGTTTATATTCTTATTTTTATTCTATTTGATTGTCATTACTAGTCATAACTAATAGGAGTGTAATTTCTTTTCCAATATAAACGGTCCAAGACTAGTAATGAAATATGAAAATATTATTCCATTATTTTCTTTAGAGATCAATCAAGCATTCCTCAATTGCATGTATGTAATCTAACAGTTGCTATTTATTTGAATTTCAAAATAGATATTAAATATGGAATAATTATATGAATCATCAATCATTTTTGAAAATTTTATGACACCTTTTCTAGTGATTATTTTGAACTTATACCATTGGAATTGTTAAATTCAATGTTTAGGAAGTTATCAAACAGTGTCTGGATTCCAAGTCTCGCACTGTGTAACTGGATCCCCCTCCTCATCTTCCCAAAATACACAGTAGTTAGTATTAGCTCAACTCAACAATATGAAAAGTGTACCTAGCAGAGAACTTTGTGTGACGGCTTGAACTCACCTCTGCAATAACCTTATTGTATGCATGCAAATTTAATCGTAGCAAATGAAGAGATCTCAAAGCGTCTGAAATGGAAGTATTTGAAATTTCTTTTGACAATATTGCATCCTGCAGCCTGTCATTTCCACATATCAGTCTGTAAACTGTTGAAAAAGTAAGCAGACATATAATATTCATTATGAGCTCGTGCATTATTGATAGCTGGAGTATTTATCTAGCAAGGCATCAATTGTAAACTATTCAATATTAGTTTTGATTAATTTTCAGTGGTGAGGGAAAAGCTGTAGTTCAGAGGCTGTTATTAGGATACAAATTGAACAGTGCATACCTTTTTATGCATATTAAGGCTTTATCAACTGTGGCACGTGAAGACTCCAGATCACAGTAAGAACCACATTTTAAACAATGTCCGGGTTGAATATGAGTAGAGGCATCATTTTGATTAAATGCATGAAGACATACTTCATAGATGTCATCATTCTTGATATCCTAAAAGAGAAGTGTTTTAAACTTTAAAGGGGGATAATAGTTCAAACACAGGACCATATATTGAAGCTCCGAACTCCTAAATGCTAAGCAACATATGTGACAGACGGAAATGCTAAGTCATTCAACTCTACATACATTTATAATGTAGAAAAAGTATTAATTAAGAATTGATAAGTGCCTCTCAAAATGGCTTACTCTGTCAGCAATAGGGAAGTGTTTGATTTTCTGCTTTTCACACTCAAGTACTCTGCTTTCCAACACTGCGCCAGAACAATTTGGGTTGACACAACGAAAAGCATTGAGGACAATATCAGATAGATTCACTTCTGAACAACCAGTACATTGACAATGAAATGCGTATTCATCTTGGAGAAAACTTTGGCGATCTTTGCAATCCCACAAACCAACCTGCAAAATAGAACTGTAAATGTGTATTGAACCATTGAACAAGGTGTTTATACTGCAGACTTGATTGTTGAAAGTCTGATGAAACAAAATTTTCTTCCTGTGTTTTGATTTTCTTTATGTTGAGTGGAAATGATCAGAACCCATATGTCGTGCAAATACAATTCCTGTAGCTGGTAAGGTTTGCTAAAAGCTCGACAAATAATTGTTAGAATTGCTTCAAAATGGCTAGTATGCCAAGATTGGGGTCAATGCTGCTCATGTGAGGCTATAGAAGTGTGTGGATTCATTTCAAAGGTATATAGTTTCTTTTATTCTTTCCTTTAATTTTATGTGGGGAATGACTCCATTTTTTTCCTAGGGAAGATCAATAGTTTGAACAATATTCTATTAGCGGGATTGGGCTTGTACTAGCAGTTATAACAACAATACCTGACCTAACTCTCAGTATAAAATAAGTTTATGAGCTTTATTTCATAATGCACGCTGTATCAACCTACTACTGTATTATTTTGAGACTCATGTTTCCCTCCTAGCAAAAATACCTCTCAATACCATCATTGGCCATAGAAAAACTCTTGATTCTTCTTTTCACTCTTAAGCTTTTGAAATTGGTTTCTTGATATAAGAGAAGAGAGCCTTTTCAAACATGTTGTCAAGAATATAATCCATGTAACCCCCAACTGTGCTTAATTAAATCACTATCTCGGTACAAGTTTTGACAGGTCTTTCTTTTATTTATGCCTCAAGCACAAAGTGCATTAGTGCAAGGCATGGTTGAGATAAATATGAAACAATTCTTAAACAGCTCAAGCTTGATTACTGGCATTCTGTGTCGAGAAAAATATGTATACATAATTCAAAACTGAGGTCTCAAACCAAAAAAACCATGTAATAAGAAATACAGGTGTTAATTACCAAAAATAAGTTACCTGTGGACCATAAGACAATTCCAGCTGACACCCAGCTGCTACAACTTTTGTTGTTCGTAAATAGAGTGTGCGTGAAAGAAAATATGCATGAACGTTTGGTTGGCAAGAATGGTTGAATAAACTGCCAGCTTTATAAATAGCTTTGCCCACTCTGACCTGGGAGATATAACGGAATGTGGCTCAGAATCACAAAGGATATCACCAGCAAAAAATTTCCATCACCGACAATGTCTAAACTATCATAGTAGGACTTGAAGAGAAAAATGTTTAAATATAGAACAAGCAAATAAATGTATAAAGAAAAAAAATGCAACAAACTGATAAATATTCGAATAGAGAACATGTGTACCTGTTCCACATTACTAGTTAAATGTACACTGGAATGAAATGGAAATCCTCCAGACTGATCTGATAGTCCATGAGCGTCTATTGATTTTAAACGAACGACAGTCATACAATTCACTTTAATCTGAGAAATAACTATGACAACCTGTATTGACAAATCAAGATATAACTTGATTATTCTAATGCTTAATTACAACAAAAAAATAAAATTGATTTCTTCAACAACAAATACTTGGCCTATCATATTGGAAAAGTATTATGCTGCACAAGGTTTATGATGGTCCTGTTATAGATTGATATGTTATTGTACAAATAGACACATTCACCCATCCACACACACAAAGAAGAAGAAGAGTGACAAAACAACCTGTGATATAGAGATTCCATCGATGGAACACATAGTTCCATAAGAGTGTTTAAGACAATATAACAGTACAAGGGCGTATATATGTGAATCCAATTTACTTTCAAATGGCATACGTTCGTAGCAATGAGAAAGCTCCTGCACAGTTAGGATAGAAGCTGTAAGCATCCAGATACTCATAGTCAAAAACAATAATGCAATCAGCTAACAGAAATACAAGCAATTAAAACACACCAACTTTTCCACAAAACTTCTGATATCTCCAGACGAGCTCTTCGACAAAAATTTCGCTAGAACTCTGCCAGCCAAAACTATCTCAGAAGGCAGTACAGCAGGCCAATGCACCCCTTGACATTCATGTTGATGTTCAGTAACATCATCAATCTTTAGTTCACAATCATTATATTGAATCACTTCAGCAGTATATTCTCCAAGATCACAGGGTAAGTTTTTAAGAATGTGATTATCTTCTGTGGAAATCCTGAACGTTTGCCCGCCTGCCTTTATCTGACATTCGTGGGAGCAATACAATGGTATTGAGCATGATATACAAGGAACTCTATCAGCAGGTAGGTCGTTCAAGCAATAATGGCAATGAGTTTCCCGGCATTGCTTTAGTATTATCTGGAGAAGAAAAACACTATCACATTAAACAAACCCATCGATCTCAAGAAGACTGCAGATTAATGCTTATAACCTATGGAAAAATTAAAATCATGTTTTATTTGCTTGCAGAATAGCTAATACAATAAGAAAACTCTTATAGTTATTATAGATGTCAAGTGTCTCCAGTTCTCTTGAAAGCAAATCAGGCATTAAAAGCAACCATTTTCCTAAACTTGTAAAATTGTGTAGAAAGCATGTTTTTACTTTCCATATAAGTATTTAAAAGCATTGTACATTTATGAGTAAAATGTTTAAAATAAACTTGATATTAGTTGTTTCTTACTGTAGCATAAGGTTCTTCAGCATGAACCAACGAACCTGGTGAAACATCATATGATGGCACTGTTCCTCTTCCTTTATCAGGCACGGAGACACTTTGCAGCTTTATTTGAGGCATCTCACCTGCCACAAATATACTGTACCATCTTACTATCTCAAAAGGAGAAAAATGGATCTTTCATAATTATAATTTACAAGCAAGGACTACACCGTAGAACAGAATAAGTACAAACCACACCAGATGTAAAAAAATGTGACCCACAAAGCCCCAATTGTTTCCGAACAAGTTTACATATTAGAAATTTCGGTTGAAATTTCCTAGCATACTAGTTTATTAGTATGGGATTAAAGTGAAGTCTTTGATGTGAATTAGTTATTAAGGCAAAGTTCTGAGAATGGAAAAGGGTTAGTTCAAGAAATACCTCTATCTCTTCTAGCATACAATCCCAAACATTTGCCGAAATTTCATTCCAGGAATGAGAAGAATAAAGTAAGGTCCTCTTGATGTCTGCAAGTGAGTGACTTGACATGTTTAAGAGGAAGTTGAAGTCTATTTCTGCTCCAAAACAGTGAGTTGTTCGCCCCAGTCCAGATAACTGAGATAAGGGGCATAATTTAATTCTAGAAGGAAAGGGTGTCTTGGCTAAGTTTATTGGATCAGTGAACCCTAGTTTCACTCATTTTCCACTCTTTTGCGCCTAAAACTCTTTTCTCAGGTTTAAATTTTTCTCTTAATGGTATCCAAGACTCAATTGGCACCTCAATCTCTAAACCTACATAAATATTTCAATCCTTCCTCTGCAACCTAAAAATACCTACTATTACTACAGGTTCATCTCCACATGTGTCTTACATCAATATACTGTTTCCAGAATTGAAGTACATTTCTGGTTTTCAGTGTGATTAATGAATGATTATGGACATGTCTTTTAGACAGAAAAAGAGAAAACATAAGCAGACTAAAGGATAACACAGAATCCAAAAGTGAAAAATGATGAATTCAGAATGCAAAATTTTACTTTTTAAACATACTTCAAATGCTATTACTATAACAAAAGTGCACTCAAAAAAGCCTTGACCAATTTGCCAGTTGTTTAACAAGGAAAGCTTCTTACCCACTGTATTCAAGCTATTTTCCTTGTGCCGCGGCTGTACTGCTATATTTGCACTCATGGATTGGTCAAAAATAATTTTTACCTCACTTTCTATTTGTTTCTTACCACCTGGGGACGATTCAACACTCTTAGCTATATTTAGGTCACAGATTGCATCTCTATTGTTTCCCAATGAGACATTTGCCTTTCCTCTCCTATACCATGCCTGGTGCCAAAATAAAGAATTATATGAATAAGAATAAAAACTAGAATTCAAGTTTGCATCCTTATTCTTTATAATAGTAAACTACATAACATTGATTCAACAAACCTGTAAAATTTGTGTCTAACCTAGTACAAATGCAAAAAATTCCATCCAGTTCTATACTATTGTGTAATAATAACCACATAAATCGAATAAACTAGGATTATAAAAAGTAACTGAAGCAAAACATACCTTTGAATAGCTTGGACATATCTGAAGAGCTCGATTGCAATCTCGCAAACACTCTACTAAAAGATTCATTTTCTGCACAGAAAACAGCCGCATAAATGGAAATGACATCATCAACCCTTGTATATCATAAAAAGTGGTTGTGAGTAGGTTAGGACTTAGGAGGTTAAGACTACTACAAAAATTGAACTTACATGCAATACAGTAGCTCGATTAATATACAATGTTGCAATCAGATTATTTTCAATTGCACCAACCTCAAAAGGAGCCCTGCGCAATGCCTATATCTCAAATTACAAAAAACCGATTAAGGAACGGCATAAACAAACCAAATTCCAATAGAAACAATTTCCATGCAGAGAAATTATTGGCACTCGTTCAATTCAACTATGAAAACCTAGGATATGCATTTCAATCACTTCATAGAGAGAATCATATTATTAAGCATACCTGAGTATAATAATCTAGTGCCTTGGCATAATCAGCACTGGAGAAGCATTGGTTACCAAGCTGCTTATATTTCAAAGCGGTTTCTTTGCTCTTGCCGCATAGAGCATAGCTAGGGTCTGCAAGTTCAGCCACCATCTGAAAACAGCGAATGCGTTATTGTAAGCAATAATTTAGGGTTTTGTTGGAATGAGAGAAGAGAGTGTATAGTTTAGAAGTACCTGGTGAAATGGTTCGAAATGGAGAAAGAATTGATGAAGAGAAGAGCATGTGTCGCGAAGAGTGTCAACACTGCTATTCCTAATCAGTTGTTTTAGTTTCTCTGGTATCGCAGCTTTCAGAGCCTCCATCTTCTTCTTCTTCTTCCGCAGACAACACAAACACAATACAATTAAGAAGATTTCTTATTCCACCCTATACACCTCTAGCTAATCGTGTGGATTTCCACATATGTTCTCTGGTTTTGGAGATATATCAGAGGACGCACCATATTAATACGCAATTTAGACCATTATGAAATATGCCCCATACATTTAAGCTAGTTTGTTCCGGAGATATATCTCTGGAACAGTTTTAGAAAAGGCATAATTAGTCTATGCGTTCCTTAAGTTTAAGTGAAGTTTCGCTTTGCTTCTCAAACTAAAAAATGTTACATAATGATCATTTAACTTAAGTTCTGTTAAACCATTTGGTCTCTTCCATTAGTTTGTGTCCAAAAAACGTTATCATTGTATGAGGTGACATACCAAATAAGCAAATGTCTAATTGAACATTGAGCACATGGTTATAAACGTTACATAGAATTCTTGGGTACCATCATCTTCCATTTGTTGTGTTCATCCATATTTCCTCTTCTTCCATTTTCTTCTTCAAATTAGGGTTAAATCACCATCTTATTTCTTCCTTCTTCCATCTTCTATTTTCTTCTCCAAATTAGGGTTCAATGTTAAATATTGCAAGCAATGCTTCAATTTCAAACAACCAAAGTTAGGGTACATCTGGATCTGTGATTCGTAAAAACAAGAGAATGAAGTGTTTTTGCCAAGATAAAAGTGTTTTTAGAACAGTGAATAATGTGAACATTGTCAACAAGGGGAGAAAATTATTGATTGTAGAAATTACAAAAATCACATTGAAAAGGGTTGTAATTTCTTCAAGTGATTAGATGATGAGTTTGTTGATGAAAGGGGTTTGAAGCTTGAAAGACAAAAGAAGAAAATTAACCAATTAAAGAATGAGGTTATGTTTTCAATTAGAATTAGGGTAGTTCAATTAGAATTAGGGTTGTTCAATGTTATGTTTTCACATTTTCAATGTATTGTTAAGTTTGTTTAATGAATAATGTATTGTTAAGTTGGTTTAATGAATAATGCATGTATCTATTTCAACATGACTATCTGTGCTACATAACTGGTACAAATTTGTGATACATAACTGGTATAACTTTGTCTCAAAATTTAACCTGTTAAAAATGCAGCTCAAGGACCAATAATTGGGATGAATCAAAATAGTAAATAGGCCAATTTGCAACAAATTATAAAATTAAGGGACTTTATAGAAACTATACAGTCATACAATTTGACATCATAAGTCATTTCAACTTTCATTAACAGATCTGAAGTTTGATACATAACTTGTTCAATAACAAAAGGCCATTATAAGACATTAATATGACATTCCAAAATGTGGTACAAATACAAAATAGATGGGTCATTGTAAATTAGCCAAAATGTGCCTTACAAATGACATTCCAAAATGTGCTTTAAAAAAACAAAATAGACAGGCCATTAAAAGGCATAACAAAATGACATTACAAAATCTGAGAAGACATCATAATAAAGATCAAAGTTGACTTGAAACAGGCTTGTCACCCTTATGAAGTTTTTTTTTAGTTTTGGGTGGTGCTGACTTGTAACAACTGGTGGTGGTGGCTGACTTGTAACAGCTAGTGATAATGGCTGGCTTGTAACAACTGGTGGTGGTACTTTGAAGAATAGATGGGGTTGCCTGAAACTCTTGCCAGATATTCTGATAAGCAGAAACGTCCATGTTCAGAAACTTGGCAGCTAGGTATGCAACTCCAGCAACAATTTGATTAGGTTTAAACTGAAGTCACAAAGAGCTCTGAAGCCTGCAAACAAACCATCCAAGGCAAACAACAGTGACAGTTGATACAAGCATAAATACTCAAACAAATCATCCAAGGCAACACTAAAAGAAGATTCTCGAACAACTTAAGCATATGTTGCAACCACGGCTGATCATGAACTAAAAAAATACAAATAGTATTCAACATTTATACCACGTTCCTTACCTACTCTATTAGCAGCAACTCGTGAAGATTACTATGCCAAAAATTTGAGTAGCATTGTTGATAGCAGCAACTCATGAAGATTACTATGCCAAGAATTTGAGTAGCATTGTTGATAAGAGTACCAAATTATAGCACTATCATACAGACATTAAGAGAACTTATCTGACTTCAAGACCCATCTCTGTTGTCAGAGGCTCTAAACTCCAGAAATTTATGTAATGAAAATATTAAATGAACTTTCAAAGCAAATGTCAATGCCACCTCTTCCCAACATATATTGTCTTGGAGAGCCTTCCTACCATGTACATTGGGATACTTATAATGAATGTAAATTATTTCACCCACTACAGCATAAATCAAAACCTAACTACTTTGTAGCAGATGCAAATTGAAATTATAAAAATCATTACACAATATGAAGCATCTGAAAAATGGGAATAGGAGTAAAATTGAATTGTCTTTGCCCAAAAAAATTTCAAAGCAAAAAAACCTTTTGATGAAAGACATAAACAAGGACAAATTTGTTTAGTTCAGATTTAGAATTATCTGAAAAAACAGTCATATATCCTACCACTTTAATCAGATTTGATAGGGAGAGATCCTTTTTGTGACATGAAGGGGCAAGGGGAATATAATTTAAAGCAACAAAACACCACCACAAGAAAACCTTAAAATCAATGTACATTTTGAGTATTTGAACTTAAAAGCAAGCAAATTCACTTTTTATGCATAACCTATTCAACTTAGCAGACCCTCAATACAAATGCATATCAGTGTGGCACCACCAGTATTGATATTTCATGTAGATGCCAAATTATTTGAAGTATAATACAGGTCAGTCACTAAATGCCAAATGATGAGAAGATGAAAGTAAAATGTGATACAACTCCAATTTAAGGCTTGAATTTATAAGACATGCATCATATATATGGGAAGATAATTGAATAACATAACTTGGTTACACCAGTTCTGGACAGAATGGCATAAAATCAATTGCAAATGCATTTCCTGAAAAAATTGTTATAAAATGCATTTTCTGAAAAAAAAAAAAAATAGCATACATTAGATATTGATACAACGATTATTAAAAAAAAATATTGATGCAACCAGATTTTCTTTGGAAACAGAAGCACATTTGTATCCATAAAATAATTTGAACAAAATTTAATACTAAGAAGACAACAATTTAAGGATAATATCATCCTACAATTACAGGAAACTACCAAGACAAAAACCATTGAATGATTGATAGTGTCAAGCATCTAATCTTTCACACATCTATCTTTCAGACAGAAACCAGATTTAAGTTGGGTAAAGAAGGAAGTTAACATTTTTAGTAACTTATTTATGCAAGTTCATACCTTAGGGTTTCTTGTGTAAACGATTGATGAATGAAGTTCGTCTTCAATGGAGGGTTGTTGTCAACAGTGTCGCTATCGCCGTCTTCAATGAAGTTCGTCTTCAATGGAGGGTTGTTGTCAAAAGTGTCAATATGCCCTAATATGTTTCGTCTTCTTCAAATGGCACTTATTTATAATATAAATTTCACCTCATCCATTAAAATAAATACACAAATTCCACCTCAGCCATTTAAAGTCCAGCAAGGCAAATTTTAACATTTTTTCAACAAAAACTAACAGAGAGGACTAAAATATGTAACGGAGTATAAGTTAGTGGACCATAATGTAACTTTTTTTTCTTAACGGACCAAACCGAAACAATGCCTAAAGTTAGGGGACGAAAAGAGGTATTAAGCCTTTAGAAAAACATTTTAATTGTTCAGTTCAGTGGATATTCCGGAGATGCATCTTCGGAATTGTGGACAACAATTTGAATTTTTCTGTCACCTTTGCATGTCAGGTATTTCTGAAGATTCATCTCTGAAAATATTTGATATAGCTTCTAACTTCATGATCAGTCCCCAATTGTTACCATACTTCATTCTCAACATAAGCCCTCACCCTAAAAACCCTTCATTTTCAATCCATTTTTTCACTTCAAATCTCCATCCTTTTGGTTCAACATATCACTGGGAGCAAATGAAGATGAAATTTCAAGTAAAGATTGTTCTTTTTCCTTTACATTGCTCACATTAATCATGAATTTTGTCTGGAAAAATTTACGCTGTGTCCGAAGATATATCTCTGGAATGTGTATGAACTTGTCCATTCTAGAATATGTTTGTGTTCATTTTTCAGCCCTTCTGCAGTAGTAGATTAATTAATGTTTTGTAATTGTTTTAATTGTTTCAAATAGATATGGTGCACCCCGATGTTTTCCCAAAATAAGTAGTTTCTCCAAACGATGTTTCTCTGAATGTTCAAGGGGTTGTTGTGAAGGCGGTAGATGTTGGCAATGATTTTAATAACAAGCAAGAGTTTGAAAATTTTGATAAAATGCTTGAATGGATTCACATGGAGGCATCTAGACTTGGATTTGGTATGGTTATCGGAAGGTCCGATAATGGCTTGGATAGAAGATACGCCTTTGTGACAATGTTGTGCGAAAGAAGCGGGAGATATTGAACTCATCTCCAAAATCTTAAAAGAGACGACACGGGTAGTAGAAAATGTGAGTGTCCGTTTAAGGTTCGTGGTTACATGTTGGCAAACAAAATTTGGAGATTTAATGTGATATGTGGTTTGCATAACCATGATTTATGTTTAAAATTAGTCTGTCATCTTAGTGTATGTCGGCTTAAGTCAGAAGAGAAGGAATGTATTAGTGACATGACCTTGAATCTTGTTCAACCAAAAAATATACTTGCAACATTGAAATGGAAGCTACCCGACAATATATCAAATATCAAGCAAGTGTATAACATTTGGTACCTCACTAACAAGGCAGTTAGAGGGATAGAATTAAGATGCAACAACTCTTAAAACTGTTGGACGATAACAGTTACGTGTCCCGGTACAGAACGTGCGATGATGGAGTTATGGTTAGATATATTTTTTGGACTCATCCTGATTCGATAAAGTTGTTCAACACGTTTATGACGGTGCTCATACTTGATTCTACCTACAAGACCAATAAGTATAGACTTCCATTATTTGAGATGGTTAGTGTTACCTCAACTGAGAAGACATATTATGTTGGTTTTGCATTTCTTGAGTGTGAAAAAAAGGACAATTTTACCTGGGCATTAGAGGTGTTTCGGTCACTTTTGAAGGATCAAGGTGAGATGCCTAAAGCGATCGTTACAGACTGTGATACCGCATTGATGAATTCGGTTACTAAGGTATTTCCTTTTTCTTATGCATTACTTTGTAAGTATCACATAACAAAGAATGTGAAAAGTCAGGTAAAACCCACAGTAGGGACGAAACCAATAGAGTCCGAAGGTGGAAAATTGAAGGCATGTGTGATTGTGGAAAGTATAACGGATGCATGGAACCGTACAATAAATTCTTCCACAAAAGAACTATATACCAATTCCGTTATTCATTTTCAGAAAGTGTGTGAAAAGTATCCAGATTTGTTAAAATATGTTGAAAACACCATTCTTGATCAGGTGAAGGAGAAGATAGTTTGTGCGTGCACTGATAAAGTTAGACACATTGGAAATACAACTACTAACAAAGTTGAACTGACCTATGCTACTTTGAAAAATTGGTTGGGAAATAGCAAAGGGGATTTGTGTAGAGACTGGGACTCCGTGAACCACATGATTCATAACCAGCATAATGAGATACAAACAACATTTGGATGGAGCATCACGATTTTGGAACACCAATTTAAAGACAACACTTTATATTCTCATTTGGTCGATAACACTTCGCGCGCAAGTTTGAACTATATTTTTCACGAGGCTAAATGAGCTGATAATGTAGGCTCCGATAGCGCAAAGTGTGGTTGCACTATTGTGAAAACATATGGCCTCTTGTGTGCTTGTACTCTTGCTAAAAAGGTGAAACTTGGTGAACTAATAAAAATGGACGAGGTTTGCTCTCATTGGAAAAGACTTAGGTTCGATGATGATGGATGCATCGATGACGGGAAATCAAATATCTCTATTTTGACCGAATGGGAAACGATACAAGAGATTTTTGATGGTCAATGACATCATGAAACTCCACATCAAAGAAGAATTGAGGAAGATTGCTTATCTCGAAACCACTGACATAAAACCGCCTTTTCAACCGCTAAAAATAAAAGGTGCTCCCAAGAAAATGAAGCCTACAACAAATGACAACTCGATTACACGGTCTCCTTCATATTTTGAACACGCTGACAGTTTTTCCCGAGTCACCGACTCCAAAATCTCTAAAAAAGTGTTGTGAACGGAGTCCGCATTAGCAAACCACCTTCAAAGTCGCTTCACTGAAGTCTCCATTCATCGACAAGATGCTGGTTTTTATGCACAAATGTATCGAGCAGATCATCGATGTTGCGGGGACAGTAATTGGAGTTACCGAGCCGTTTCGGCTTTACTCGATAAAGAAGAAGATATTCATGCGTTTGTCCGACATCAACTTATCCAAGAGTTGAAGACACTTAAAGAATCGTACATGCGGTTGTACGAAAATAAAGAAAATTCAATGCGGTTTATGAGTCTCTTAATCCTTGCTTGAGCGGTCCGACACCAGAGTCAAAATGGATGAGCTTCTCGGATATGGGTCACCTAATAGCATGTGCATATGATAGGGTGTGCATTGATCTGACACGCTACGGTTTTTCGAAAACCTTTTTTCCCACTGCGCACCGCACCACCCCAAAATCCAAATGATCGTATCATGTGTATTGGATGGCTTTCAAAATCAAGTCATTTTGTTCAAGTTTACTTGAAACCGTGTTGCCCCATACCATTTACATCACTGGAGTGGACTGCTCATTCAACCGCAAAAGTCGAGACGTGGTCAGATCATTTCATGGAAAGGATGTAAGAATTCGAGATATTGAACAACGTTGAAAAAGAATCGAATGCACAAAAGTCCAAAGGGGTGCCACCTATAGATTTAGCTGGCAACACTTATTTTGATTCGTTTTGATTTCTTATTTAACTGGACAAATAATTGTATATATTTGTATCTCAATATAAATTAAGTGTTACATATTCAATTTTTATTCACATTTGATCTTTATGCATATTTGATTTATATTTGGTCTTAATGTGAGGGTCTGTTATATGGTTTTGTTTTGGAAATGCTTCAGGAGAAGTTTCGATGATACATCTCCGAAAGGTTCTGTTATATGGTTTATTTTTGAAATGGTTCAGGGAAAATTTTGGAGACGCGTCTCCAAAACAAGATAATAGGGTGTGGTTCCAGAGATATATCTCCGGAATCAATATGATAGTTAATGAGTGGTCCATATTGAACTAGATCTTCTATAAATCTAGGTGTTCTTGTGTTATATTTCATACAAACTCAATATGTCTCAAATGTCACAAATAAACATCCACTGGTATGTCGCAAATGTCTTCTACTCAGGCGGCTACACCTGGGAGGACGTTTATGCTCACTGATCTCACCCCCTCGAAGATATCATAGACTAAATCCATTATCTCCTACCTCACGGAGATAAACAAAGGATTGTGAAATTCGAGTACCGTTCACCTTTGGTTGACAATGAAGGGAACATCGTGTTCGGCAAATTTGAGCTCAAGACTCGAGCAGATGTTATGACTATGTGGGATACGTATTTCGGTTTCGAAGAGAAAGTTCCGCTCGAGTTGGAAACGATGCTACAAAAATCGGTCAAAGATATCCTGAAGATGTGCAAGCCTCCACCGGGATATTGAAATGTAATATTTGATTTTCTATTGAAATCATCATTATAATGATCATTTTATGTTATGTATGTCAATTGCATTTTGAAAAGTTCATTTTCTGTTGATGAAATATTCGGGAGCATTTAACTTAGAATCCCCTCAATTAAATCTAATGCTATTTTCATAATTTCCGAAGTGTTTATAGATAAATTTGAGTCAAAAATACAAACGAAATTTCCGATAGTTCATTCAAAAATTTTGATAACAAATTAAATTTTCGACAGTTCATTTTTAAATTATCGGTACGAATTTTTTATTGTCTTTTATAAGTGTTGTAGTTTACCGAAAATTTTGAAAAGTACTATAGTTTACTGAAAATTTCGAAGAAAAAAAGTGTGTTAGTTTGCCGGTAATTTTAAAATTTCCGATAATGTATGAAAAAATTAAAATTTTCAAAAAAAAAAATTCAAAAATTTTGATATTTCTTCAAAAAAAAATATCGAAAATCATTAATTTTTTACCAGAAATTTTGGAAAATTCCGGCAAACGCAATAGAAAATTCCAAAAAAAAATAGTAAGTGCATAAAGGTAATAGCAGTCACAATGTGGGGGTGGCAGGTTTAATTGAGGGGTGACAAGTTAAATACTCAACACTCAATAATACTATCAAAATGGATTAAAATGACACATATTATAATCAATCTAGAATCCATAATACTATCAAAATGACAAATTACAAACCATAATACTATCGATAATTTATAATATAACTACTATTAAATACTACTGGGTATATCTGACCCTCGTGTTTTCTCTCTGCCTCTTATACTAAAATGTCGTATGTGCCTCATATAGAATGACATTATAGTGGCTCTCCCAAAAATGTCTTCTGAAAAGTCTCATATATATATATATACCTCGCGCTCGCAATGGTCTCTATATGACGACATGTTGGTAAAACATTAACGACATGATCTGCTCTAGCATGATTCTCCTCCAATATTTTCTTATGAGATGACCTAGGTTGACTTTCGTGAGCATCTGGTGTCATGTAATGATGTGACACTCTTAAATACCATTGAATGTAGCTGGATGCATTATTTCATTGTTGATGAGTTAGCAAACTTTGTGTTTCCTCTGGTACCGTATGATTATAGAAATCATCACATATTGCATCAACGTCTCTGTAGACCATATCGGAAGGAGTAGACACGAATAGGTCCCTTGGAATATTCCGCATGAACCCGAATTGGCGCATGACTCGCTCAGGTAGATGTGGATACATCAGGTGTAACCCACGAGCCAACCATCAAAAGTAGAAAGTTATGTCATTAAAGGGACGTGTCTGACAGTGATCGTCATACGGTGTGTGATGTATGTCATCTACTGCAGTGCAGACAAGAAACACTCTTAAAGGCTCGGTCTCCTGGTTCCCTCTGAGCGGGACAAATGTGCAAGCATGTGGCTGATCCTCATAGTAGTCATCAACAATGACGAATCAATGATGCATGAAAAGTGTTGGAGGATTCATGCCTGCAAATAATACATGTGAAATATTAGTAACGGCGTAGAATAAGTGTTATGAAAAATGGTACAATATTGGTAAAGATGCAAATATATTACCGTAAACAACATGTTGTTTGTTGTCATTTATCTGATCTTCCAAGGACAACCTATGGCTAACTTCGAGTATCGGTAAACCAAACAAGCAGCCCCCATATGTACTCATGAATTCGGTCAAAGTCAATGAAGTATCTAAGGTAAACCACACCGACGTAATAAGCACTTTTGTCCACAAATATGGACGTAGAAACCAAATACATGGGGTATGAGATCAGTGTACATGCTCTTACTCATGAATTCGGCCGAATTCAATGAAGTATCTAAGGTAAACCACATCAACGTAATAAGAACTTTTGTCCACAAATATGAACGTGTTAACCAAATACATGCGGTATGACCACAATGTGCATGCTCTATGAAGCATAACCTGTGTACCATCACCATCGACCTCCATACTGCATCCAGGTGGTGAATATACAAGTTCTTTAGAAATGAAAATCTAACATGACACCCTATAGTGTCTTCCAACTCCTTTAGGACATCTAATGGGTCAACTCCCAAATAGGTCACCATCATCTTCAGTGCTTCAGGTCTGGTCATTCTAAAGTGGTCTAATAATATTCCCATGATTTGAAGATGTAGCAGGGATGGCACATCATCCAATGTGATAGACATCTCACCATGCGGAAGATGAAAAGAGGAAGTCTCTGAGTTCCATTTCTCAATGAAAGCTGACACCATACCATTGTTAATAATAATATAACTAGGCATGCATAAATCTCGTGGACCCGATAGTTGCATGGAATCATGAAACCATTCTTCCTCAGGCTACTACAGCCTCACAATCTTCCTACCATTGTTGATGCATTTTAAAGCATTACGGTACTACAAAAAATAAATGTCATCATCATCAAAAAGTTTGAACATTATAACACATGTGTTTTTAAGAATAAATACAAATAAATTTTACCTCTCTGTCCCACACATGCCTAGCAGCATGATTTGCAAACAGAGGCAGTAGTGAAGTGTCATACGGGTTTGCTTCAAATTCTTCAAGAACAACAACAACGACAGCAGGTGCATCAACATGGACTGGTGGGGCTTCCGGAGACATCTGAACTTTAAAAATTGACGCTTATGCATCAAATGAACTAGCATCAACCAGTGGTCATGAGGCTCGGGTTTTCTCCTTGTAAAAAATGCATGTTGGGACACTTTATCGTGCCTCAGTCATTCTTGGTTGTCATTTAATTTAACCTATAATTAAATAAGACAAAGCAGACAAGATCAAACCCAAATGACAAAGTCAAACAATGCAACTAAAGCAAAAAAAAATTCAAACAATTCAGGAAAAATACGAAAGTGTACTTCCATATTCAGGAAAATCCAATTCAGAGAAAATATGGAAGTGTACACTTCCGCATTTTCCTAAAACACATAAATGGCAGAAAACACATAAATACCTTATGCCCTATGCTTCAAATGTCAATGCATGTCTCATTATACTATGTATTATGAGTATAATTACAACATAATGTACCTTAAACAAATTATTTAATAATGAATGCATCATAAATATATAAAAAAATTGGGAAATGAAAAAACTTATCAAATGTGAAAATTTAAACTTCTTGGATTGAATAGACTTGAGTGGTGATTGATAAACCTCTTGGATTAGGTGTAATGCAGTAGAATCTTTGAGCAAGGTTTACATTTTGGATTTGGGGATTCTCACGCACACCTTTTTCTTTAGCTTAGAGGATGTTTTGCTAGAAATGAGGAAAGGGGGGTATGTTGCGCATTAGACTTAAAACTTGTTTGAAGGTATATTTTAGTATTTGTTTACAGGGATGCATCTTCGTACTAATTTTTGAAAAAATGGGGATGTGACTCACTTACGAGTGGATGTGATATAGACGTGGTGCGTCTGGAAATGTGTTTTCATGTGACAAGGGCATTTTTTATTTTTCACAAGGGTGCGTGAGCACCACTAAGGGTGCCAAAAGTAACCCCTGAAATGGAATGGAATATGATGGAATGGAGTAGAGCGAAGCGAAATAGAGCATAGGTTTCATTCCATTATTTGTGTATTTTTTATAATTTGACGGAAATAAATTGAACAAATTAGTTAATTTTATTGCATACACCCTAAATCGGATGGAATGAAAACTGAATGATTTGGTGGAATATGAGGGAATGGATTCCATCATGTTCCATTTTGCTCCATCCATTATTTGCAAATCCAAACAATAAAATCTCATTATTTACCACTCCAATCCATTTCATTTCATCCCATACTACCAATTCAAACATCCCTTAAGGGAGAGAAGTTTTACCCAAGAATATGAATTGAGTTACTTATATTAATATATAATTAAGAATGTAAGATTATTGAGCTTACTATTATAATTATTATTAGTAATGATATGATAAATATTTATACAAAGAAGATAATTAAGATCACAAGAAACAAACATTTAGATCACAAGAAGTATAAAATAAATGTTATAAATAACACAACAATCTAAGAAGTTATAACATTAAAATAAATGTAGATTAAAACATTCCAATTGCCTTTCTCATACTGAAGTGCAATGATTTTAATTCCTAACTTGAACAAAATGATTACAAATGGCAGTTGATCCAATGGCTTTATCAATATGTATCTTAATTGTGCAAAACTTGGTATAGGCATTAGTTGAAGCATTTTTGCAGTAAGTTTCTCCCTAACTACATGACACTCAATTTGTATATGTTTTGTTTTTTCATGGAAAAATGCATTTGTTTGAATGTGTCGCTTAGTCTGGTTGTCGTAGTATAGAACAAGAGGAGTAATAAAAAGACACATTCATATTAGTTAACAAGCAGGTTAACCATTATAATTCACATATTATGGAATTTATGGCCATGTATTCAATATATGAAGATGACTTATATATTATGAGATGCTTCTTTGGCTTCCAAGAGATGAGTGAATCAAAAAAAAAATGCAAAAATCAATTATAGATGGTCTCATCTTAATGCAAGAAGCCTAATCAGAGACATTAAATGTCTTGAGTTAAAGTTTAGAATAAGAAGGAAAGAATAACCCATGAGATGGTGATTGCTTAATGTATCTTAGCACATAATTTGTAGCCTACATGTGAACAATTGATGGTGAGGAAGTGAATTTCTTGGCATACTCCACATTTGTCACTGGGTGTGCATCCAGAGGACTTGGCTCTTAGTATGAGAATTTGGTATCCTTAAGAGCTTCCTGAGGTGAGGTATGCCCAGCCTGGCTAGTGGGATTTTCTTTCATAGTAAGGCCTTCGTTCCTGTTAGGCACCAGAATTTGTATAGGCTAAGGATGGGAATGGTCATCAGCTTATGGTGGACTATACCCAGGAGGAAGACTGCATTCTGGGAATTGATTGGTCTTCTCAGGTTGTAGGTTTGAAGTAGAGCTGAGTGGTGGAGCGACCTTCTCAGCATTCAAAGTTAGTTAAAGGTCGTCCTCTCTCCTTATCATAACTAACATGGCGTCCAAAAGTTGGTCCATCTTGCCCTTCATTTCATCAACATATTCTCTTAATGCAACTTGAGTTTGCTCTAATTGGTCCATGATCCTTCAACACTTGTCTCATGTTTCATAAGAGTGTTAGGGAATTAGCTTGAATGGCTAACTGTTCGAGTATTGCTGAGGATGGAAAAAATATGATTAGTTTTTTGAAACACGTGCATGCATGCTGATGAATGCGGATGCATGAGTTTTTTTATATGCTACAATATTTTCTATGGAAATGCAAAGTCATGTTATGTATATTAGGTTTATGGTTAATGTGACGAATAATCAAGGTATGATTTCTCAAGGTAGAAGGATTTTAGGTGATATTTAACCAATAATATCCACATGGGTAGGCTCTAGGGTTTAAAAAGGTTCATAGAGTCATGGATCCAATTTGAAAATATTATCGCCATAATGAATATGCATTAGACAATAATACCCTCAAGAGGATCTATTCTAGGTGAGGTTTTTGTGTCAACTAAGCGAGACATACGTCAAGAAGGCCAACACTACGCAACCATCGACTCCAAGGTTCTAGACACAGATCCTAGTGTCACAGATCATTTTTTGAGTATATCAACGCCATAATGAATATTTATTAGACAACAATACCCTTAAGAAGATATATTATGAGTGAGGTTTTCATGTCAACCAAATAAGACATACGTCAAAACGACTAACACTACACAACCATCAGTCCTAACAACAAGTTTTAGGGTTCTAGACAAGAAATTCCTTAGAGCCACATATCCTATTTGAAAAAATTGATGCCATAATGAATACTCATTAGACAATAATACCTCAAAAAGGATATAGTCTAGGCGGGGTCTCCGTGTCAACTAAGTGAGACATATGTCAAGAAGGCCAACACTACATAACCATCATTTTAAACTTAGGTTTTTTCTTAAAGCTCGGGTATAGAGCCTTACTCACAATGCAAACAACCAGAAAATCCCATTCACATGAAGATTAGCGGTGAAGGCTTTGCTCTCTATTTCAAGGAATCTAGTATTGTAAGAACTTGAGCATCCTATTTTAAGGACATCCCTACTTGGTTGGCGGATATAAATCTCAAATCTTCACTTCCTTCTGACTCAGGAAACAACACAGTTTTATCAAAACAATTTAAGTAAATATGGTTGAATGATAACTAGTTCATCCTCAAAATAATGCCTAGTTGACTTAGGAGTAAACAAACTAAGTGAACTCTAAGATATTTACCATAAATAGATAAGGGCAATGACCATATTACATTTCATAAGAGACGCATCTAGGTTAAACTTGTTAACACAATCATGTGATATGAACGAATGTGTCACTCCCATTTTTATGATAGTAATTAAGGAAATATCATTTATGAAACATGTACCCTAAATGAAATTACTTGATCTTGAGGCTTTAACACCACTAAGAGCAAAGCCTTTTCGATGGGCACGAGTGCGCTGACCTACGTCGGATTCTTTCTTCGGCTTCTGGCAGTAGGTGCTCATGTGACCCTACTCCCCATAATTAAAACATGTTGGAGCTATATTCTTGCATTCATAGACATGATGATCTATTTTTTCACACCTTCCATGCCTCGGAGGAAAATGAGCACCTCCTTCGCTATTTCCATTCTCGGTTGCAGCTTTTTGATTTCCCTTGGAACTTGGATTTGAATACAACTTGCCACAATTATGATTAGAAAATCTCTTCTCATTCGCACTCTTATAATGGTTAGATCTTGCTCTGATCTATTCATCATAAATTATGCACTTGTTAACCAACACAAAGAAGCGACGAATCTTCTGATATTCAATAAACTGTTTGATCTCGGGCGCATACCATTTTCAAACTTTACACACTTGGAACCTTCAACATCCACACAATTATAGTGAGGACAATACCTGTATAGCTATTCAAACATGGTTGCATAGTCAGCCACAAACATGCTACCCTGTTTCAGCTCTAAGAATTCAATCTCCTTACGGTTATGAACATCAGTTGGAAAATACTTGTCTAAAAACCATTTCTTAAAATTGTTCCAAGTAATAGAAGTGCCAGCAGCCTCCGATCTTTGATGGGTATTCTCCCACCAATGCTCAACTTCTTCAAACAACATGTGAGGTCCAAACAACACCTTCTGAGCATCAGTACATGTCATAACTTTGAAATTTTTCTCAATCTCTTTAATCCATGTCTGGGAACCTTCATGATCATATCTTCCCTTAAATGTATGCGTGTTATTCTTTTGGAATTTTCCCAATCTACGAAACTCACTAGCTCCCCGATTCTGATTTTGATTACCTTGTTGATTAGCTATAAAAGCTTCATTAGATTGGGCCATCACGTAAGCCATTTCCTTGAGAGAATTAGAAGTCGCACGATCGTTTATGCCATCCATTTCTTCCTGCATAACCAGCCATAAACGAGTAAACCAATTGCAACAGAAAAATAAATAGTGGTTATGGGACAAACAACGCGGACAGGGTTATTGCCCATGTCGTGTGCGAGGGTATTATATACTCATAAAACTCAAGGCCAGGTGGACCGATCTACTCTGATACCAATTATGTAACACCTTAAATCCTGATATTAGTCTATAAAATATTATGGAAAATATTAAGATATGATAAGGGTGTCACATTAACAAAACATTAAACTTTCACTCCAAAGGTGGAAAACTAAATTTCAAACATAGAATGAGAAATCAATTTAAAACAACTTATAAGACATAGAAAAGTATTCCCAACCTGATGTTACAATATCAGAGCAAAATCCGGATTATACTAATAGCTGACATGATTTGACGAAAACATAAAATAAAAGCAAAACAAGTGAAGAGGACAATTATGCCATCCTCCATAAAACAACAACATCACTCCTTAGTCTCGACTTGGGAATTATCTACATAATATATGTAACGCCCCGTTTTATTTTAATTATTATTCATAATTATATTCATGTGTTGATATGTATAATTATGTGACTATGCGTATTTTGTGATGTTTTGGGTACCCTTGGTGGGGGTAGTAGCCTTAAGAATAAGATTTCAAGGTGTTAAGGGTGTGTGAGCAAAAGTGTAGAACTTGGTCGTGTGAGGAGTATAGCTAATTATTTAAATTAGTTACTACTTATTTAATTAAATAATAGGAGGATATTATTATTTAAATGGGTATTTAGTTTATTACTGTTGTTATTATTTTAAATAGTTGGGTTAAATAATAATAATATAATAATATAATAAAATAAGAAATAAGGGAAATAGGGAGAAAGTGGTTTTACGTGAAAACAAGAGAGAAAGAGAGAAGAGGAGCTAGGGCAAAGGAGAAGAAAAGGGAGAACCTCCATTACTAAGGTTGAAGTTTTTGGCAAACCTCTAAGGTAAGGGTGGGGTTCTAACTATCTAAGGGTTACCATGATGATTGGTGGGTAGTTTCTAACATGTAGGGTTTTGAATTTTCTTCTCTTTGTTCATGAATGTGATGGTTTTGATGAGTGATTGATTCTTGATAATTCAATGGATTGTATATTTTTGTGTTGATTTTTGTTGAAAATTATGTCTTGTGTGATTGCTGTTGTTGAATTCGTTGGATTGAGAGGCGTATGTTGTAAAAATGGAGTGTTGTACGTGTAATTCGCGTGTCAGAATCGGAACAATGTTATGAACGATTTTGAAAAGGAAAACTTGAGTTTTTAAACTTTTGAAAAATGTATTTCTGCTTTGAAAAGTGTTTGGGACGAATTCAAAAAAAAAACTGGTTTTGAAACAACTTAAAAATAAGTTCTGGTGTAAAAATATAGCAGAAAAGTGCTTCTGTAAGTGAGGTAACCGGTTACATGGTTGAGGTAACCGGTTACATAGAAAACGTGTTTTTTTGGGTATTTTGGGTGATGTAACCATTTACATGGTTGAGGTAACCGATTACATCGAAGAAAAATTGGGTAATTCTGCAACTGGGACTGATGTAACTGGTTACATGGTAAGGTAACCCGTTACATCGCTGTGTCGGAAAATTTTGGAAAACTTTGAAAATTCATAACTTGAGTTCCGGGTGTCCGATTCGCGTGCTGTTTGAAGCGTTGGAAAGCTAACGCAACGAACTTTCTTATAAAAATGGGTTATGGTCCAGAAGTGGATTATTTTTCTGTGTGGTGGCTTAAATGAAATTGTAGTGTTTATGTTGTGATGTGATAGAATCCGAAATATATCGTTGTTGATTGTTATGCTGTAAGTTGTCGTTGATGATGTTGTTGAGCTGTTATAGCATTGTTGTTGCATGGTAATCAATATTGGTGTAGTATAATGATTAAGATGAATATCATTGTATATTGTATTATATGTTGTTGTTGATATGCATATCATGTTGCATAAGTTGTATGATAAATCGTGTGCCCATGTGGGGTGTGAGCGCCTTATCTGGATTCCTTGAAATAGAATCATGTTGTTGTTGTTGAGGTAATCGTGTTCCCATGTGGGGTATGAGCGATTACGGGTGTTCGTGTGCCCATGTGGGGTGTGAGCGATCACGGATGTCGTGTGCCCATGTGGAGTGTGAGCGACTTATATTGAAATTCCGACAGGAATTATGATCATAAAAAAGGGATCGAAATGGTACCACATGCATTGAGTCAAAGTTGTGAGTCTCATTGCATTTCATTGTAGTTGTGATCTTTGTGTGTTTTGTTGATGGGATATTGACTGCGTGGATGTATGTATTGAATGGGTGACTTATGCATGAAATGAATTGTCCTTGCTAATTATCATGTTTTCCTTTATCTAGTTATGATAGCTCACCCCTTCTGTTTGAATGTTGTCTCTCCGTGGGTAACGTGCAGATAATTAGCAGTAGGAGATCTGATGTGAGTGAAAGATGGAGTCTTCCATTTATGTTTTTAGTGTCGGCGTCTGCTCTGATATATAACACTGGGGTTTTTTTGGAACGCTTTTATGAGTATTTGTTTTGTTGAGAATTATTTAATTTTCTTTAAGATTGATGTTGACCATGTTTCTTTAATTAGGTTATGTTTTATTACTAATGTGACGAAGCTTTTCCGCTGCTTTAATAAAGATGGACTTTAGACATGATTTTACTATTCACAATTAATAAATTTCAAATTATATGTGTTACATGTCGTATGTATGAGCAAGTGTTTACTTGAAAGTAGCATCCTAAATGCCATATGTTTTATTTTACTCTAGTATTTTATCATAATTTCACGCGGGGGTTTTAGGGTGTTACATAGTGGTATCAGAGCAGGTCGGTCGGTCCGGCCAGGTTATTTAATTATGTTGTTCCCTAGTATACGACATGTGTGTGAAAATACTGTCGATGCTTGTTTTATTTTCCATCTGCAGGTTTGGGAATGAAACAAGTGGGGGAGAAGCGTCTGATTCTCTTGGATATTCCAGTTGCTGAGAGATTGGATATCATGTTACTGCATGGGGGAGTGCAAAGTTGGATTGCTCATCTGTTTGAGAATGGTGTGGCGATGTTTTGGCTAGAGATTGGTCAGTGATGTGTGGAATATCCTGACGTGTTTCCTAAGGATGGGAACAGTTTGTCTTCAGTTGGAACAAGATGATGTTATTCTTGGGACGGATTGGTAGGAGTTAAACCTTGTGTTTACCAATCGTTTGGATGAGTAGTGTAGCGTGTTGCTGATTTCAAGGGTGCAGGAGTTGTGAGAGTTACATTGTTTTCGAAACTGAAGGAAATACGGAGAGAATGCTCATGTTAACTAAAGTTTTCTGCCTTAGGTAGCTTTGTGCACAAGATGCAAGGAACGCTATTATAGTTTGGTGAAATGGTTTATGACTCATCATGATTGTCGACTGTCTATTGCCAAATTGAGGAACTGATCGCCCTTAATCTCTTGTTGATAGTAGACGGGGTCATGTTGGATGGAATAGACGTATCCTGCCAGCTTAGATGGTGTGAACAGTGAGTTGTTGAAGTTAAGCCAAGTGCTTACAGATTGTTTTGATGAGTCGATGCATATTCTTATATCTGAAGATGAGGAGAATTTGAGTTTCTTGTCCGTCGATCGAGTTAGGATGTCTCTGAAGGAGAACAGACAGGTACGGTTGATGGTTGCTTCTCAGGGAGTAGAGAGAGATGTGACAACTAGAGTTATGCCAACAATGTGTAATTTTTTGATGTTTTCCATAAGATATCTGTGACTTGCTTAGAGAGTGAACTTAAATTCGACGAAGGTGAAGAGGCGAGGTTTATAACTGCTGAGTAAGTATAAGAACTCTTGGGAGATGAGGCTCATATGTTTTCCATGTTGCGATGATAGTGTTGTGGAAATAGGCAGTAAAGCCATAATGATGGGTTGCCAGTTGTGCGTGATTTCTAGATGTATTTCTGGATGAAATATTAGATGTGCCGTTAGAGAGGGAGGTGGAGTTCTCTATTGATATTGTCCCTGGTACCGGACGTTTCTATGGCACCATACAGGATGTCAACGTTAGAATTAGCAGAACTGAAATAGCAGTTAGAAGATTTGCTAGGAAAGAAATTTGTGAGACCAAGTATATCGCCTTGGGGAGCTCCGGTGTTGTTAGTGAAGAAAAAGATGGTGGTATGAGGTTGTGTATACTTTACAGACAGTTGAATAATGTGACGATTAAGAAAAAGTATCTGCTTCCAAGAATAGATGACTTGATGGATTAGTTAGTGGGTGCACGTGTGTTTAGTAAGATTGACTTAAGGTCGGAATATCATTAGATTCGAGTGAAGGATGAGGATATTAAGAAGACAGCTTTCAGGAGTCAGGATGGAAATTATGAGTATTTGGTGATGTCGTTCATAGTTTCTAATGCACCTAGAGTGTTTATGGAGTATATGAATCAAATCTTCCATACTTACTTGGATCAGCTCGTTGTAATTTTCATTGATGATATTCTGATTTATTCTAAATCAGAAGAGGAGCATGCTGAGCATTTGGGAATTGTGTTGCAAGTGCTGAAAGAGAAGAAGTTTTATGCGAAGTTGTCGAAGTGCGAATTCTAGTTGAAAGAAGTGAGTTTTCTTGATCATGCCATTTCAGGTGATGGTATTGTTGTGGATCCATCCAAAGTAGATGCAGTTCTACAGTGGGAGGCTCTGAAGTCAGTTGAGATTAGAAGCTTTTTGGGCTTGGCTGGTTATTACCGTAGATTTATAGAAGGCTTTTCTAATTTGGCACTTCCGTTGACCCAGTTGACTTGCAAAGGTAAAACGTTTGTGTGGGATGTTCACTGTGAGAAGAGTTTCATTGAGCTGAAGAAGAGATTGACTACAACTCCAGCTTTGATTCTACCTGAACCAGATGAACTGTTTGTGGTGTATTACGACTCTTCTTTGATGGGTTTAGGTGGTGTGTTAATGCAAGATGGCAAGGTTGTGGCTTATGCTTCACGACAATTAAGAGTCCATGAGAGGAATTATCCTACTCATGATTTGGAATTAGCTGCAGTGGTATTTGTATTAAAGATTTGGAGGCATTATCTTTATGGTTCCATATTTGAATTATATAGTGACCACAAGAGCTTGAGGTATTTGTTTGATCAGAAGAAGTTGAATATAAGACAAAGAAGGTGGTTAGAATTCTTAAAGTATTATAATTTCGGCTTGAACTATCATCCCGGTAAAGCTAATGTCGTGGCTGAT
The DNA here is from genome assembly GCA_022829125.1 of Lathyrus tuberosus. Classification (NCBI taxonomy): domain Eukaryota; kingdom Viridiplantae; phylum Streptophyta; class Magnoliopsida; order Fabales; family Fabaceae; genus Lathyrus; species Lathyrus tuberosus. The sequence goes on from JALAZF010000372.1 coordinate 2,577,634, forward strand.
GCTTTGAGTCGGAAGACCTTGCATATGTCTGCTATGATGGTTAAAGAGTTGGAATTGATTGAGCAGTTCAGAGATATGAGCTTAGTTTACGAACAGACACCGCATAGTGTGATGTTGGGTATGCTGAAGATCAACAATGAATTTCTTAATAATATCAGAGAGAGTCAGAAGTTGGATGTGAAACTGGTGGATTTGATGATTGGAAATGAACAGGAAGGAAGTAATGAATTCAGAGTGGATGAACAAGGTGTGTTGAGATTCTGTGATAGGATCTGTATTCCTGATGATTCTGAGTTGAAAAGAATGATTCTAGAAGAAAGTCATAGGAGTAGCTTGAGTATCCATCCAGGAGCTACAAAGATGTATCAAGACTTGAAGAAGATATTTTGGTGGCCTGGATTGAAGCGTGATGTGGCTAAGTTTGTGTATGCTTGTTTAACTTGTCAGAAGTCGAAGGTGGAACATCAGAAACCTGCTGGTTTGATGCAACCGTTAGATATTCTAGAGTGGAAGTGGGACAACATTTCTATGGATTTTGTGCCTAGATTGCCTAATACTCCAAGAGGGCATGATGCCATTTGGGTAGTGGTGGATAGACTGACGAAGTCGGCACATTTTATTCCGATTATATCAATTTTCCTTTGCAGAGGCTGACAGAGATTTATATTCGGGTGATTGTGAAGTTGCATGGAGTTCCGTTGAGTATTGTGTTGGATAGAGATCCAAGGTTCACTTCCAGATTTTGGGAGAGTTTGCAAGAAGCTTTGGGATCGAAACTGAGATTGAGTTCAGCTTATCACCCGCAGATGGATGAATAGACAGAGAGAACTATACAATCTTTGGAGGACTTGTTAAGGGCTTGTGTGCTTAAACAGGGAGGTGTTTGGGATAACCATTTGTCGTTGATTGAGTTCACTTATAATAACAGTTATCATTCTAGTATTGGAATGACGCCTTTTGAATCTTTGTATGGTCGGAGGTGTTGGACGCCTTTGTGTTGGCATGAATCTGGTGAGAGTGTAGTACTTGGACCTGAGATTATTCAGCAGGCTAGTGAAAAGGTGAAGCTGATTTGGGAAAAGATGAAAGCTTCGCAGAGTAGGCAGAAGAGCTACCATGATAAAAGGAGAAAAGATCTTGAGTTTCAAGAGGGAGACCATGTGTTCTTGAGATTCACTTCGGTGACCGGTGTTGGACGTGCATTGAAGTCGATAAAGCTTACTCCTCAGTTTATTGGTCCATATCAGATTTCTGCAAGAGTTGGACCTGTTGCCCACAGAGTGGCGTTTCCACCCAATTTTTCAAATTTGCATGATGTGTTCCATGTTTCATAGCTTCAGAAGTATGTTCTGGATCCGTCACACGTGATTCCGATGGATGATGTAGAAGTAAGGGATAACCTTACGGTTGAGGCTTTACCAATACGAATTGAAGACTGCGAGGTGAAGCAATTGAGAGGTAAAGAGATCACTCTTGTGAAGGTAGTGTGGGGAGGCGCTGCCGGTGGAAATATGACTTGGGAATTAGAGAGCAGGATACAAGATTCGTATCCGGAGTTATTCGTATAAGGTAAATTTTCGAGGACGAAAATATTCTAAGTGGGGGAGAGTTGTAACGCCCCGTTTTATTTTAATTATTATTCGTAATTATATTCGTGTGTTGATATGTATAATTATGTGAATATGCGTATTTTGTGATATTTTGGGTACCCTTGGTGAGGGTAGTAGCCTTAAGAATAAGATTTCAAGGTGTTATGGGTGTGTGAGCAAAAGTGTAGAACTTGGTGGTGTGAGGAGTATAGCTAATTATTTAAATTAGTTATTAGTTATTTAATTAAATAATAGGAGGATATTATTATTTAAATAAGTATTTAGTTTATTATTGTTGTTATTATTTTAAATAGTGTGGTTTAATAATAATAATATAATAATATAATAAAATAAGAAATAAGGGAAATAGGGAGAAAATGGTTTTACATGAAAACAAGAGAGAAAGAGAGAAGAGGAGCTAGGGCAAAGGAGAAGAAGAGGGAGAACCTCAATTGCTAAGGTTGAAGTTTTTGGCGAAACTCTAAGGTAAGGGTGGGGTTCTAACTATCTAAGGGTTGCCATGATGATTGGTGGGTAATTTCTAACATGTAGGGTTTTGAATTTTCTTCTCTTTGTTCATGAATGTGATGGTTTTGATGAGTGATTGATTCTTGATAATTCAATGTATTGTATGTTGTTGTGTTGATTTCTGTTGAAAATTATGTCTTGTGTGATTGTTGTTGTTGAATTCGTTGGATTGAGAGGGGTATGTTGTAAATGTGGAATGGTGTACGTGTAATTCGCGTGTCAGAATCGAAACAATGTTATGAACGATTTTGAAAAGGAAAACTTGAGTTTTTAAACTTCTGAAAAGTGTATTTTTGCTTTGAAAAGTGTTTTGGACAAATTCTAAGAAAAGCTGGTTTTGAAACAACTTAAAAATAAGTTATGGTGTAAAAATATTGCAGAAAAGTGCTTCTGTCAGTGAGGTAACCGGTTACATGGATGAGGTAACCGGTTACATTGAAAACATGTTTTTTTGGGGCATTTTGGGCGATGTAACCGGTTACATGGTTAAGGTAACAGGTTACATAGAAGAAAAAATGGGTAATTCTGCTTCTGGGACTGATGTAACCGGTTACATGGTGAGGTAACCCGTTACATCGCTGTGTCGGAAAATTTTGGAAAACTTCAAAAATTCAAAACTTGAGTTCCGGGTGTCCGATTCGCGTGTCGTTCGAAGTGTTAGAAAGCTAACGCAATGAACTTTCTTATAAAAATGGGTTCTGGTCTAGAAGTGGATTATTTTTCTGTGTGGTGGCTTAAATGAAATTGTAGTTTTTACGTTGTGATGTGATAGAATCCGAAATATATCGTTGTTGATTGTTATGCTGTAAGTTGTCATTGATGATGTTGTTGAGCTGTTATAGCATTGTTGTTGCATGGTGATCAGTATTGATGTGGTATAATGATTAAGATGAATATCATTGTACATTGTATTGTATGTTGTTGTTGATATGCATATCATGTTGCATAAGTTGTATGATAAGTCGTGTGCCCATGTGGGGTGTGAACGCCTTATCTGGATTCCTTGAAATAGAATTGTGTTGTTGTTGTTGAGGTAATTGTGTGCCCATGTGGGGTGTGAGCGATTACGGGTGTTCGTGAGCCCATGTGGGGTGTGAGCGATCACAGATGTCGTGTGCCCATGTGGGGTGTGAGCGATTACGGGTGTTCGTGAGCCCATGTGGGGTGTGAGCGATCACAGATGTCGTGTGCCCATGTGGGGTGTGAGCGACTTATATGGAAATTCTGACGGGAATTATAATCATGAAAAAGGGATCTAAATGGTACCACATGCATTGAGTCAAAGTTGTGAGTCTCTTTGCATTTCATTGTAGTTGTGATCGTCGTGTGTTTTGTTGATGGGATATTGACTGCGTGGATGTATGTATTAAATAGGTGACTTATGTATGAAATGAATTGTCCTTGCTAATTATCATGTTTTCCTTTCTCTCGTTTTGATATCTCACCCCTTCTGTTTGAATGTTGCCTCTCTGTGGGTAACGTGCAGATAATTCGCAGTAGGAGATTTGATGTGAGTGAAAGATGAAGTCTTCCATTTATGCTTTTAGTGTCGGCGTCTGCTCTGGTATGTAACACTAGGGTTTTTTTGGAATGCTTTTATGAGTATTTGTTTTGTTGAGAATTATTTAGTTTTCTTTAAGATTGATGTTGACCATGTTGCTTTAAATAGGTTATGTTTTATTACTAATGTGATTAAGCTTTTCCGCTGCTTTAATAAATATGAACTTCAGACATGATTTTACTATTCACAATTAATAAATTTCAAATTGTACGTGTTACATGTCGTATGTATGAGCATGTGTTTGCTTGAAAGTAGCATCCTAAATGTCGTATGTTTTATTTTACTCTGATATTTTATCATAATTTCACGCGGGGGTTTCAGGGTGTTACAATATACATATGTAGAAACATGGAAACAATAAGGGATGAGAATACATGCCATAAATTAAATGGTGTAAAAACAACAAGGATAGTATACAAAATCCTTTACAGTCAATATAGTTATACAATCGACAAAATTAAATATGCAATGCTTATTTCCTCTACTCCCATGCATGTGGTACCATCACTGGATATCAGAGGTATGTTACTGAGTGACTGACCCTAAACACTGGACCGAAGTCCTAAACATTGGACCGAATTCCTAAACACTGGACCAAAGTCCTAAGCTAACTCAAATATACATGATGCATAATGTTACAAATAAATGCAATTCATCATCTAAACCTCATACGCCATTTATTAATACTGCCGATTACGACTAACATTGGTTCTTGTGAACCTAAACGTATCAAACACTGCTAGTGAGGGATAGCCATTGGTTCGCCTTGAACCTAAACCATCAAAATTCAACACCTCATATTTACGAGGCGGCTATCAATTAAATTGATCATAAACAACATAACACTTTTCCTAACAATTATCACTTAAACAATATGAAATCAGTCGAGAAATAAGAATATGTACAAAAAATTGAATCAACCTTCAAAATCGGTCAAAATAGGGATGACGGTTAGACCGTTACGACATGAAGGCTGTGACCCATTGGTTTTGCTTATCCATCATCGCTGATGAGCATGGAGGAAATAAAACCCGTCAAGAGGAGCCAATGGTGTGGGAAGTCACCCTTCCGGATCGTTGACGCCCGTCAGCCTAGGCAAGTCTCGTGATCTTCTCCGACACAATGACGATCAGACTGTCACCCAGGTGACATTCGTCATCGTTGGCAGAATGCATTTTTTTTTGCGTTTTCTCAACAAAACTAATCCCAAATCCCAATTTTCCAATCCCATGACAGTCTAAAACTCAAAATTCGATACATACAAATATATAAAAAATTTCACACCATAAAGGATACAATTTCAACACATATATCATCAAGTATGCATAATCATTCATCAACTAATCACACACACATATGAACATGAAGACAACACCGACCCTTCAAATTCAACACATAATTATACAAAATTTCCATAGATAATTATACAATAATTTAACACACATAAACATCATAATCACATAAGTTTTGCACAAACCTCACATGATCCAAAGGTAAATAGTCATAAAAGTAAAGGGGTTAAGAGATTCTCCACTATCCCAAAGCTTAAACACCAAATATGGACAACTTCCCTTACCTCGATTAAGCAGAAAAAACTTGAGTTCTTGGTGTTGGAAAATCTTACTTTTTGCACTTAATTTCCTAGGGTTGGCCTCCACTTTCTCCTATTTCCAAAACTGATATGTATGATCAAACTCCCCTCATTCTTACATAAAATAATCATAGTTTATTTTATTCCTACTAATCCCCTTTAATTTTAATTATTCTCCTTTTCTGCATTCTTTATTTTAGTAGTTCACTTTATTGCCTCGTAACCTCTAAATAATCATGTACAATCCTTCAATTTCGTATTATTTTAATATTTTATATTAATAAATTATTAATTCATCTTATCTGTACACTAAATAATAACACATACAAAAATCACAAAGCACGCCGAAAATTGAATAAAACTCTAACTAAATTCTAGGGTGTTATAATTTATGATTCTCTATATGACATGCTTTAACATCAATCCCCTTAGCAATTGATTCTCTTTCATATCTAATAGCTTGGGGGACAGCTTGGCGCTAAGGACCCTATAGTTGCTAGAAAATTCTTCAGAGAAGAGGTGGTAGGAGTTGGTAAACTTGATTGTATCAAAACCAAAGTCACCCCACAAAGAAGACTGAGAAGGAGGAACCTCACCGCCAGGAGATTTTTGAACATATGCCTCCTCTGAGAGGGCAGGCATAACAACTCCTCTCATACAGCCATGGAGGGATCCTCCTCATGTTTTTTAGCTTTGGCAATGGATGAGTCAGGAAACTAACTTTCATCCTACCTTTTTTGCTTCCTTGATTATAAAACCCTCAGGATGACTCTCTGAGGGCTACCAGTTTCCCCACGGGCAGCTCGAAGTTTATCCGATCTCTTCTTCCGCTCCTTTAAGGAAATTTTTTCCATCTGACCTGCAAGGCAATATACAAAGGTCACACACCACTAAAGAATACTTATAAAAGCACTAAAATATTTAAGCTTATTCAGGTATTTATCAAGGGAATCACCTCTTTCCTGCCACTGCTTGATCGTTGTACGAGACTCCATGACCTCAAACCTCTCAAGAAGGCGAATAATCTTGGTATCCCTGGAGATGAGATACTTATAGTCATACCCGATAATCGCTACAGGGTTGTTCGTCCAGGCCAGAGGGAAGAGAAAGGTGCCATCCTACTCTACGGTGGGGGTAACCCAATTGTCTCTTTGTTTCCTGGGAACATATAAGACAAAAAAAATCAATAGGACCATCATAATTGCTACTAGGAGTACTATAGCCCTTGATCCCACAAGCACTAAAAGATCTACGCCAGATTAGAGTCCTAGAAAAAACCTTTTATCTAAATCCTTAACCACTGCTATTACAAAAGGGAAGGAGATATGGAATAAATACCTGAAAGAAATTAGAATGCAAGAAAAATCAATGAAAGCTTAAGAAGACTGTTTAATTATGGGAAACGCCTCCAAGCTGCGAGACCCAATAGAAAGAAATGAAAAGTTTAAAACATTTCTCCCTTTGTAAGCCATTGTGCTTGAAGGACTGTATAGTGATATACTAATAAAGACCCACAAAAGGGGTGGCATGATGCCTATCCACATCAGACGCCCTCCCTAGAGTATGTCGCCTAAGCCTTACCCCTACACAGTAGGTAGCTTACCTTAAGAGGAAACATGGATTATGACACATATATTGCATATAACTGCATGTGTAAGAAGTCTTGGCCACAATTCCCTTAGAAGTGGGTAGTCAATAGCCCCTTAGTCAAAGTGGAATGATTATTACTTTTCAGAGTCCCAAGTCCAAGTCCAATAAGTCCCTATAAATACCTCAACTCTAGGGTTAACGAAGATATTTTGAATAAACACAAATACCCTAGAGAATACATAAATTCTCACCTCACATGAGCTTATTTTCTCCTTACAAAAAAAACACCGAATAGAACTTCTCACAACCGTGAATTTGCCCTAAATCACCACAAATCCTTAAAATCTCTGACCACCAAAAAATTATATATATATATAACTTATTAAATAAAAATTATGTTTTACTTAAAACATATATTTTTAATCCTTGTTATATATATTCTACAAAATAGTTCTTTAAATACATATTATAATAATATTCTACAAAACTAGTTCTTTAAATATATATTATAATAAGAGAAATGCTGATGAGTGTTCCGGAGATACTTAAGAATTTAAATGGTATGTTTTGTTTGAAAATACTTATATTAAATGTGTTGAAATTTAAAATAATTGATTTTTTAAAAGAATAAATTGTATGCTATTTTTTTATAAAAAACATATATTCAATGCAATGTTTTCTTTATTTAAAATCTTTAAAGACTCCTGTAATAATATTCTACAAAACTAGTTCTTTAAATATATATTATAATAATTTGAAAAGACTTTTATTTAAATATTTAAAATTGAATTTTTAATATCTTCCCAATTTATATAAGAAAGATTCAGTTAGATTTGGATGAGTGACACTAAAATATGATATAGACAAGAGTGAAAAAGATGATACAAGTTATATAGTTAAAGTAGAAAAAAATACTATAAATTTATAATTTATTATAAATAAATGTCCAAATAATTTGTCAATGCAAATAGGTGTAACATAAGTATATGTTTTACGCTTAATTTGACATTTTACCTATTTAAAAGATGTGAGTATTTTCAATATCGGGAATATTGTGATCGATTGTATTGTTTTGTTTTGGCTCAATAAAAAAAGAGTATTTTAGAGATTTTAATTTTTAAACAAAAAAAATGATAGTGAATCACAAATCGATATATTATTTCTTGCTTCTTAAAATATATAAACTATTATAAATAAAAAATAGGATGTATACTTTTACTTTAAAAAACAAAAGAAAAAAAATCTATTTTTTTATTTGCTCAACTTGTGACTTGATTACTAACTATAACCAAATGTTTTAAATCTATTCACAAAAATATAATTACAATATCTTGACTTACGTATACAAATATGATCGGAGGTGATCAGACTGAATCGTCGTGCCTTCCCGTAGGACAAGTGATGATGCTTGTAGGAGAGGATGGGCGTGTACCTGCAAGGTACTCCAATGCCAAAGTGAGTTTGGGCTAGAGAGAAAGCAAGTACGCAAGTAAGATTTCAAGTAATCGATATTGAATACCTGACCCTCTCGAATGAGAGGGTATTTATAGAAGAACCCACAGCGCGGGGCCAAGGTCTCTCATGTGGCCAAAACACTTGGTCGACCAATGAGAGACTGCCAGGTGGAGGGCAAGGCGTGTGACCCTTTGACCTGGTCCAACTGTCTCCGTGAGATCCAGGGAGATAGTTGGTCACGTGAACTGTTAAGCGAGTGAGAGGGACATGCCCAACGGCTAGTTTCTGTCCAACGACTAGTTTCTGCCTAACGGCTAGTTCTTGGTTATTGGGTCTGGCCAATGGCTGGATTGGATTGGGCCTTGCCCTTTTGGGGGCACAGCGCCTGCCCAGTCCAGAACAGGAGCCCCCCAAATCATTGCTCTGGTGAAAAGTGAGGACTTAAGGTAGCCATGTGAACAGTTATCTTTGGATAGCGTTCGGGGACAAGCCCTTCGCCTTCGCCAATACAGAGGTGGTCGGCGCTGATGTTTTGATCTGCCCGACCAGCCGTTGGTGCTCGGGGAGCATATTTGTGAAAAGGTTATTTTTTATGTCGGGGATCTTGGACGAAGACGTGAGGTGAGTGTGTCGGCGAGGAGATGTGTCCGCGGGATATCAAGAGACTTGGAGCATATAACGTTTACTCTTGGGAATGCCAAACAACGATTCTTTTTTTACACGTGGTGGTCATGCAGCCCCTGTCAGACCTAGAGCCGCCTAGGCTAATGATGGCCTTTGTGCTTCCCAACGAGCAAATTCTTATAAAAGGAGGGAGAAGGAGTTCATTTGTACACTTCACACAAATTTTTTCTCTCACCTCTTTTGCTCTGCAATCCGTCCTCTCGCCGAAGTTCCTCTTCCCCGCCGTCGATCTTCATCGTCTTCGTCCATACCTTCATCTCCAATCCTTCATTCCCAAGTAATTTGTTCATCTTTTCTGCATTTCTAATGGTGTTCTTCATTTTCTGGGTGTTCCTCATGAATTCTCTGGAGACTCATGAGTTCTCCTGTCGAAGATTCATGTGTTCTTAGATGAACACGCGAGTTTCTGGAAATTTATGAAGAACATAGAATGAACATTGGATTTCTTTGGTGTAGATTCTCCTAGATTCTGGTTAGGATTAGTTTTAGGTTTGTAGTCGGGCACTAGGCATGTTCGACGCGAAGCTCTGGCTTTGCGCGATGAGCTCGCTTTGTTGAGAGCTCAAGTTCTTTTGTTAAGTCGCGGAAACTCATCCCCATCATAGGGGGACAATGTCGTCATCGTGTTAAGTCGCGGTCAAAGTGGGCTCGAGGTTGTCCTCGACTTCTTCCTCGCCCTTTCACTTGACTAGTGGTGGAAGGGTGGATTTGAACTTAGTCGTCGAATTCACTTTTTCTTCCTCTATTTTTCAGGTGAAAATGGCTGATCCTCGTGAAGAAGTCGTGCCCGATGCCCAGGCCGCACAAGAGGAGGCGGAGCAGGCCGTCGAATATGCTAACATCCAGGTCGCGAGGGGGGATCTTAAATGGATTGCCCATGAACCGCTGTCGACAAAGTCGACGTTTACTGAAGAGGAGGTTCGGGAGTTCCCCTACCTGGAAGATCGGGCCGAGGATGTGCCAGTGCAATGGAGGGCCATCTGTCCGACCGAAAATGACAGGATCTGCTCGATCTACCTGGGGATGTGGTTCCCCATGTATGAGTTTGCCTCTGTGGAGGCTAAGTTTCGGCTGCCTTTCACCGACTTCCATGAGGCCCTCTTTCATCACTTGGAGTTGTGCCCCGCTCAGCTCCATCCAAATGCACTAGCGTTCATACGTGCTTTCGAGCTAGTGTGTAACTTCTTATATGTCGGGGCGACCGTAGATCTTTTCTTCTGCATCTTCAAACTCCAGCGAAGCACTACGGGCTCGAAGCAAAGCTGGGTGTCCTTTAAACAGCAGAGCAGGCTCTTCTGGCCGTACTCAGAGTCTGTTCGGCACTTCAAGGACAAGTTCCTGTTTGTGAAGCCGGTCTCTGAAGCGGCCAAAAGGTCTATTTCTACGCTGAAGACTGTGACCATCGATGGTTGGCAAGTTGAGAAACCCGCATCCAAGTTCCCTTTGGAGTGGGTGTACGCCCACTTCAGATATAGGACCGACCAGTTCCTGGTAAAGCACGAGCAACTCAGTGAGGGGGACAAGGAGTCCTACCGTGTGCTCCACGCCTATGTGAGAGCTTCAGTGCGGTCTTTGTGGTGGACAGAGATGGTAAAGAGCTACTCGGGGATGATGGGGAGCCTGTACGAGCCGACCGCTATATCAACACTAAGGCTCTCCTTGAGTGTGAAAATGACGACGTGGCGTTTCAGCTCCTTGGTACCACCTGCTCTTGTGCCCGTTTTTGTTAAGTTTCTTCTATTACTGACTTGTCTTTTTGTGTTCGCAGAGAAAATGTCCGACATGAGGGAACGCTTGATGAGGTCCCAGGCTGGCAAAGTCCAGAAGAAGGTGCCCTCAGTGCCCAAAGTGGGGCGACCAAGCAGCAGTCGACGTTGGAGAAGTTTGTGTCTGGCTCTGGTCCTGTTCCGGGGACGACCTCCACACCTCCAACTCCGAACACATCTCATAAGAGGAAACGTGATGATATTGGAGCCTCTCCGGCGGGCTGCTCTGGTGTTTTCTCTGGAGGGAAGTTCGTGCTGCCCTCATGCTACCTTCAGGGGACAATGTTTGATGAAGGAACCTCCATCGTCGTCCTAGAACTTGATGCCTCCGCAATTTTGTCTGCAGATCCTCAGGCACGGAGGAAGCTTCTCTGCCAGGATGCGGCCGACATGATCAAAGTATTGGAGGCGGTGCTGGCCCTTGGAGATGCAGAGGTATCTCATCGCTCCGACCTCAAGGAGGCCAAGACTAGGATCAATGACTTAGAGTGTGAGAACGTTGAAATATATAATGAATTGAAGAAGTTGCAAGGTCACCAGGAGGCCAAAATACTGATCCAAAAGGAAGTGACCCAAATGAAGGAGGAGGTGACGAGAGTCAATGATGAAAATGCCCGCTTGAAGGTGAGGATAGCTGAGCTAGAGGGGTCGTCAGCAGCAGGTGAGGACGAGACCGACGACGAGAAGGCCTTGAAGATGAGGAGGGACCTGATCGAAAGGATCTGTATCCTCGGGGATGACAACCTGGGGGCAGCTGAGTTTGGCTTTAATACTGCTTTAGAGCAGCTGAAGGCCCTTAACTCTGACGTCCAGCTGCAAACCGAGGGAATGGGTCTACTCAATGTGGTCTTCAATGGCAAGGTGGTCCCACCAGAGGGTGTTAGTGAGGTCATTTAGTTTCTCTTTTTAAATGTACATGTATTTTGTGGGCCTGCGTGCCTTTTTTATGTAATGTTTGTCGGGCACCGCCCTTCTAATGTACACCTGACTTATTCCGGTCTTGTAGCCGATGTTATTAACATTATTCGTTTGGGATTTTACTATCGCATTTATGTATGTATGCTTGTTTGAATGGATGTTTGCTCGACTTGCTCTTGTTGTGCCCGACAGTTTGGGAAACCTGTCGAGGAGGGCGAAGTGGTTTCGCTGGTGATGGGGCTAGGATCTCGGTTGAGGTACTAATCCCATAGGCTTGGACTGTTCCCATCGCGAGCTGGGTGTCCTACCTAATTGGCGTGGCAACGGTGGATCTCGATTGAGGTATCCCCGTTGTGCGCAGAATCTGCTCATCCCATAAGCAGAAACTGGCCGGCGTTGTAAAATGGATCTTGCTTACATTGGGGCACGATCTCGTGACCGAGCCGTCTCCCCGTTTAGGGGGGATCTCGTAGGCAGTTAGTCCGACCTCGTAGTTGGTTCTAACTGTAGTATTGTTTGAGCTTTTCAGCGTTCCATGGTCGAGCAAATAGTTCTCCGTCCAGAGTTTCTAAATAGTAGGCTCCCGTGCCTATTTTAGACTTGACCCTGTAGGGTCTTTCCCAGTTTGCGGCCAGCTTTCCTTCGCGCGAATCTTTCTGGTTTCTGCGCAGGACTAAGCTTCCAACGGGGAAGTCGCGCTTTATGACCCTGGCGTCTTGGCGCAAGGTTATTTGTTGTTTTAGCGAAGCTTCGCAGAGAACTGCTCTTGACCGTATTTCTTCGACCAAATCGAGCTCTTCTCTTAAGGCTTCATCGTTCATCTCCTCGTCGAGGGGAGCTTCTGTTGATCTGGAAGGTTCCCTGATCTCCACCGGTATCACTGCCTCGGTTCCGTAAGCTAGTCGGAAAGGGGTTTCCCCAGTGGTGGAGTGTGGTGTTGTTCTGTAGGCCCATAGCAGGCTATGTAGCTCTTCGACCCATCTATTATTGGCGTCGCCCAGCCTTCGTTTTAGACCGCGAAGGATTACCTTGTTCGCGGCCTCTGCTTGCCCATTGGTCTGGGGATGCTCGACCGAAGTGAAGTGTTGCTTTGTGCCTAACCCGGCGACGAAGTTCTGGAACTTCTTGTCCGTGAATTGTGTTCCATTGTCGGTCACGAGGGCTTGGGGTACTCCGAATTGTGCGAGGACGTTCCTTTTGTAGAAGCAAAGTATATTGAAGGTTGTGATCTTGGCGAGGGTTTCGGCTTCAATCCACTTAGTGAAGTAGTCGACGGCCACGATCAGAAATTTGTTTTGATAAGACCCCATTGTGACGGGGCCGAGTATGTCCATCCCCCACCAGGCGAATAGCCAAGGCGAGGATAGAGTCTTCAATTCATTGGGGGTGCTAAGTGCATGTCCCCGTGGCGCTGGCACCGATCACATTTTTGGACATGCTCCTTGGCATCGTGCTGCATGGTCGGCCAGTAATATCCTACTCGCAGGGCATTTCGTGCCAGTGATCTCCCTCCCAAGTGTTGTGCATTGATGCCCTCGTGGATCTCTTGGAGGATTTCGGGGACTTTGCTCTCCTCGACACATTTCAGGAGGGGGATGGAGAATCCTTGTCGATAAAGTTTGTCCTCAATCAGCACATATGAGCAAGCTCGTCGTTTAGTTACGCTGGCCTCCTTGCTGTCCTCGGGCAGCTCCCCTTTAGTGAGGTAGTTGCATATAGGGGTCATCCAGCAGTGGCTCTCTCCGATGGCGTTGGCGTCGAGTAGCTCTGGTGGTTTCTCTATGTTGGGTCGGGTAAGTACTTCTTGCACGATGGATTTATTGCCGCCCTTCTTTCTGGTGCTAGCCAGTTTGGACAAGACGTCTTCCCGCGTGTTTCGTTCGCGGGGGATGTGCTGGACTTCCCATGCGTCGAACTTAGCGATTTTCTCCATTAGCAGCGTCAGATATTCGACTAGCTAGACGTTCTTTGCTTGGAATTCTCCCAGTACCTGGGACGCTACGAGCTAGGAATCGGTGTAAATCTTTACCTCCTTGGCGCCCACGTCCTTTGCCAGCCGTAGTCCTGCGACGAAGGCCTCGAATTCGGCCTGGTTGTTGGACGTAGGGAAGGACATGACTAGAGATACCTCGATTAGTATTCCTTCCTCGTTTTTGAGGATGATACCTGCGCTGCTACCCGAGGGGCTGGATGCCCCGTCAACGTAGATGGTCCATCTCTGTGTTCCGCTTGGTGGGGACGTTGGAGGCGTCATCTCTGCCACGAAGTCGGCCAGGACTTGTGCTTTAAGGGCCTTCTTGCCCTCGTAATGAATGTTGAATTCTGACAACTCTAGGGACCATTTGAGCATTCTGCCGACCATATCTGGTCGGCAAAGCAACTACCTGATGGGTTGGTCTGTGCGTACTACTATGGTGTGGGCCAGGAAGTAGTGTCTGAGTCTTCTCACGGCGATAACGAGGGCGAGTACGACTTTCTTTATCTGTGCGTACCTGATTTCTAGCCCTTGCAGGGCCTTGCTGGTGAAATAGATGGGCTTCTGCCCGTCCGTCGTTTCGCGAATAAGTGCGGCACTGATGGCTTCACAAGTAACAGAGAGATATAGATACAAGGTTTCCCTGTACTCTGGTCAGGATATTACGGGAGGCTCGGATAGGGCTTGCTTGAGATGGGTCAGGGCCTGCTCGTACTCTTCTGTCCATTCAAACGCGGCCTCCTTTCTGAGGAGTTTAAAGAAGGGCAGGGCGTGTTGAGCGGACTTGGCCACGAAACGAGAAAGTGAAGCGAGCATCCCATTGAGGGATTGTATAGATTTTTTCGACCTGGGCATAGGGAATTCCGTGAATGCCCGACACTTATCTGGGTTCGCCTCTATTCCCCTCTCGGTGAGGTAGAATCCGAGGAACTTCCCTGCCCGTACGCCGGAGGTGCATTTTTCTGGATTAAAGCGCATTTTACACTTCCTGGCCTGGTAGAAGACCTTTTGTAAGTGGGTCGTATGGTCGGATCCCTCTTGGGATTTAACGATCATATCGTCCATGTAAACTTCGAGCATGTCTCCGATTTTTGCTCGGAAGACCTTGTTCATCATGCGCTGGTATGTGGCCCCAGCATTTTTCAGGCCGAAGGGCATTACATTGTAGTAATAGTTCCCCGAGGAGGTCATGAATGTGGTGTACCTCTTGTCCTTTTCGGCCATAGGGATTTGATTGTACCCCGAGTAGGCGTCCATGAAGGACAAAAGTTTGAAACCTGCAGAATTATCTACGAGCTTGTCGATGCTCGGTAAGGGATAAGCATCTTTCGGGCAGGCCCGGTTGAGAACAGTATAGTTAATGCACATGCGTTATTTTCCACTATGCTTTTTAACAAGTACAATATTGGACAACCAGGTTGTATACCTGGCCTCCGAAATGAATTTCGCCTCTAAGAGGTCTTGTACAAGTTTTTCGGAAGCCTGTGCCTTTTCGTCGGATTGTTTCTGCCTGCGCTGCGCGACGACACGAGCAGCTGGGTTGATGGTCAAATGGTGGTATGCGGTCTCAGGGTCCAAGCCGGGAATATCTGTGGCACTCCAAGCAAACAGGTCAACGTTGTCATCCAGGCACTTCTTCAGCTGTTGCTTGACCTCGTCGAGTAGTCCTGCACCAATCTTCACCCCTCTGTTGGGGTTATTGATGAAGGCGATGACTTCGAACTCCCCATCAGGAACTGATCGCATGAGGGCTGATGAGGAGGAGTCGGTCGTCCCTGTTGACGTACCTTCACTGCTATCTTCCTCGCCTTATTTTGAAATTCGGCTGTCAAGGTCGATAGTGTGTACAGGGAGTGCAGGTTTCTTGTCCGGTTGGCCGTCTCCAGATGGATGATCTTCCTCCCGTGCCCGCTTAGCTACTTTGGGTGCTGCACCGATCTAGTTTTGTCCCCGGGTCGCTGCTTCGAAACATCTGCGGGCAGCCTCTATGTCCCCGTGCAATGTCGCAACGTGACCCTTCTCCGTGTAATACTTCAGCTTGAGGTGGACAGTTAAAGGGACAACAACTAACTCTGCGAGGGCCGGTCTCCCCAAGATGCACTGATACAGTGACAGGTAATCGATCACCAGGAATTGGGTCTTGATTGACCTGAACGCCTCTTCTTCCCCGAATGTGACCTGGAGTTCCACGTACCCCCAGGGTCTGGTCGTGGCTCCGTTGAACCCCTACAAATTGGATCCCACGTATGGTGAGAGGTTCTTCTGGTCCAGCTTGAGGGCCCGAAATAGGCTGGTGTATATTATGTCCACCGAACTACCCTGGTCGACCAGGATTCTCCTGACGTCGGTGCTTGCTAGTCTTGCCCTGACGAGCAAGGGTATGTGTGAGTTGGGAGAGCCTCCGGGAAGTTCTTCACGATAAAAGGTGATTAGCTGGGAGGGCCCCTTGATCTTCTAAAGCATGGATAGCCGGTCGGGGCTACAATCAATAAGTTGCTCGAACTTTCGCTTAACAGATCCCACTGTCAGCTCATTGTACCCCCCGCATGAGATAACCATGGCTGCAGGGAATGTTTCCCAAGTGCTAAGCGCGAACATCTGGGATGGCTCCTCAAAATAATCTGGAACGGCAAAGTCCTCTGGTCGCGTGATGGACATAGCGACCTGTGGGGGAGGACTAGATGGGGATGATTCTGCTTCCTTCTTTGGTTCGGAAGCCTCTCGTCGCGAAGATTCACCTTTCTTGATGTACTGCTTCAAATGACCCTTCTTGATGAGGATCTCAATAGCATCTTTAAGGTGCACGCAATCCTCGGTCGTATGGCCATGGCTGCGGTGGAAACGATAATACTTACTTTTGTCCATGTTGCCTTTGGACGTTGTCAGTTTGGGAACCTGACACCTCCCTGCTTGAACTCTTTATTGATGCATTCAGAAAGAATGCGCTCGGGAGGAGCGGTGAGCAGGGTATACTCCGTGAATCGGCCAGCGGGCCCTTTACCTTCCCGGGGGCGTCTTTTTTTGTTTCCCGGGTACCTTCTCGATCTCTTGCATCCCAGGCATGATATGCGGCTTCCTTCTCATCGTACTGTATATATGCTTCAACTTTCCGGAGAAGTTCCGTCAACGTTCGAGGGGTCTCGATTCCGACAGCTTTTCGAAACTCGCTTTTCGGTCTCAAGCCCTTCTCGAGGAGATACTTTTTCATATGGTCCGTCGTGTGGACCTCCACGGCCTCTTTGTTGAACTGTTCAATATATGCCCGCAGGGGCTTGTCTCTGCCCTGTATAATAGCTTCTAAGGTGGCCTCTGACTTGGGATGTCGTCGGGAGGCCGTAAAATGCCGGGCAAACCAGGTCTTCAAATCTCTCCAAGATGTGACCGACCCCCGGGGAAGGCGCTTGAACCAAGCCATAGCCCCTTTTCTGAGGGTGATTGGGAACAATCTGCACTTTATGGCTCCACTCACATTGTGGTAGTGGAGTGTTGCTTCTATGTTTTCTATGTGCTCGCTGGGGTTGGTGGTCCCATCGTACGTCGCCAGAGCAGGGGGCTTCTCCAACCCGCGAGGAATTCTGGTGTCCATGATCTCTTGTGAGAGGGGGACCATGGGCGTCGTCATCACTGCTAGTGCTCGGAGAACGGGAAAAAGAATATCTACGACCACGACTTCTGCTTCGTCATGGAGAATGCCTGTGTGACCGGTGATGCTCGTACTTTCCTGAGGGTCTGGATTTCTTCGACGCAGGGGAACGTCTTGACTTCCGCTGAGGAGATCGGTGCCGCCTTCTTGTAAGGTCGGATGTGGGCTCTTCTGATCTTGATCGTCTTCTCGTCGGGGAGCGGCTTCTGGACCTACCACGCCTCCATTTCTGAGAGGGAGACCGAGGACGTGGAGAAGGGCTGCGAGGTTTCTCCGAGGACAAGCGCTCCTGGAGGACGTGCTCGAGAGCGTTGATATTTTCTCCTTGCTGGAAGATCAAGAGGTTTGACCGGTTGAGGGAGGAAATGAGGGCAGCTGTGCTGAGATCAGTGTTTTGTGGAACCGGGATAGGCTAAAAAACACGGTCAGCAGCGTGTGCCCGAGGTTTCACGTCATCGGGAGTAGGGGAGGCGGTTTTCCCATCACGATGATATGTCTCCGGGAAAGCAGCTCCGGAGAGGATGTGGTCGGCGTTATCAGCTATAACAGCGAAGACAGACTCTTGACGGACAACATCATTCTTGGTGGAGGCCATGATGATCGAAAGGAGTTTGGAGAGCTTTGCTCTTTGAGGTGAAAAAAGAAGTGATCTTGAATCAAAAGATGGGGAAGCTGGATTCCCACAAACGGCACCACTGATCGGAAGTGATCAGAATGGATCGTCGTGGCGTTCGCGTAGGACAAGTGATGATGCTTGTAGGAGAGGAGGGGGTGTACCTGTAAGGTACTCTGATGCCAAAGTAAGTTTGGGCTAGAGAGAAAGCAAGTACGCAAGTAAGATTTCAAGTAATCGATATTAAATACTTGACCCTCTCGAATGAGATGGTGTTTATAGAAGAACCCCCAGCGCGGGGCCAAGGTCTCTCATGTGGCCAAAGCACCTGGTCGACCACTGAGAGACTCCCAGGTGGAGGGCAAGGCGCGTGGCCCTTTGACCTGGTCCAACTGTCTCCGTGAGATCCGGGGAGATAGTTGGTCGCGTGAACTGTTAAGCGAGTGAGGGGGACATGCCCAACGACTAGTTTCTGCCCAACGGCTAGTTCTTGGCTATTAGGCCTGGCCAATGGCAGGATTGGATTGGGCCTTGCCCTTCTGGGGGCACAGCGCCTGCCCAGTCTAGAACAAAATGTGTAATGACGGTGAAAAAGTTGTTAAATATGTAATTCATTGTTTAAAAAGATTTGATTTAGATAGATCATATTTGATTTAGAAATATTAGATTAAATATTTTTGGGCTTTTATAGTTTGAGCTTTAGCTTGAGATGCAAGTTAACCTAAATCTATATAAATAGGGAGGAATGCTTATCATTGTAATAATCAAGTTTGATAATTCACAGTTTGCAGTTACAAGTGAATATTGAAAGTTTCCACAGTTTGTGGGCAGAAAGAATTCTGCAGTTTTTCATCTTCTTCTCTAATGCTACTATTTATCTTTTCTCTTTCTTTCTTTCTTTCTTAATTTTTCTTATCGTTGCCATTGCGTGTCATTGTTAACAATTTTAAGATCAAAATTGAATAGGAATTCTCAAAAGGTTTTGGGTTAATTCCAACATCTGGTATCTAGAGCTCCGATTGCGATTCAAGAAAGGAAAATCGTGATGGCGATGAATCATCCGAACGAGCACTTTCCGGCGAGCCTTCCAATTCTCAAGAAAGATAATTATGAGAATTGGTGCAAGTAGATTAAGGTGGTTTTCTGTTATCAAGATCTTTGGGATCTTGTGAAGGAAAGAGTAGCACCGCTTGCAGAGAACGCGGAACCTCACCGCCAGGAGATTTTTGAACTCATGCCTCCTCTGAGAGGGCAGACATAACAACTCCTCTCATACAGCCATGGAGGGATCCTCCTCATGTTTTTGAGCTTTGGCAATGGGTGAGTCAGGAAACTAACTTTCATCCTACCTTTTTTGCTTCCTTGATGATAAAACCCTCAGGATGACTCTCTGAAGGCTACCAGTTTCTCCATGGGCAGCTTGAAGTTTATCCGATCTCTTCTTTTGCTGCTTTAAGGGAATTTTTTCCATCTGACCTGCAAGGCAATATACAAAGGTCACACACCACTAAAGAATACCTATAAAAGCACTAAAATATTTAAGCTTATTCAGGTATTTATCAAGGGAATCACCTCTCTCCTGCTACTGCTCGATCGTTGTACGAGACTCCATGACCTCAAACCTCTCAAGAAGGCGAATAATCTTGGTATCCCTGGAGATGAGATACTTATAGTCATACCCAATAATCGCTACAGGGTTGTCCGTCCAGGCCAGAGGGAAGAGAAAGACGCCATCCTCCTCTACGGTGAGGGTAACCCAATTGTCTCTTTGTTTCTTGGGAACATATAAGACAAAAAGAAATCAATACGACCATCATAATTGCTACTAGGAGTACTATAGCCCTTGATCCCACAAGCACTAAAAGATCTACGCCAGTTTAGAGTCCTAGAAAAAACCTTTTGTCTAAATCCCTAACCACTGCTATTACAAAAGGGAAGGAGATATGGAATAAATACCTTAAAGAAATTAGGATGTAAGAAAAATCAACGAAAGCTTAAGATAACTGTTTAACTATGGGACACACCTCCAAGCTGCGAGACCCTGCCTTTATAAGCCATTATGCCTAAGGGACTCTATAGTGATATACTAATAAAGACTAGGGGTGCTCAAATAAACCAGTTATTTAAATAATTCATATTCATATCCAAATTCGGTTATTAAAAACCGGTTAATTATTAGAATGGTTTTAACCAAATCCATATTTTGCATATATTTTTAATATGGTTTTAACCAAATCCATAATTTGGACATCCATATCCAAATTAAAAACTAAATTAGTCAATTTTTTTATTAAAAAAAACTTTGAAAACTTTTTCAAAAAAAAAAATTTCCAATTTTTTTTTTCAAAATAAAATAACTTTTTTTCAAATTTTTTTATTTTTTTTTAAATCTTTTTTTTAGAAAATATATATATTTTTTAATTATAAAAAATGGTTTTTAAAAACACCTCTTCAAGCTACTACAAAAGATAGTGATTTTTAAACATATATTATAATTTTAAAAATGATAAAAAATGATTTTTAAAAACACCTCTTCAAAAAATTATAAAAAATTATAAATTTTCTAAGGTATAATTTCCTAACAAAAAATGATATCTCTCTGGATTTCACGCTATGTCCAATTTTCCAGACCCATAGATTTCAATCGATTGCAAATATCAGTCTGCTTCTTTAAATCCGCCAATAAATTGTTTGAACCGTATAAAGGAATGATTTTTAAGTTTGGGGCATTTTCTAATAAAAACTTCAGAAATTGGATTTTAGCTTCATCTTCATCAAAATTAGAAAAGCAAAATAAATTGAGACGAGTTTTAAAACACAAAGGCACTGAATTCATTATCTAGTCTTCACCATCCATGCAAATAATTGGATCAAATCCCTGAATAAAGATCAATCAACAAGTCAATGAACAAAAATAATACTTCTAACCTACCTTAAAACACACGAAAAATGCAAGTATTGAAACATGATATTTAAACGTACACTAGGAATCTCAAGTGCTTCAAGTTTTGAGTCTTTTTGCGAAAATCCATTACAAATGTATTTGTATAACTAGCAACAGTTCCAAAATTCACATCAAGACGATTTAAATCATAGAATAAAGGAAGGAAATAGAAATTATCTTCTACAAAGGAAAGACACTATAAAAAAAATTATGTAAAATTCATTTATAAAAACTGGATTTTTTTTAAGAATATGAAAAAAAAATTGTGTGTAAAATTCATATATAAAAACTGGATTTTTAAGTCAAAAACCGATTTTACCTTAAAAACCAGTTGTAAAAAAACAAATATCCAATTTTAAAAACTGGATTTTTATATCCAAATCCGGTTTTAAGTTGAAAACCGGTTATGAAATATATAACCGGTTATAAAATTTGGTTATGGATATAACCGGTTTTGTAAAAACAAAACCATTTATATGGATTGGTTATAATAACCGGTTAAGATAAATGGTTTTATATTGGTTATGGGAATAAACCAACGTTGAGCATCCCTAAATTAAAGACCCACAAAAGGGGTGGCATGATGCCTATCCACATCAGACGCCCTCCCTAGAGTATGTCGCCTAAGCCTTACCCCCACACAGTAGGTAGCTTACCTTAAGAGGAAACATGGATGATGACGCATACATTACCTATAACTGCACGTGTAAGAAGTCTTGGCCACAATTCCCTTAGAAGTGGGTAGTCAATAGCCCCTTAGTCAAAGTGGAATGATTATTACTTTTCAGAGTCCCAAGTACAAGTCCAATAAGTCTCTATAAATACCTCAACTCTAAGGTTAAGGAGGATATTTTGAATACATACAAATACCCTAAAGAATACAGAAATTCTCACGTCACATGAGCTTGTTTTCTCCTTACAAAAAAACCACCGAATAGAACTTCTCACAACCGTGAATTTGCCCTAAATCTCCACATATCCTTAAAATCTCTGACCACCAATATATATATATATATATATATATATATATATATATATATATATATATATATATATATATATATATATATATATATATATATATATATATATATATATATATATATATATTTTCTTATATTTTGGCATATTATTTTTTCAATCAAGTGTGTAGTTCTTGATTACTATTATATTATCAATTATAATTTTATTTACAAGTAAAATATTTTTAATACGATCATACCTTATTTTTTTAGTAATAATTTGTAAAATGAAATATGTGATATTATTTTGAGTAGTAAATATAAATTTATTTTAATATTTTAAAGAAATAAATAAATTATTATCTAAAAGTTGGAAAATGCATTATTTACAAAAAAAACCTATAGCTTATTAAATAATATAACTTATTAAATAAAAATTATGTTATCCTTAAAACATATATTTTTAATCCTTTTTATATATATTCTACAAAATAGATCTTTAAATATATATTATAATACTATTCTACAAAACTAGTTCTTTAAATATATATTATAATAAGGGAAATGCTGACGAGTGTTCAGGAGATACTTAAAAATTTAAAAGGTATGTTTTGTTTGAAAAGACTTATATCAAATGCGTAGAAAATTAAAATAATTGATTTTTTAAAAGAATAAATTGTATGTTTTTTTATAAAAAACTTATATTCAATGCAGGGTCGGCCCAATCAACCCAGAGGCCCTGTCCTAATTTAATAAATAGGCCTAATTTTTTTAAATTAATAATATATTTTCATACAACTTAATTTTTCTAACTACTTAAAAAAAGTTTTCCGTCTAACACAGGAAACTCATCTACTAAGTCATCATAATTTACTGTTATCATTATTATAATTTTTAACAGGCACACTATCAAAACAATATTCACAATTACTACGTAAACAAAATTAAGAATTATAGATGTGCTAAAAAAACTAAACTAAACAAAAATATAATTAATAATTTTGACTTAACAACATCACGTGAACCAATTTGACATTGACAATATAATGAATATTCTGAAAGATGTACACAATATAGCAAAAGTTTTTAGACATTAGCATTGAAAGATTAAAGCAGCAGCACGTGAATGAACACCGCCTACGCTCTATTTTTTAGGGATATACTCCCTCCGTCCCAAATTATAAGTCACTTTGCCAAAAAAATTTGTCCCAAATTATAAGTCACCTTACATTCCCAATGCAATATAAATGACATCTTCTCCAATATACCCTCAAATATTTATTATTATTTATTCTTTTAATTCTTTTAATTTCTCTCTCCTATATAATTATGAGGGGCATTACTGTAAAGTTATACATAATTTGTCTTTCCCATAAAGTAATAATTAAGTTTCTTAATTTATGTGAAAAGCCCAAAACGTCTTATAATTTGGGACGGAGGGAGTATATTGTTTTACTTTATAAGCTGTAGTAGTATATAAAATTGCAGACTCAAGTCCCATCTCAACTCACTCTCTCACTTTCTTTTTCTTTTTCTTTCTATATCTATTTCAATTCATTCACCATACTGTATCAATCAACTCTCTCAATTGTTTCACCATAGATGTATCTACATTTCACCTAGTTTCTCTCAATTCTTTTTCTTTTTCTCTATGTATCTATTTCAATTCATTCATTCACCATAGGAGTTTTAATTCATGGTCCATAGTCACCCAACTCTTTCTCTCAGTTTTTTCTAGATAGTTTCAATCTCATTCTCAAAATCTCCTAACAAATAAAAGCAAGATATTCAAATAAACTTACCACTGAGTCACTAACTACACAGCACCGTCACGCCGTCTTTGCCTTGTTGTGTCTTCGTCGACGTAATTTGGTGGGGACGGTGGTGCGTCGTTTTGTTTTCCTTTTTTAACCGAAAGAGGTAAATAGCAAACATAAAAAAAAGAGCGTCACGTCGTTTCCTTTTTCTATGCAATCAAAATTTATTTTTGATAATTTGTTTTCCTTTTCTTTATATTTTTTGTTTAATAATAATAATAATAATAATAAAATTGGGCCCCTAAAAAATTGAGGCCCTGTTCCGTAGCGCAGCCTGCGCCTGTACAGGGTCGGGCCTGATTCAATGCAATATTTTTTTTATTTAAAATCTTAAAAGACTCCTATACTAATATTCTACAAAACTAATTCTTTAAATATATATTATAATAATTAGAAAAGACTTTTATTTAAATATTTAAAATTGAATTTTTAATATCTTCCCCTTTATATAAGAAAGATTCAGTTAGATTTGGATGAGTGACACTAAAATATGATATAGACAAGAGTGAAAAAGATGATACAAGTTATATAGTTAAAGTAGGAAAAAATACTATAAATTTATATTATTAAATTTATAATTTATTATAATTAAATGTCCAAATAATTTGTCAATGCAAATAGTTGTAACATAAGTATATGTTTTACGCTTAAGTTGACATTTTACCTATTTAAAAGATGTGAGTATTTTCAATATCGGAAATATAGTGATCGATTGTATTGTATAGTTTTGGCTCAATAAAAAAAAAGAGTATTTTAGAGATTTTTATTTTTAAACAAAAAAAATGACAGTGAATCACAAAACGATATATTATTTCTTGCTTCTTAAAATATATAAACTATTATAAATAAAAAATAGAATGCATACTTTTACTTTAAAAACAAAAGAAAAAAATCTATTTTTTTATTTGCTCAACTTGGGACTTGATTACTAACAATAACAAATGATTTAAATTTATTCACAAAAATATAATTACAATATCTTGACTTACATATACAAATGTGTAATGACGGTTAAAAAATTGTTAAATATGTAATTCATTGTTTTAGTAAGATTTGATTTAGATAGATCATATTTGATTTAGAAAGATTATATTAGATATTTTTGGGCTTTTATAGTTTGAGCTTTAGCTTGAGATGCAAGTTAACCTAAATCTATATAAATATGGAGAAACCCTTATCATTGTAATAATTAAGTTTGATAATTCACAGTTTGCAGTTACAAGTGAATATTGAAAGTTTCCACAGTTTGTGGGCAGAAAGAATTCTGCAGTTTTTCATCTTCTTCTCTAATGCTACTATTTCTCTTTTCTCTTTCTTTTGTTCTGTTCTGGACTGGACCAATGGCTAGAATTGACCCAATCCACCTCTGCTCCAGAGCGGCCCAAATTGCCTAAGCCCAATCCACAGAGGGGCAAAAGTGACATTTCTGCCCCTCCAACCGGGCAAGGAACGCAACGTTCCTCCTCGGCTTCTATGCCCGTCACGCACGACTTCCTCGCTGCCCGAACAGCAAAGGACATGTGCCCGGAACCGCGTTTATGCCCGACATAACGGCTAGTTTCTGACACCCTGCCCGACATAACGGCTAGTTTGGGCAGTTACCTATTCTACGGGGAAAACAGTTATTTCGCCCCGAAAATAGGACCGTTGGCCACGCGCTCGGGGCTCTATATAAACCCTCTCGCTTGAGAGGGTCAGGTATCACATTTTCACCCTAAGAATACACTTTGTACTTGCCCTTTTCTCTGACCATTTCTTACTTGAGCGTCGGAGTGCCTTGCAGGTACACCCCCTCCTCTCCTCATTCACGAGCCGAACACTTTGTACGCCTGACGACCAGCTTCCGTCCGAGCATCTCGCTATCTGACGACCAGCTTACGTGGACCAGTTCGAATACTTCGGATCAGTGGCGCCGTCTGTGGGAACTCCTTGTTCTCCCCTTCTTTCTTTCATCCTCGGAAACTAAAAGATCAAAACATACTTTCTTGATCCGCCCACATATGGCCGCTCAGAACTCCGCAAAAGGTGCTGACGCTACGGTTCTCATTCCCGTCAACAAGATGGACGCCGACGGCGGTTCGTTGCTACTTTCTGATCCCTTTTCCTTCGGGACGGGGCCACTGCGTCTCCAACTCCTCCTCCCACCGAGCAAGAAGGTAAACAGCTACCGTTGGGGGAACGACCAATTCCTGGCCCTCCCAGCGCTGACCTGGCCGTTGCAGCTCTCCTGGAAGCTGTCAATCGCACGAACCTCCTTATCTTGCAGCAAGGAGAAAGGATAGGAGCTCTCGAGGAAGCATCTCTTCCAAGATCCTCTCCTCCCAAGAATAAGCACCAGAGATCAAGAAGCCTGCCACCTAGGTGCGGGGAAGACCGCACGACGAGGCGTGAGCTTGAACCACGACGCGTTCGCAAGCGCGACCAGATCTCCCCGCGGGATCGGTCACCACCAAGACACAAGAGAACGAGGCAGGACAGGCATTCTCCACCGGTCAGACCTCGAGACCGGCCACGATCACCCTCACCTCGCAGAGACCGCCGCCGCGAGTGCAGACAACGGTCACCATCAACTTCAAGTTTGGACAGCGACGACGAGCCTCGCGGCCTATTGTCCCGCAGGATCCTGGCCACCCGTCTCCCTAAAGGACTAGAGAAGCCTCCGTCTCTAAGGACTTATGATGGAACCACAGACCCAGACGAGCATATAGAAAACATAGATGCTCTTTTGGACTACAGAGGTGTAAGAGGGGCCGTCAAATGCTGCCTGTTCCCAACCACGCTCCGGAAGGGAGCAATGACCTGGTACAAACAGCTGCCTGAGGAATCCATCACATCCTAGAGGCAGCTCGGGAGGATTTTCTCCCGTCACTTTACCGCATCACGATGCCATCCAAAGACCGAGGCGTCCCTCAGAGCTGTCGTGCAGGGAAGAGATGAGCCTCTTCGGGACTACATTGAGCGGTTCAACAAGGAGGTCGTACAAGTGCCAACGACCGACGAAATGAAGAAATTCCTGCTCGAGCAGGGATTACGTCCTGGCTCAGACTTCGCGAAAGCCATCGGCCTCGATTCGCTGAGGAACCTCAACGCTCTCCTCCACCAAGCCCAGTCGCATATATAGTACGAGAAGAAGGTCGCCGTCCACTCTGTCCGGGCCTCCCATCACCAAAAAGGTGCCCGGTCATCCAGAGCTGAAGAGCCCTCGACATCCCGTCGAGGAGATAAAAGATGCGACGATCGGCCTCGCGACGCACACGAATAGAAGGGACCTTCTGGGTGGTTCCATGACTATACCCCCCTCACTACCTCGAGGGAGAAAATCTTGTCCGAATGTGCCAACTCAGAGTTCAAGCAGGCGGGAGTCCGTTTCCCCAAACAGCTGTCGGCCAGGCCGGGTGTAGATAAATCCAAGTATTGCCGCTTCCACAAGAGCCACGACCATACGACGGAAGAATGCATCCACCTCAGAGATGCCATAGAGATCCTCATTCGCGACGGCCACCTGAAGCAGTTCGCGAAGAAGAAAGAAGCTCCCCGGCAAGAAACCCAGGAGAGCAAGCAAGCTGCAGAAGAGACTCCGCCCTCCGAGGACACCAACGTACAAATCGCCATGTCCATAACTCGGCCAGAAGACTTTTGTATCCCTGATAGTCTGCCCGCCTCCGCGTTCCTCGGCGCTCACAGCCCGTGGGAGGCCTTCCCGTCGGCCATGGTCATCTCCGGTGGTGGGTTCAACAAAATCATGGTCGGTTCAGTCAAAAGGAAATTCGATCAACTGATCAGCAAAAGCTCCAACGAAGTCACCACGCTGGATACCACTTACAAAGGATCCTCTCCCATTTCCTTCTACAAGGAAGAGCTCCTCGGCGGATCACCGAACTCAAGCATCCCGCTTCTCATCCGGGCAAGGATGGCGAACTTCGACGTTCGCAAGATACTCGTGGACCAGGGCAGTTCAGTTGATATCATGTACAACCATTTGTTCGAAACACTGCAGCTGGACGACTCTCACCTTACTCCATACGTTGGATCCGACCTGCAGGGATTCAACGAAGCAGTAACGAGGCCCCGAGGTTACGTAGAGCTCATCGTGACCTTCGGTTCAGGAAAGACAACTCGAGCAATTAAAGCACAATTTCTGGTAATTGAATGCCCGTCACTATATCAGTGCATTTTTGGAAGGCCAAACCTGGCAGAGTTGATTGCAGTGCCTTCCACCGTACATCTCAAGATAAAGTACTACACTTCTGAAGGGATGGTCGCCACCCTCCACGGTGACATCGAAGCTACCCGTCGATGCTTTAAAGCAGCATCAAAAGGACTAAACACCATCTCAGCGAGGCCGAGGACCTCTGGTCGTCCTCCTTTGCCCAGCAGCTCTGAGCAGCCAAAACCACTCCCCCAGGTCGAATCCATCGACTTGGATAGCCGTTTCAGCGAGGAGGATCACGCCAAAGACCTGACGACTTCGGGCAGCCAATCCAACAACAGCGGCCATCTCCTACGCCCTATCCCAGATGGCAACTTTGAGATCGTTCCGTTCAGAGAAGACCCCCAACAGGGAGTGAAGATCGGAGCAGACCTCCCCGACCTGGCCAAGAGACAGCTAAAAGCATGCCTCCGGGAGAATGCAGACTTGTTCGCATGGAGCGCTGCTGAAATGCCAGGATTGGACCCCTCCGTCGCTTGCCACCAGCTTACAATCGATCCGGTTGTCAAAGTCGTTGCCCAGCGCAGAAGGAAACAGTCCCCGGAAAAGATGGAAGCCGCGGAGAAAGCTGTCAAAGACCTTCTAGAAGCTAGGTTTATTTCTGAGGCCAAATACACTACATGGCTCTCAAATGTTGTACTTGTAAGAAAAAATAATGGCCAATGGAGGATGTGTGTTGATTATACCGATGTTAATAAGGCCTGTCCGAAGGACGCCTACCCCCTCCCCAATATAGATAAGCTCGTAGATAACTCCGCAGGTTTTAAACTTTTATCGTTCCTCGACGCCTACTCGGGCTATAACCAAATCTAAATGGCCGCGAGCGATAAAACTTACACGGCCTTCATGACCGAATCGGGCAACTATTACTACAACGTAATGCCCTTCGGACTGAAGAACGCTGGCGCTATGTACCAACGAATGATGAATAAAGTCTTCCAAGGACAAATAGGCGACATGCTCGAGGTATACATGGACGACATGATCGTGAAGTCCCACGAGGAGCTAGATCACGTCGCCCATCTTCGCAAAATTTTTGAGCAAGCGAGAAAGTATCAAATGCGTTTTAACCCAGAGAAGTGCACGTTCGGTGTACGGGCAGGAAAATTCCTTGGCTTCTACCTAACGGAACGAGGAATAGAAGCTAACCCCGACAAATGTCGGGCATTCTCTGAGTTCCCAACACCCACGTCTAAGAAGAACATCCAGTCTCTCAACGGAGTACTCACCTCGTTGTCCCGCTTCGTCGCAAAGTCCGCCCAACACGCCCTTCCTTTCTTCCAGCTCTTGAGAAAAGAAACAGCGTTTGAATGGACCGAAGAGTGCGAGGCATCCCTCCTTCACTTAAAGCAAGCTCTGTCGAAACCGCCTGTGTTATCACGACCAGATATCGGGGAAGCCCTGTTCCTATATCTCGCCGTCACTACCGAGGCCGTTAGCGCCGTTCTCATTCGCGAGAATCCTGGAGGGCAAAAGCCAGTATACTTCACGAGCAAAGTGTTGCAGGACGCGAAGCTGCGATATCAGCAGATAGAGAAGGTAGCATTGGCCCTCGTCAACGCTGCCAGGCGACTGAGACACTATTTCTTGTCCCACACGATCGTAGTAAGGACGGACCAGCCCATCAAACAATTGCTGGGCCGACCAGACATGGCTGGTCGAATGCTCAAGTGGTCGTTGGAGCTGTCCGAATTCGACGTCCGGTATGAAAGCAGAAAAGCTCTTAAAGCACAAGCCCTGGCCGACTTCGTGGCGGAAGTAACCTTCTCAGACTCCTCACCCCACATAGCGAACAGATGGACCGTCTACGTGGATTGAGCATCCAGCTCGAGTGGCAGCGGGGCAGGAGTAATTCTGGAAAACGACGAAGGGACCATAGTCGAGGCTTCTCTCACATTGTCCTTTCCCACGTCGAACAACCAGGCCGAGTACGGGGCCTTCCTCGCCGGGTTGCGCCTAGCCGAAGACCTAGGAGCTGAAGAAATCGTCATCTGCACGGACTCCCAGCTCGTAGCCCACCAGATATCCGGGGAGTATCAGGCCAAAAACGACAGTCTCTCTGAATACCTCACCCTGGTCAAGGAAAAAATGTCGAAGTTCAGAACGGTAGAAGTGAGACATGTTCCACGCGAACACAATGTGAGAGCAGACGTCTTATCCAAACTAGCGAGCACCAAGAGGAAAGGCGGAAACAGGTCAGTCATCCAAGAGATACTTCCCCGGTCCAGCATCAACAAAGGGTCCTCGACCCTACACGTACACGCGATCGGGGACAGCGACTGCTGGATGACGCCCGTGTACAACTACCTCACCAGGGACAAACTTCCGGACGACCCAAAGGAAGCCAGCACCATCAGACGAAGAGCTTGCTCGTACGTCATCCTCGAAAACAAACTCTACCGAAGGGGCTTCTCCATCCCACTACTCAAGTGCATAGAGGAGGAGGTTGTCCCCCACGTATTACGAGAAATCCACGAAGGCATTAACGCCCAGCACCTGGGAGGAAGGTCCCTTGCCCGCAAGGCACTCCGGGTAGGGTATTATTGGCCAACCATGCAGCAAGACGCCAAGGAGCATGTAAAGAAATGCGATAAATGCCAACGGCACGGGGATATGCACCTAGCTCCACCTAACAAACTGAAGAGCTTGACCTCCCCGTGGCCATTTGCCTGGTGGGGCCTGGACATCCTAGGACCCTTCGTGACAGGGTCTAGCCAAAACAAATACCTGATAGTGGGCGTAGATTATTTCACAAAATGGATAGAAGCAGAAGCCTTAGCAAAGATAACGGCCCTCAACATTCTACGCTTCTACAAGTGGAATATCCTTGCCCGTTTTGGGATTCCCCAAGCAATCGTCACGGACAATGGGACACAATTCACGGACAAGAAGTTCCAAGACTTTGTCGCCCATCTCGGAACAAAGCAACACTTCGCGTCGGTAGAGCACCCCCAGACCAACGGGCAGGCGGAAGCGGCCAATCGCGTCATCCTTCGTGGCCTCAAACGAAGGCTGGATGAGACGAAGAAAGCCTGGGTCGAGGAGCTCCACATCGTCTTATGGGCATATCGGACTACTCCCCAGTCCACCACCGGGGAAACGCCTTTCCGCTTAGCATATGGCATGGAGGCTGTCTTACCCATCGAAATCCACGTACCGTCCAGAAGGACCGAATCACCTCTAGACGAGGAGATGAATAACGAAGCGATGAGAGAAGAGCTCGACCTCGTTGAGGAAATCCGGACAGGAGCAGCCCTCCGCGAAGCATCTCTTAAGCAAAAAATAGTAATCAGGCACAACGCCAAAGTCTTACGACGAGAGTTCGACGTGGGCAACCTTGTCCTGCGAAGAAACCACAAGGACTCTCGCGAAGGCAAACTAGCAGCCAACTGGGAAGGGCCATACAGAGTCCGTGCTAAAACGGGAAATGGTGCATACTTCCTCGAAAACCTTAACGGGGAGGCACTCCCTCGACCATGGAACGCTGAGAAACTTAAACAATACTACAGCTAAAGTAACCATAGGCTTCCTCGCATCAAAGGACCACCTAACGGTCATCATGCTCGTCCAGGTACAAACGACGCATGCACACAAAGTAGAATCCCGCTCAAACAAACAAGCCGGAACTCTGCTCGTCGGCGGTCCTCAACCGAGCACCGCCTTCGCCCACGTACCATGATTGGCAGAACCCCAGCTCGCGATGGGACGTTCACGCCGCGACCTCAGGCCTCAATCGCGACCTGAGATCCGCAACCTCGCCAGGACTTTCCCCGGCTATTCGACCAGTTCCCCGCAGTGGCGAATTCACACACAGCGAGCTATCTTTCAAAAGAAAGCTCCATTAACAGACATACCCTCCGACGGGCAGTCATACATGCACAACTAATATAAAGTACAACAATAATGTAAAATACAACAAAAATTGTATAAATGAACCGAGCATTAAATAAAAAGGCCACAAGGGCCAAAAAGACTGTGCGTATTACATAAAAAAAAAGGGCCATGCCCCCCCCCCCAAAAATCGAATAAGTTACAAATTAATCAACGGCACGCAGGCCGGACAAAACACAACAACATCAAAATAACCTAAATCCTCATCCTTCCACATGCTCAGTCGCCTCGGGCTTGGGCTCCTGCTCCTCCACGGGCTGGTCTTCGGTCTGAACCTCAGGGGTGTCAAGAACAAGGGCTGCGGGCAGGACGATGCGATCATCCTCCACGCGTGCAAGATAATGGATACCATTGGTCGAAATGTCGAGCCCAGGGTTCACCACCCACAACTGGGCCACGACACTTTCGAAGGACTCCGACGCCACAGCGATTTCGTCCTCCTCGGCCTGTAGTATGCTGGCGACCAGCTCAGCCCGAGTTTTCAACACTTTTATCTCGTCCGGTTCATCAACACCCGGGGCAGTGGCAGCCATCAGCTCCTTGTTCAACTCCTTGGCCGCCTTCTTCTCCGCCTTCAGCTTGGCGACCTCCTCTTTAGCTTGGTCACCTCCTCTTCGGCCTTCTTCCTAGCCTCACGAGCACCCTTGACTTCTTCCTTTAGGGACGCCTCGGAGTCCCGGGCAGTAGTGAGTTCAGCCTCAAGCACAGAGTCCCCTTCCGCATAAACGACCGCCATTTCTAGCATCCTCACCATGGCAGAAGCATCCCGGGCCACCATCGCCCTCTTGCTCGCTCGGTCCATGCTTCCGAGGTTGAGTGACTCTGCCCGTGGAACGACTAAAGTGTTGCCCTCAAAGAACCTCCGGTCAAGGACGCACGGAGGGAGCTCAAACTTCCCTTTCTCAGGCGCCTGAGTCAGGTCCATGGCATCCGACGACTTTTGCCGCTTCGCTCGCCCAGCCAGAGCCAGTGGAGAGTCCCGGGGAGCTGGAGTAGGAGAAGCAGAGGTCCCCACCGCAACTTAAGCAAGAGGAAAAGCACGAGCACCACCAACAGGACGGGCCTTGGGAGGAGCCGCTCCAGCCTTGCCCCTCGCCATGGCGTTCCTCACCACACGATCACGAGCTTGAGGCATCTCACCTGCACAAATAAAAACAAGCACGTTAGTGACGGGGAAAGGAAATAACACAAACAAAATCTAAGTAACTATGACCACCGAGCAGCTTCTCAGCATCCGCAGGAGTCTTGCACTCCAGCAGTGCCTTCACGTTGATAAACCTTCGCTCAACCCTCTGGCTACCATCCTCCTCGAAGATGGGGTTACCCTTGCTCGTCCAACAGGTCGCGAGCTGAAAAGAGTTGACCCAGTTCACCAACCTCTCATAAGACGCAGCATCCTGCCCGCGTAGCGCGCTCGGCTCAAAGACATAACCACTAGGCTTCTTTGAGAAGTGGTCAGGTGTCCAGCGGATCGGGAACTTGTACACTCTCTCCCCGATATACTTCCCTTCCTCGTTAATCAAATCCTCTCCGTTCTCATCCACCTCCACCTCCTAGACGTACACGCTGTCCTGGGCAGCCTCAGATAATGGCTCAACGATGAAGTATCGTCCCTTGAACGTTCGAATGGACTCCGAGAACGGCTTGAACAACTTTTTGGGCTGCTTCAAAGAGACTCATCCGTACCTTTTCCCCGCCAGCTGCCGCTGTAGGTGGAAAACAGCAAAGAATAGAGGAATGGTGGTCCCCAGAGCAAGGTGCTCGGACACCAACTCAAAAGCCCGTATAAAGGCCAGCGAATTGGGGTAGAGTTGGGAAGGCGCCAGCTTCAGATGCGCAAACACCAACTGCTGGAAGTCAGTGAAGGGCAGCCTCAGCCCCAATTCCTTGAAAGCATATTCATACATCGCGAAGCAGTCCCCGAAGCTCGAGCAGACCCGCTCATCCAAATTAGGCAAAAGCATTCTCCATTCACCCGCTAGCCCCACCTCGGTAAAGGCGTCCGCCGTAGACCTAGCAAACGTGGAGATATGTTCGGAAGGCTCGGCCACCTCCCACTCTTCCGGGCAGAACACGTCCACATCCTCTTCCATTACATCCTCTTCCACGACCTCCAAATCCTCTCCCTCCTCAGTTTCACTCGCTTCCCCCTCGACTTCGCTCGAGGAGTTCGAAGCCGATGAGCTCGAGGACACAGAACTCGAGGCCGTTGCACTGCTGCTCTCCTCGGAGACAGTTTCTTCCTCAGATGTAACGGGGATAACCTCCCTCTCTGGCTCCATCGCCACTACGATCACCTGAAAAAGCAGAGAAAGACAGTGAATTCAACAGGAAATCAAATCCACCCTTCCACCGCTAAGTCAAGTGAAAGGGCGCGCAGAAGGCTAAGGACAACGTCCCCGACCTTAGCCCTAACATCAAACGAAGAAGGAAAAACCTCCACGCGAGGAGATGCCCAATACACACCATCTTCCTACGAGCAACTTCCCCGTGCTCGTGCCCAGATTCCGTTTGAACTCCGCCGAAAACTACAAAGCTCCACCGAAATTTGGAAACGTTGCACCGGAAAATTCACCGATCCACCAGAAGGTGGTAAGACGCGGTGGTCACGACTCGCAACCACGACGTGGACCACCACGTTCACCGAACGCGCTACCTACTCCGGCGAGATGCTTGATACAACAGAAGGGCAGAACCACCGCCTACCACCAACACTCGCCGAAAATCTACCTAGTTTGTCACCTAAAACTAACCCTAGCCGCATGCAATCTACCATTAACAATGAGAAAAAGTAAAACAAGCTGGAAATCAGAGAACTTACTTGATTTGAGTAGAAGAGAAAGGCTGCTCGAAACTTGGCACGGTGGTCGGTTGCTCTGAATACGGCGACGGGCAAGAACGCTGATGACGACGAAGAAAAGTCAGAAGGGAAAAAGTACAAAATGGGACAACCTTCCCCCTTTTATACTGAGGGGCACGTGCACACACGCGCCCGTAGGTAATAATGACTGCCCACTAGCCATAATTACCTATTAACTGCTACGCAGGGCTCGATGCACACGTGGCGGCCCAACGTTTCCCATTCTGCCTGACGCTTTGTCTTCCCAAATACCGGGCAATAGGTTCACGACCACAGACATCACGGGCACAGAGGGACACGGGCACCTTGAGACAATCTTCCACGGGCTGTCCTTAAGTCATCACCCCCATGCTCGGGAGCAACGAATTAGGGGGCTCCTGTTCTGGACTGGACCAATGGCTAGAATTGGCCCAATCCACCTCTGCTCCAGAGCGGCCCAAATTGCCTAAGCCCAATCCACAGAGGGGCAAAAGTGACATTTCTGCCCCTCCAACCGGGCAAGGAACGCAACGTTCCTCCTCGGCTTCTATGCCCGTCACGTACGACTTCCTCGCTGCCCGAACATCAAAGGACATGTGCCCGGAACCGCGTTTATGCCCGACATAACGGCTAGTTTCTGACACCCTGCCCGACATAACGGCTAGTTTGGGCAGTTACCTATTCTTCGGGGAAAACGGTTATTTCGCCCCGAAAATAGGACCGTTGGCCACGCGCTGGGGGCTCTATATAAACCCTCTCGCTTGAGAGGGTCAGGTATCACATTTTCACCCTAAGAATACACTTTGTACTTGCCCTTTTCTCTGACCCTTTCTTACTTGAGCGTCGGAGTGCCTTGCAGGTACACCCCCTCCTCTCCTCATTCACGAGCCTAACACTTTGCACGCCTGACGACCAGCTTCCGTCCGAGCATCTCGCTATCTGACGACCAGCTTACGTGGACCAGTTCGAATACTTCGGATCATGTTCTTTCTCAATTTTTCTTTTCGTTGCCATTGCGTGTGATTGTTAACAATTTTGAGATCAAGATTGAATAGGAATTCTCAAAAGGTTTTGGGTTAATTCCAACAGCTGGTATCTAGAGCTCCGATTGCGATTCAAGAAAGGAAATCGTGATGGCGATGAATCATTCGAACAGGCACTTTCCGGCGAGCCTTCCGATTCTCAAGAAAGATAATTATGAGAATTGGTGCAAGAAATTTAAGGTGGTTTTTTGTTATCAAGATCTTTGGGATCTTGTGAAGGAAAGAGTAGCACCGCTTGCAGAGAACGCGATAGATCAAGAAAATGCCGCACACAAAGATTTGAAGAAGAAAGATTATAAAGCTCTCTTTATAATCCATTAGTGTGTTGATCCAGATAACTTTGAAAAGGTTAGTGATGTAGAGTCAGCGAAGAAAGCGTAAGAGATTCTTGAAAAGTCGTCTAGAGGCGCAGAGAAGGTGAAAGAGGTGAGGTTACAAACTCACAAGAGAACCTATGAGTTGCTTCAGATGGAAGACAATGAAAGTATAATAGATTTCTTCACCAGAGTTACAAAGCTGGTGAATCAAATCAAGGTATGTGGAGAGGTGTTGACATCAAGATCAGTTGTTGCAAAGATCTTGAGGTCATTGGCTCCAAAGTTCGACCATGTGGTAGTAGCCATAGAAGAGTTGAAAGACTTGTCAGTATTGACGAAGGAAGAGCTTTAAGGAACGCTTGAGTCTCATGAACAAAGGATGGCTGAAAGAGCTGCTGGAAAGTCGAAGAGTGATATGGCTTTGCAGGAACAGTCAGAAAAGAAAGGAAATGCAAAGGAAGCTGGAACGGCAACAAAGGTGGAGGAGGCTACAACAATTCGACTGGTCAAAATCAGAATGAAGAAATCTGGTCGAATCAAAGGAAACCCTGGAACCAAGGCAACCAAAGAGGTGGTGCTGCAGGTAGAGGAAGAGGTGGTAGTCGAAAGCCTGACAAAAGTCACATTCAGTGTTTCAATTGTCAGAAATATGGTCACTATTTTAGTGATTGTCAAGAAAAGAAGAAGAATCAAGAAACTGATGCAAAGCTGGAGAAGC
Source organism: Lathyrus tuberosus (assembly GCA_022829125.1). Taxonomy (NCBI): domain Eukaryota; kingdom Viridiplantae; phylum Streptophyta; class Magnoliopsida; order Fabales; family Fabaceae; genus Lathyrus; species Lathyrus tuberosus. Next base: position 2,614,288 of record JALAZF010000372.1, read on the forward strand.
ATGAAGAAGATGAGATGTTGCTGATGGTTACAACAAGAGACAAAGAGAGATTCCAGAACCAGTGGTACTTGGACTCAGGATGCTCATCATACATGACTGGAAGGAAAGATTAATTTGTCAACATGAAGCCCTCGTCGAAGAACACGGTGAAGTTTGCAAATAACAACACTCTAGCAGCTGAAGGTGTTGGTGATGTTCTGATTATGAGGAAAGATGGAAAGATGTCAACAATTTCCAATGTGTTGTACATACCAGGAATGAAGAGCAATTTGCTCAGTATAGGACAGTTGGTCGAAAAGAACTACAAGGTGTCGATCAAAGATAAGATGATGAGAGTTCTCGACGCAGGTGGTAGGTTGATCTTGAAGGCTCCAATGTCTCAGAATAGGATTTTCAAGATTGAACTCAATGTGATGGAGCACAAATGCCTAGCAACTGCAGCCAGCAGAGATGAGTGGTTATGGCATTTTCAACTGGGCCATCTCAACTTCAATGACATCAGAGAGCTAAAGAGAAGAAATATAGTTTCAGGATTACCAGAAATAGACTTTCCAAGTGAAGTCTGTGAAGAGTGTCTTCAGTCGAAACAACACAAGAATAACTTCAGCAAGGATGCAGGAAGGAAGTCGAAGGCAATTCTGGAAGTTATATACTCTGATGTATGTGGTCCTATCCAGGTGGATTTGATTGGTGGCAACAGATACTTTGTCACGTTCATAGATGATTATAGTAAAAAATTGTGGACTTACCTCATCAAGAAGAAAAGTGATGTGATCAAGGTATTTGACAGATTCAAATCTATGGTCGAAAGACAGAGTGGTTGAAAGTTGAAAATTTTGAGGACTGATGGTGGTGGAGAGTATGTGTCGAAAGAGTTTGATGTATTATGAGAAAAAGAAGGGATTGTGCATGAGGTGGTGCCACCAAACACTCCACAGCAAATTGAAATTGCAGAAAGAAATAACATAACCATCATGAACATGGTGAGAAGTATGTTGAATGGAAAACATCTACCCAAAGAATTATGGGGAGAAGTGATTTCGACAACAACATACATATTAAACAGATGTCCAACGAAGAAGCTTGAAGGAATCACACCAGATGAATGTTGGTTTGGTGTCAAGCCGAACCTCAATCACTTGAAGGTGTTTAGATCTATAACACTTAGACATGTTCCAGATCAGTTGAGAAGGAAGCTTGATGATAAGTCGAGTCAGATGATCTTGATAGGATATCATTCGACTGGAGGTTACAAGTTGTTCGACCCAGTGAATAAGCAGATATTGATCAGTAGGGACGTGATCATAGATGAGCTTAAAGAATGGGATTGGAATGAGAATGTCAAGAAGGATTCAGTGAGAATCTCTTGTGAAGAACCAACCATTAAAGTCGAAAGAGAAGTTCGACAGGAATAAGTCATAGATGAAGCAGGTCCAAGCAGACCTCGACGAACAAGACACATGCCTGCAAGGTTGCAAGAATGTGTAATTACATCAGATGATGTGGTTGATAAAGAGGGTGAGCTGGTACACTATACTTTCTACGCAGACGTTGAACCAGTCAATTCGACAGAGGCGTTGAAAGATTCGAAGTGGGTAAAAGCAATGAATGAAGAGTTAGAGTCCATCGAAGTCAACAGCACTTGGTCACTTGTCGAATTGCCTCAAGGTAAGAAGGCAATTGATGTGAAATGGGTTTACAAGGTGAAGGTGAATCCTATAAGAGAAGTAACTCGGCACAAGCTGAGACTTGTGGCAAAAGGATTTCTTCAGAAGGAAGGAATCGACTTCGACGAAGTGTTTGCACCTGTCGCTAGGATCGAAATAATCAGGTTGGTTGTTGGTATAGCAAACATGAATAATTGGCACATATGTTAGATGGACGTGAAGTGTGCATTCCTTAATGGCCCTTAGACGAAGAAGTTTATGTCGCACAACTAGTTGGGTTTGTGAAACGAGGCGAAGAAAGAAAGGTGTACAAGTTGCATAAAGCCTTGTATGAACTTAAGCAAACTCCAAGAGTTTGGAATAAGAAAATCGACAGTTTCTTAAGGAAGAAGGAATTTGTGAAGTGTACGACTGAGCATGGAGTATATGCAAGAAGAAGCAGTAGTGAATTGCTTATACTATGTCGATGACATATGGATAACAGGAAGTTGCAAGAAGGAGATCGAAGATTTCAAACATGACCTAAGTGAGGAGTTAAAATGTCAGACTTGGGAAATCTCTCATATTTCCTTGGCATCGAATTCTACAAGACTAGTAGAGGTTTGATGATGTACCAAAGCAGATATGCAGGCAAAATACTCAAGAGATTTGAGATGCAAAACTGCAACCCAAATTCGGCTCCAGCTGAAACCATATTGCAACTGTCGAAGCAGTCAGATAAAGATGATGTCGACCCAACACAATATAGAAGACTTATTGGGTCACTTAGATACCTCTATCACACAAGGCCTGGCTTAGCATACAATGTGGGTATGGTAAGTAGATTCATGCAGAAGCCAAAGGTATCACACCTAGCAGCGACGAAGAGGATACTGAGGTATCTGAAAGGAACTCTCGACTACGGCATTTTGTTTCTTGCAGCTGATGAAGGAAAAGAATGCAAGTTAGTGGGATACACTGACTCTAGTTGGTGTAGTAATGCTGAGGATAGAAAATCCACAGTAGGCTATGTGTTTATGTTAGGTGGTGCACCAGTTGCTTGGAGTTCGAGAAAGGAGCCAGTAGTGGCATTGTCATAATGCGAAGCAGAATACATAGCTGCTTCTTTGTGCATGTCAAGCAACATGGATGGTGAACCTGGTCATAGAGATTACAGGGAAGAGTCATGGAGAAATTACCATGAAGATCGACAACATGTCAGCTATCAACTTGGCTAAGAATCCAATAGCACACGGTCGAAGCAAGCACATCGAAATGAGGTTCTATTATCTTCAAGAGCAGGTAGCAGAAGGGAAGATGAACTTGGAACAGTGCAGAATTGAGAGTCAGATTACAGATATCATGACGAATTGAGTGCAGGTCGAATTTTTCAAGAAGCTAAGGTCTATGATGAATGTAGACAATTTGGACACAATGAATTAGGTGGTGTTTTAAATATGTAATTCATTGTTTTAGAAAGATTTGATTTAGATATATCATATTTGATTTAGAAAGATTAGATTAGATATTTTTGGGCTTTACCTTGAGATGCAAGTTAACCTAAATCTATAAATAGGGAGGAACCCTTATCATTGTAATAATCAAGTTTGATAATTCATTGTTTGCAGTTGCAAGTGAATATTGAAAGTTTCCACAGTTTGTGGGCAGAAAGAATTCTACAGTTTTTCATCTTCTTCTCCAACGCTACTATTTCTCTTTTCTCTTTCTTTCTTTCTTTCTCAATTTTTCCTTTCGTTGCCATTGCGTGTGATTATTAACAATCTTGAGATCAAGATTGAATAGGAATTCTCAAAAGTTTTTGGTTAATTCCAACAAAAATAGTGTAGGAGAATTAAGGCTATGTTTGGATATGGCAAAACGAATGGAGTGGAGCAGAGTGCAATAGTTTTTTTTTATCATTCCGCCTAAATTGTGTTGGAATAATATAAACAAGTGTGAGTAAGTGGGGAAATAGTCCCACATTGGATAGGAATGTGGTGACTTGAGCATTTATAAGTGGGAGAACCTACTCACATATCACCTTAAGGTTTTGGGTGAGTATGTGGTGTGTCTCTCACAAAGGTGCCTAGTCCTACACTATGTATCAGTGCTCCCTAGTAAAGGGACCGACTTACTTGTATCGAAATGCCCAAGAAGTGGTGTTCCGTTGAAATCGAAATGCCCAAGGAAAAGGTGTATTCGAAATACCTAATAAGAGGTGCCTTGGAAAAAAATGTGTCAACGGCGGTCCAAGTATAAAAAAAAAGGGGAACATTGTTGACTCACACTTGAGGAGGAGTGTTGGAATAATACCACATTGGATAGGAATATGGTGACTTGAGCATTTATAAGTGGGAGAACCACTCATCTATCACCTTAAGGTTTTAGGTGGACAAGTGGTGTGTCTCTCACAAAGGTGCTTAGTCATACACTATGTATCAATGTTCCCTAGTGTAAAACTCCTCTAACATGGTATCTAGAACCCTGGTTCATAAAGGGACCGGTTTACTTGTATCGAAATGCCCAAGAAGTGGTGTTCCGTTAAAATCGAAACGCCCAAGGAAGAGGTGTATTCGAAATACCTAATAAGAGGTGTCTTGAAAAAGGTGTCAACGGCGGTACAAGTATATAAAAGGGGGAACATTGTGGACTCACACTTGAGGGGGAGTGTTGGAATAATATAAGCAAGTGTGAGTAAGTGGGGAAATAGTCCCACATTGGATAAGAATGTGGTGACTTGAGCATTTATAAGTGGGAGAACCCACTCACCTATCACCTTAAGGTTTTGGGTGAGTATGTGGTGTGTCTCTCACAAAGGTGCCTAGTCCTACACTATGTATCAATGCTCCCTAGTGAACTCCCCCTCAACAAATTGAAGGATACAAAAAGTGATGGAATCAGATGGAATGCATTTCATCAGGTTCCGCTACATTCCATCCATTTTTAATTAATCCTAACAACGAAATTTAAATTTATTCCATTTTTTTCATCTCATTTCATTCCATTCTATTAATCCAAATATATCCTAAAAGTTATCCAGAGCAATAAAGTAAGATACGGTATTATGATATTATGATGGTCGAAAAATATATGATCGAAAAAATTATTTGAATTTAAATTTTTAATTAATTTCTATAACTGTATAAGATATATTTTAATAAAATTTTCTTAAACAAATAATTGAAAATACTAAATAAATAATTTGAGAATAGCCGATTCAGCGACATAAGTACTATATAAAAAACAATTTTAATCTAAAATAGTTATTTAAAATAAAAAGTATAAAATTTATTCTAATACGTAAAACTTATTAAAAAATTATATGATTTATCTTTTAGAATAAAATGAATTAGACTTTTTAAATTTATCAAATTTTATTGGACACATCAAAACAATATTTAATTTATTTTAAACTATTACATTATTTTAAAATATTTAAATTTAATTACAGTTTTGATCCTTTATTTTAGGGTTAATTGTGATTTACCCCCCTGACATATGAGCGAGTTTTGATTTACCCCCTACATGCCTTTAGGCAACGGTTTTTTTGAAAAAATCGTTGCCAAAACCTGCCTATGGCAACGGTGGGGGGGTAAACCAAAACACGCTCATATGTCAGGGGGGTAAATCATAATTAACCCTTTATTTTATATGATTCAAAAATGGTTAATAGTCATTTTGTCCCCTGCCATATAGGCGCTTTTCGAAAAACCCCCTATAAAAAAAACTTGCAAAAAATACCCTAACATTTAAAGATTCTCTCAATTTTGACCTTCATCACATCCAGTCATTCAAAAAATTGATGTGACAACATTTTTTTGTGTGATGTGGAAGACCAAGTGATTTTTTAATTTTATTTTTGATTTATTTAAGTGCCACGTTGGCATTTCGTTTTTCATTTATTTTTGGTTTATTTTTAAAATATGTTAAATGTTCAAAAAATGTTAGAGATGGGAATAGAACCCATAACCTCTCAACACAAAAACACCACTCACTACCACTAGGCTATGTTGTGTGTTATAATATTATTTGCAACTATAATATACATAATACATAATTAACTAGTTAATAATTTTTACTAAACTAAAATCTATTAAATCATTTTTATTAAACTATTTAATCTTTTTTCTTAATATACTGTAACTATTAATAATATAGTTAAAATTTTAAAAAATAATTATAATTTAGTTTTAAAATGTTAAAAATCAGGTTAGTTTAAAAATATTTAAAAATGTTTTAGTATATTAATTTAGTAATAAAATGTTAAATTAGTATGTTAATTTAGTATATTAATTTAGTATATTAATTTAGTATATTAATATGATACAGTAATTAACATTTTAATTAGATTAAATAGATTAAATTAATATTAATATTAAAACATAATAATTAAATAGATTAAATAGTTTAATAAAATATAATAGTTTAGATTAAAACATAATATTTACAAATATTAATATTTACAGTAAAATAGTTTAGAATACTTATAGTAGAATAGTTTAGAATAAATTAATAAACTGAAATTAAATTATTAACGTTATTAATATAAATTAATAACTATTACAGTAGCTTATTAAAACATTATTAATATTAATTTAGAATAGTTTATAAATATTATTACTGTAGCTTTTATAATTTATTATAACTATTTAAATAATATTTACAGTACATAATTAGTATAAATTAATAAATTAAATTATTAACGTTATTAATATAAATTAATAAACTGGAATTATTAATAAACTAATGTTAAAATAATTAATAAACTGCAATTAAATCATTAACGTTATTAATATAAATTAATATTTATGTTTTAATATAAATTAAATTAAACTAAATTAAAAATTATTAATATAAATTAATAAACTGGAATTATTAATAAACTAATGTTAAAATAATTTTGAAATAAATTAGTATATAATTACAAACGAAATTGCTACACAAAAAAACGAAACTAATACAAAATTAATAAACTAATGTTAAAAAACGAAATTAAAATACACAAAAAAACGAAAGGTAAAAATACACTAATTTGAAAAATTAATAATTATAACATTTTTATAAACTAAAATTGCTGCAGTATATTTAACATTAAAAAAAATTAAAACTAAATATATTATTTAGTTATAATATATTAACATCAATTAAAGGTAAAAAACGAAAAATATGTATTAACATCAATTAATGGAAACAAGATTACAACATAGGTATTCTAGCATAGTGGTAAGACATTGAATCTATGAAAGAAAGAGGTGGGTTCAAATTCCATCTTTAGCAAATTTTTGAAGTTTTAATATATTTTCTAATATAAATGAAAAATAAACATAAAATAAAGTGCCAACGTGACATTAAAATAATTCAAAATAAAAATAAAAAACCAACACGACCTTCCACATCACTATAAAAAAATAAAAATAAAAAAAACGCTGTCATCATCAGTTTTTTTATTGACTGGATGTGATGAAGGTCAAAATTGAGAAAATCTTCAAATGTTAGGTATTTTTTGCAAGTTTTTTTTATAGGGAGGTTTTTTGAAAAGCGCCTATATGGCAGAGGGCAAAATGACTATTAACCCATTCAAAAATTAGTTTTTAAATTTAAATAATTTTGTTCTTCTATTTTAAATTTAAACAATTTTATTCTCTCTTATACTTTTGCATTTAAAATTAACAAAAATTTTATTTTTTAAATGACAAATTACTTGTAAAACATGACAAATCATTGTAAATAAATATATTGTTAAATTTTATAAACAAAAATATAAGTTAAAAAATTAAAATATCATCGATTTTTTATGAAAAATATGAAAAGAGACCTAAAACTATTTTGAATTTAAAATAGAGATTAAAATTATTTAAATTTAAAATAGAGAAATTAATTTCGTCAATTAGTCAAAATTGAAAGACAAAAAAAATAATTTAACTAAATATTTATTAAAATTTATAAAACAAATCAATAATTTTTATACTTTAAATAATACTCTTATTATAAATGTAAATTAATTTTAATTATATTTAAGGGTTAAATAAGTTTTTAGTCCCTATAAAGTTTGAAATTTCATTTTTAGTCCCTCCCTACCTTTAGACAACGGTTTTTACAAAAAAACCGTTGCTAAAACCAGCTAAAACCGTTGCCAAAACCCAGGAGGGACTAAAAATGAAATTTCAAACTTTATAGGGACTAAAAACTTATTTAACCCTATATTTACAATAAGATTGTTGTTTAAAATATGAAAGGTCATATTGATGGGTCTTTTTCTCTGTCTAAAGATAAGTGCCTTTCTAAATAAAAAAATTTGTCTCAAAATACGATTTTTTTTACCTTTTCAATGCAAAATTAATTAATTTTTACCAATTTTATCTCTAATAAATATTATATATATTTTTCAAGATAATAAATTATGTTATGTATTAATGACAATGAATAACAATTTATAGTAATTGAGGATAATATTGTAAAATTGCTATCTTTACTTAATCAGTATTATTTTTTAATTTATGTATAACAACCTTAAACAAATTTCATTTGGATAAATTTACTAAAAACTTAGGTAGAAATATGGATGTCAACGAGCAGGAAATGCAGGGAGTATGCTTCTCCGCTTCCCGCCCCGCCTCTCAATATTTTTCTCATCCCCGTCCTCGATCCCCGCTACGAAAAATATTTTTCCCATCCCATCCCACAGATTCCCACAGAGAATTGAAAATCCACGGAGATTGAATCATAAAAAAAAATTATATATATTTTTTATCAAAACTATGACACTAGTGTTTAGTTTTTTTTAAAATATATATTTTGCATTTTTTTTAATAAATAGCACATCTTGAATCAATAATAAACAAATGAAAAAGTACTTGCAGTTACAAAAACATAACCACTAATTTATTAATTGAACAAAAATCAGCTTGATAAGTACAATGAACATATGGAGGACAATGAACAAAAATGAGAGTGGTTGTTTTGAAGATGATGATGAAAATATAGGAGATGATGAATATTGGAGGAGACAAAGAGAATTGAAAAAATAAGAAAAGAAAAGGATGTATATATTGAGTGCACTTTTCTAGGTTGATGTACTTTAATGGTGAACCAATACATTATATAATAAAACAAAAAAATGATTCACTTATGACTTTTCATTTCCTAATATACTAATTAATTTTTCATAAAATAAACATGTCAAATTATATAATTATATATTATATAATATAAAGTTAAATAGTAGGGTCGAAGTCGGAGAAATCGCGGGGCGGATGGTACTTCTCCAATTTCCGTTCTAAAGTGTCATCGGAGAAATTTTTCTCTCCATTTCCGTTATTCCGGAAAATAAAATTTCTAACTTCAAAACTCCAAACAAATAATCTCCACAAAAATCCTGTTAACAAATACGAATTGACATTCCTAAAACTCAGAAAACAACAAATCTTCATTTTTATTTATCATATGTCATTAATACAGCTGTCCATAAATCATCATAAGAAAAATTACAGATGTCTCTATATGCGCTGTCTTTTTTCGAGTAGAAAGTAGCAAACGGCTGGCAAGTGAATAATTGGCATCATAAGGATTTCCACGGTTTGAATGGAAATGGAATATCCTAGTGTGTTTAACAAATCCTAGAAAACATACCTATCATAATTCTTAAATACTCTATCTTCTAATAGACTAGTTTTGGATAATTAGATTATTATATCATATATAGACTATACTATTCCCTCTGTCACACAATGAGTGATTTATTTAAAATAAAATGGTGTCCTAAAATATATGATCCATTTTATTTTTCAATGCAACTTTTTTTATTTTACCCTATAATTAATATTATTTTCATCATTTCCAATATATTACAAGAGCACTTTAGTAAAAATATCATTTTCTCCTTCATTTATTCTTTTTTTTTTAATTTGTGTGAAAAGTCATCTGGGTCACTCATTGTGAAACGGAGGGAGTACTAGTTAATTAAAATTGGTTAATTTTATTAAAGTACTGAAAGTTTTAATTTACAATTATTTAATTCAGCTAATATATATTAATTGAGTTATCTCATACATTCTTTAATCCTATATTAATTTTGCAATATTATTGATCTTAAAATATACTTGTATAAACCAGTAAACTCGACAGACAATTTATGATTCAAACTTGACCATTTTCTATTTAAATTAATTAGATATCAAAAGATGATGTTCGAATATGTTTGATTCAAATGAAGAGGAAAGTAGGGTTGAAATTTTAATGAAGGGAATGGAAGGGGAGGGAAGAGAAAAGTAGGGTTGAAATTTTAATGAAGGGAATGGAAGGGGAGGGAATGGGGAGATGAGAATTTTTTTTAATCAAATAAGTGTTTGGTTCAAAAAAAAGAGAATAGAGATTTTAATTAAAAATGTGTTTGGTTTAGGAGAGGATGAAATGAGTTTTATTAATAATTTACATTTTTATCCTTATAATTTATATAAGTGATATGCTACTCAAATGTGAAAAATATAATACATATTTTTTTTGTAATAATTTTTTAATATAATAGGATATATAACAAAATTAGAAGAAAAAACGAATATAACTAAACATAATTTTTTTATATAAAAAACAAAAAAAAAATGCAATAATTATGATTTATATTAAATACAAAAATTCTAAAATATTTTGAAAGTGGAGAACAATCATAATAAGTTGATGGAAACAATCGAAAAAATCACATAGAAGAGAAGCGGTAACACCAAAGAAAACGAATAATTTTGAAATACTAAAATTAAAGTGAGAATATTTGAGTAAATATGATAATTTTTTAAATATTAGAACTCATATTCCCCTCCCTTTCAAATCCCACCAATTCGGATGGAAGCAAAAAGTGTGTTTTGGAGGGATTTTGCTCTCATCCCCTCCATCTCTTTTCCTTCTAAAATTGGAACCAAACATATTTAATGAGAAATTCCCCCTCCCCTCGCCTCCATCTACCCCAAACCAAACACAACCTTAAAGAAATACAACTAAGAATGAAAATTGTTAAGTAAGACTAAACTAATATACAAAGTATTGCTTGTATTAAAATTGAGTAACATATTTCGTACACATTACCTCAAATGTTTGCATCCGAAAGATCAATAGTTTAGAGGAAGCAAACTCATTTTCTCTGAGGCTAATCTCTTTATTTATAATAGATGGTCTAATTTGCATGTCCGACACATGACTTTGTTTGGACAAAACTACATTAGTTGTCTAAAAAGCTTCTTAAGCAAGTATCTAAGAAACGTATTGTTACACTTCGACCATATTAATTTATTTAGTCTCCAACTGTTGATCTTTCGAGCGTGTCTTCCTTACACTCCTGTATCACACTACTTTGTTTGTTCTTTTTTGAGTCATCTATGTGTCTCACTAGAAGATGTCTTTCGAATCTTCAAATTTCAAGTATAATAGAGGTCTTCCTAAATTTGTTAACTAAAAAGAAAAAAGTACACCATTAACATTTTTACTGGTGTTTCAGAGACTTTGGAGTTTCTTAAACTTCTTCAAAGTAATTTATTTATGAAACTATTTTTAATGCTCATTGCGGCATGCTAATTGTCAGTCTTTTTGACATAACTCCTATAATATGCATTAAGCCTATAAAGAGAATTGTAACTCATGAATTTGTTTAAAACAATACTCTCGACCTACACTATCTCTCTCAAATTACATCTAACTTATTCAAAATAACAATGAAAAATTGGTGATACGTGAGACAAGGAACACTGGTTTCCTTCTTTTTGGCTTCACCATTCCATCCTTTTCTCTAAGTCTATTTCGATAGATAAATCCCTTCTTCCTTTAATTCAATTTTACATGAAGGTTAAAGTGTCGACTTGAGTAAGCCATTGTTTACTAAAATGCTAGAGTATCTAAGTGATATCTATGATATATTTTTCAAGAATCATGATTCCATTTCAAATGAAGGATATTCTATTTTGTTATTACAATTATGATTTAATTCCATTTATTTTCCCACTTATTAAGAATATTCAATGATTCTTTTTCAAGAGAACGTCGTATGGTGCGAGTCTTAATCCTTTAACTCAATTCATTCCTTCATCTGACTATAAACTCTCTTTCAAGCACTACTTTATGTGGTTCCTTGCTTTGAAAGAGGATCATTATCGTTAGGAGAGAATTTCTTAAAGGTCAAATATTACCTTCAAACCCAGGGGCAATAAGGGGCAGTAAAAAGACCAAGGTATTTCCTTACCAACATGAATTGGTATTCTGGTAATTTCTTAATAAACATAAATACTTTCTATTTTTGTATAACCTTTATATATATACTTGGTTCATCTCTCTTCAAATTAACAAAAAACAATTGATATGCTGATGTGTTTCATAAAGTTATTATTGATGTGCTCCATCTCTAAAGAAGGAATAAACCTAAAAAAAATACTTCGATGTCGAAATTAGACCAGAAACATGCATTGAATGAGAAATAAAATAATTGAATGATTATTTTTTTCTTCTAAAAGCCAATGAAATTAATTAGAATACTAGGGGTATTCTAACCCTTACAAACCAAGAGAAAAAACATTCCCTACCCACACCACTCTAGAGACTTACAAAGGATTTATACAAAAATCTAGAAAGGTGGAGTTGGAATAAAGAATCTCCCCTAAACATCTCCATTTCCAAGCTAAGATTTTTATGCTTCAACATACATTATTCACAGAACAAGAAATAGATTTAAAAATGGAATTGTTTCTGTCTAACCATATGGACCAAATCGTCGCCAACCATAAAACTCCTCTTGAATACTTGTTTCGACAGACCCCACTCCATTCGGAAAAAAGATTCTCAACATTTCCTTTGAACGGAACAAGAATATTGCTCCACTCTCCAATAAGATGTCAAACCTTCTTAGAAAATGAGCAAGAGAAAAGAAGATGTATAGAATCCTCATCTTCCATTTCACACAAAACACAATTAGTTTCAACCTCTATTCCTCTTTTTAATAATGAATCTCGCGTCAGAATTCTATTCCAAAGCACTTTCCATCCAAAAACTTTGATTTTAGCAGGCATTTTTAATTTTCAAACCCAATTAAAGTATCTTTGAAGATCCTCCTGCATCAAAGATTCATCTATATCAGAAATCAGCCTGTCATAAATTAATCTAACAACAAAGCCATTAAACTCCCCATCATCCCAAGAAACCTTATCTTGTTTATCAAAATCAATTCTAACATCTCCCAACAATTCAAGCAGAACTCCCTTGCTGTTGTCTAGCGAATCCTGCCTCGCAACAGCAACTCCCAGGTCTCCCCACACCCAACTTCCGTCATTCCACAACCCCATATCTGCTACGAAAACATCCTTTAATTTGTTAGCATTGTATAAGTTTCAGAACGCACCTGCTAAAGAAACAGAGCAACACCACAGACCGTGCCAAAATGGAGTTTTTTCTCCATTGCCAACAGAAAAAAGGACATTATCAGCAAAGTTAAATTTATCAGAATCAGCAATAATACTAGTTTTCAATCTTTCCACCAATATGATAAAGTCTTTTTCTTGTCGTGGTTTGAAGCCAACACTCAATGTTTCACATTACCGTAACGAGCCCTGATAACCTTTTTCCACAGTGTTGGCGGTTCGTTCAAAACTCTCCACTTCCACTTAGTTAACAACGCCAAGTTAAATACTTTAATACTCTTGATTCCTAACCCTCCGTTTACTTTCGAACGACAAACCACCTCCCACTTTAACCAACTTATCTTGGGTTTACCATTAATACAACCCCAAAGGAAGTTTCTCCTAATTCTATCAATCTCATTCCACACCGTCACCGGGGCCTTGTAAAAAGAAAACTAAAAAACAGGTAGACTCGTAAGAACATAATTAATAAGAGAAATTCTACCTGCCATACTCAGAAACCGACCCTTCCATCTTTCCAACTTTTCTTTGAACTTCTTAATAATTGGTTTCCAAGTGATAACCCTCCTTGGATTGTACCCAATCTGGATCCTCAAAAAGGAGAGTGATGCATATTCAATTCTACAAGACAGAACGTTTGCCGCCGTCGCCAAAAAATGGGGGCTAACATTCACACCTATAATCCTACTCTTGTGATAGCTAACACCTAGACCCGAAACTAATTCGAAACCTCTTAAAATCGCCTTAAGACAGTAAATGTTCTTCCAACCTCCTGCCCCCACCATCAAGGTGTCGTCGATTAATCATCCATTTATAGTGTGGTTGAACTTATATGCACGTTTCTTAAAATATATATTTTTATTAAAACTACAAAGTTTTATAATTGGGAAACAAAGTTAAAATATAAAAAAAAATTGTGGTTAATAGTAATATAATTGGATATCATTTTAAAGGATAAAAATGCACTACTATAAAAAATACATTTTGTAACACCTTATTACTTCGGCCTTTAAATCAACTAAAGTAATAACTTATATTTAGACGCCTTAATTTTTTATTTATTTATTAATACATTTTTTCCCACTGTCCAATATAATCACATCGGTGATAGATTAAATATCACAAGCTTCAATTTTCAACACCAACAATTTTTTATTTTTTCGTTACAAAAAAGGGCGTCTCCCTTATTTTGTATATTTATATTAAAAAAAAGACTTTTCACCATGGTCATTCCAACCAACCGTAGTGAAATGTGGCGATCATTTTTTCAATTTCATTGAATTTAGTTTTCAAAAGCTTGAAGGTGCAAGAAACACATGAAATGAGGGTTTGAACTGGTTTTCTGGATTTAAAAACTTTTACATCCCAATACATCAAACAACAAAGATCAAAGATAAGAACACAAGTATTTTTATCCTGGTTCACTGTTAACAAAGTTACTTTCAATCCACCTGCCTGGGTGATTTTTCTTCTAAAAATGGACTTTACAACAAACTCAAAGACACATAATCTAAGACTTCTTGAGAAATTCTAACTATACCCTAGTCTCTCAAAGAAAGTAGCTCAAAGACTAATTGTCAATGACTTTTTGAAATTCTGACTAAACTTAGTCTCTCAAAGAAATTAACAATTGTTATTAAAGTTGATTGTGTTTGCGATAGTGCTTCTTAATATGCAGATTACACACATTAAAATTCATTTTTACACTTGAGAATATTTGAAATAAAACTCAAAGTGTTTCTTCAATCTTCTTTTTTCTTAATGATGATTTTCTTTAATGAATCTTCTTCATCATGAAATTTTTGCACAAGAGCTTTTCTTTTAATCATCTATCATACTTAAACACAAATCCTTTAACCTCTTTATATAGGAAGAAATAGATCAGTTGAAGGATAGGACTGGATCTTCCTTCAAGGTACATTACTAATGTAAAGTAGGTAGGTTCGGCTGTATATCTTGGGTAGTAGATAGAACATCTTTGTTAAATATGTAATTCATTATTTTAGAAAGATTAGATTTGATTTAGAAAGATCAGATTTGATTTAGAAAGATTAGATTAGATATTTTTGGGCTTTCATAGTTTGGGGTTTAGCTTGAGATGCAAGTTAACCTAAATCTATAAATAGGGAGGAACCCTTATCATTGAAATCATCAAGTTTGATAATCACGGTTTTGCAGTTGCAAAGTGATAATAAAATTCCACAGTTGTGGGCAGAGATTTACTCTGTAGTTCATACTCATCTTCTTTAAACGTGTTCTTATTTTGTTCATTGTAATTACATAACAATCTTGAGATCAAGATTGAGAAGAATTCACCATAGATAGTGGTTGAATTCCAACATCTGGTATCTAGAGCTCTGGTTTTGATTCAATGGAAGAACAACTGTGATGGCGATGAATCACCCGAACAGTCACTTTCCAGCAAATCTTCCAATTCTCAAGAAATATAACTATGAGAATTGGTGCAAGTAGATTAAGGTGGTTTTCTGTTACCAAGATCTTTGGGATCTTGTGAAGAAGGGATTATCACCACTTGCAGAAACTGCGACAGGTCAGGAGAAAGCAACATATAAAGAATTGAAGAAGAAAGATTATAAAGCTCTCTTTATAATCCATCAATGTGTTGATCCAGATAACTTTGAAAAGGTTAGTGATGTAGAATCAGCAAAAGAAGCATGGTAGATTCTTGAAAAATCGTTTGGAGGCGCAGAGAAGGTGAAAGAGGTGAGGTTACAAACTCAAAAAAGGACTTATGAATTGCTTCAGATGGAAGACAATGAAACTATAACATATTTCTTCACTAGAGTTACAAAGCTGGTGAATCAACTCAATGTATGTGGAAAAGTGTTGACATCAAGATCAGTTGTGTCAAAGATCTTAAGGTCATTGGCTCCAAAATTTGACCACGTGGTAGTAGCCATAGAAGAGTCGAAAGACTTGTGAGTATTGATGAAGGAAGACCTTCAAGGGACACTTGAGTCTCATGAACAGAGGATGGCTGAAAGAGCTGCAGGAAAGTCGAAGAGTGATATGGCTTTGTAGGCGCAGTCAGAAAAATAAAGGAAAGGCAAAGGAAGCTGGAATGGCAACAAAGGTAGATGAGCCTACACCAATTCGACTGGTCGAAATCAGCATGAAGGAAACTGGTCGAATAAGAGAAAACCCTGGAACCAAGGCAACCAAAGAGGTGGTGCTGCAGGTAGAGGAAGAGGTTGTGGTCGAAAGCCTGACAAAAGTCACATTCAGTGTTTCAATTGTCAGAAGTATGGTCACTATTTTAGTGATTGTCCAGAAAAGAATAAGAATCAAGAAACTGTTGCAAAGCTGGCGAAACATGAAGAAGAAGAGATGTTGCCGATGGTCATAACAAGAGACGAAGAAATATTCCAGGACCAGTGGTACTTGGACTCAGGATGCTCATCACACATGACTGGAAGGAAAGATTGGTTTGTCAACATGAAGCCCTCGTCGAAGAACATGGTGAAGTTTGCAATTGACAACACTCTAGTAGCTGAAGGTGTTGGTAATGTTCAGATCGTAAGGAAGGATGACAAGAAATTAATAATTTCCAATGTGTTATATATACTAGGCATGTAAAGTAACCTGATCAATATAGGACAACTTGTAAAAAAAACTACAAGGTAGTTGTCGAAGACAAGATGATGAGAGTTCTCGACGTAGGTGGTAGGTTGATCTTGAAGGCTCAAATGTCTCAGAATAGGACCTTCAAGATTGAACTCAATGTGATGGAACACAAGTTCCTAGCAACTGCAGCCAGCAAAGATGGGTGGTTATGGCATTTTCGACTAGGCCATGTCAACTTCAATGACATCAGAGAGCTAAAGAGAAGAAATATGGCTTCAGGATTACCTAAAATCGACATTCTAAGTGAAGTATGTAAAGAGCGTGTTCAGTTGAAACAACACAAGAATAGCTTCAGCAAGGATGCAAGAAGGAAGTCGAAGGCAATTCTGGAAGTCATATACTCTGATGTATGTGGTCCAATCCAGGTGGATTCGATTGCAGGCAATAGATACTTTGTCACGTTAATAAATAATTACAGTCGAAAGTTGTGGACTTACCTCATCAAGAAGAAAAGTGATGTGATCTAGGTATTTTCCAGATTCAAATCTGTGGTCGAAAGATAGAGTGGTCGAAAGCTGGAAATTCTGAGGACTGATGGTGGTGGAGAGTATGTGTCGAAAGAGTTCGATGCATTATGTGAAAAAGAAGGGATTGTGCATAAGGTGGTGCCACCCTACACTCCACAGTAAAATGGAATTGCAGAAAGAAAGAACATAACCATTATGAACATGGTGAGAAGTATGTTGAATGAAAAACATCTACCCAAAGAATTATGGGGAGAAACGGTTTCGACAGCAACAGACATATTAAACAGATGTCCGCCGAAAAAGCTTGAAGGAATCACACCAGAAAAATGTTGGTCTGGTGTCAAGCCTAGCCTCATTCACTTGAAGGTGTTTGGATATATAGAACATAGACATATGCCAGATCAGTTGAGAAGGAAGCTTGATAACAAGTCGAATCAGATGATCTTGATAGGATATCATTCGACTGAAGGTTACAAGCTATTTGACCTTGTGAATACGCAGGTAGTAATCAGTAGGGACATGATAATAGACGAGCTTAAAGAATATGGGATTGGACTGAGAATGTCAAGAATGATTCAGTGAGAATCTCTTGTGAAGAATCAGCCAGTGAAGTCGAAAGAGAAGTTCGACAAGAACAAGTCAGAGATGTAGCAGGCCCAAGCAGACCTTGACGAACAAGACACATTCCTGCAAGGTTGCAAGGATGTGTTATTACATCAGATGATGTGGTCGATGAAGAGGGTGAGCTGGTACATTATGCTTTCAACGCAGATGTAGAACCAGTCAATGTAGTTGAGGCATTGAAAGATTGGAAGTGGGTAAAAGTAGTGAATGAGGAGTTAGAGTCCATCGAAGTTAACAACACTTGGTCACTTGTCGAATTGCATCAAGGCAAGAAGGAAATTGATGTGAAGTGGGTTTACAAGGTGAAGGTGAATCCTAAAGGAGAAGTAACTCGACACAAGGCGAGACTTGTGGCCAAAGGATTTCTTTAGAAGGAAGGAATCGACTTCGATGAAGTATTTGCACCTGTTGCTAGGATCGAAACAATCAGGTTGGTTGTTGGTCTAGCAAATATGAACAATTGGCACACATTTCAGATGAACTTGAATTGTGCATTCCTTAATGGCTCCTTAGACGAAGAAGTTTATGTTACACAACCAGCTGGGTATGTGAAACAAGGTGAAGAAATAAAGGTGTCCAGGCTGCATAAAGCCCTGTATTGACTTAAGCAAGCTCCAAGAGCTTGGAATAAGAAGATCGACAAATTTCTAAGGGAAAAGGAATTTGTGAAGTGCATCGCTGAGCATGGAGTATATGTAAGGAGAAGCAATAGTGAATTGCTTATACTATGTCTCTACGTCGATGACTTGCTGATAATAGGAAGTTGCAAGGAGGAGATCGAAGATTTCAAACATGACCTAAGTGAGGAGTTTGAAATGTCAGACTTGGGGAATCTTTCATATTTCCTTGGCATCGAATTCTACAAGAGATGTAGAGGTTTGATGATGCACCAAATAAGATATGCAGGCGAAATACTCAAGAGATTTGGGATGCAAGATTGCAACCCAACTTTGACTCCAGCTGAGACCAGATTGCAACTGTCGAAAGATTCAGATTCAGATGATGTCAACCCAACCCAATATAGAAGACTTATTGGGTCACTTAGATACCTTTGTCACACAAGGTCTGACTTAGCATATAGTGTGGGTATGGTAAGTAGATTCATCCAGAAGCCAAAGGTATCACACCTAGCAGCAACGAAGAGGATACTGAGGTATCTGAAAGGGACTCTCGACTACGGCATTTTGTTTCCTGCAGTTGATGAAGGAAAATAATGCAAGCTAGTGGGATACGCTGACTCAAGTTGGTGCAATGATGTCGAGGATATAAAATCCACAGCTGGCTATGTGTTTATGTTAGGTGGTGCACCAATTGCTTGGAGTTAGAGAAAAGAGCCAGTAGTGGCATTGTCATCATGCGAAGCAGAATATATAGCTACTTCTCTTTGTGCATTTCAAGCAACCTGGATGGTGAACCTGGTCGAAGAGATCACAACGAAGAGTTATGGAGAAATTACCATGAAGATCGACAGCATGTCAGCTATTAACTTGGCGAAGAATACAATAGCACACAGTCGAAGCAAGCACATCGAAATGAGGTTCCATTATCTTCGAGAATAGGTAGCAGAAGGGAAGATGAACTTGGAACACTGCAGAACTGAGAATCAGATTGCAGACATCATGACAAAGGGACTGTCAGTCGAAGTGTTCAAGAAGCTAAGGTCTATGATAAATGTAGATAATTTAGACAAAATGAATTAAGTGGTGTGTTAAATATGTAAGTCATTGTTTTAGAAAGATTAGATTTGATTTAGAAAGATCAGATTTGATTTAGAAAGATTAGATTAGATATTTTTGGGCTTTTATAGTTTGGGCTTTAGCTTGAGATGCAAGTTAACCTAAATCTATAAATAGGGAGGAACCTTTATCATTGAAATTATCGAGTTTGATAATCATGGTTTTGCAGTTGCAAAGTGATAATAAAATTCCACAGTTGTGGGCAGAGAGTTACTCTACAGTTCATACTTATCTTCTTTAAATGTGTTCTTGTTTTGTTCATTGTCATTACATAACAATCTTGAGATCAAGATTGATAAGAATTCACCATAGATTATGGTTGAATTCCAACAATCTTTTATAGCCGTTCGAAGTATAGTACTGTTGATTTGACATTTGACTAGTGTGAGTGCCCTTCCTTTTAGAATTGTCTCACAATGTTCAATGCTCCCTAACAATAAATGTTGGTTTTTTTTTGTACTAGAGAGCATTGAACATTGTGGGACTTTCTTTCGAGAGCAACACCTTTGTGAGAGACACACCACATATTCACCTAAAACCTTAAGGTGATAGGTGTATGGGTTCTCTCACTTATAAATGCTCAAGTCTCAACATTTCCAACCAATGTGGAACTATTACCCATACTACTCACACTTTCTATACTCAACACTCCCCCTCAAGTATGAGTCTATCCATAATGCCCCCTTAAGCGGAAGCTCTTTTCATCCACATATACTTATACCGCCGTTGACACTCTTCAATGGGACACCTCATACCCACCACCTGAAGGGAGTACTTTCGATACAAGTGAGCCGGTCCTTCACTCCACCAACTTTAGTTTGGAAAAAAGACTGTTTATCTTGGGCATCAAAGATTTCTAAAATCTAATCATTCATATTGTAGATTGTGGGAGGCTTTTAATGGAGAGCAGAAGTTTGATATTGCTCCTAAGCATTTAACCGAGGATGAAGTTTATAAATGACAAGTGCACAATAATATTGTCTTTGGAAAGAATAAAAAGGTCTCGTTAAAAAAATATTTGGAAAAAGAGGTCGGTGTTCTTTGATCTTCCATATTGGTCTAGCCTCGATGTAAGACATTGTCTTGATGTGATGCATGTAGAGAAAATGTGTGTGATAATTTGATTGGAAAATTTTTAAAATTCAAGGCAAGACTAAAGATAGTAAGAATTCTCATCTAGATATGGCGGCGATGGGTATACGGCAACAGTTGGCTCCAGAAGAATTTGGAAAAAGAACTAATTTGCCTCTGGCATGTCACGCTCTATCTAAAAAGGAAAAGAAATTTTTTTGCGAGTGTTTTCATGGAATCAAAGTTCCCCAAGGATAATCATCAAACATCAAGAAACTTGTATAAATGAAAGATCACAAGTTAATTGGCTTAAAATCTCATGATTGTCATGTCTTGATGCAACAACTTCTACTAGTGGCTATCATTGGCATCTTACCAAAAAAATGTAAGGGTAACTATAACCAGATTGTGCTTATTTTTTAAAGTTATATGTAATATAATAATTGATTTCAAAAAATTAGATGAATTGGAAGATGAGGCTGAAATAATCTTGTGTCAATTGGAGATGTATTTCCCTCCATCATTTTTTGACATTATGGTTCACTTAATTGTTCATCTAGTCAAAGAAATCAAATTTGGTGGTCCAAATTATTTTAGGTAGATGTATCTAATAGAGAGATACATGAAGATCTTTAAGGAATATACAAAGAATCAATATTGACCGGAAGCTTCAATTGTTGAAAGGTACATCATTGAAGAAGTTGTTGAGTTCTGTTCAAACTATTTATCAGAAGCAGTTTCTATTAGAATTCCAAAGTCTCGTCATGATGACAAATATGAAGGTAAAGGTACTCAATGTTTAAATGTTAAGTCAATGAATCAGGATATAGTTCTTCAATCACATTTGTATATATTGAATAATGTTGATGAAGTTCAACTTTACATATTTACTCACAAAAGACTTATCAAAGAAAAATATCCCCGAATGAGTGATAAGTGGTTGTTGAAAGAGCATAACAAGAAGTAACTTGGATTGCATATGGCGTTAGTAAGTTTTACTTTTATACAAAATTAAAATATTATCACAATACAATGCAAAATAACGGGGTTATGGTTGAGGCCGAATACATGTATTTTTCCAGTTTGAAAGATAAGAATCCTATAATGACATCTAGAGCGTACTTTGGGGTTATTGAGGAGATTTGAGAGATTGATTATGTTTTATTCAAAGTACCTTTATTTAAATGCAAGTGAGTTGATAATAACATTGGTGTACAAACCAATGACTTATGATTTACACGGGTTGACCTTAGCACGACAACTTATATGACCGAACCATTCATCATGGCATCCCAAGGAAAACAAGTGTTCTATGTCACTGATCCTTCTGCCAAAAGATGATCAATTGTTCTCCAAGGTAAACACATTCCTCATAGTGATGAAAATCAAGATTTAAATTTTGATATCATTGCGACTCCTTGGAGTTTTATGAAACACATGTTCCTACTTCATATGAAGAAGTTGATACAGATGACGTACATACTATTCATTATGATTATGAAGAATACATATGGTGATACAGATGACGTGCATACTATTCATTATGATCATGAAGAATACATATGGAAAAATTAACAAGTAAATATTTTTATTGTTTATTCATAATTTATTTTATGATATAATTTCTAAGTGTTATATACTAACAAGTATTATTATTTGAAATTATAGGTGTTTAGAGATAAGATACCAAAAGACGTCATCGATCATGTTGTGGATCTTATTTGAAGAAAGTAGTGCACAGTATTTTTGTATGTTGATTAGTTTCTTAGTTGATGTAATTATGTGTAAATTGTATGTTGTTTTGATGCCATTTTGGTTTTGATGTAATACAGTGTTTGGTTCTTAATAGTTGTCAATTTGTTTTTGATTCACAAACGTATTGTCTTGTTGTCTTTGGCCTGTTTCTGATTCACAAAAATACAAGTTAACAAATGGAAATTCTGTAAAATAAAAAAATATATATTTTCAAAAAAACAAAATATTCCACCATAGTTAGTTCTAGTAACTGTAGTGATATGTAGTGCACTATTTGATTTAATAAAACTCAAAAATGGCATTGCTGGGTATTGAATCATACATTTAAAATTTTCACTACAGTTGTTTATTTTATCGTGGTGATATGTAGCGTGTTTTTCATTTTATTACTACAGCCAATAACATGTGGTGGTAAGTGTTGGAACCGATCTTGATAGAACAAGATTCAATCGCTTTCTCAATTGATTCAAGATTCTCATTCTTCTCTCTTCACTCGAGTTATTCAACCCCACTTTGGTTGCAATACAATTCCCTTGCACGAAGATTTGAAAAGAGAAGATAATTTTAGAGAGAGAGAGAGAGAGAGAGAGAGAGAGAGAGAGAGAAAGTTTAGAGTTTTGGAGAAGAGAAGAAGAATGTAATAAATTTTGTTAAGTGTTATCATACACATGCAGGGTACCTCCCTATTTATAATGAGATTGCTTGCACATTAGACAATCTCAAATTGACTAACTAACTTCAACAAGTTGTTATTCAACTTTGTCGAGAACATGTTGCTTCGACTACGACTAGCTGTATTCGTCTTTGTCGAATAGATGAACCTCTTTCTACTAAAAGTTTTATTCGACTCTCTGTCGAATACATGCAGATCCAACTATTACGAATTATATTTGACAACTACTCGATCGAATACTTCTGAATTCGAATAGTCGAATACTGCATTTTACAAGCATGCTTAACATAGATGATTACATAACTAATACACCATCTAGTTCAATGTGTCTAAGCTATCTACATTCATCATAGTTATCAATCTCTTGAACAATTCTACCTGTATAACATTTGTCATGATATCTGCAATCTGATTCTCATTTATGCAGTATTTTGAGTTCAACTTATCATTTGCTACTTGCTCTCTAAGGTAATGAAATCTCATCTCAATGTGTTTGCTTCTTCCATGTGCTATCAGATTCTTGGCCAAATTGATAGCAGACATATTGTCGATTTTCATGATCATTGCTCCATGATTTTCACTTGCAATCTCTTGGATCAAATTCATCATCCATGTTGCTTAACATGCACAAAGAGAGACAACTATGTATTCATTCTCACATGATGACAATGCTACAACTGACTCTTTTCTTGAGCTCCAAGCAACTGGTGTACCACCCAACATAAACACATAATTAGCTGTTGATTTTCTATCCTCAGCATCACCACACCAACTTGGGTCAGTGTATCCCACTAGTTTGCATTTCTTTCTTTTATCTGTTATAGGAAACAAAATGCCACAATCAAGTGTTCCTTTGAGATACCTTAGTATCCTCTTTGTGGCTGCAAGATGGCATAAATTTGGCATTTACATGAATCTACTCACCGTACCTACATTGTATGCTAGATCAGGCCTTGTGTGACAAAGATATCTTAATGATCCAATGAGTCTTCTATACTGAGTTGGATCGACTTCATCTTCGTTTGGATCCTTTGTGAGGTTCAATCTTGGTTTAGTTGGTGTCGAAGAAGCAATGCAATCCTCAATCTCAAATATTTTGAGTATCTCACTTGCATATTTTCTTTGGTGGAACATCAAACCTCTATTACTCTTGTAGAATTCGTTACTAACGAAATATGAAATGTTACTATTTCAAATTCTTTTCTCAAGTCATTTTTGAAGTCTTCATTCTTCTTATTGCAACTTCATATTGTCAACTTCACTAGATGGCTCATTCTGGTTGAATTCTATTAACTTCACTAGTTGGCTCATCACATATGGGATTCTCACTGAATCCTTCTTGATGCTATCATTCCAATCTCATTCCTTCAACTCATTTATGATCACATCTCTACTGATCACTACTTGCTTGCTCACAGGAGCATACAGGTTGTAACCTCCAGTCGAATGATATCTTACCAAGATCATTATACTTGACTTGTCATCAAGTTTCTTTCTTAGAGGACCAGACATATGTCTATGTGCTATGGATCCAAACACCGCGACTCAAGCTAGGCTTGACACTATACCAACGTTCTTCTGGTGTAATCCCCTCCAACCTCTTCAGCCTCATAGTTGGACATCTATTAAGGATGTATGTTTCAGTCGACACAGCTTCACCCCCATAACTCATTAAGTAAGTGCTTGCCTCTTAGCATACTCCTCACCATGTTCATAACGGTCCTATTCTTCCTCTTAGCAGTTTCATTTTGCAGTCTACTGTCGGCCGAATACATGCAAATTCAACTATTACTAATTATATTAGACCACTACTCTATCGAATACATTCAATTTCGACTTTGTCGAATACTATATTTTACAAACATACTTAACACAAAGAATTACATATTTAATAGTAAATAATATTTCACTTACTAAAAGGACCATCAATACATTATTTGTTGTAGTCATGTTTACCGATGTTATGTGAGATGAATATTAATATACGCGTAGTCACTTGTAATTATCTATATTTTTGCCTATATCCTTAATGCAGGTTCTTATCCTACTCTTTGTCGTTGTAGGTAATCAATATTATCATTCTTTAATTACATTTCATAATTATAAACTGTGTACACACATTAATATAAGGCTTCACAAATATTGTTTAAAAAAGAGTTCTTAAAAAGAAAAGATCAGAAGAAGAAAGAAAAATGGTCAACCACAATTATTGGGATATACAGGTAGCTTTGCTAAACTATTGCATGTTTTTTATGTGCGTATGCATGCATGCATCTACTGTCAGCAGCTTTGTGAACATCGACCAAACAAATGAACTAAACCAAGAATACAAAGCCATTTTAGTACAATTTTTTAAGTTGAAAATAATCTTTTAAACGCATATTCTTCACACATTCCTATCATGGATATAATTGAATACAAATATCACTCATCTATATATACAAGTCAATTAAATTAAACTAAACATTCAGTTTCAATCCCAACACATTGCACACGTACATAGCAATAGTGTTGCTGCCATATTACTTATTTAACTATAATGGCACCACCCGGTAGACCCAAAAATGTCGTGCAAATGGAAGACGAAGAAGATCATGATCATGATGCGATGAAGAAGAGCGCAGTGAGAGCTTTGCCATTCTTTAAACTGTTGAGCTATGCTGACTATGTGGATTGGATTCTTATGGGTTTGGGGACTGTAGGTTCTATTGTGCATGGCATGGCACTTCCTGTGGGTTATTTGTTGTTAGGAAAAGCTCTTAATGCTTTTGGTAACAATATTCATGACATTGATGCTATGGTTCCTGCTCTTAAAAAGGTACTTAAGTTAACAATGATACTAACAATATCCATATGAGCACACACAAACAAATGTTATATAGGTTGTTGATGTTGTTGTTGTCGTCGTCGGTTTCAGGTTGTTCCGTACGTGTGGTACATGGCCATCGCCACATTTCCTGCTGGAGTACTTGGTATATTTTTCTTTCATGCTTATTTATGCAGAGACTCAATTCTACAATTCACCAGATGAAAATTTATGCAGAGATTGGTTGTTGGATGTATGCAAGTGAAAGGCAGGTATCACGCCTAAGATTAGCATATCTAAAAGCAGTTCTAAGCCAAGAGATAGGAGCTTTTGATACAGAATTAACAAGTGGAAAAGTCATCACTGGAATAAGCAAGCACATGAGTGTTATACAAGATGCCATTGGTGAAAAGGTAAGCAAATAAATAATTGTAACAACAAGTTTCACTTTAATTTCTTTTTATGACTGAACCAAGCAAGTGAATTTCTTGCTCACAGTTGGGTCACTTTACCTCTAGCTGCGCAACTTTCTTCGCCGGGATTGTGATCGCCGCGATATCCTGTTGGGAAGTAGCACTTCTGTGTTTAGTGGTTGTCCCTCTTATTCTCATAATTGGAGCAACCTACACTAAGAAAATGAACAGAATCTCAACTACGAAATTGTTTTACCATTCTGAAGCCACGTCTATGATAGAACAGGTATACAACATTGATCCATGCATAGTGCAATACTATGATTTACAACATGACAAATTGTGCATTTTATACACATATACACAAGCCAAGTCTTCAATATCAGTAATACTTTTAGTCTAATCTATTGTCAACAGACACACCACATACTCACCCAAAACCTTAAGGTGAGAGACACACTACATACTCACCCAAAACCTTAAGGTGATAGGGGAGTTGGTTCTCCCACTTATAAATATTCAAGTCACCACATTCCTATCCAATGTGGGACTATTTCCCCACTTACTCACACTTGCTTATATTATTCCAACAATTATAACAAACTCTAATACTGATATTATGACAGACCATATCACAAATAAAAACAGTATATGCTTTTGTTGGAGAGGGTTTGGCAGTCAAATCCTTCACAGAGAACATGGACAAACAGTATGTCATAAGCAAAGGGGAGGCACTTGTGAAGGGAGTTGGAACAGGAATGTTTCAAACTGTGAGTTTCTGTTCTTGGTCTCTGATTATATGGGTTGGAGCCGTTGTTGTCAGAGCCGGGAGAGCGAAGGGAGGAGATATAATAACTGCAGTAATGAGTATTCTTTTTGGCGCCATGTAAGGAAGCAATAAACTTAATGCTAGTTTTGATTTCAAACGAAAATAGAGTTTAACAATCCAGTAACAAAAATTTCGCTGTGAATTGCAGATCTATCACTTATGCAGCACCAGACATGCAAATATTCAATCAGGCAAAAGCTGCGGGGTATGAGGTCTTCCAAGTGATCCAAAGAAAGCCACTTATACTTAATGAATCAAAAGGGAAGACTCCTACGAATATTAGCGGCTACATTGAGCTTCGAGATGTTCACTTTTCATACCCATCACGGCCAGAGAAATCTATCCTTCAAGGACTGTCATTGTCCATACCAGCAGGAAAGACGGTCGCTCTAGTTGGTAGCAGCGGCTGCGGAAAGAGCACTGTTATTTCCCTGATAACTAGGTTTTATGACCCCACTAGAGGTTAGCTTAATTAGTGCAATAGAATAATAAGAACTGATTGTGTAATCTTGAATGCAAATATCCAAGTCTGATATTGTTCAATACATTCCAGGAGAAATTTGTATTGACGGTCACAATATCAAGGACCTTGATCTGCAGTTTCTTCGAAGTAATATAGGGGCTGTATACCAAGAACCATCACTCTTTACGGGCACGATCAAGGATAATCTGAAACTGGGAAAAATGGACGCAGATGATGAAGAGATTCAAAAGGCAGCAGTGATGTCTAATGCACACTCTTTCATATCACAGCTTCCGAATCAGTACCTAACTGAGGTGAGCTACTCAATCTAGCATGTCACTTCTCTTCTTAGCTTAATTATGGCTTTTCTGATTTTGTATTTTTTTGATTAACTTGCATTCTTTGTATATATCAATCATGTTTTGATGTATTTTCAAACTGGTCTTTTTTCCTTTCACAACATTAATCGCCCCATATGTGTGTCTGAAATTACAGGTAGGACAAAGGGGCGTTCAAGTATCGGGAGGTCAGAAGCAGAGAATTGCAATTGCAAGAGCCATTCTGAAAAATCCTCCAATTCTTTTGCTTGACGAGGCCACTAGTGCCCTCGATTCAGAGTCGGAAAAGCTGGTTCAAGAAGCACTTGACACAGCTATGGAGGGAAGGACTGTCATCTTGATTGCACACAGGCTTTCAACAGTTGTAAATGCAGATATGATTGCTGTGGTGGAGAATGGACAAATCATAGAGACAGGAACACATCAGAGTTTGTTAGACACGAGCGAATTTTATAGCACATTATTCAGCATGCAGAACCTTGAATCAGCTCCTGAACTAAGGTAATTAGCCACTTTATATTCATATTTTAATATTGAACCAATGGCACTCAATGAACAACTCTAACCAGATTTAAATGTTTAATGGATAGAACTACAACTTCCAAGAATAAAAGTGCCCGTCAGGTAGGCACTGTTGATGAAACTAGACCATTACCGGATACACAAAGAGAAGTTCAAAGAGATCTCGCAGAGCATTCTGAACTGGCGGAACAGAACAAGACGAGTGCAAGAGAAGAAAATATATTTTTCAGAATTTGGTTTGATTTAAAAAAGAGGGAGCTGGTGAAGATTGCTATTGGTTCGTTTGCAGCAGCTTTCTCTGGCATCTCAAAGCCATTTTTTGGTTTCTACATCATCACCATTGGAGTAGCATACTTTAAAGAAGATGCAAAACGAAAAGTTGGAATGTTCTCAGCAATCTTCTCTGGAATAGGGTTGCTTTCGTTATTTAGCCACACCTTCCAGCATTACTTCTTTGGAGTGGTTGGAGAAAAAGCCATGGCAAATTTCAGACGTGCTTTGTATTCAGGTATTGGATATTTGCTATTAGAATTTCTACAAAGCATCATATGCATAAAGTGCCAGTATGATTTAACAAACATCAGTCGATAATCATTTAAACTTTTACAGGTGTGCTTCGTAACGAAGTAGGCTGGTTTGACAAACCTGACAACACTGTCGGTTCGTTAACTTCACGCATCATCAGCGATACTGCCATGGTCAAAATCATAATTGCTGACCGCATGTCTGTGATTGTGCAATGTGTTTCCTCCATACTAATAGCTACAGGAGTTAGCATGTATGTCAACTGGAGAATGGGTTTGGTGGCATGGGCTGTGATGCCCTGCCACTTCATAGGTGGTCTCATTCAAGCCAAGTCTGCCAAAGGATTTTCAGGCGACTACTCTGCGTCACATTCGGACCTTGTCGCTCTTGCATCTGAGTCCACAACCAACATACGGACTATAGCATCATTTTGTCATGAAGAACAAGTACTGAAGAATGCCAAAGCATATCTGGACATTCCAAAGAAAAAGTACAGGAAAGAAAGTATCAAATTCGGAATCATCCAAGGCTTCTCCCTTTGCTTGTGGAACATTGCACACGCCGTTGCTTTGTGGTACACTACAATTCTGGTCGACAGACGGCAAGCCTCTTTTGAAAATGGAATAAGAGCATACCAAATATTTTCTCTCACAGTTCCTTCTATCACAGAATTATACACACTGATCCCAACTGTCATCACTGCCATCAATATGCTAACCCCAGCATTCAAAACCCTTGACCGTAAAACTGAAATCGAACCAGATATACCGGATGATTCACAACCCGAGAGGATAGAAGGAAATGTCGAATTTGAAAATGTAAATTTCAAGTACCCTTTAAGACCTGCAGTCACTGTTCTTGACAATATCAGTTTACAAATTGAAGCTGGATCTAAGGTAGCTTTCGTAGGACCGAGTGGCGCAGGAAAGTCATCTGTTTTGGCTCTTTTACTAAGATTTTACGATCCAGTGGAGGGAAAAGTACTAATTGATGGGAAAGACTTGAGGGAATATAATCTAAGATGGTTAAGGACACAAATAGGCCTGGTACAACAAGAGCCACTGCTTTTTAACTGCTCAATTAGAGACAATATTTGCTATGGCAATAATGGGGCTTCTGAAAGTGAAATTGTGGAGGTTTCTAGAGAAGCAAATATACATGAATTTGTGAGTAATCTACCAAATGGATACAACACTGTTGTTGGAGAGAAAGGTTGCCAGCTTTCAGGAGGACAAAAGCAAAGAATAGCCATTGCTAGAACTTTACTAAAGAAGCCAGCAATATTACTCCTTGATGAAGCAACGAGTGCCCTCGATGCTGAGTCTGAAAGAACTATAGTAAATGCTATTAAAGCAATGAATCTGAAGGAAGCAACTGGTTTGTGTTCGAGAACCACCCAGATCACAATAGCTCATAGACTTTCCACAGTGAAAAACTCGGATACCATAATTGTCATGGAAAAAGGTAGAATTGTAGAGACAGGCTCCCACTCAACTCTAATTGCAGTGGATGCAGGACTTTATTCAAGATTATTCAGACTACAGAGCTTCGACGAAACCTCATAGGTTGATAATTCTAAAAATCTGGTATCTGAAACAATGAAGATCACTTGCATGATTTTACAAAACTAAGTTTTTTTCTTAAATTTCTTCTCTGATGTAATTAAGTTATAGTCAGAGTGTACCTTGATGTAACAAAGTGTTTTACAGATTTGCCTATAATTTAAAAAAGACACTGTCAATTGTCTTGAGATTTTTCATCTCCTCCTCGCTAGCGATTCCGGGATCAACGTAACACAACTGAAATAGAAACACGACCATCAAGCTTACTCATTTTTAGATCAAATACAACTATAAGTTTTTGTTAAGAGAAGCAAGACCTGGTATTGTGGCTTCTTCAGTGTATTCCTCCCCTTTCTTATAAGTTTTTTCCATCCAATTTTCTTCTTTAGTGATCTTTCAAGAGCAATCGTACTCTATAATGAAAAAAAATATTCTAAGTTTGAAAATTGAAATGAAAGGATGCAAAATTAGTACACATGCATGCTTCAGAGACCGGTGTAACATGCAAATTCTCAAAATCGTTGGAATTACGATTGAGAGAACAGATATTAATTATTAAAAGCTAAATATGAAGTTGGCAAGGAAGACAAATTACATGAGCAGGATCCAAAATTAGGAGATTATACATTAGAACTCCATCCTGTTGCTGTTTCGCTTGAACGCCAACGATTGTTCTTGAATGACCATCATGTTGAAAGTACAAGGGCCTGTCCAACAAAGCATTCAAAATTTAAAAACTTAGAAACAAAATTGTCTATATGGTTAAATATGTCTATCTTAAATGTGCCCTCACGTTTTGTCGCTGATCACAACATGCTGCAGACCGAATTGGATTGTGTTTTCATCAGAAAAGTAATTCCACACAAAATCCATGAGAACTTGATAAGCCTCGCTACTAGCTTTATCGTCCGTGTTATCAACATTTGTTCCTACGACAGATTGAGATTCCTTAGGACCGAAATCCACTACTCTTGCACGAAGACCAAAAGAACGCAAGAGAGCAGCGCATTCAGTAGTCCCTATCCATTTTTTTGAACCATAAACAACATGATCAAGTTGATCAGCTCCCGGGGCATCAAAACCCTTTTCCCAAGCAACCTCAAGCCATCTCTGCAACGACGGAATATCAGGAACAAACCCCGAACCACCGAACAAAACCTCTCTTGCTTCCGGCGTCTGCGCTAGCAAATGAGAACTTAGCATTTGAATGTTACGCCATCCACAACCCCATCCAGCATCCTCAGAATCAAGGCTCTGGAAATGATCAACATAACCGGACAAAACAGTTTTCGAATTCTCAGTTTCAGACTCCAAACAACTTCGCAACAAGGTCATTAAACCTGATTCAACTTTGTAAAACTCGCTCCTTGTCTGTAAACCAATCAAGCAAGAGATTTTTTCATCCATTGAACATTCCTCTTTACCTCTACTAGTCTCACCGCCATAGTAGTTACAATGTTGACTCTGCAAAATATATAATTCTCCATGAAAACATTGCTTTGAAACCGCAAGAGGAACCTCTCATGTAGGCATATATAGATTAATAGATATAGTGAGAGTACCGGAAGAGATTGGAGGGGCTGTTGGGGTAGCTCGGGATCATGAAAATGAGCATTGGCGTGCCTGCGTTTATGCAGAACCATATTGATATATCATCTTCATATCATCGATGTGAAATGGTGAAGAAGAAGAAGAAGAAAGGGACATGCATACATACATATACATACATGATACATACATACATACCATTGAAGTTGAGATGAAGGAACTGGTGAATCACAGAAGGGACACGTGCTCCATGAATCAGGATCCATCTTGTCTCTGCTGTCACACTATCTGTCTTGTTTATTATAAATTGCGAAATATCTACCAAAAGTCGCATTATATTAAAAAATAGCAGTTTAATTTACGTGGAACACCCATTAAATGACAATTATAGAAAATTGCAAGATATTTACAAAAAAAAAGTCACCTTTTATTAAAAAAAATGCAATTTAACATATATGGTTAAGCAACATTGACTGTCAAAATCAGAGTTTATTAATAGATTTGAATGAGTTTAAAATACTCGGAGGTTAAAAATGAATTATTAAACGGAGAATTTAAATAAAGACTGTTTTTTTTAGTTTGAGTTTAACCTTTCAAATGTCTGAATGATATATTAACCTATTTAAAAGCTACTTTAATTTGAATATTTGTAAATAAAAAATTTAAATAATGTTAAATAGATTAATAAATTAAAAAAATCAATAAAATTAAATATTTGTTTTTATTGACTCATTAAAGTTTATTTATTAACATAATTTTAGTGATACTATTTATTGGAGAGAACTTATAAAAAAAAACATATGGCAACAATTTATGATATTGTTTATCATATTTTTTCAACTTATTTTCTTAAGTTCTTCAAAATAATTAAACTTTATTTTCCTATTTTAATATAAAATACAAAATATAATATAATAATACTAAATTTTTATTGAGTTTTTCTTAATTTTAAAATAAGTCGGTCTGATAGATTTAAAATGCTTTTCTTATGGCATGTGGCCTAACCTCTTTTGCTAAATATACTTATAAAAGAGCCTATGTCTTTTCTATTTAAGAAAAAGTCAGGTCTGGTCTAGCCCCATGTAGGCTAGGCCGTATACCCCTTTTAGTTGGTATGGCCTATTTCCATCCCTGGTGGTACGGTTTGAATCAGTGTTAAAGTAAAAATTCATTTGATTCAAAGATAAATTTATTTGCGATTCGTTTCGATTTTGGATGATTAATTTAAAATAATTGATCTAATCTGATTAAATTTCATTCGATTTAATTTGGATTGGTTTTTGAATATCAAATATATATTTTATTAAGATTAAAAAAATACTAATAAATAATACAATTTATATAATGTTTAGCATATAGTAAATTAAAAGTTAATATTACAAAATAAATATAATTAAGGGTTAATACCCCTTTTGCCCCCTGCCATATAGACGAAATCTCAAAAATAACCCTGTAAAAAAAAACACAGATTCCATCTCTGCCATTTGTAGATTCCCTCGTTTTGCCCCCTGAGTAGATTTGGTCAACAAAATTGATGACATAACGCTGCTTTGTTGGTTTTTTTTTTATTTTTTATTTATTTAATTACACGCGTGACATTTTTATTAATATTTTATTGATTGCATGTTAAAATGTCAAAATATCAAAATTTTGTCACTCATGAGAATTGAACCCATGACTTAAAACTTACATAGGGCACCTTCCACCACTAGGTCATCTTGATTGTTTTGTTATATTATCCTTTTGAAAATTATATATTACATTATAAATCTGAACTAGGATTAATTATGAATTATTAATTTGAACTATTAATCTAACTATTAATAATGAATTATATATTAATATTAATACTAAAATAAAACGTTAATTAATTAATTACTGTAAATTTAATATTAATATGTTAAATTAATATTAATATTAATTTAAATTCTGAATTATTTAATATTAAAACGTTAATTAATACTAAATTATTAGCGTTAAATAAATGAATAATTTTTATTTAATAATTTTTTAACTAATGAAATTATTAGCGTTAAATAATTTTAACTGAACTAATGAATAATTTTTTCTAAAATTATTTAATGCTATTATTTAAAAATTATTTATTTATTTATTTTATTTCAAATCTATATCATAAAAACTAAATTATTTATTTTTATTTAACGTTATAATTAATTTTAAAAAAAAAATTCAGTTTGTTATTAATTATTAATATAAAAAACTGTTATTTTAATTAAAAATCTTTTAATTTTCAGTTTACTATTAATTACTAATATTTTTATTTTCTGTTTATTAGTAATTACTAATATTAAAACTACTATTATATTTATTTATTTAGTTTAGTTTTTTATTAAGAGTTTTTTAAAATAACAGTTTTTTTTAAAATAGCAGTTTTTTTTAAAATAACAGTTTTTTTAAAATATTAATTATTATTATTTACTGTATTTATTTTAACTATAAATATTATTTAGTTATTATTAATTTAGTTAATATTTTAGTTACAAATAGTTATTAATTTTTACAAATATCTTAACTATTTATAAATATTTAGCTTTTATTTACAGTAATTACTATTTATAAATATTTAGTTATTATTTAGTTTAATAAGCTGAAATTATTATTTAGTTATTATTTACTGTAATTAATAATTATGAAAATATAAATAATAATTTAGTAAATGTGTTTTAATATTAATACTTAGTAAATATTTAGAATTTAGCTACAATATAGTTACAATATGTATAATATGTAAAAAAATTATAGTTACAGTATAATATTTACAATATGTTATTTAACTATATTCTAATAATAGTTATAGTATATATAATATAGTTACAATATATTCTAATAATAATTGATGAAAATGAAAACAAGTATGCAAACGTATAATATGTATGTTTAAAAGCAATTAAAATACAAGATAAACGCTCTAGCCTAGTGGTAGGTGCTTAAGCTTTGAAACAAAAGGGGGTGGGTTCAATCCTTGTAGTGGGCAGTTTTTTGAATTTTTGAATTTTAAGCATTTCAACATCAAATATTAAAATAATAATAAAATGCCACCCGTGTAATTTAAATATATAGAAAAAATAAATAAAATTCCAACTAAGCAGCCATGTCATCAATTTTGTTGACCAAATCTACTCAGGGGCAAAAAGAGGGAATCTACAAATGGCAGGGATGAAATCTGTGTTTATTTTTTTACAGGGTTGTTTTTGGGATTTCGCCTATATGGCAGGGGGCAAAAGGGGTATTAACCCTATAATTAATTATATTTGTGTTCTTCCTAAACACTATTTGGAGAAACCTTCATGATGCTGGTCAGGTGAGGTCGTAATCGTCCTATTTTGTTAGAAGGAGTTAGTTGTCCCTCTTCCTCGTTGGGAAGCTTCTTTTTATACTCGTTCACCCCTCCATGGATTTTAAAGGGATGCCTCCTCATATCCCATGTTAAAGTTACCTTTAGTAACGTCCCCTATCTTCCATAACTCTCAAGTAACCTTCTTCCATCCACTTCTGTAACTATCATGCAATCATGGAGACATTTCATAACTGTCCCTTAAGACTATTCATGTCGCTCCCTAGTACTAAAAAAGAGAATGGACCGATTTGCCTCGGTGCCAGCTTTACCATGTGCCACGGTGAGAATCGGATACCAAAGCTATGGGATTAGTTTGGCTCGCAAAACAATGATATCACCACCGAACTTTTATTTTTTCAAGGGAAGGGAGAAAAGATCGAACAAAAACCCTAAGTAAAATGCAAAGAAAAAAGTAAGGCCTAAAGCTAAGCGAGAGAGAGAGAGAGAGAGAGATCAAAGGTACGGGGGTTGATTATACTAAGGGGAGGTACTAGCACCCTAAGCATCTGCAGTATTCTATTTTTTTTGCTAAGGTAAGGATGAACAAGGAAAAGAGAAAAGGTGGAAAAAGAAAAAAGGTAGCTCGCTAGGATCTCGCAATCCTATGTATACGTATCCTTAACAGGAAGTCAGAAGTCAAGGAACTCTTGAGATGGAAGTCACTGCTTCCTTACAACATTCAGTTGTTTTTGTCATTGAGGATTTTCATCGTGAAGATTTAAGGATCTCCTCTATTATTATCCCTAACTTTTTCCTGAATTGTTTCTTTTGAAGCTTACAACCAGCGGGATGCCTCAGTTTTGCCTAAGTCTCCTTCGTAGGTTTTTACTTAGCGGGCTTTTCTTTTGATTTTTTTAAGAAAGAGAGTGACTGCCCGACTTTAATGATTACGGTGAACCACAATTGGCTTTTATCTTGAAAAACATCTTCGACACTTGCTTGTTGTATGAAGGAAAATTGTGAATGCAACCTTTATATGAAAGATGTTTTGCATGAAAGCATAACCAAGTCAACTGAGAACTACCCATCCCAAGGTTAAGATTGCATTTTTTTGTAAAGAAAGAAAGTCTAACTTCTAGGCTCGAAGGGTTTGACAAGGGAATAACTTCCTTATTTCTCCAGTGTTTGGGAGATTGAAACAATGCCTTACATCGTCAGCAAAGTTTATTTGAAAGCATACCAGCAATTATGGATATAACGTTTTCGTCATCCTCCCTCCAATCTTTGCACAATAAAAAAGAAAGTGGAAAAGAGATAAAATATTTTTTTGAAAAGGAAAGCATAAAGATGTAAATAATGGACAAAATGAATTGAATCAAAAAGTTGCAATTCTCATTTCATTAATTACGAAAGTACAAACATAATTTGAATGCAAATAAACATGGCCTAGAAACTAATCAGTAACAAGGATGAGCTCTCCTGTCTGAAACACTGGCTTTAGGAGGATAGCTGGCTGAGGCCGACTGAAGTTTGACTTGCCATGTCCTGGCAAAGGATTGTTCTGGACATTAGGATTGGTGTCATGAAAGGTAAGGATGCCGACCTTAATCAAATCACGCACTCTTGCCTTTAGTGCATAGCAATTTTCTAAGTCGTGGCCCGCAACACCTTCATGGAATGCATAATAGACATCAAATTTGAATCCAGTTGGAAGAGGATTTAGAGGAGGAGGTAGAGTCCTTGTGGTGATCAAACCTTTCTGAGCCAAACCAGGATAAAGTTCAGTGTACGTCATAGGAATATAATCAAATTGATTCATATTACGATACTGGTTTTGTCCAACAGTCAGACGTTGAGGTACTTGAGCTGGTCGTGGAGCAGTAACAACACCAAGAGCAGGGTGATCAACATACTGAGGTCTAGGATGAGGCCTTCTCACTTCAGTCATGATAACATTGGTCTGATCTTCTCTCTTCTTCTGGAAGTTCCCATGGGATTTCTTCGCACCATTGGAAGATTCAGCAGCCTTAGATACCTTACCATTCTTGAGACCTTCTTCAAGCCTTTGACCAATGGTCACCAAATCTATGAAGCTTGAGG
This sequence comes from Lathyrus tuberosus, assembly GCA_022829125.1. Lineage (NCBI taxonomy): Eukaryota > Viridiplantae > Streptophyta > Magnoliopsida > Fabales > Fabaceae > Lathyrus > Lathyrus tuberosus. The sequence continues at coordinate 2,651,699 of JALAZF010000372.1, forward strand.
AAACACTGCCAATCATCTTTTCCCAATAGAATGAAGACAAGGTGTCCATAAACATTCCAGTGAGTTCCTTCTCTACCAAAGGAGGTTCCACTTGGAAAGCTAGCTCTCTCCACCGTTGAGCATACTCCTTAAAAGATTCTCGCTCATTCTGAGTCCTATTCTGGAGTTGACGGCGGTGAGGATCCATGTCGAGGTTGTACTTGTACTGCATTACAAAAGCATTTGCAAGATCTTGAAAGCAGTGAATGTAGTTTTGTTCAAGGTTCATGTACCATTTAAGTGAAGCTCCACTCGGGTTATCTTGAAAGCAGTGGATGAGCAGCTTCTGATTGTTGGTATAAGCAGCCATCTTTCAAAAGTACATGACCAAATGAGACCTTGGACAAGAGTGACCCTTATATTTCACAAATTTGGGAGTTTTGAATTTGGCAGGCATATCAAGGTCAGAAACTAAGCACATGTTGTCTGCATCCACACTAAAGAAGTCATTGCCCTCCATGACTCTAAGTCTCTTGTCTATGGTCTAAAACTGTTCATGGACAACCTCAGGTTCAACAAAGTCCTCATGATCTTCATCTTTAGCATTGGCAGCATTGTACTCATAGAGAGGATTCTCAAAGGGAGGTCGGGCAGTTTGGGCGACAGTGTGGACCACAGGTCTGGGCTATGCAAAAATAGGAGCATGAAACACTAGTCTGGTAGTCTGACCAACCATAGCAGTAGATGCAATTGGTGAAGAGAAGTTGTGAGGCAAACCAAACTCTGGCCAAATTGAAGGTGGCATCTGAACAGGTGGAGGATCAACACTTGAAACTTCCTGGATGACAGGTCTCTGAGGTTGCTCTCCTATGACAATCAGGACTTGGAGCATCTCAGTGAGCTTGGCCATGCTTGATTTAAGATCATCAATCTTCATTCTGATCTCTGCGTTGTGCACTTCTTGCTCTGACATCCTGCGTCTGTAGTTAGCTTTAGTCATGTATCTGTGTCGAGGAATCAGCTTGACGACTGACAGAAAACGCTGGAAGATAGAGACAGCTGGAGATGAGTTGCTAGTCAAAACGGATGTATGCAATGAATTATGCAAATGATGCAAATGATATTCAATGCAATGCAACATGATGCAGAACACAGGCAACATGATCAAAGATTCAGGATTATAGGATGAAGTCTGGGTAAAGAACCACAAGTGTGTACTAGGGGTAAAGCACCTGCACAACGAGTTCTAACAAGGTTCCTAGAGTCATCAATCCATCTTTCGGATTTTACGAACACTCAAATTACTCAAGAATCAGTAATATTCTCAATAGAATCTCGTCTGAGTGTAGCATCGCGTATCAACTACTTTGGGTTTACACCCTCATAGTCAACGCACTACATCCTAGAAGGCCAAATGGGGTAAATGGGTTCTAAAGGTCCTCAGCTTCTCGGGCTCCCAGGTCGAAAGTAGTAATGCCCTCACGATTATTCGTTCAACAAATATTACCCTCAAAGGGGCCTCCACTGAGTGGGGGATTCTCAAGTCAGCTTATTCGGGATTACTCCCTCAAAGCCCCTTTGACTATACCACTCTCATATACATAAGAGCTCTCGAGTTCGGGTTAAGACTTATCTCACATATATAGATCAACCTGAAAAACAGAAAAACCCAAGCAACAACAAACAGTAATAGTAACACAAATATAATAAGTTAGGCTTAACCCACTGAACAATTTTCCCCAGTTAAGTCGCCATTTTCTATCGCGGTGAGAATCGGATACCAAAGCTATGGGATTAGCTTGGCTCGCAAAACAATGATATCACCACCAAAATTTTATTTTTCCAAGGGAAGGGAGAAAAGATCGAACAAAAACCCTTAGTAAAATGCAAAGCAAAAAGCAAGGCCTAAAGCTAAGCGAGAGAGATCAAAGGTACGGGGGTTGGTTATACTAAGGGAAAGTACTAACACCCTAAGCATCTGTAGTATTCTACAAGAACCTCTTGAAATATTTTTGTTTTTTGCTAAGGTAAGGATGAGCAAAGAAAAGAGAAAAGATGGAAAAAGAAAAAAGGTAGCTCACTAGGATCTCGCAATCCTATGCCTACGCATCCTTAACAGGAAGTCAGAGCAATCGTAGTTCAGAACTACGATGAAAAAGGGTGTAAAAGGAAAAGAGTGTGAAAAAAAAGGTTGAAAAAAGAAAAGGTTGCTCGCCAAGGATTGGGGCCCTTGTGCCTACGTATTCTCAAAAGGAACTTTTTGAGAAATTAGAGCGTCAGTAGTTTGTGGAACTATGAGTTGTTAAGGTTCTAAGAACCAAGAACAACAAAGACAGATAAAGAACAAACGAGGGATATGCACAATGACAATAAGTCAACATACAATCCCTTCCCTTGGATTAAGTCAGCAAGGGTCAAAGAAAACAACAGATACATGGAAGAATATCATGTAAATGGCAGCAGACATAGTATCACAGAATACACATGGAAAAACATCATGGTATTAGACAACAACAGGTCAAAGAAAGATACATGGAAAGAACATCATGTAATCAGTAAATAGAAAGTACAACATACATGGAAAAGCATCATGCATAAACAGACAAAGATACGCGGAAAAGCATCGCGAATAAAATCCACAAACAATCACGGCAAAGCATCGTGAAACAGATTAATTATGGAAAAGCAACATCAAGAATTAATCAGATAGACAATCACGACAAAACATCATGATCAACAAATAAAATCCACACACACATACACGGCAAAACATCGTGTATCAACAAAGAGAATTAATGACATACATGGAAAAACATCATGCATAAGCGTCAACACAAGCACGTGGCAAAGCATCACGAATAATAAATAGACAAAGATACGTACACGACAAAGCATCGTGTGATCAACATCATCAATTAATCAAGACACATCATTAAGATTTAATCGAGAAAAGAAGCTAGTCATGAAATAGAATCGTGCCACTCAAAAATTATTAATCAATTTAAATATTAATATTTAATAAGTTTAATTAATAATTTAATTAATCAATATTAAATAAAAATATTTAAATCAAATAATAATTAAACAACTTTTTTTTTACATTTTTAATATATTACTAAATTAAAAAAACATAAATGAGAACATTAAAAATAAATGATATGAAATGTTTTTTGGTATTTTGTCTAATATACAAATAAATAATTAAACTATAAATAAAATATTAAAGAAAATAATTAAAATGTTTATTTTATCCTTTTTTAGAATTATACAAATTAAAAATAAAACTAATTAAAACACAACCACTGCCCTTCACATAGACGATACAAGCTAAAATATCATTACATTTTCAAACTTCAAGTAAATGAAACAAAAACACAGGACCACGCAAGCTTACTTGATCCTGGAATGAAATATTGAGGGAGAACTTTATTTAAAGAAGCCAAATCTACACCGAAAAACATATATAACCCATTCGCAAGCTTGTTTTAACAAACATACAAAATGCAATAGATTCAGAGTTTATTAATCAAATAAATTCTCCTACAAATATCTTTCAAGTTTCATGCATAATCTGATAAAAAAAGGTACTCATACATCAAGCATCCTTAGTCATAACACGACACACACACACACAAAAAATCAGTATGAAAAAAAAACTGTTAAAATCAAAATACTACGATCTTGCCTTGTCTTTGGTGTCTGCCTAACTTAATATCTCTTTTTATTCCGAAAATGTTGAAGTGAAAAATTGAAAAATGTTCAGAGAACCGCTTTATATGAGAGTACATGTATATTGAAGATCACAAAAAAATGAGTGGAGTCGTGTGGTTTTTATGCTGTTGTTAAATGATGGCTTGATGGTATTATAATAGCATGGTTTATTAAAGAAGAGAGAAAAAAACAGCTTTTAAAGTGTGTAGATGGTATTGGTAGGGGTGTCCATGGGTCGGTTTGGGTTGAATTTAGCCAAAACCATGACCCAACCCATATAGGGTACACTGGTTTGGATGAGGTAAAATAATCACCCATAACATCATTGGGTCGGGTTGGGTAAAACCACAAATTTGTGGGTTGGATTGGGTTGGGTAGTGGGTTACCCAATTTTTTTTTCTTTTTTTCTTCCTTATATAATTATAAATGATTTGTCACATTTTTTCTTAATAAATAATTTAACTTATTACCGTTATTTTCTAAAACATCAAATGTCTAAATGCACAATAAAATTCATCATAAACATATTTACAAAAAGCAAAGTTACATTACAGTAATACATAAAACTTATAAAATACTTACAACTTACAAGAATTAACATCAAAATTATAAAAGTGTGACATCCTAAATAAGTTAAAACCATTACTTATAAAATAAAAGATGTTCAATGGGTTGTAATTGAAGCAACCAAGATTAAATACATCAAAGTCATCACTCATAAAATTTTAAAAAATAGCTAAAAAATAGTCACTCAATAACCCATGGGATTTGTGGGTTGGTTGTGGGTTTACCCAAAACCCAATTATTTTTGAATGGTTTTTCATTTTGAAAACCATGTTCACTCAATGACCTGATCCGACCCATTTTTTTGGGTCGGTTTGGGTGGATTTTACTGGATTTGTTGGGTTTACCCAACCCATGTACACCCCTAGGTATTGGGTTATCTTGATGTGTGTATGTGTGGGGAAAAGTGTGCAGCGCTACAGTATGTGTTTTTCACAAAAAAAAAAAGTAAGACTAAAATAACTTTTCTAAACTTCTAAATTAAGTTTTGCTTAAAAAAGAAAAAAAAAACAAAATTAAATTTAAAAATAAGAAGAAAATAATAAATAAAGTAAAAATAAAATAAACTATAATAAAATAAATAATCTAAAATAAAAACTAATTAATTAAAATAATTATTAATTAAAAATAGAAATAAAAACGATAAAAAAATGAATAATTGGACCGGTATCGAAGTGTTCGAAAAAATAAAATGAATACATCAAAATGATTAGTGCGAAATATACGTATTGGAAAAATACAGCGTTTGGTCAAATTTCGAAATAAATTTTTCTTGATAAAATGGCTTAAACTGATCAAAATGCGACCGAAAAGCAGTCGAAAAATTCAAATGTGCACGCCAGGTTAAACTACGCAAAACGTAGATTAATATCACGGACGCTTGCAGGCTCGATTTTGAAAATTTCTGTCCACTGATTTTACGCACAGTTGACTTTTAGTTTGACCATTTCGACTGTAAATCCAACAGGTTTATTCCAGCTGGTAAATTGGGTATATGCGAGATGGAAGACATGATAACTATGCAGACAGCACGAAAAGATGCGAGATCTTAGGGATCAAAAATTAGGGTATGACACCATGAAATCGAATCCGACCTGCTATAATTCTATAATAAGGACTTACCCTTACCGGGTTCCGATTTGCCTAGGTCCTATCACATTACTTGCTTGTTATTGGTACTCGTTTTGCTAAAGCTCGGCCTTTGGGAATTCTTGAATGTACGTAAGCCCCCCGATCACGAGATTCAAAAGGATTGAAGTGTTCGAACAATAAAATCTTAGAATTCCTTTTACTTCAAACTGGTCACTTATTCGATGAGTTACCGTTGCCAGCTAATTCTCTCTCTCTCTCTCTCTCTCTCTCTCTCTCTCTCTCTCTTTGCCAAATTATTTTTTATGGGGGATCCTCACCTGTCATTATTATCTCATTTCAGTACAACTTCTTAACCGTTGCAAACTTGTTTTTATAAAAAAACCTCTTTTTCATTTTTTTATCAAAGCCAGTGAACCCTCTTTCAAGTGCTGCTGACATTTTTCTTTTGCTTCCTCAGATAATCACTTTTCCTACAAGCTCAAGCCACATGTAATTTTCTCTTTCCCTCTCTCTTTTTATTCTTTATTATGGTTATAATACAGGATTGTGATGATTTGGGAGAGTTTTCGATTTCCCTTACTGCTAATGAGAGAAATAAACTCTGGAATGAATGCATGAGAGAGAGTGGGGGCCATCTGAGTCGAGCGGAGTTTGATCATATTATTAGTAAAGTTTATCGTGAGACCCCGTCACCAAGTAAAACTGACTCGGAGTCTTCGCCATTAGGTTTCATGGATACTCTGATGGAGACAACATGATCCTTGATTGACAAAATGGTTCTAAGTTATTACCACATCGTCATTGACGATAACTATGTTTCGAAGCTTCGCTCTAATAATCAAGCTCTGATGGAGACAACATGACCCACTGCGTGATCGGTGAGAGAGTCTGTATAACCCGACCAAGAGGGGTGCCCGGCCAATATTTTTATTTTTATGCAAGAGTAATTGAGGACTTTAAAATTCGTATTCCTTTTACTGATTTTGAATCTGACCTGCTTAAAACCCTAAATATTGCCCTTCTCAGTTACGCCCAAATGGTTGGGGTTTTATCAAATCTTTCAAACTTGTTTGAAAAGTGATGGATATAACTCCTACATTAGGTTTGTTCTTCTCGTTCTTTGAGCTAAAGGAAGCAGAAAAAGAAGGTTGGGTCTCCCTCAGTGGAATTCCAGGAAAAAGCTTCCTTCAGGCTTACTCTACTAACCATAAAGGTTTCAAGGATAAGTTCCTCCGAGTGAAGAGTGGGGAAAGGTGCCCATAGGTTATGTATGTGCTGGACGAGAACTACCATTTTCTGATTTATTGGTCGATAGCTCCTTGCCGATTTTCGGCTTTGATTATGATAAGTTAAGTGCTTTGAAAATTCGAGCTTTATCCATTTTGGATGCATTCTAAGTGGTGTAAGTTAAGGATTTGCTACATATGGTTGATGACTCAGCACAAATTTCTAAATTCTTGGGTAATGCTTATATATGCCTTTTACTATCTTTTGATAGGCTTACTGCTTTATTTTTCTAAACTTTTACTTTGTTATTTTCTTTCCAACTGACATGACGAATCTCAAATTATCTAAACAGCAGAAATTAATGGTTGAAGCAAGAGTGAGGCGTAGAGATTAGTCCACTTCAAAGAGCGATTTGTCGGGTATTCAGACTCGAACTCTCAAGACGAAGAAGGAGGGTACTGCCAAATCCTCACATGTTGTCTCAGAACCCCCGACTGCTTTCATTCTTCATTCAAACATGGTTTCATCAGTACGTGCATACACAATTCAAGGTTTTGATTGAACATGTTTTCAATAGCCTACATATTTTTTCAGTAACTAGATTCAAGACAAACACAATAGTATTCATAATAAAGCAGGCCTATGAATAAATTGATATAAAAAAGGATAAAACTAAAGGTTCATTATTTTGAAAACCAGACATTCATTTATGCCTCACAATGTTTATCTAAAAAATGCGAGTGCTTTTCTTTTATCATACACGTGTATTTTCTTCAGGCAGATTGATTATCATATATTAAAGCAAACAAGTTATTAAACCATAGAATAATAAGGTCTTTCTTATGTTATATTGTGGTTGAGCTCAAAATAAATACTCATTTTTCTTGAAATCAAATAGTCATTAAATTCAAGAGAACAATCGTTTATCGTATGTTACACTCTTTCTTTTCTTTTTCATTTAACTTCCTCTTTAGAATGATTTAAACCAAATTTGTATATCTCCCATATAAGAAAAATTGGTACCACCAAAATTACCCTTTTAACCTTTGGCCACGCGTCAACATTTTACGAACACTTTTTCAAAATAGGTACCATCATAAACACCCATCTGCTTTGTCTCCTTTTTTTTTTTTAAAAATAGGAGTATTATTTTGTATTATTAATTCTCTTTCTATCTTCTCTCTCTCTCTCTGAATGCATCGCATCTAACACTAATTTTTCTTCATCTTCATCTCTATTTGCTGTGAACCCTAATCTGCATTTTATCGTCATTTTTTAAACTTTACTCATCATTTTGTCTCTGAATCTATCATCTCTTTACATTTCTGTGCCAGATCTGCATTTTGGTGGGGTGATGGTGGTTGGAGTTGAAACACAAACGATATACTTGTGTTTTTCGGTGATGGATTTATCGTTGGTTTTGGTTCACGGCGGCCACCGGTGAGTATTCTGAAACAAGATCGATTTCAACCTATTTTGGTCTTTTCTTACTCTATTACGACAAGATCGAGTTCAACCTTTTGATTGTGGTTATTAATATTTTTTGTGCTAATTTTTGCAGATCTGGACTATAATGAGATGCTGTTTTGCTATTCATTTTGGCAGATATCAACGTCACTCTCGGCAAATGGCAAAATAGTATAATCCAACCGCTGTTGAGAAAATGTGAGTGCTCATTTAGTTTTTGTGGTTGTTAGTTAGTTGTTAGTCTTCGATTATATGAAATGCTTATCTTTTGTGTTTTGTAATATTGAGTGCTATGAATGTTAGGAGAAATCTAAGTATTTTGTAGCGGATGCTAGCAGCAGCAACCCACCTTTTGTTATTGTAAGTGTTTTCTTGAGCTTTATTGTGATGCCGTGTGAAGTTAATGTTGTTTTGGTTTGGCTATTTGAGTTAAAAAAATCAATTTTAGTGCATGCACTAAATTTATCTATCTATTATTCGAGAGATTTAAATGCAGGGAACAACTCACATGTAGCTTATGGAGTGTGATGTGATCTTTTGCTATATAGCGGAAGCGATTCCTATAGGTTAAGAAGTTTCATAAATCAATAGTATTTCTTTTGGTGTTGGATGAAATGTCGCAGATAGATTCTCAAATTTTATGCTCTTAATCAATGGTTATCTTCATTGCATTTTATTCCTATTGATGTAATCTTGAAAAGATTAGGCTATAATTTTGTTCCCTTTTTATGTATTTAAAATCTAATTGTGCTATAATTTTAGGTTTTGCCTCTGCCAAATGTGACAAGTACTCTCCATATAGGTCATGCTATAACAGCTGCAATAGAGGTATCACAGTTCAGTTTTTCTGTTTCAACCATGTAATGCCAATGTGATATATTAATTGCAGGATAAAATGATTTGTTAGCGAAGAATGTCTGGATACAATGCTTTGTGGGTTCATGGATCAGAATTTTCTGCAGTTTGATCCAGCTCCGAGGCAAATTGAGCCTGACACTACACAAAAGACACCAGATTATTTTTTGTAACTTCATATGTCTCTGTATGTAGTTACTTCTTTATGCTGTTACTGTAGATTTTTCTTTAAGAAAAAAGAGGAGTTGAAGTGGTGGAGGTTATCATCAACAACATAATTCTTTCTTTTTGGAGTTTGTCTGTTGCTGCTGTCTTATGTGAACAAGAAACCAATAGAATTGACACACTTGGTATTGTATATTTTTTATAGGAGAAAGCGGCAATAACATGGTATATCTTGTGCTGTAATTTTTTGTTTTTGTTTTTAATTAAATCTCAAAGTTAGAGAGCCGATTTTTGAGTTCTGACCATCGTGTTCATGGTGACAAATGTAGGTTTTAATTTGTTTAGTTGAGTGATATATTATGATGTGGGTAGAGTTGGTGGAACTGGAAAATTGCGACCCATGGTATATAGAATTACAGTATCACTTTCTTTTTGTATTTTTAAATTAATTTGTGATGAAAATTAATATAAGAAAAATAGAAACTATTTTGTTTTTGTTTTGATTTTGTTTTGTTTTTGTTAATAATTATGTAAGTTGATTGCTTTGATTTAATGACTATTTTGTTTTTGTTGTTTGTGTTGAACAGGTTTTACATGATGCCATTGAAGCTTTATGATTCTCGTAGGAAGATAAATTTTATTGTGTACCTTTTGCAACCACAAATATGAGTTTTTTTTTTATAAGCAAATCAATAAAGGAGATTAAGGAAATCTCAAACCAAAATAGTACAACCACCAATCCGACTACGGAATTACAAATAATCTAATGGGAATTTATACCATTCGTAAAGTCTACAAGACTTACTATCAAGGCTACCCAAAATCAACCAATTCCACGAGTAAGTTTTGATCTCATTGACAATGTCACTAGCATTAAACAACACATCATTGAATAATATATTGTTCCTAAATCTCCAAATTATCCAACAAGTTGTAAACCAAAGAGAGTTTATCTTACCCACTGCACAACGACCTTTTAGCCTCGAGAACCAAGCCTTCACATGGGGGAACAATTTGTTTCCAAGATTCTGTCTATGCCCAACCACTCGCAAATACTATTCTAAACTAAAACTGATTTGGTACAAGAGAAGAATAGATGAGTGGATTCTTCAAAATGGTGAAAGCAAAAAATGCAAACCTTATCATGTTCACTAACAATAAACCTTTTAATTGCCAAATTGGACCTTGTAGGCAGCCTGTCATGAGCCAACCTCCACCCAAAAAACTGGACAGAAGCCAGGAGCGCCGTCTTCCACAGGATTTGCAGCAAGTCAGTGTTCACCAGTCCAGCCTCGCTGTCGTAAACAGAACAGTTCAAAGAATGGTAAAAAGAATTGACAGAGAACTCATTAGAATCATTAAGGTTCCACTTACAAACATCTAACACATCTTTAGAGAGAGAGAGGACTAAGACAACAGCTGTTAACAAATATTCCACTCAGAGTCCACATTCGAATTGCCAATATCCAAGAAATTATTCAATTTCCATCTCCAAGAAAAACCATCCCACTCTCCCATGTCTTTAACTGAGCAGTACTTAGTCCTACAAAACTGGTACAGGTTAGGAAAACGATTGATCAACTTTTCATTACCGATCCAAATCGAGTGCCAAAACAATACATTAACGCCATCTCCAACAGTACAATCCAAACAATCACTGAAGCAACAGTTGGACTCGGAAATTGAGATAGATAAAAGATCCTTCAACCAAAGAGAATCGTTACACTGACTTCCATCTTCAGCAGCAGTTTGCAATTTGATACTCAAATTACCATACCTGTTAACCATAGTCTGTCTCCATATTTCATTTCCACCACTATAGAATTTCCAAATCCATTTTGCTAACAGAGCACAGTTGAACCGGCCAACATGTTTTACTCCAAGGCCACCAATATCTTTTATTTTACACATGGTGCTCCAAGAAATCCAAGGCAGGTATCCTTTATCTGAAGCTCCTACCCAAAGAAAACGTCTTTGAATCGCGATAATTTCCTTCACCACCTTCTTTGGCGCCTTATAGAAAGCAAGATGATGAATAGGCAGATTGGTTTGAACCGAGTTAAGCAAAGTAACTCTTCCCCCAAAAGACAAGCTCCGGCCACTCCAACTAGAAAGCTTCTTTCTCAAGCACGATAACACAGGATTCCAAAAAGAAAGTCTACGATGGTTACCTCCTACAAGCAAACCCAGGAATTTGAAGGGGAGCGAGCCCGACTTACAGTGGAGAAAGTGTTCAACTGCTGTTAGGATGTCTGCATCAACTCCGATACCATAGAGGCAACTCTTGGAAAAGTTAATTTTAAGACCTGAAGTAACTTTAAATGCCCGCAAGATAGTTTTGAAGGACTAGATATTGCGCACCGACCCATCCCCAATAAGCAGAGTATCATCTGCAAATTGGAGCAAACAAGGAGAAATTGCATCCTGAACTTTGAATGGGGACATCATATTATTACCAGTAGCTGCTCTAACCAAACAAGCCAAACCCTCGGCCACAATAGCAAACAGGTACGGAGCTAAGGGATCACCCTGTTTCAATCCCCTTCCGACCATAAAGTCCTTCGAAGGGCTGCCATTTATGAGAATCGAAAAATGACTCTTAAAAACTGATCCTCTAATCCACTTAATCCAATTAACACCAAAACCCATCTTAATAAGTAAGTTTTCAAGATATTGCCAATCAACACAATCGTACGCCCCAGCAAAATCGACTTTAAAGAACAAACACTCCTTCTTAAATCTTTTCGCGTAGTCAGCAATCTCATTGGCTAAGAGAACGCCGTCGAAAATCTGCCGATCTGGGATGAACGTTGTTTGAGAAGGGGAGATTATCTTATGGATGACTTTGCCCAATCTACCTGCCAACATCTTGGAAATGGTCTTGAGGACGCAACTAACAAGACTGATGGGCCTGAAATCTTCAAAACCTTGAGGATTATCAGTCTTTGGCTCCAACGAAATAAAGGAGGAAACGAAAACCTTAGGCAGAGAACCTGTCCTGAAAAACTCAAGAACACAGTTAGAGAAATCCACTCCAATGATATTCCAGCAAACTATGCCCAGGGGTTGACGGTTTCAACTTCTCGTTTATTAAAATTTGCTGGAATATCATTGGAGTGGATTTCTCTAACTGTGTTCTTGAGTTTTTTGGGACAGGTTCTCTGCCTAAGGTTTTCGTTTCCTCCTTTATTTCGTTGGTGCCAAAGACCGATAATCCTCAAGGTTTTGAAGATTTCAGGCCCATCAGTCTTGTTAGTTGCGTCCTCAAGACCATTTCCAAGATGTTGGCAGGTATATTGGGCAAAGTCATCCATAAGATAATCTCCCCTTCTCAAACAACGTTCATCCCAGATCGGCAGATTTTCGACGGCGTTCTCTTAGCCAATGAGATTGCTGACTACGCGAAAAGATTTAAGAAGGAGTGTTTGTTCTTTAAATTTGATTTTGCTAGGGCGTACGATTGTGTTGATTGGCAATATCTTGAAAACTTACTTATTAAGATGGGTTTTGGTGTTAATTGTATTAAGTGGATTAGAGGATCAGTTTTTAAGAGTCATTTTTCGATTCTCATAAATGGCAGCCCTTCGAAGGACTTTATGGCCGGAAGGGGATTGAAACAGGGTGACCCCTTAGCTCCGTACCTGTTTGCTATTGTGGCCGAGGGTTTGGCTTGTTTGGTTAGAGCAGCTACTGGTAATAATATGTTGTCCCCATTCAAAGTTCAGGATGCCATTTCTCCTTGTTTGCTCCAATTTGCAGATGATACTCTGCTTATTGGGGATGGGTCGGTGCGCAATATCTGGTCCTTCAAAACTATCTTGCGGGCATTTGAAGTTACTTCAGGTCTTAAAATTAACTTTTCCAAGAGTTGCCTCTATGGTATCAGAGTTGATGCAGACATCCTGACAGCAGCTGAACACTTTCTTCACTGTAAGTCGGGCTCACTCCCCTTCAAATTCCTGGGTTTGCTTGTAGGAGGTAACCATCGTAGACTTTCTTTTTGGAATCCTGTGTTATCGTGCTTGAGAAAGAAGCTTTCTAGTTGGAGTGGCCGGAGCTTGTCTTTTGGGGGAAGAGTTACTTTGCTTAACTCGGTTCTAACCAATATGCCTATTCATCATCTTGCTTTCTATAAGGCGCCAAAGAAGGTGGTGAAGGAAATTATCGCGATTCAAAGACGTTTTCTTTGGGTAGGAGCTTCAGATAAAGGATACGTGCCTTGGATTTCTTGGAGCACCGTGTGTAAACCAAAAGATATTGGTGGCCTCGGAGTAAAACATGTTGGTCGGTTCAACTGTGCTCTGTTAGCAAAATGGATTTGGAAATTATATAGTGGTGGAAATGAAATATGGAGACAGACTATGGTTAACAGGTACGGTAATTTGAGTATCAAATTGCAAACTGCTGCTGAAGATGGAAGTTAGTGTAACGATTCTCTTTGGTTGAAGGATCTTTTATCTATCTTAATTGCCGAGTCCAGCTGTTGCTTCAGTGATTGTTTGGATTGTACTGTTGGAGATGGCGCTAATGTATCGTTTTGGCACTCGATTTGGATCGGTAATGAAAAGCTGATCAATCGTTTTCCTAACCTGTACCAGTTTTGTAGGACTAAGTACTGCTCAGTTAAAGACATGGGAGAGTGGGATGGTTTTTCTTGGAGATGGAGATTGAATGATTTCTTGGATATTGGCAATTCTAATGTGGACTCTGAGTGGAATATTTGTTATCAGCTGCTGTCTCAGTCCTCTCTCTCTAAAGATGTGTTAGATGTTTGGAAGTGGAACCTTAATGATTCTAATGAGTTCTCTGTCAATTCTTTTTACCATTCTTTGAACTGTTCTGTTTACGACAGCGAGGCTGGACTGGTGAACACTGACTTGCTGCAAATCCTGTGGAAGACGGCGCTCCCGGCTTCTGTCCAGTTTTTTGGGTGGAGGTTGGCTCATGACAGGCTGCCTACAAGGTCCAATTTGGCAATTAGAAAGCTTATTGTTAGTGAACATGATAAGGTTTACATTTTTTGCTTTCACCATCTTGAAGAATCCACTCATCTATTCTTCTCTTGTACCAAATCAGTTTTAGTTTGGAATAGTATTTGCGAGTGGGTGAGCATAGACAGAATCTTGGAAACAAATTGTTCCCCCCATGCGAAGGCTTGGTTCTCGAGGCCAAAAGGTCGTTGTGCAGTGGGTAAGATAAACTCTCTTTGGTTTATAACTTGTTGGATAATTTGGAGATTTAGGAACAATATATTGTTCAATGATGTGTTGTTTAATGCTAGTGACATTGTCAATGAGATCAAAACTTACTCGTGGAATTGGTTGATTTTGGGTAGCCTTGATAGTAAGTCTTGTAGACTTTACGAATGGTATAAATTCCCATTAGATTATTTGTAATTCCGTAGTCGGATTGGTGGTTGTACTATTTTGGTTTGAGATTTTCTTAATCTCTTTTATTGATTTGCTTATATATATAAAAAAAAAAGAACAACACATGAAATTAGCATCATAAATTAAGACAAATTAAGCTTGGGAGTTTCATTAAATAATGAGGCATAGACATGCATACATAAACAAGATTCAAATTAAGATGACAACTCAGAAACAGTTTAGACATAAAATGAAATATTATTCTAAAAGAGGTTATTGGGCGTTATTAGTTTACTATAATGGAATAGTAAAGGAAAATTTCAAAAGATGAAAATATTTAGAATAATAGTTAAAGTAAAAAAAAATGATTTTGTAAGACAATAAATTTAATCAACATTCTGATTTAAGTAAATAATTTTATGACTCAAATTTTTAATCAATAATTTCCAAATTTTCTGCTTTAAAAATATAATAATATATAACAAAATTTTTGCTTTTAAGATGAAATTAATGATTTTTTAAAAGTTAATTTTATGTATACAATGTCATGAAAAAATAGATTTATATGTTTTACTAAACCTCTTCTTTAGTGTAAAAATATAATAAAATAATTTATGATTTATTTTATCTTTACTTTGACTTATTTTTATTGTTTGTGGTCATTTGTCCGATTGTCATTTTTTTTAACTTACATACTAGCGGGATACCCGTGCTATCGCACGGGTTCTGTATGTATTCACTCGCTACGTTGTGAAAATCACTTGTCAATCCTGTAATTTTTGTTCAGATTCTAAATTGTTTACAGCGTAACTAATTTAATAGGTTAATAAATTTAACAACAATAGTATGTATAAATTACAAAATACAAAATTAACACTTCTTATAGATATAATATATGAACATTAAAATGATCCGTCTACAACACGAGTCTTGTATGCATTTACACGCTATGTTGTGAAAAACACTTGTCAATCGTTAAATCTTTGCAGTCTCAAAAACTTTAATAGTCAAGTTAATATAATAAGTTTATTAATCCACTAAAAATTTTACATAAACATTACAAAATAGTATAACTTAAAAAAATAAAAACTAATGAAAAAAATAATTTCATAATATTCACCATACAACAACGTTGCGAGATTCACACGCTACGTTGTGAAAAATCACTTATCAATCTTGCTATATTTTTTTTCAAAATTTAAAATTTTTAGAACATAACCAATTTAATAGGTTAATAAATCCAACAACAATATTACGTATAAATTATCAAATACAAAATTAAGACTTCCAACATATGGTATTCAGAAATATATAGTAATATCATTCAATACACAATATTTGACTTGAACATCGTACTTCATCGTTGTAACAATAATAAGTTCCTGATAGAATTTTTCATTCCTACAATAGTATAAGTAAATATATCAAACTTAATTCAATGTATGAAAAAATAAAAATCAAATAATCAGTCTATAGTTGGCATCTAATAGATTTAATATATAAAAAATAAAAAGATTGGCATTACAATGACCAGTCTATCGTTGGTATCTCATAGATACGTTCATATCTACCCGTGTATCAACATGTAGATTATTTCTCGTTTATAAGCTTGTTGAACCCGTGTGTAAATTTATAAAAAGTATTTATAGTTTATTCCTGTTTATAAAATTAATTTAATCAATAGTTGAATTTTTCTCATTTATAAAAATATTTATAACTTATTTCCGTTTATAGAAAATGATCGTAACTTATTCCTGTTTATAAAAAATAATTGTATTGACATGTAAACTTTTTCCCGTTTATAAGTTTCTTGTAATCGTGTGTCCATTTATAAAAATATTTATAACTTATGTTGCAGTCCATAAATATTCACATAGTTTCAAATATCTACTAATATTATGCACCAACTTTTAAGTATTAATCCGTATTTATAAAAAAATCGTACAACCGTTTATAACTTCAATTATATAAAACAATAGCACAACAAAGATATAAAAGATGGACATTAAAATGACCAGTCTTCAGCCGGTATCTCATAGATACGTTCACATCTACCCGTGTATCAACATGTAGACTTTTTCTCGATTATAAGCGTGTTGAACCGTGTATCAATTTATAAAAAGTATTTGTAATTTATTCCCGTTTATAAAAATAATTTTATCAATAGTTGAATTTTTCCCGTTTATTAAAATATTTATAACTTATTTCCGTTTATAAAAAATGATTGTAACTTATTTCTGTTTATAAAAAATAATTGTATCGACATGTAAACTTTTTCCCATTTATAAGTTTCTTGTACCCGTGTGTCCATTTATAAAAATATTTTTAACTTATTCTTGTTCAAAATCCTATAATTTTTTCTTAAAATACTTTTGAATGCAATTTAAAAGTTATCGATATTATATAGTTTATTTTCATTATTTAAGTTTAATTGAATTGTAATGGATCAATTAATATATTGAAAAGATTTTAATTAAATTAATTGGTCAATTAACTCCTTGATAAAGTATTTTAAGAAATATTAATAAAAATCTGACGATTTTTATTAATATTTCTAATAAATACTTTATTTTTATTAATATTTCATAAAAATACATGATTTTTAATAAAAATAAGACGTGATTCTAAAAAATAATTTAAAAATATGTTCAACTTTACTATTTTGATTTTAAAAAAATTAAATTAAAAATATTACCCTAATTACTATAGTAATTCTAAGTATTGAAATTTTTAATATTATTCTAATTTAATATACTTTTTAAATTACAATTTATTTTTTAAATTAGATTAATGTTTACTTAAAACTCAATTCTACAATAAACATTCAAAAATTTAGGTATAAATTTAGTAATAATACCCGACTTTTAATTGTATTATAAATATATTTTAAATTATAAATTTATTTTTACTTATAATTTAACGTATAATTAAAAATGACAATTTAATATATAGTTTTACATATAATTTAACAAATAATTATTTATAACAATTTAATATATATTTATAAATTCTACAATAAATATTCTAAAAGTAGTTTTAAGTAAAATTATAGTTTTTTTTTTTCAAATAAAGAAGTGACATTTCAATTATTATAATTTTTTTATTAAATAAGTCAAATTTTATGCTAATCATTCCACTCATACCCCTAATTATTTTTCTAAAATATTTTCTATAGAATAACTATTTTCACACAAAATTTATGAAAAGAATAATTATCATTATTCTTTTCAATTATCATGCATACATTAATTATATGATCCATTACCCCGATAGTCTTTTCCTACGAAGTAACTTACTTTTTGATAAAAATAATTAATGAATATAATTAAATGAAATCAAATGCATATTAATAATAAATAATAAAATTGAATCAAATATTTCTTTTTTTGAATAATTAACTTATTTGAATTCTTTGGTATACTAAAAATTATATACTTTTTAATCTTATATTTGAATATAAATTAATTTTTCCAGACTTTTTTTGTATGATTTTAAAAAGAAATTGAAAAGAGACAATAGTATGAGAAAGAGAAATCACAGAGAGATCATTGGAATTTCAAATTAGTCTGCTACGTAAAACATTTATCAAGTTAGTCCCTCTGTCAAGCCGCATCACCTAACAGAAACAACATCATCCTTGTCGAACCTGGATTGCCCGCGGTAGCAAGTTCACGCAGTTACATGCTACAGACAATCTCGGTCGTTGATTTAACAACACACTGAGCAAGCATATGAATCAATCAACAATCTAACTTTAAACGATCTCGACAGTTGATTTCAGATCGAACAACCAAGATCTGTATTAGTGTGCAGCAGGAATCAAAATCTATCCTCACTGCAGACTATTACGACAAATAGTTCGTATCTAGTACATCTAAATAGTCCAGTTAGTACAACAAAAAGAGTGCTTTCGACAAAAATCCATGATGTTTCTGGATTTTTAGTAACTATGAAACTATCAATGACATTAATTCTTGTTCAACTTCTTCCCAATTCTCAACTTTGTGCACCAGACTCTAATACCCGCTTCAGCACACTCGATTGCGTATCTCAGGTTATCGTCAATAAGAACCTTTGTATTTAAAGACATATAAATCACTGACTTTGGCCTTGACCCTCCATCAAGAGTGAAATGGTTTCCAAAGTGAATCTCATCAAACAAACCTGAAAAATTATTCTCTATCCACTCAAGTGTATGATCCTTGATTGCATTTTGCCGAGATCTGATTGAACATAAACATATACAAACACAAAGCTATTATTAGTAGATGAATTGCAGATTATGCTATGTGTTGAAGTAAAATCAGTAGTAAAAGCGTACGTTACAACTTATAGGTTGCAAAATCTTGATAATTTCTGCAGGGTCAATATACTCGTCAATGGTTATGACAGCATAGGCTCAATCGAAACACCAACAGTAAAAATACATGTTTCATGCTTGATGAATATATGTATTCTGTTGCTTATATTGTTTTTTCTTACTTAAAGAGAGAGTAGCATATAAAGAAAGAAATGGAGAGGCAAGAACGTGAAAGGCAGAAGGAAAAGGAAAGGTACCTTAGACAATAGAAGTGCGAGCAAGAGTGACAGGGAAAGTTCTTGCAGAAGGAATCAATCAGAGTATGCAAGATTGTTCTGCCAAATTGCCAATCACTCTGATCTGTCGTGTCGTGTGAATATAAGAGATGCTTGAAATATTATACTACCTCATCTACCATTGAAATTTTATCTGTCTATCAAGAACAAAAACAGAAGTACTAATGGTTAAAATCACAAATAAAAAATCAACTATCAAAATCATAAAAGTTACACCAGAAAACTGAGGAAAGAACTAATTTTCTAATTATAACAGAAGTTACACCAGAAAACTGAGGAAAGAACAATGGGTCACATAGACCTAAATCTTCCAATGTTTCCATTCTCTCCATTTAGTGAGACATTCCATATGGAGAGGTTATCATTTGGTTCATTGGTTAGTTCTCAATTTGATTTGCTAACCCATATTAATAGACATTTTTTGCTAACATTTAAAAAAGCACATATATATATTTTAATTTAGTTCTCAGATAAAATGACAGGGTCCAAATCCAAAATAAAAGAAACCTAATAATGAAACACATGAATCTAATCATTCGAACTGCATAGTATATGAATTTACCAGTAACCAAATTTCGATAAAGAAAATAAAGGAACATGAAGAGAGTATGTAAAATATCTCCCTTTGGTTATTTCAATTTGAAAAAACTAAAGCAAGTGAAGTTCTTTTGTTACATCTATAACAGCTTGCAAAGCCAAGTAATTCTTCCTTTCAAAGATTACCTGAAAAACACAAGAAAAGCATAATATTCAATTAACAGAATCCAAAACTATGTATGACAGGGATAATTAGACAGTGATTATCAAGCTTACAGAAAAAATTGATAAGCAAAAGAAATCATAAGAATCAGCTATAGATGCCAAACTAAGAATGTTGAAATAATTAGAAGGGATGTCTGGTAGTTCAACTTGCTTTACAAAAGTTGAACCACAAAAAATCAACTTGAAGTCGTGAGTTGTGGACTTAAAGGAGAAATCATTCTTTGAAACTTTGAAATTCTGCATGATATAGGAACTACCCACAGCAAGCACATCAATGTATTTCGAGTACAGATGTGACGGTACAATGGCCTGAATCATATCAAGCTATAAAAACAAAATAAAAAACGCGAAAAGGTGATAATCAGGCACAGAGCACGACAAAAGTTCAAACAATCATTGAATGAAAAATATCTAACAATAAAGTTTATACCTTTGAATCAAGCAATACCATTTCTAGATGTGACTTGTTTGAAGAACTCGTAACGGTACAGACATGTCTACAACGAACAACAATCTTCCACAAATCTTTGGAATCGTTTATGTCCCTCACATCTTCTATGGGCCTTGCCATAGTCGCTTCAAGAACTGTAAAATAGAAACCCAGCAAAAGTTAGCTTAAATAATATAGATGGTTTGCAACAAAGAAAAGATAAAATGATAGACACAGACCGATGAAGGTTGACGGTGAAAATGGGAGATGGATGAGCAATGGATGAAGACAGTGGTATGATATATTGCAGGATTTGAAAGCATCATAGATGATTGTGCGCCGAAACCAATTATGATGATATTTAGGGTTTTGTACAGTTTTCAATGAAGAAAGTTATTTGAGGAGTTGAAGTTTGAAAGCTATGTGGCTAGTTTTTCATCTTTCCTATGAGAATGGCGGAACAACATTAATAAGACAACGTTTGATATTACCAATATATATTTTCTAATAGTTCTAATAGGTAATCAATAATATATAGTAGCATTACGTTGGAAAAAATTGTGGGTTGACACATCAGCGAAATTTAATGCTGAAGGCTTAATAGTGAAGTAAAAAGAAATTAAGTCCTAATTGCCCTTGTAATCAGTTTAAGAAAGTGTTTATTGGAAGGTTAATCTTGTTATTAAACAATGTAAGTTTTTAATAGTTGTATATTAGATTAATTTTTAAGTGTGATTAACTTTGTATAATACTTTTAAAATAGTTTTAATTATTACACTGAATAATACTTAAATTATATTTTTCATCGAGAAGTTACGTTGTGTTTGTTTAAGGGAAAAGGACAAAAAATGTGAGTAAATAATTCATCTGACATAAAATATAAATAAAAATCAAATGTAAAAAGTTAATACAACCGATTAAAAATGAATATATTTATTTTTTCATTTTATTTTAAAAGTATGGTAATAATTTGTGTGTGAACATATTTTAGACAAAAAATTCTCTTTTTGTATTTCTATTAGATTTGTCTAAAAATAGAGGATTTATTTAAAACAAAATAAATTCTTCTATAAAAAAATCAAAATGTATTTGGTTAAAATATAATCCAAATACATTTTGTTTTGTTGTGTATAAATGCTACATTAAACATTTAAAAACAAACGAATTAGGCCAGCTAGCAAATGCATTGGCAAAGTTGAACGGGTTAAACTATAAGAGTAAAAACAAGGTTCATTGAACCTGGACACACTCAATTACGACCTATTTGCATTATTTATATCGCAAGTTCGCAAAACCACACACTCTCAAACCCAAAATCACAAAGCTTCTTCTTTCCACCGCATCTCTATTATCTCCAAATCTAGAATTTAATTTCCTTCAAATTCATGAGTATTTTCGCCGCCTCTATGATGGCAGTGATCGGCACCGGCGGGAAAAAGCATATTAAAAATGCGGTGCCGGAGTCGGAGTCAGAGCTGAAAAAGAGAAACCAAGAGCTTGAGAAGGAGTTAAAGGAAAGCAAGGAGAGAGAAGAGCAAATGAGACGGCAGTTACAGAGCGCGTGGGAGAGGCTGCGCGTGGCGGAGGAAGCCGAGGAGAGACTCTGCTCGCAGCTCGGAGAGCTAGAAGCAGAAGCGGTTTATCAAGCGCGTGACTATCACGATCGCATTGTTTCTCTGATGGAGCAGCTCTCACGCGCGCAGAGCCTCCTGCGCGAGGTGATTCCTTCGTCTTCCACCTAATAACGGCTTCATGAAAATGAAAATGGGGTTGTAATAGATTTTTGTATCTGCGGCTACCATGTAGTAATAACTATTGTTATTGTTATTAAATGTATGTAAATGAAAATTAGCCTTGAAGATGGATGATCCGTATTAGCGTGGATCCCATCTATATGTTCTTTTGAGTATCATTTTTTGTTTGATTGGTTAATTTCATAATAATAGTTTTTTTTAGTTTGATTAAATGGATTAGTTTATTCAAGAGAACAATTGCAACATCTCCAATATAGATGCCACAAAAATCACCCACACAGGAGAGCGGGTATAGACTCTCCTAAAGTGGATACAGAGGCGATTGCGGTTTGTTCATTTCTTATCTATAATATTCTTAAATTTTTAAGATTTAAAGAAATTCTGCGGGTGACCTACAGATTTTTTTACGGAATTTAGCTTTAGGAGTAAACTGCCCACAAAAGTGAGAAAGAGATTTAGACTAAAAAATAAATTACTGAACCAAAATCAAAAATTTACTAACTTACATAGATTAACTGACTATTTAAGCTAATTTTTAATAATGTTTAAATGTTCAAATGATTTGATAAAATATACTTTTCTCTTAAGTGTCACTTTTAATTTACAATACAATTCTAATTTTTATTTTTCAATTATAATCTTTAATTAATATTATTAATACTTTATTATTTTCTCATTTATGATCATTTAAATATATTGCTAGTAAGTAAGGATAATTTGGTAAAAATATTATTCTCTCATTCATTTATGTAACGCTAACGTTATGTTCTAATGACGTGGTATGACAAAAAGGTAATTGATACACATCTAAGTCAAAATATATAGTTAAAAACTGGGCATAATCAGTCTCTGGGTCCTTTAAATTTGAGCGAAGTTTCGCTTTGGTCTCCGAACTAAAAAAACGTTACATAATGATCCTTTAACTTAAGTTCTGTTAAACCATTTGGTCCCTTCCGTTAGTTTGTGTAAAAAAACGTTATCATTGTGGGAACTGGCATGCCAGGTAAGCAAATGTTTTATTGCACATCAGCACATGGTTATATTACGTTACATAGGGTTCCATTTGTTGTGTCCATTATCTTCCATATTTCCTTTTCTTCCATTTTCTTCTTCAAATTAGGGTTAAATCACTTATTCTTTTTTCCTTCCTCCATCTTCCATTTTATTCTCCAAATTAGGGTTCAATGTCAAATATTGCAAGCAATGCTTCAACTTCAAACAACCAAAGTTATGGTACATTTGGATCCGTGATTCGTAGAAACAAGATAATAGAGTGTTTTTGCCAAGAAAAAAGTGTTCTTAGAGCAGTGAATGATGTGAACAGTGTCAACAAGGAGACAATTCTGAAGTTGTAGAAATTACAGAAATCACATTGAAAAAGGTTGTAATTTCTTCAAGTGGTTAGGTGATTAATTTATTGATGAAAGAGATTTAAAGCTTGAAAGACAAAAGAAGAAAATTAACAAATTGAAGAATGAAGTTATCTACTTTAGAGGATGGCTGAAAATGTCCATTGTGGTTGAAATATTAAGCTTAGGGTTGAACCTTGTGTTTGTAACAATGTATTTCAATTAGACTTAGGGTCAACATGACAGCATGGAAGTCCAGTCAGCCTCCATATTCTACACGAGCATTCTTTCTTGTAAAGGTTGACAACATATATTTTCTCCATTGAGTGAAGTATGTCTTACCTCATAGTCATATTCACCTGCACGCCTATAAACAAGTAGCCATTTTAATGTTAGTCAATGTAAAAAAATAGCCATTTGAAAGTAATATTCAACAAATCAACCATGTTACCTCACAATCCAATGATTGATTTTCCGGGACTCCATTTCCATCCTCTTTTTAATGTTAGGTAGTATGATGCCCTCGTATTTGGCAATCTTTTGCCTATTGAATTCCAATCTTTGCAGTAGATAAACTCTAATTTCTTCAAGCATTGTCACAATGGGCTTGGATCTAGCAGCTACAAACACATAATTGAAGGCCTCAGACATATTGTTAACCAAAGTGTCACAACCTGAACTTGGTTGGAACCTTGATTTGCTCCAGAATCTTGGTGGAATTTTGACGAGATGTTTGAAGGCCTCTTCATTAACTCCCTTGATTTCAAGCATTATTTTCTCCCAAGCATTTACATAACTTGCATATGCAGTCATCCACACCAATTCTTTCAATTTCAGGCCAGGGAACTTCTTCCTGAAGTTGTTATATAAATGTCTGCAATATAAAGTAAGTGTAAACCAAGTAGGTCATGCAAGTAATTCAAAATAACATGTTACCTCATATGCAACATTTAAGTAAACAGAATACCTAACACAAAATCTCTGGTCAACATTACCAAGTAAATCATCAAGAGCTGGCATACTCATGGATTCTTCTATACTGTTTTCTAAAAGAACCATCCACAATATCAACAACTAGTGTCTTTTCTCTATATGCCAATGTCTTGTTAATCCCAACATTCCACTTTTCATGTGTCTTCTCCATAATATCATTCAACTTCAAAGTTGGATCCTCTCTAACACTTGTTTGAATCTTTTTGCCCAACCATTTTGAATTGAGGAACCTAATCTTATAATCCCTACTACATGTATGCTTGTCCATAATTGTCCTCAATTGTCAAGTTTCTTCACCTTTTATATTTTCACAGTAAGCCTCCCATGGATAACCTCCCTTACATTTTACTCTCATCCTTGCTTTATCATTTTTTTGAAAATTTTAGGTTTCTTCATGAATGAATATCATATGTTCTTATTGCCAATTGAAACGCACCCTTTGTAGAAAAATATGTACCAATTTTCCATTTGTAGTCCTCCATTCTTTTTGGGAGCTTAAATTTTACAAAATCATCCTTTACAACCTCGTCATTCTCACTGTCATACTCAGTAGGCAATTTGTCACTGTCATACTCCTTAATGTCACTTAAACCTCTCAAATTCTTCAGATTGACCTCACCATCATTAGCAGCGCCTTCATTCATAACAATGACCTTTTCCTTCCCTTTTCATTACTCTTTCCTTTCCTCTTGCCTTTTTCATTACTCTTTCCTTTCCCCTTAACTTTCCCTTTACCTTTCCCTTTACTTTTCCCCTTGCCTTTTGCCATACTTTTTCCATTCTCCTTACTAGTTGTATTCACTTCATCCTTATCAATTGCTATCTCTCCATCAATACTTATATCATTCTCTGAGTCTTCAAAATTAAGATTCAAAGCACTGTCATCACTTCCATCTTCTGCCACATCTCCTTGGTTACAATTAACTACATAATCTTCTTGTTGGCTACAGTTCAGTCCTTCTTTGTTCTCCTCTACTTCAACATTCATCCCTTGACCCACACTCTCCTCAATTTCATAGGTGGTCCCCACATCTTCCATATTGTTACAGTTTGTCTCCTTTTGACCCACGTTCTCCTCAATTGCACAGTTGGTCCCCACATGACCCACTTTTCCTCAACTCCAACACTTTCCTCAATTCCAACATTCTCCTCAACTTCCTCAATTATTGTCCCCTCTTCCACCACATGGTCTCACCTTCATTACTTCCCATTTCATGTACTTCACCAACCACATCTTCAGCCATTGTGGTCCCATCTTGATTATTAACCATATCAGGCTCTTCACCAAACATATCCTCACCCAATATGTTCCCATCTGGAAGTGAGAGTATAGGCTCTTCAATAACATCAGGTTCAGATATAGGATGTGTAACATACAAGTGGCATTCCCCAGTTAACACTACAATTGTTCTCATCCTATCAATCCCCTTGTCCTTTTCTAACTGAACTATATCATTAGCAAACATGTCATCATAATACCAAAGCCTATCTATAGCAGGGTAACCTAACTCTTTTACCTTGTCCAATATTTCAAAGTTACTCCAATAATCAGGATCAACATCTCATATCTCCTCTAATCCTACATAACCTGACTTGGTAAAATTGGCAAACTCCCTAGAAAACTCACTAGAATGATGAACAATACACTTAAACTTACTCTCCATGACCTAATCAACCAACATATAGTATCTGAAGTACTAAGTAAGTTGGGTAAAGAAGAAAGTTAATATTTTTAGCAACTTATTTGTGTAAGTTCGTACCTTAGGGTTTTTTCTGCAAACGATTGATGAATGAAGTTCGTCTTCATTGAAGGGTTGTTGTCAACAGTGTCGCTATCGTCGTCTTCAATGAAGTTCGTCTTCAATGGAGGGTTGTTGTTAACAATGTAGATATCATCCTCTCTAAGGCTGGACTTTCATCAAACAATGTCATTATGCCCTAATACGTTTCATCTTCTTCAAATGGTACTTAAGTTTAATATAAATTCCACCTCAGCCATTAAAATGAATACACAAATTCCCCCCAGCCATTTAAAGTCCAGCAAGACATAATTTAACGTTTTTTCAACAAAAACTAGTAGAAAGGACTAAAATATGTAACGAAGTATAAGTTAGTGAACCATAATGTAACGTTTTTTCTTAAGGGACCAAACTGAAACAATGACTAAAATTAAGGGACTAAAAGATGTATTAAGCCTAAAAACAGATACATTGTTTAAACTGTGGAGTTTAATCAAAAACAAAACCAATGCCATGTCTCCAGAGCATTAAATAGAATAATAAGAGTGAAATTAACAAACTAAAACGAAATTAAATTAAATTAAAAGATTTGATATAACTTTTTTTTGTTTGTTTACGATTTGCAATAGACTCCAAACCTAAGATATTTCATGTTAATGATATGATTAAATTTACATTCTTTTATAATTTTATATCATAATAATAATATTTTTAATATGCTATTGTGTCCATGTAAAGTCTGTTTGTGAGATATTCGCCACTCGCATGTCTACCGTCTTCTACTCAATTAATGAAATTGGAGAAAAGTATGTAGGACCATCACCCTTCAATTCAACGCCATATATAGATTCGACACAAAATAATGTATGGCTATGTACAAAAGTTGAGTATTTACATTTTTTAATTGTTAAGCAATATCGACATTTGGTTTACTGTTTAGACAATAGAAGCCGCGATGAGAAAAGCGTGGTATGGAAGCATTTGCAAATTGCGAATAATTATGCCGTAAAAACGGGTTTCGGTCGTGGTCCATATTTCTATCTTGTTTCTTTAACGAAATGTATTATGTTAAAGTAAAAGCATTCACCCCACAAAGCGTGCAATGAATATAAAAGACAGAGTACAATTGAATCCAACCGACATCAAAGAAAACAAATAAGTACACAATATCTTAAAGATAAATCAGCTTTCAATAATAAACATCATAATCAAAGTTGTTTAATTTAGATTTTATTTGCTATACAATTTTTCTTATAGTTTATAAATTTAAATGTTTAATAGTAAACATATTTAATGATAATCATTCACTCACGTATTTATAATTTTTTTACTTTTATAAGTTAATTTGATCGGTGTTTATGCATAACTTATAAAATAAATCACTTAAACATATGTTGCGAATTTTGGGCATATGTATTTGAGTAAAATAGCAGTGGCTTTGTCTGTCATACGTCAAAGAAAAAAAAACTATAAAAAAACAAAGATGACGACATTGCCTTTGATATATATATATATATATATATATATATGGGTTATACTAATGCACACCCATGTGTTAGCTTATAATTTCGACGCTGCATGATTTCAAATAAATTTGTCTTTTAAAGAAGTTATTCTTTAAAATAATAAGCTAAAGAAGAAGGCTTCGACCAGAAGACCTTCGACCATATTTGTTCAAACATTTCCAAGCCCAAAACGTCAATTCGACAGGATAAAACTGCTATGGATAATGCGCTGCAGTTGCAACTAAATAGTGGAGGGAAGTTTTACTATTTGAATTTGAAAAGAGGACAAGTGGCAAAGATCCAGAAGTTGAAGACATGCAAAGTGCCAAGTGGCGTATTCTAGGAGTAAACCGTCAAATGATGGTTACTTTAGAATATTATAAATAGGTTAGTCCTAGAGTTATAATAGGTGTGAAAAAATCATATTTGTACAAGTAACTCTATATTCACTCAAAGTATCCAGTGTGTCGAAAAACAAGTGAAGTGAGAATGTAAGTGATTGTAATCACCATTATCCTTTATTGCAATGCAATTTACTTTGAAGTTTCTGTTTTAGATTATTTACTTTGAAGTCTTTTCACAAACTTTTACCTTTCAAGTCATTTACAGTACCGAGTCTTTACTTTGCAGTTTTACATTAAAAAGTCTTTACCTTCAAGCATTTACATTTCTGCATTTTAAGATCTTTATGCATTTCTTTCCAACATTTAACTCCAGTTTTTTTTATCAAACCTTTACATTTAGTTTTTCCTTTGACGTGTTGTTCGACTTAAGCCTTTCTTTGATTTTTATCACTTTCATTTACATTGCAAACACGTTCTTTTATTTATATGTCTTGTCAAAGTGTATACTTTACCTAGTTGTGAGATATTCTAAATATACCCATAGCACATGTCCTAGGATCAATCTGATCGATCCTGTAAGTTACTAGAACTTTGTTGTTTTAGAAGATCAGCGGTTGTTTACCAATTTTCCAGGTAAACAAATTAGCACGTCCAGTGGGACGGTGTTAAACGTGTATTTGGAAGTTTGTAACTTTTAAATAACTGTCAAAAGGAAGTTTTATAACTGCCCTTTTTGAATTTTTTCGTTTCATTGGTCGAGATTTTGGCAAACTTTATTGTATGCACTTGAGAAGTGGAAAGGTAGCCAGTTCAAACGAATATAGACCAAAGAGAAGAAACCCGAGGAAAATGGCATCTGGCCAAGGGAATTCAAATCCTAGTTCTGCGGGGACTAATCCTCAACCAAGCAGTTCAAGCGTTCAGAACAACACCATCAATCCTCAAGAATTACCAAGAAGTACTGTGGCGCCAACTCCAGTTCCTTCGACAGGAGGATCAATAGTGTTAACCATGATGACAGAGCCAGCGCCTTCGACAGCAGGGCCAGGGGCGACATATGTGAGGCCTTACACTCAGTCAGTCTTGGAGTACATTGGCCTATCAGTGACAAATCCTCAGACTCCACCAGGAGGAAGTTCGACGTATAGGCAATTTCCGGGATTTTCACAGCCTTTGCCTAGGAACCCAATCTATGGCATGCCAACGACAATGATGCAGAATCTGCGTACTGCACCCCCAATATTTTCAAAGAATGTGATATCTTCCCCTTTGTAGGAGTCAGGCTCTGGGATTAACATGAGTCAAAACAGACAGTCCATAGGTTTGGGATTTTCTGCTCAAGGACCCAACTTAACAAATGAATCTGCAGCATATTTGAGGCAACAGATGGATGAGAGCAACATGCAAATGGTACATACTTTGTCTTAGACAATGGGAGAGATTTTCCAGCCATTAATCCAGAATACTACTCAAACCAATCAAATGATGACAGCCCAGATGGCGCGTATAACAGAATTCATGGGAATGCCCGCTCCTGTTCAACACCAAAATCAAGGAGTCGAGAGGAGGGAAAACGCTCAACAAGTGAATCCGGTGAATCCAGAGTTGGTCGAACCACCTAGGGAGGAGCCTCCTAGGACTCAAATACCTATATTTGAAGAGGAAGAACCAAGGATGGTGTTAGTAAACAGAAATCAAAACGCTGATCACGTGGTGAATCAGGTTCGACGCAATAATGTAGCAGCAGAGAACAATTTGGCAGCCATGGTCGAGAGAATAGTGGCTCGAAATGGCCTGAATATGGGTTTTTCTAGGCCAAACTTCACTTCACCTATAGTGGACTATATACTTCAAGCTGAATTTCCTCCCAGGACAAAAGTACCAAAGTTCACTAAGTTTTCAGGAGATACTACAGAATCTACCGTCGAACATGTGACGTGCTACCTGATCGAAGCTAGTGATATTGCAAATGATGAGAGTCTAAGGGTGAAGTATTTTCCTAGTTCCCTCACTAAAAATGCATTCACGTGGTTCACTACATTACCATCTGGTTCAATTTGTAATTGGACCCAGTTAGAACGTTTGTTCCATGAGCAATTTTACATGGGGCGGACTAAAATTAGTTTGAAAGAATTAGCTAGTGTGAAACGAAAGTCCAATGAGCTAATAGATGATTACTTAAATAGGTTTTGACTACTCAAGGCTAGGTGCTTTACACAAGTGCCTGAACATGAACTTGTCGAAATGGCCGCTGGTGGCCTTGATTACTCTATCAGGAAAAAACTGGACACCCAGTATTTGAGGGATATGGCCCAGTTAGCTGACAGAGTTCGACAGCTAGAGCGTCTCAAAGATGAGAAAGCTAGGGTGAATAAAAACAAGAAGGTAGCTTACGTCGAATACCAGGAGGGCATTGAAGAATTGTATGACGAGCCTATTAGGTTCGACGAAAGTGAAATAGATCTTGCTGAACTTAAGCAAGGCCCTCCTTATTCTTGTAAATTATTAGTCCCTTCAAATGGGAAAAATCTGTCGAAACCGAAAAGAATGATAGGTTCCCAAAGAAAACATACACTTTCGACATCACTAAATGTGACGAAATTTTTGATTTGTTAGTTAAGGATGGTCAAATACTAGTGCCTCCTGGTGCTAAAATGCCACCTTTAGAGCAAATAAAAAAGAGAGGCTTTTGTAAATACCATAATTATTTGGGTCATAAAACTTCTCAATGTTTTCTTTTCAGGGATCTGGTGCAGAATGCTATTCAGGAAGACAGACTCAAATTTGGGGAGAAGACTAAGACCCAGATGAAAATTGATACCAACCCTCTTGAAGTAGCTGAAGCAAATTACACAGAGCCCGAAGAGGTTAACATGGTCGAACTAGTTGAGGAATCTGACAGTAGCTCAGATAGTGTTAACACCAACGAAGCTCTTGGCAGAAATGCCACAGTGGTGGAGGTTACTGAAGACCTTACCAATGATGTTGTGTTTATTAGAGAAGTCAAGGAAGTGGATGGCTACCAGCTTGAGCATCTAATATGTATGGCTGCTGAACACTATTTTAGGACATCTTATGAAGTTCAAAGGTTCGACGTTGAGGCTACAGTCGAGATCCATGCTGAAGCTGAAGCATCAGAATTGCAGATGGTGACAAAAGAGACTGCTGACCATTTTAGACAGATGGACGAGGCTGCTGAGGGCCTTGATGTCAACTTCTCCAAAATGTGCTTAAAAGATGAAGTTGACATAAACATGGTTGAAGTGACTAACGGACAAGCCATGGACATTGATGAACAGGTTCGTCAAGAAGACTGCAATAAGCTGGCTTATCCCAGAGAAGATGAAACCATTATTGATTTTCTCCACAGGTGCCATGGGAAGAACTCTGAAGTCATGTTGTGCCCTCGATGCAGTGCTATCTTCAACAAAGAAGCTGCTCATAGCATCCAAGCGGGGAAAGAAGCCAAATCTGGACGTGAGAAAAAAGCTGCTCAAAGGCCAGGGCGTTTCGACCCAAGGAAAGCTACTCAAAAACAATATGGCCAAAGGCCACAAATGCCAAGGGCTAAGCAGGCTACTTTCAAGCCTAGCAGTGATGTACCAACTGGAAGTGGGTCAAACCAGTTGAAGCAGCGGGAAAAGGGAAACAGAGATGGAAGAATTTCGACGTGGCTTGAGGTTCTTCAATTGAGTACCAAAAGGAATTCAAGTCCTCTAACAAAGCTGCCTATATTTCTGAGAATTACAAAGGAAAAAATCCTATGTCCAGGTCCTAGTGGAGAAGGGAACAGAGACGAAGGAAGGCTTTGAGAGAGGCTCAGGCCAAAGACTTGACTGAGACTAGTAGCAATGTCCTGTCTGCCAGCAATAAAGGTGTTGGGACGGAAATAACAAACCCGGTGCCTGTGGGGCGAAGGTTGTTTTCTAACAAGAAAGAAGAAGCTGAGAGGTTTGCAGTCGTAGCAGCTGAGGATGAAGATTCGACTCACAACTTTGATTCCGACTCTGATGCCTCTTTAAACATCATTGTCAATGTAGTCTCAGTAATGCCAAGAGAATATGATAGGATAACTGAGGTGGAAAACTTGGATGCCAACGCTGAGGCTGAAATGGCAGCACACCAACCTGTGTGCTACTATGTGATGAACAATGGCTGTGTCAAAGAACAGAATGCTTTCTTTGAACGGCCAACTGAGGCCATGAAAGGGCACTTGAAACCTATGTACATTACAGGGAAAGTAGAGAACGTGGTTGTGAATAAGATCTTGGTGGATTGTGGGGCTACTGTCAATTTAATGCCACATTTTCTGCTAAGTAAGATTGGTAAATTCGACACTGATCTTAAACCCCACAACATGGTCATTTCTAACTATGAAGGGAAGATTGGGACCACTCTAGGAGTCTTACTGGTTGATTTGACTGTGGGTACAGTGACAAGACCTACCTTATTTATGGTAGTCGAAAGCAAAGCTAACTATAACCTTCTGCTGGGGAGAGAATGGATCCATGGTGTTGGAGCAGTACCTTCGTCAATGCACCAGCGGATCACAATTTGGAGGCTTGATGGCATAGTTGAAAACATTGAAGCTGATCAAGGGTACTTTAAGGTGCCTGTTAATTATGTTGAGTTTGGCAAAAACTTGGCGCATATTGCGCCTTATACTCCAGCAGAATTTGATTTCACCCCAGATGACCATGCATTCTGCTCATTACACTTGCACCCAGTGGAGGGATTTCGATGGGACAGAGATGTCATAAGGGAAGAAGGCAATGTTCCATACTATGGGCTGCCTGAAGTAGACCCCACAGGCTGGGGAAGTGAATTCAGTAACAATGACTGAATTCGACGCACTACAAAGAATTTCGGCCTATGTGGCTGAATCTAAGTTACAAGCGGCCTTGGGGGCTACACACAATCACATGGCTATCGAAGCCACAACTCAAATTTGTGAAGTAGGCCCTGGTAAAGACTTTGATCCTGAGCCACCTGATGGGTCTCAAATCGAAGACCAAAATCAAAGGCTTGATGCTATTTATGATAATGAGCCTTTGGGTTTCGAAAAGGATCCATTGTCAGACAACATTAAAATGCTGGCGCAAGATCCTTTGGAAGAAATTGACTTGGGTGAAGGGGGAGTAAAAAGGCCTACTTATGTTAGTGCTAATCTCGACCCACAACTCAAAGTCGAAATGGTCAAACTACTGAAGGAATTCAAGGATTGCTTCGCTTGGGACTATGACGAAATGCCTGGTTTGAGGAGAGAGCTTGTTGAACATAAGTTGCTAATCATACCTGGGAAAAAACCAGTGAAGCAAAATCCAAGACGGTTTGCCCCAACAATCCTTTCAAAGATCAAAGAGGAAATTGAGAGGTTACTTAGATGCAAGTTCATCCGTACAGCTAGGTATGTCGAATGGCTAGCTAATATTGTACCAGTCATTAAAAAGAATGGTTCTTTAAGGGTCTGTATAGATTTTAGAGATCTAAATTCTGCAACCCCTAAGGACGAATATTCTATGCCTGTGGCAGAAATGTTGATTGATTCTGCTGCAGGACATGAATACTTGAGTATGTTGGATGGTTATTCTGGTTATAACCAAATATTCATTGCTGAGGAAGATGTCCCAAAAACTGCTTTTCGATGTCCAGGGGCATTAGGCACTTATGAGTGGGTAGTAATGCCTTTTGGTCTAAAAAATGCTGGGGCAACTTACCAGCGAGCAATGAATTCGATCTTTCATGATTTTATTGAGACTTTTATGGAAATCTATATTGATGATATTGTTGTTAAGTCTTTTTCAGGGAAAGAACATTTAAGCCATCTTCGACATTCCTTTGAAAAGATGAGAAAGCATGGTCTTAAAATGAATCCTCTCAAATGTGCTTTTTGTGTGCAGGCAGGGGATTTTTTAGGCTTTGTGGTCCACAAGAAGGGGATCAAAATTAACCAGAATAAAACCAAAGCCATTATGGAAGTAAAAGCGCCATCAACAAAGAAGGAATTGCAGTCTCTCTTAGGCAAAATAAATTTCTTGAGGAGGTTTATATCCAACTTGAGTGGGAAAACGCAAGCCTTTTCGCCATTGCTTCGAGCTAGCAAAGATGGATTCGACTGGGGGCAAGCTCAACAGGAAGCCTTCGACAAGATTAAAGAGTACCTGAGTCACCCCCCGATTCTCTCACCACCTTGTGGCAATAAGTGTATGAGATTGTACATAGCTGCGTCAGATAGAACTTTAGGGAGCATGTTAGCTCAAGAGGATGATGATGGTGTCGAAAGGGCCGTCTATTACCTTAGTAGAGTTTTAAATGATGCAAAAACTAGATATAGCATGATTGAAAAATTATGTTTATGTTTGTATTACTCTTGTACAAAATTGAAGCATTATATAAAACCAGTTGATGTTTATGTTTCTTCTCGTTATGACGTTATTAAACATATGTTATCCAAACCTATTCTGCATAGTCGAATTGGAAAATGGGCATTAGTGTTAACTGAATATTCTTTAACTTATAAGTCTTTAAAATCTGTTAAAGGACAAGTAGTGGCAGACTTTATAGTTGACCATTCTACAAATGAGACCTCTCTGAACTATCTTGATGTGGAACCTTGGAGGTTATATTTCGACGGGTCGAGCCACAAAGATGGAACAGGCATAGGAGTGTTTGTTATTTCTCCTAATAAAATTCCAACAACACTTAAGTATAAAATTGAAGGTCGTTGTTCTAACAACGAAGCTGAATATGAAGCTTTAATTGCTGGACTTGAAGTATTGTTGGAATTGGGGGCAACTCATGTCGAAATAATGGGAGATTCAGAACTGGTCATAAAACAAGTTACCAAGGAGTACAAGTGCATAAAAGAAAACTTGATTATGTACTTTGTAGTTGTGAATCGACTGTTGAAAAAGTTCGACGCAGTTAGTTTTCGACACATCCCTAGACTGGAAAACCAGGTAGCTAATGACTAGGCTCAGATTGCATCAGGGTATAAAGTTTCGAAAGACAAATTACAAGATGCAATCAAAGTCGAAGTCAGAGGAAGGGTGGTGTCAGTAGGGTTAGCCCCATCAGATTTAGAAGAAACTAAGCTTGGATACGCCGATGAAGATAATTTTGCAATCCTGGCAGTTGATAGCATAACTGACAAGGATTGGAGAAAACCTATAGTAGACTATCTAAAAAATCCAACATCTTCGACGGAAAGGAAAATCAAGTATCAAGCTTTGAGTTATGTCTTGTTGGGTAATGAGTTATTCAAAAAGACTCCTGAGGGAGTATTACTTAAGTGCCTCAGTGAGGCAGAGGCATACTTAGCCCTTTCAACTGTCTATAGTGGGGCATGTGGGGCACATCAGGTAGGCCATAAAATGAAATGGTTGTTGTTTCGACAAGGCATGTATTGGCCTACCATGTTAAAAGATTGTATTGAATTTGCTAAGGGTTGTCAGGAATGTCAAGTTCATGCTGGCATTCAACACATCCCTGCAAGTGAATTACACTCTATAGTGAAACCTTGGCCTTTTAGAGGATGGGCTTTGGATTTGGTTGGAGAAATTCGACCAGCATCATCTAAAAATCATAAGTACATTTTGGTGGGTATTGATTATTTTACCAAATGGGTCGAAGTTATCCCTTTACCAAATGTTGATCAAGAAGATGTGATTGAATTTATTCAAAAACACATCATCTATAGGTTTGGAATCCCAGAGACAATTACAACAGACCAAGGATCAGTCTTCACTGGTTGAAAAATGCAAGAGTTTTCTAAAGAAATGGGATTCAAGCTTATAACATCCACACCTTATTATGCTCAAGCTAATGGCCGAGTCGAAGCGGCGAATAAAGTAGTTATTGGGTTGATAAAAAAACATGTGGGAAAAGGCCAAGAAATTGGCATAAGACATTGGACCAAATACTTTGGGCATGTCGAACGTCCCCCAAAGAGGCAACTAATACTACCCCATTTCGACTCACTTTCGGTCATGATGCAGTTTTGCCTGTAGAAATTTATCTTCAGTCCATAAGGATTCAAAGGCATCATGAGATTCCATCTGAATCTTATTGGAATATGATGCTTGACGAGTTAGTGGATTTAGATGAAGAAAGAGTCCATGCATTAGAGTTGCTGAAAAGGCAAAAGAAAAGGGTGGAGAAGTCCTATAATAAAAAGGTCAAGAGTACAACTTTTTCAGCTGGGGAACTGGTGTGGAAAGTGATCTTGCCTATGGATCGAAAGACCAGATCTTTAGGGAAGTGGTCTCTTAAGTGGGAAGACCCTTTTCAAATTATTGAGGCATTCAGTAATAATGCTTACGAGGTTCAGGAGATTGAGGGTGACCTAAGAGTCTTGAGGGTAAATGGGAAATATTTGAAAAAATATAAGCCTATTTTGCAAGAGATTCATATTAAGACATAAGTTTTATTCAGATTATGAAAGCCAAAATAGGCCATGTGAGGCCAAAATGGCATACAAAGGAAAGAAAACAAGCACAACAACATGAAACCCAGAAGAAAGATTATTCATAGTCTCTCCAATTAATAGAGTTGAGGAAGGCAGCATAATCTTCGGCAGCTTCATCATCAGAGTTTTGTGCTTTGGAATGTCCTTTCTTGGGGACCTTCATCTTAGTTTCTCGCTTCTTGGGGCGAGAGGTTGCTCCAGTTGAAGTATCATTGTAGGCAGTAGTTGTTGCCTCAGCTTTCTTTGTCTCTTCAGCCACCTTCTGGATCACTGCCTTCTTTGAGGAAGTACTCATGCTTGTTTCAGTGGGTGCAAAATATGGCTCATGTGAAGAGGATTTTATAGAGGCAAAGCCTTGTAAGGATTAGCTAGTCAACGATGGAGACACGTGAAATTGCTCTTGGGAATATACCCTAGGGTCATGCTATTAATATTCCTTTATGGAATAGAAACTTGTGCCGTTGGAACACTAAGCTATTAAAAGCTGCGTTATTTTCATGATTTCCAAGAAAAGAGGCAGAGTACGTTAATTACAAAGATTAGCAAAGTTTAAGAAAAAATGCGCCATGATTTTATCAAAGATTTTGCAAGTCGAAGAGTTAATAGCAAACAGAAGTATTTAGATAAACGCCAGGGAGCATTAAGATTGTCTTTACATAGGGCCTCAAAAGGGCCAGCAAACATGATGATAAAAAAGAAACTACAAATAAGAAATCATAGGACAATCAAAAAGGGAGCTTCGACTTCAACTCAAGAAAGTTGACCTTGTGATTCTGAAGGCGTTTCTCACACATAGCTTTGTTGAGCTTAGCCGCTGAAAGCTCCTTTTCAAGCGTTTGGGCCTTATCAAGGAAGTTTATAGTGCGCTTTAGCTCTCTGGCCATTTCAGTATCGTCGAAGTCTTTCAGCTCAAGATTGCGCTTTTCAGCGTTAGAAATCTTGTTTTTCAGTTCTTCAATTTGCTGCTTCCAGTCATCAATGTTCTTTTGGTTAGACGCTGTCTCTGCCTGCCTTTTGTTTTAGTCAATATCCAAACTTTTGACCTTAGCTTCTGATGCGTGTGCTTCATCCCAAGCTGAATGTTCTAATCCAGTTGTAACCTCAATGGTGTCTTGGATCTTGGGAAGAAGTTTCAAGTCCTCAGACATCTGATTTACTAAAGTAGTTAACTCCATAAGGAATTCAGACACATCTTTGCTAAGAGTCGAGAGGTCCAGTTTTTGGAGGCTATATTTCAAGTAGAGAGGAGCAGTTCGATCCGAAAGTAAGACATTGTGGATGTCTCCTTTGAAGAATTTGTCTTTGATCTTTTGAAGGATAGGGCTGGCAAAGTCATCTGGAGCTGGACCCCCATAACTGGTCAAAGTACTAAGGCTAGTACCTGAAGAGTTGTACTTCTTCCCAAGTATCATTCTGGCATACTCTCGAGGATTCGACCATTTGAGGGCAGCCAGTGGGTCTCCAGTGGGGGATCCTCCAGTAGTCGAAGTGACTGTAGGCCCAAAAGTTGGATTGTTGATAGGACCTGTTTCAGCCACAGGTGTATGGGTTTGATCTTGCTCAGTCATTTCCCTCTCTTCTTCTTGTTCTTCTTCATCTTCGACCTCTTCTTCTTCTGCTTTAGTTGGCCTTCCTTCTATGTCCATGCCAATGGTTTCTGTATGGTCGAGAGGTTGTTGATTAGAAACATCATCCTCTTCATGTTCAGAGCCATCAGTTTGGGATTGTTGAGTGTTGGTCCTGGCAGGCGAGTTTTTGTTTGTTTCATCTGCTTCAGGAGGAGGAACTGTAAGAGGAATATGTTGGTTAATTTCGCTCAGTGAACTATATCCAGAACCATGGTCAGAGGTAGGGTGATAAGTTGGCTCACCTTGGCTATTCAAGAGAGTTGTTGCAAAGCTGAATGAAGATTGTGGTGGGTTAGAACCACCTACATCAGCCTGAAAACCACAAGTAAAGAGAATAAGATTGGAAGAAATCTGAGTAGGGAAGGAAAATACTGAGTAAAGATAGTATGTATACCTGTACAGTCGCGGCATCAGGACTTGAGTTTGCACTCTCAGGATCACCAGCAGTCATTTTCGACGCAACCCTGGAGAGTTGTTTCTTGACACCACTATCAGCAGGTGTCTTCTCGAGAAGTCTGGCGGCCTTTGAGGAGGATTGAGTGATGGCTCCAGAAGCTTTAGTAAGCTTCCTTTTCTTTTTAACCACTACCTCCTCAGGGGATTCATCATCAGCATCTGAAGGGACAACTGCTTGGGCACCTTTCTTGCCCTTTTTTGAAGGCGTTGGAGGTTTTCGAGCAGTCTGAAAGGTGATGCAAATATTAGAAGTTGGTTACATAAGAAGATGTAGGCAAAGGATATAAAATACCTTTGTGTCTTCAGTCTCTTTTTCGACTCCTGCAGCACCCTTCGATGAGCTGGTCTTCCTGGCCATAGCTGAAAGGCAGATGATTATTACAAGATTAATAATTGAGTGGTTGGTTAAAAATCACAAATCGAGGGCCTCAAACCTTCATATATTTCGGATTCGACACGAACATCCTCGACCCCTATATGAAGGTGTCCTTTGAAACTGTCCAACGTATGTTTAGTCGCAACCACCTGTTGGGCTTTCGGTTGGGACTGCTGTCGAAGGAGTTTTAGGTGCTCACCACAGACAAACCAGTCTGGAAATGGGGGGGGGGAAGTGCCACTCCAAAATCAGCGTTAGGCAGTCGAGGGAACTTTGGAGGAAAGATTTCAAAAGCCACCTCATAACGTTTCTCAAGAGGAACGTTTGAAGGGATTTTCAACTGATCCATTTTTTGTAGAAATTTCTCCTTCAAAGTGACAGCAGCCTCACGAACAGTTTGACTAATATCATCTGGTCGATAGACAGTTTCAAAGTACTTTTGGAAGGCCTGAATTTCTTTGACATGAATGAACTTACTCTTCTTGGTATTCTCCTGCACATCAAGAAAAGCTAGGTCAATTAATGAAGAGAAGGCAGCAACATCAAGAAATTGTTCACTATAGTACTTCGACCACCAGCTGTGAAATGGTTTAGTGCACAAAAATGTGGGTCGAAAGTGCATAGGGGAAAGATTTATTTTTCTCACGTTCCACCGGTCGAAAGCGACTGCAGCACTTCCCTCATCAAAACTGGCAGTATGAAGGACTACATGGCCTTTCTTCCCATACAGACACTTGGGGAAAATTTGAGCCAACCCAAACTGTCGAGAGACAAGGTTTGGTTGGTAAGCAATCAAGGCTGCCATATCTCTTCCAAGATTTAGCCTCTGAATTATAAATCTAGGAATAAAAAAGGCTTCCCAGATTGAAACAGATTCGACATCGAGTTTGTTGGACGAATCAGGGAATGGCCTTGTAAACCACTCAGGTCCACATTTTCTTTCAGCAAAAGGGGCCATACTGGGTGTGAAATCGTACTGCTTGGCGAACATCATAATGTAACTAGAGAAGGCTCCTTTGAGAGTTTCCCCATCATCAGTGGGTGTGAGTTTCACCAGGCGAGTACCTTCGACCCTCCTTTTTTTGATTTCAGCAGAGTCCTCATCGACTTGTCCTTTTCTGGGAAGGCTAGCTTCGAAAGTTGCATTAAGCCACAATTGAAGCAGCCAGAGGGGGCCATTCAAGTGAACAGTACCCTGGGCCTCCAAGTCTTTGAGTCGAGCCGCCCCTTCGCTGAGAGACTCATAGAGGTTTGCCAAAATCAACCCACTAAGGTAAACTCCTCTGTTGTTGTGAAGTTGGTTGGCCAGAGTGAGATATTTCTTGGCCACCTGCAGGGATTTTGAGCAAAATACATACCTCGACAACCATACAGTGAGGAATGCAATATGTTCCTTGTCAGTTATTTCTTCAGTGTCACGTTTGTGGTAGTTTATGAAGTGGGTGTATGTAAGCTTGGAGTCAGAGATCCCTATGGTATCCTCTGTATCCGTTTCAGGATCATATGAAATGCCATCTGGTCGAATCCCTGCAATGGCAGCCAGGTCGAAGAGTGTGGGGGTAACCATCCCACAAGGAAGATGAAAAATGTAGTGGATACTATCCCAAAAGTAGAGTGATGCTGCCAGCAGGTTCAAACAATAAGGAATATTGGTCTTCGACAGCATAAGCAGATCATAGATTCCAATGGTCTTCCAATGATCAGCTTTGACCTTTTCCATTCTGGTCATCCAGAGGTCAAAGTCCTTTAACTGGTTAACAACTCTTACCAATCTAGTGCCATCATAAAGATACCTAAGATCCATCTTAGTCAAAGTGGGTGTATCAAGGGAAGATTCATCTTCTTTAGGGTTGCTCTTTTGCCCTAAAGGTCTTGATTTATGGTAAGAGGGGAAAAACTCACTAAGCTTCTCATCAGT
Source organism: Lathyrus tuberosus (assembly GCA_022829125.1). NCBI lineage: Eukaryota > Viridiplantae > Streptophyta > Magnoliopsida > Fabales > Fabaceae > Lathyrus > Lathyrus tuberosus. The sequence goes on from JALAZF010000372.1 coordinate 2,692,445, forward strand.
GGGTTTAACATCAGATAAGGGGCCACCTCAAGCATAAGGTGTATCAGAAATAATGAGAGGGATCATTACCTGAGACTCGTAAATGCTCCTCGCTTCCGCAAGAAGGGGTTCTGGCATGAACTGTTGATTCTTCACCACCTTAGGTCCTGGAATGTTTGCAAATGGCGGAAGGGTTTGGTTGAACGGTGTGGCTTTACCTTTTTTACTTTTTGTTGCTTGGGGAATGGTTTGAGAAGACGCCATTGTTGGAATTTGAAGAGAAAATGAGAGTGCGTTCTGGGTTTTTTCTTGAGGGAGTTTGAAGAACGAGGAAATATGTTGCAAGAAAGTCTGAGAATGCGAAAGTTTGCAGGTTGGGAAAAAGGGTATTTATAGGCGTTTGGAAGATAAAGGGGCTGTGAATCCACCGTTAAAATAAATACGATAGTGGGACGCGTGTCCTCTTTTGAAATTGTTGGATGGTGGTGGTTATGGTCAGACTGCAAATGTCTAGTCCTAAGAAAGGTGATGATGAAAACTGATCACAAATACGGCTGAAAAGACGTTTGAAGATTCACCATCATGACATGACGTCTTAAAGCATGTTGGAAAGAAACCGAATGGTTTCTAGATCGTGGGTTGGTCAGTTATGTTTTTTTTAGTCGAAGGAGCAGGCGTCGAAAATTGTTTTAACAAAAAATGACCTTCCTACCAACACTGACGAAAGGACATTCTTGGGGGGCAATTTGTTAGCTCCTAATTTCGACGCTGCATGATTTCAAATAAATTTGGCTTTTAAAGAAGTTATTCTTTAAAATAATAAGCTAAAGAAGAAGGCTTCGACCAGAAGACCTTCGACCATATTTGTTGAAAGACTGAGTCGAATAGAATGATTTTAAGACTTCAAACATTTCCAAGTCCAAATCGTCAATTCGACAGGATAAAACTGCTATGGATAATGCGCTGCAGTTACAACTAGATAGTGGATGGAAGTTCTACTATTTGAATTTGAAAAGAGGACAAGTGGCGAAGATCCAGAAGTTGAAGACATGCAAAGTGCCAAGTGGCGTATTCTAGGAGTAAACCGTCAAATGGTGGTTACTTTAGAGTATTATAAATAGGTTAGTCCTAGAGTTAGAATAGGTGTGAAAAAATCATATTTGTACAAGTAACTCTATATTCACTCAAAGTATCCAGTGTGTCGAGAAACAAGTGAAGTGAGAATGTACGTGATTGTAATCACCATTATCCTTTATTGCAATGCAATTTACTTTGAATTTTCTATTTTAGATTCTTTACTTTGAAGTCTTTTCACAAACTTTTACCTTTCAAGTCATTTACAGTACCGAGTCTTTACTTTGCAGTTTTACATTAAAAAGTCTTTACCTTCAAGCATTTACATTTCTGCATTTTAAGATCTTTATGTATTTCTTTCCAACATTTAACTCCAGTTTTTTTATCAAACCTTTACATTCAGTTTTTCCTTTTACGTGTTGTTCGACTTAAGCCTTTCTTTGATTTTTATCACTTTCATTTACATTGCAAACACGTTCTTTTATTTATATGCCTTGTCAAAGTGTATACTTTACCTAGTTGTGAGATATTCTAAATATACCCATAGCACATGTCCTAGGATCAATCTGATCGATCCTGTAAGTTACTAGAAGTTTGTTGTTTTAGAAGATCAGCGGTTGTTTACCAATTTTCCAAGTAAACACCATGTAGGTGTGCATTAGCAACATACACCTTAGTGTATTTTTGTGTGGGGTCCACCAATTTTGGGTGGGACCCACATTAGAAAGATGACGAAAAAAAATAGAAAGAAAATAGATGTAGTGTATTTTTGTATGGGGTCCACCAATTTTGGGTGTATGTTAGCATTTCCATATATATATATATATATATATATATATATATATATATATATATATATATATATATATATATATATATATATATATATATATGGGATCAACTTACTTCAATACTAAGTTTTTATAACTTACTCCACAATTATAGCCTTTAAATTATATTTAATCGAATGGTTATAAGTAAAAATGCTAATTTAACCACTAAATTAGATTCAATTTGAAGGCTATGATGTGAAGTTAGTTAAAAAAAATTACTCTTGGAATAAGATGATCCCAATTGTGTGTTTGTGTGTGTGTGTGTGCGTGCGTGTGTGTGTGTGTGCGCGCGTGTGTGTGTGCATGCGTGGATGTGTGCGCATGCGTGGATGCGTGCATGCGGGTGTGTGTGTGCACGCGCGTGTGTGTGTGTATGTGTGGATGTGTGCGCGTGCGTGTGTGCGTGCGGGCAGGTGCGTGTGTGTGTGTGGTGTGCGCGTGCATGTGCATGTGCGTGTGGGTGTGGGCGTGTGTGCGTGCGTGTGGGTGCGTGCAGGTGCATGTGTGGGTGTGGGTGTGTGTGCGTGCATGCGTATGTGTGCGTGAGTGGGTGTGTGCGCGTGCGTGTGTTTGTGTGTGCAGGTGCGTGCGTGAGTGTGCGCAGGTGTGGGTGTACGCGTGCGTGTGTTCTTGTGTGCGGGTGTGTGTGTGCGTGCTGGTACGTGCGTATGTGCGTGTGTGTGTGCGCGCACGTATGTGTGTGTGCGCACGTATGTGTGTGTGCGCGTGCTTGTGTGCCTGCTGGCGGGCGGGTTCGTGCAGGTGCGTGCGTATGTGTGTGGGTGTGTGCGCGCATGTGTGGGTGTGTGCGCGCGTGCGTGTGTGCGTGCAGGTGCGTGTGTGCGTGTCATCAGACATAACCTTTGACATAGATATAGATAGTCATTTATGACTTAGCAGGATACATAGATTAAACCTTGACTCACACGACTATGCTTCATTAGAGAGCGGAGTAAGTGGCTCATCATCGATAATATAGCAAGACATGACGAGTTCGCTCTAGAGCCAAACACATTTTTTGATATCGCTGAATCTAATTTATGTCATCTATGTGCATATGACGCGGTCATAAGTGAATGAGTCCAATTTGTTGATACTATTTGGCTTGGGCTAGAATACTCATGGCAGTCCTCAACCTCCCAAGCAAAGCCTCCCAAACACGAGACTTGTAGGGACAAAATGGTTGTGAAAAGAAATAGCAATCCACAACCATCGAAACACGAGGCTTTAGAGGCAAGGTAAGACATAACAATGCACAACCTTTCAAGCACGAGACTTGTAGGGGTAAAGTGGTTGAGAAAAGACATAACAATCAACACCCCCTCAAGCACAAGGCATGTATGGGTAAAGTGGTTGAGAAAGCGACGTAGTTAAAAGGTGATGCTTGTTATGCAATTAAGTTTAACTTAGTTTTGTCCACGCGATTGGTGGAGACCATGTCGGGATTTAAGAGGGTTTTTTTCAAAATTTTATCCTCTTAACGGAATAATCCCGATGAACAGATCTTGATTAAACCATCAATCACAAAACAAACACAAAATAAGGATTCCGAATTACCTCTTGAAGCGTGCTTTAACTTTGATCACGAACGTGAAAAATACCATCGTTTCTACGAAGTCCACACGAGCACAAATGGAACGCAGTGCTAGCCGTCTCTTGTTCTGAGAAAATTGACAATTAGGATTGGTAGGGGAAAGAGCTCCTCTATTTATAGAGATCTTCTAAAACCCTAATGCTCTTATTTTGGGCTTTTTCAAAATAAGCCCAATCTTATTTAATTAAAACTATTTAATTAAATAATTATTATTTATATTTAACTAAACTCTTTTAATTAAACAAAATAAAATATTAAATTAAATTAAATCATATTTAATTTAATCAATTGTCAATTCTCATTTATTTATTTAAATCAAATAAATTATATATGTGTTAATGTACTAAACAATTTAAATACTATTAACACATAACTAAATTAAATCTTATTTAATTTAATCGTCAATTCCATTATCAGTACTCTTTGCGTGTGACCCTATAGGTTCTCGTAACGTTGGCAATAATATTAAATTACCTATTTAATATTATAAACAGTGAGTAGTATCTATCAACACTTCACTGCTACCCAAGTCACGAGAATGTCGTGCGATCTGACATAACTTTTATGTGATAATGATTATATGTATAATTACCCTTTTGCCCTTATATTATATTGAACACGAGGCATAAAATGTGTCACCCTTGTATAGTCCAATATTTTATTCCTTGATCCCTGAGTATACTTGATAACAACAAATAAGTCAAATATCTCATATCGACTCATTTGAGCACGACCATGCATTTTACAGTCATACTCTATCAAGGGGCCCACATATATCACTCCCGTATATGTAGGAGGGACAAATCTCATCTAGGTCACTCATGTCCCTCAGCATGATTTGTAAAGCACCCATAAACCATCTTTATGGTCATCCTATTACGGACATCGTTTGATTGACAATAAAGTACTTGACTCCACATCTAGGAATACATCACTATTACTATGTGAATAACTTATGACACTTACACAACAAACTATATAGTATTCTAATAGTGGGTCAATCCAATATAAATATTACTCCTAATATTTATACCTACGTGAAGACTTGATATCTCATATCCATGACATGTGAGATACAGTCATCAGTCTACTCACATAATAGTCTTTATGCATTACTGTTGTGCTATTTGACAGTAAAGCTTGACTACGGATACTTTAAGAATAACGTCATTATGTTTAATGAGGTCTCACGATTAAGTCACACTTAACAGGTCATTAATAGACTAATTATTCTAAGGACTTTATTATGTCATATACAAATAACACAATAAATACAATGCCTAGTAAGTATATATATTAACAAATAATATATATCAAGGTCATGATACAAAAGCATATACAACCAATACTGATTGGCTATTAGGGCTTACTCCAATAGACCACACAATATTTCGATCTAAGGTTCGATTGTGAAGACCTTTAGGTTTCTCTCTAGAGTGTTTATAATTAATATATTTTTAGAAAAGACTATTCAATATGGGCCTTCTATTGTCTGCATGCTTGAAGTTGGTCCTTTGATGGCCTCACACTATAATGATAGATGTTTGGCTCGAGGGAACTCAATTTTCTATAAATCCCAAGTTAAATACATGCCATTTTCATCACATCATCTCCGCACCTACTCAACTAGTGATTGTTTCTTTCACAATCTTTCATTCTTCTCCATACTCAGCTCGCCAAGCACCCTTTGAAGCCCTTTTTTGCATGTATTTCGCTTCTTCATTTCGATATTGATTTCCCTTCCTTCTTTTTAGAGAATGGTTTTTCTTAGGGAGTGTAATGAGAATAACAATGTGGTTAAACCTGAGACCCGCTGAGAGAGATATAAGTTATGGTTTTGTTGTGTCGAGAGCTGGATGACAAAATGGGGTAGTTGACAGAACTTAGTGGGGAAGGAAATGGTCAAGAGAAATGGTTGGGATAACTTTTGTAGTGGTTTAGATATATACTCGTCTAGAGGTGTAACTTTAGTCTCTTCTATCGCACAACTAGCGATATCACTAATGGCCTCCCGAGACACAAGATTGGACTAATTATATGATGAAATGGTGAATGAAAATCCACTTTTCACAAATGAGGTGAGGGTAAAGGCGTTTCATGAGGATTTGTCGATCTCTTATATCGACAGTGAAGAAGACATTAATATTGTATGTGGTGGGCAAAGAGGAGTGGAAGGTAAGTACTTTCCTATATACGAGTGTATATTATCAAATTTGAAGGGTTGATATCTACTTCACCACTTTTGAGGTTAATGTTCAAGAACGATCAATATCGTCCCCTCACAACTTCACCCCAATAGTTTGAAAGGGGTTTCAAAATACTTTGTGGCGACTTGGGAATTACGTCTGTACTGGTCAAAATATATATGTGTTCATGTTACCCCTGCAAGGGTATGGACACTCAAAGGCCTTAATAGGTATATAAGAAATTATGGTTGTTAGAGCTTGCTCACGACGACGAAAAGCCTTGTACGGTGGTGTTTATGGTTGTTTAGATGACATGCTCACGTGAAGTTATAGGCTATGTATATATGTTTGATGCTTAGGTATAAGTGTATGAATTATGATTTGTCCCTTTCTCCCCTTGGGGGAGAAGTATTTATAGAGGCGTTTTTAGGCCTAGGGTTTAGGAAACCCTTAGGGGTGGCAACCGCTCCCTCATGACTATGGAAGATTGATGAATGATAACGTGAAAATGTATCATTTATTTTGACTCGATTCATATTTAATTTAATGGCATTTTACTTGTTTTTCATAGTATTATGTTTGTGTTTCAGGTATTTGTCGAATAAGAGCGTTTGTGCAATAAAACTGGGAAAAGAGAAAAAAAATGAAGGAAAAGTGAAGAATTTGTAATTTTCTGGTACATGGTGTTCTCCATGGCTATAATAGCATTCTCCATGTACCCAATCCATGTCATCAGCAAACTAAAGCTAATGGCGTTCTCCATTAGTCTAATGGCGGTTGCCATTCAGTTCAGAAATGTGAAAGTAACCGCCCACTACAACACTACTTTGGAGGTTTCTCCCACTTTCTCCATGACTCATACATGATCTTTGGAGGGTAGAAAACAAAATTCCTCCTATAAATAGTCCCTTGGATTCACAATTTCTGGCATCCAAGTTTTGTACGCGGAAGCGCTGTTCGTAGTTTTAGGCAGAAATCACAATTGTAAAAGGGGTAGTTTTCTCACATCGAGAAACTACTCCACCATTAGTATTTAGGCCTATAATCTGTGTAACTTGCTTGGACCAATAATCTTGCCTTCAACTTAATTTAATTTTTTATTTCAGGTTCATTTACTTTTATCGCACTTTAGTTTCTCGCCTTTAATTTCTGCCATTCACTTTTACGCTTTATTTTTCTGCAATTGTTACTGTTTCAAGCTTCTACCTTTTTCTGCAAACATCGTTTTAATTATTTTAAACCGCTTATAATGTCTTTAGTTAATTCAAAAACCCAAAATTGTTTAATTATTTCCACAACAATGTCTGGGTAAATTGTTTTGAGTCCGATGTGTGAGGATCGTCTTTCCGACGGGACTCGGTAATGAAATTAGGTGTAGAACTTTGTTAAGTTCTATTTTGGCTTTAGTTTCCAAGTTTAAGTCCTAATGTTTTGTCACGAGAGTGAAAAGCAAATTAAGGTTTGAGCCGATAGCGCGAGAGTGTGAGGATTGAACTGGATAGTGGAAATTGGGCATCAATCTTAAAAACAGCGAGAGTGCTTTAGGTATCGATTAGGATCTTATTAGTTTTTAAAATACGTTTCTTAATTAAAATGGGCGAGCGAGAGAAAAATCTCATGGCTAGGGAGTGTGGCTTTAGAAAATAGCGCGAGAGTGTGAGACAGAGTCTTTCAATTGATATTTTCTACGGAACATAATTTAATTACAATTTAGTGCCTATAATTTATAGAGTCCCAGAGGAACACAAAATCCATATTCCGGCCTCCGATTCTTGATATATTTCTTAATCCTTAATTTGGTTTTAATTGTTGTTTTAGTTTTCCCAAATCAATATTTCATTAGCCTTAGCTTTACATCGCAACAATAAATAACGGTAGGTTGACATTTGTCTCTGTGGGTTCGACAATCTTTTATATTACTTCAATATATCCATGCACTTGCAAATGCATCAAGTTTTTGGCACCGTTGCCGGGGACCAACAATCAATATTTTGATTCCGTTGTTGCACTGTATAGACTAAGACACTCTTATCTCAATTACTATGTATCACCCAAATTTCCTCTACAATTACCATTCCCAAAATTTTAAGGAGTCGCAAGATTCCCATAAATCCGACCTCGAAATATTAATGGAGGATTTCAATGCGACGCTAACTCACTCTCACCCAAATTTCCTTTACGATTACCATTCCCAGTATTTTGAGGAACCACAAGATTTTCATAAATCCAAACTCAAAATACTAATGGAGGAATTCAATGCGATGCTTACTCACTCTAGGATAGAATCTATGATTGAGCACTTTGTGAGAAACCTTATGTAGATGAACATTATAGTAAATTCCCTCATGACTCATAGCAAAGCATTGGATACTTAAATCTCCCTGCTTGCACAGACACCTATAGGACCCTCCCCTGTGAGACATTTGGATGTTGTAACAACCAGTAGTGAAGAACAAATAGAAAATCCTAGGGAGAGTGATAATAAAGTTAAGGAGAGTTTTGGTGAAAAAAGCGTAGAGAATGAGGAAAATCCATCGACACCACCCGAAAGGGAGGTTGTCAAAAAGGTAGAGAAGGAAACACCTTATGTTGTTCCTCCTCTCTATACCCATCGATTCCTTCCCCGCAAAAGCTTGTAGAAGCTAAGATAGGCTCCCAATCCAAAACGTATGTGGAGGTATTGGAAAACATCCACACCAATGCACCTTTGCCTGAGGTCCTGCATAAAAAAGGAGAGTTAGAGGACCATGAAACTAGGAAAATCATTAGTGTTAAGAGGGGAAGATTAGCCTTTGAGATGATGGATGAAATAACTAAGCCCAAACTTGAAAAACTGATACTCAAGATAGATCCAGAACCACCACCACAAGTTCAAAAGAATGAACCACCCCACAGAAGGAAGAAAAGAAAAGGTGAGGGATATGAGAGATGGCTTGATAAGTGGCCTTGGATACTAAGGATTATTAAAAGATCGATCGAGGAATCATTCTCGAGAGAACCACCATGAGTACTCGCACTCTTGAATAGTCGAGCTACCGACGTTAAATGAAGCGCTGCGTGGGAGGCAACCCACGAGCTTTTAATTTAATGTTTTCCTTTCATTGTTAGAATTTGCAAAAAAATAATAATAATAAAGAGATGGACCGCTTATCACGTCTCAACTACTTCTAGGCGAAATACCTCTAGGTTTTACCCTCCAAATAATTTAATGATCAATAATGTTGTTGTTCAGAATATTATTTTCACCATGCGCAAGCTGCACCAATGTGCAAAAATTGGGAGGTTTAGTTCTATGACTCAGATGACAATCTTGGAGATGAGCTGGTGCCCACAGACATTCCTGCGAATGTCGCTGCTGGTGGTGACACCGATGATGAGTATGATATGAGAGAGAATGTCTCTCCCGTCCGTAACTCACCTATTCCTCATTCTTTGCATGGTCAGGTTCCACCTGCACACACCGCACCATATTTTTCTAACACTTTTGCAGGTACTTCCTTCAGAAGCGGGCGATATGATGAGCTGGTTCAAGAATTACACAATCGAAGTTCTCATAATGGAAATGGAGATAGTCTATTTTATGCCACGTATCAACAAAAACAAGAGATGATGGGCTACATGCAACATATGCAAACATCACAAGCTCAAACAAACGAAGGTATCTCAAAATGCCCGTCGCCGAAGCAAAAGTGGTCAGCGAAGACATGGACAACAAGAGCAGGATCAGAGAGGATTTGGCACATTGTAGCATTCACACATGTTCTATCTTTCCTTTTTCCACCTTTTATCAAAATATTAAGGACAATGTTTGGTTTAAGTGTGGGGGAGGAACTTTACCGCCTTGATTTTACCGCTTTCTAGTTTGGTTTATCATTTTTTAGTTTATTTCATGTTTTAAGGACTTTTATCTGTTTTAATGTTTTGTCGAGTCTTTGCGTGTGCTGTCGAGTCTTATGTGTGGTTTTCACTTGTTATTAAATCTCCCCGAAATTTTAAAATTTTAACCTCCAATATTTTTTTTTTGATTTATGGCATGACACTCTGAAAGTATATAGGTTGTTTTGAATTTAGGTCGTGTTAGAGAGACTTGGGAAAGTTTCGATAAAATCGATACCGTCCTGACTCCCTAAACCCCCTAAATATGCAAAATTAATTTGAGTACCCATTATGCCGAAACCTTAAGTTCAGTTTTTAAAGTAATCCCTAAGTAGTTTATTTAAGTAGTCAGCATCATCCTAAGCACACACTAAGTAAGAAGCTGATGCAAATAAGTGTATGATCTCTGGTTTAAAATGAGAAATTAAGAGAGAGAAAAAATGAATGATAAGATATGTTCCTTCTAAGTTAGGTGTTCCTCACCCGATCATTTAGCCCAACGGTACAAACTCTTAAGTTCAATTAATGCTTAAGCATATTTTCTGAGAAAAATGAAATAACAATGAGATCACAGTCACTAACAGGTTTACTTACCATGAATGTGTATGGATAATGGGCTTAATGTGATTGTACTAGAATGAAAAAGGGTGAAAAAGAACAAAGAACCTAGGTTGAGTTATAATGGCATGATTCAAATTGGTTTGCATAAGGAAGGAGTTTTGAAATTGTGTCGTAACAGTATCCGTGGTATTGATATTTAGTACCTATCGATCTAACATTAGCCTAGCAGCCACGTATAATTAGAGTCTCATTGTGTCTTTGTTTCGAACCACACTTATTTCTTTTTACCGTGTTGGTTGATTCCTTGAGGACAAGCAATAGTTTAAGTGTGTGGGTGTTGATAACGCGAAAATGTATCATTTATTTCGAATCGATTCACATTCAATTTAATGTCATTTTACTTGTTTTTTGTAGTATTATTCCTTATTATGTTTGTGTTTCAGGTATTTGTTGAATAAGAGCGTCCGTGCAAGAAAACTGGGAAAAGAGCAAAGAAATGAAGAAAAAGTGCAGAAATTGACATTTTCTGGTACATGGAATTCACCATGGCCCTAATGGCGTTCTCCATGTACCCAATCCACTTCATTAGCAAACTAAAGCTAATGGCGTTCGCCATCAGCCTAATGGTGGTCGCCATGAGCATAATGGCGATCATCATTCAGTTCAGAAACGTGAAAGTAACTGCCCACTACAACACTATTTTGGAGGTTTCGCCCACTTTCTCCATGACTCATACATGATCTTTGGAAGTTAGAAAATGAAATTCCTCCTATAAATACACCTTGGATTCACAATTTCCAACATCCAAGTTTTGTACGCGGAAGCGCGGTTCGTAGTTTTAGGCAGAAGTCACAATTGTAAAAGGGGTAGTTTTCTCACATCGAGAAACTACTCCACAATTAGTATTTAGGCCTATAATATGTGTAACTTGTTTGGATCAACAATCTCGCCTTCAATTTAATTTCAGTTTTTATTTCAGGTTTATTTACTTTTATCGCACTTTATTTTCTTGCCTTTAATTTTCACCATTTACTTTTACGCTTTATTTTTCTGCCATTGCTACTGTTTCAAGCTTCTACCTTTTTCTGTAAACATCATTTTAATTATTTTAAACCGCTTATAATGTATTTAGTTAAATCAAAAACCCAAAATTATTTAATTGTTTCCGCAATCATGTATAGGTAAATTGTTTTGAGTCTGGTATGTGAGGATCGTCGTTGCGACGAGACTCGATAATGAAATTAGGTGTAGAACTTTGTTAATTTTTTTTTTTGGATTTAGTTTCCAAGTTCAAGTCCTAATGTTTTGTCACGAGAGTGAAAAGCAAATTAAGGTTCGAGCCGATAGCGCGAGAGTGTGAGGATTGAACCAGATAGTGGAAACTGGGCATCGATCCTAAAAACAGCGAGAGCGCTTTAGGTATCGATTAGGATCTAATTAGTTTTCAAAATATGTTTCTTAATTAAAATGGGCGAGCGAGAGAAAAATCTCATGGTTATGGAGTGTGGCTTTAGTCAATAGCGCGAGAGTGTGAGACAGAGTCTTTAAATTGGTATTTTCTACGGAATATAGTTTAATTACAATTTAGTGCCTATAATGTACAGAGTCCCTGAGGAACACATAATACATATTCCGGCCTCAGTTTCTTGATATATTTCTTAATCCTTAATTTAGTTTCAATTCTTATTTTAGTTTCCCCAAATCCATATTTCATTAACCTTAGCTTTACATCGCAGTAATAGATAACGGTAGGTTGACATTGGTCTCTGTGGGTTCAACAATCTTTTATATTACTTCAATATTTCCTTGCACTTGCGGACACATCAATGAACACCTATTCTTCAGGGAATCATGGTGGACTTCCTCTCATCTAACTAACGGTAGACAATGGTATTATACACATCATCAGTCCCAATAGAGATCCCCCTATTCTGTGTGGATGTTGCCCATGCGACATCACTCTTAGGCGGGGACGCTAGAGAGACCCTTGTTTCGGACCCAGACAAATATAACATTACATAGTCCTTGTTAAGGGTGAAGTGTTTTCAAGGCTATTTCATTTTTGAGGTATGTCCCTCATTTTGAGGCGTGTCCCTCGGTTGAAGGTGACCTTAATAAGAGGCGAGTCCCTCAGCTAAAGGCAATCTTTTTATTAAGAGGTGATCCCCTCATCCTGGGGAGAGTGTTCATATCTATCCGAATGTCTCTAAGACAACTAGGTGGTAGAGGGATATATCAGATTTTATTCTGATTGGACTTTGAGACGTCAATACGTTAATCAATATGGAAAGCTTAAATGCTTGAGTGGAAAAAAAGCGTGGGTGGAATTTAATGTAACTCATGATGGAATTCTTTGGGAAAATCAATCTTGCCTATTTTACTTACATGCGCCTTCTAGTTGTAGGGATTTTCCTGTTTCTCGTGGCAATTACCCCATTGGGTGGATATATGGATTGCGCTATTGGGATTCATATATATTATTTCAGAAAAATCCTTTTTTCCTTCTTCTTTCTTACTCCCCTTTTTCCAGAAAGATACACCGGCCGAGGGTAACAGTAGGGAACATGGAGGACCCACTCTTTTTCTTAGGGTAAAAATGGCGTACCTCCTGCTCTTCTACCAAAGGCAATAATGGGCAAGAAAACTAAACTTATTCATGCTCGAGACATTGCCTCATTGTATTCTAATGCAGATACAATCAACGGGTTTCATCATGGAATTAGGTTTTCCAGCACAAGATGTGAAGAGGATGTAATAATGGAGCCTTGTTCAGGAAGAGAGAAGGCCAACATGGTGTTTACTGTGAATTTTGGTAAACAACCTCTGGTCTATCAATCTTAAATAAAACTGACTAACTTGCAGGATCGACCACACAAATCCTAGGACATGTGCTAAATTTGAGAGACAAGTGTAAATGACAAATGAAAATTAAAGAGAATGTAAATTGAAATCCACGTTCGACAATGCTGAAATAAAATCTAACTGAACTCCACGTTCGACTACTTGCAATAAGGTAAAGTAAAGGCTTGAAATTTAAAGGGCTGTAAATAAAAGATGCAGAAATTAAAGGCGTCGAAAGGCAATGACAATAGGTAAAAAGCTTTTGAAAGTAAAATGCGACGAACTCCGCGTTCTTGAAAAGTAAAGGCTGGAATGATAAAATTGCTGTCGAAGGTAAAGTGCAGGAAAACTCAAAGGACTTTGAAAATAAATGCAATGAATTAAAGATGAACTTCGCGTTCTTTAAAATAAAAGACTTTGAAAAGTAAAAGCTTGAAGATTAAATGCTTGAGTGTAAAAGTGCAGTCGAAGGTAAATGCAGAAAGTTTAAAGGACTTTGAAAGTAAATTTGGCATGGAAGATAAAGTTCAAGAAATTGTAAAGGCATGGAAAGTAAATGGCTGAATCTTAAACATGATGAAGATAAATTGCATTGGTGAAGGAAAGTGGTGTTACATTACGTACATTCTCACGAACTCGTTCCTCTACACGCGGGTACTTTGAGTTTCTTTGAGTAACTTGTACAGAAATATGAACACCCCTATTACATAGAACTAACTCCTATTTATAGTGCTAGGAAATAACTACTAAGTGGTGGTTATTTCTTCAAACGTGTGGATTTTGGCGCCTTCTCCTTGGTCTCAACTGTTCCCATGTCCACAACTGCTCTTATTTAAATTTCAAACATTGGAAATTCCCTCCAGCTTTAGCATAACAACTGCAGCGCGCTTTTCCATATTCCCATGGTCGAAACCTTTCCAGCACTTAGCCATTTTTTGAGGTTCCTAAACCTCTATTCGACTCAGGCTTCACCAAAGCTGGGTCGAAACCTTCTTTATGTTAAAAATAATTTTTTAACTTAAAATAGCTTTGATCTTTTCTAGCGTCGAAAATGAGGGTTAACAAATTGCCCCCAAGGAATGTCCTTTCGCCAGAATTGGTAGGAAGGTCATTTCTTGATATAATAACCATTTCGACGCTTGTTAGCATGGCCTTAACTGAATAATCTACTAATTACTTAGTGGCTGAATTGTTCAGTTCCTTTAACCCGCGCTTATGACGTCAGGCCATCATGACAAATCCTTAAACGTCTTTTCAACCGTATTCATCATGACCCTTTTCTTGAAAACAGACGTTTGCAGTCTGACCATAATTGCTACCTTTCATCACATCTTCAAGAGCAGGACACGCGTCCCACTAACTCCTCAGCTTCAACGGTAGATCCAAGGCTTGTGGGATTTTCAAATGTCTATATATACCCATTTCCGCCACTTTGTGAACTTTCCACACTTTTCATATTCTCAAGCAACCTCTTCTTCTCTTCAGTTTCTCTTACGCAAACCCAGAAAAAACACAATCTTTTCTTCTTCTTCAACAATGGCGTCTTCCCAAATCAATCCTCAACAAAAGAAAACTCAGAGAGGCAAAGCTACTCCGTTTAAACAAACCATTCCTCCCTTCGCTAATATCCCAGGCCCCCAACTAGTAGATAACCGTCGTTGCATGCCGGAACCCACCACTGAAGAAATAAGAGCCATCTACAAATCTCAGGTAATGATTCCTATAGTTGTGTCTGATAAACCTTATGCGCTATCTGGTCCTTTAGCTGATGTGGACGTATCTAATGAGAGACTAAGTGAGTTTCTCCCCTCGTACCGAAAAACCAGACCGTTAGGGCAAAAGAGTTTTCCCAAAATCAATGCTGCTGCTGGAACTTCTCCTGAAGACATCCCCCTACCCAAAATAAATGTTGTCTATCTCACTGATGGCACCAGGCTGGTGAGAGCTGTCAATCCCTTGAAAGAATTTGACCACTGGATGGCGAAGATGGAGAAGGTCAAAGTTGAACATTGGAAGGATATAGGGATTTATGACCTTCTTATGCTGTCGAAGACCAGCATACCATATTGTCTGAACATGTTGGCAGCATCCTTATACTTTTGGGACAACACCCATTATACCTTCCATCTGCCATGTGGAATGGTTACCCCAACCTTGTTCGATGTAGCTGCCATCACAGGGCTTCGCCCAGATGGCCTTACCTATAATCCTGATGTTGATGCTGAAGACACCATCAATATTTCAGGCTCCAAACTCACATACACTCTCTTCATCAAACACCACTTTAAACAAGAAGATGACGAAGTGTCTGATGAAGAACATATTGCTTTTCTCACATTCTGGCTGTCGAGATATGTTTTTTGTACAAAGTCTCTGCAGGTGGCCAAGAAGTACCTGCCCCTGGCGAATCAACTCCACAACAACAGAGGAACCTGCTTGAGTGAACTCATCTTGGCGAGCCTTTATGAGTCTATCAGCGAAGGGGCTTCTCGACTTAAAAATGTGGAGGCCCAAGGTCCTATGCACTTGAGTGGGCCTCTTTGGCTACTTCAATTGTGGCTTAATGCTACATTTGAGGTTAGCCTCCCCAGAAAAGGCCTAGTTGATGAAGCCTCTGCTGAAATCCGGGAAAGGAGTGTCGAAGGGACGCATCTGGCCAAACTCACTCCTAATGATGATGGTGAAACCCTTTAAAGGGCCTTTACCAGTTATATTATGATGTCTGCCAAGCGCTATGAGTTCACTCCTAGCATGGCACCTTTTGCTCAACGAAGATACGACCCTGTGTGGTTTAAAAGGCCATTTCCAAATCCTCATCAAACTCTTGATCAAGAATCTGTGGCTATCTGGGAAGCCTTTTTGATTCCCAGGGTCTTTATCCACAGACTGAACTTAGGGAGAGGTTTATCAGCACTAATTGCCTATCAACCAAACCTTGTCTCTCGATAGTTTGGGCTGGCCCAGAGCTTCCCTCTATGCTTGTATGAGAGAAAGGGCCAAGTAAATCTTCACACTGCCTGCTTCGACGAGGAAAATGTCTCCCTTACACTCGACAGCTGGACTGAGAAAAGAAGAATCCTCTCTCCTGTGTTTTTTGAGCCCTCTTTTCTACGCACTTCATCATTCCACCAATGGTGGTCGAAGCACTATAGTGAGCACTTTCTTGATGTGGCTACATTTTCTTCGTTACTTGACCAAGCTTTTCTCAATGTGCAGGACAAGACGAAAAAGAGTAAGTTTATTCACATCGAAGAAATACAGGCTTTTCAGAAATACTTTGAAACTATATATCGACCAGATGATCTTAGTCGAACCATTCATGAGGCTGCTGTCACTCTAAAGAGAAAATTTTTAGAAAAGCTGGATCAACTAAAAATTCCTCCCAGCGTCCCTCGTGAGAAACGTTATGAGGTAGCTTTTAAACTTTTTCCTCCAAAGTTCCCTCGACTGCCTAATGTTGATTTTGGAGTGGCGCTTGCCCCTCCATTTCCAGATTGGTTTGTCTGTGGGGAGCATTTAAAACTTCTTCGACAACAGTCTCAGCCAAAGGCCCAACGAGTGGTTTCGACTAAGCATATGTTAGACAGTTTTAGAGGCCACCTTCATATAGGAATTCAGGACGTTCGTGTCGAATCTAAAATATATGAAGGTTTGGAATCCTTAATCCATGGCTTTATAACTAACCACGTAATCATTAACTTGTAACAATTTTTACTGTCTTTCAGATGTGCCTAGGAAAACTGCTTCAACTAGGGCTGCTGCCTCACAAAGTGGCAAATAACCAGAGAGCACACAGGTATATTTCACATCCCCTGCTTACGCTTTTACTATATGAATTCCTTTCTTATGTTTGCATTGCCTCTTCAGACTGGTCGAAGACCTCCAACACCTTCCAAGAAAGGCAAAAAGGATACCCCAGCTGTGATTATAACTTCAGAGGCCTCAGATGAATCTCCTGAGGAGGTTCTCACAAAGAAAAGAAGAAAACCCATAATGGCTTCTGGACCTACTGGCCCACCTCCTTTGAAGGTGGCCAAAATACTCGAAAAGGCACCCGCCACAAGTGGTGTCGAGAAAGAACCTTCCAAGGTGGCCTTGAGAACCCCTCTTGGTGACCATGGGAGTGATAAATCAAGTCCTGCTGTTGAACAAACTCAGATATGTGCACCATTTTTTCATTATACTGACGTCTTTCGCCCATTATTTCAATCTCATTTTCTCCACTTGTGTTCTTTAGGCACCCATAATCAACAATCCTGATCCCCAACCAACTCCAAGAAACTTCGCCACCAACATAATTGACGATCCTGTTCCTCAACCAACTGCATGAAGCTTCACCACCACGCTCCTCAATAGCCAAGGTGAGCCAACTTATCACCCATCTTCTGATATTGGCTCTGGTTTGAGTGAGATTAATCAACCTACTCCACATGCTACAGAACACACCACACCACCAGTTCAAACCACTACTCAAAACGCACAAGCTGATGGCGCCAATTCTGATGATGATGATGCCTCAAGTCCCCCACCTTTCAACCTGTCCAACTTCATGGAGGATGATCAATTGGTTGAAGAAGAAAGGAATGAACCTGAAGTTCAAACACACAACGACAATCCTGGTCAAGCTACGCCTGAGGAGACAAATGAACCACATCCCAAACCAGCTGATGATCAGGAGAACATTCAACCAACTACTGAAGAGCCTGACGAAGAGATGGTAGTTGAAGAAGAAAAAGATGAAGAAGGAGAAGAATTAGAAGAAGAGGAGGAAGAAGAACAAACTGATCCTAATCCCCACCATACTCCTTCGCCTGTGGTCCAGCAAACCTTGGCTAACCTTCCACCTCCTGGGGACTCACTGACAGCACTCAAGTGGTCGAACCCACGTGAGTTTACCAAATTAATTCTTGGGCAGAGGTATGGTTCTTCTTCTTCTGTCTCTTCGACTCCAGCATCCGATGACTTCGCCCAACCAATTCTCCAAGCCATCAAGAAAAAA
The DNA here is from genome assembly GCA_022829125.1 of Lathyrus tuberosus. NCBI lineage: Eukaryota > Viridiplantae > Streptophyta > Magnoliopsida > Fabales > Fabaceae > Lathyrus > Lathyrus tuberosus. The sequence goes on from JALAZF010000372.1 coordinate 2,710,388, forward strand.
TTCTTCAGGGGGGATATTCACAGAGTTTTGGCCTCAGACCCATCTGCAACCGCCTATCTGAAGGATACTCTGGGAAAGCTGGAACTCACCACTCTTAATCCAAACGTTTCTGGTTTTCTGATAGAATTAACTGCTGTGGTGAACCAAATAGCTGCAGAGATAAAGTTGCTTCCATCTATCAGGAAGACCCTAGAGGAAACATCTGGTCTTGAGAGTGCAGCTTGGTGTGGTGCAAAGGAGTCATATGAGAAGGTCGAAAGTATAGAGGCTGAACAAAAGAAAACACAAAATGAAATAGCCTCCAATCAGAAGAACATTGAAGTCTAGAAGCAGCAAATCACTGAGTTACAAGCTAAAATTGAGGATGCTGAAAAACACAACCGTGATTTGCAGAACTTCGACACCACTGAGATGGCTAGGGAAATGAAACATGCCATAGATCGTATTGAGGCAGCTCAAAAACTTGAGAAACAGCTTGCCACAACCAAGCTTGATGAGTCCTTGTGCAATGCTCGCCTCAAACATCACATCGAAACCTTTGCCCAGTTGGAGTCGAGGCTTCCCTTTTGATGCTTTCAAGACCTTTATTTTCTTGACCAATCATTTGTTTCTTGGCCTTTTTCAGGCCCTTATGTAATGACAGTTTTATGCCTTTGGCATTACTTAATCAATCGTTATTATTTCGCCATTAACTGCTTTCGACCCACGTTATATTATGATGCATTTTATTTATTGCCTCACATCTAAGTCAAATTTGCAATTAAGGCATACTATCTTTTTTCTTGGAAAGCCAAACTTTCCAACTTTAAATTCCAAGGCATAAGCCTCTAGCTTTTAAAGTAACATTTATAGCATAGCCCTCAGGCATACTTCCAAGAATAACTCACGTGTTTCCACCGTTTGACTGGCCAACCCAATCAGTACTTCGCCTCTATAAATTTCTTCCACATGACCACGTTTTGCATAGAAGCAAACATGAATAATTCAGAGAAATCATCAGCCAAGAAAATGGCTGGAAAAGCAAAGGCAGTTGAAGAAACAAAGAAGGTGGAGGCAACCAAGAAACCTGAAGCCTCTATCGGAGCAACCTCTCAAGCCAAGAAGAGAGAAACTAAAATGAAGATCCCCAAGAAAGGACGCTCAAGTACCCAGGATTCTGATGATGAGCCAGATGCAGATTATATGGATTTCCTCAAATTCATAGATTGGAGAGATTATGAATAACCTCTCCTTGATTAGAAATTGTTGTATTAATTCTGCTTTGTATGCCATATTAGCCTAACTTGGCCTATTTTGGCTTTCTTTTAATTGAATAAAGCTTATGTTTTAATATGAATCTCTTGCAGCATAGGCTTATATTTTTTCAAATACTTGCCATTTACTTTCAAGACTCTTTTATCTTTTTCTAACTCTTCCACTTCATAAGCTCCATTAGAGAAAACTTGTATGACTTGGAATGGGCCTTCCCACTTAGGCGACCATTTGCCTAATGTTCTATCCTTTCGATCCATAGGCAAAATCACTTTCCAAACTAATTCCCCACATGCAAAAGACTTAGACTTAACCTTTTTGTTGTAGGATTCTTCGACCCTTTTCTTTTGTCTTCTTAACAACTCCAAGGCTTTAAGCCTTTCTTCATCCAAATCCACTAATTCATTCATCATCATTTCCCAATAATTCTCAGAGGGAATCTCATTATGTCTTTGAACTCTTATAGAATGTAAATAAATATCAACAGGCAATACTGCATCATGACTAAAAGTTAGTCGAAATGGGGTAGTGTTGGTAGCCTCTTTAGGGGATGTTCGACACGCCCAAAGGACTTGGTCTAATGTCTTGTGCCAATTTCTAGGCCTTTTTCCCACATGCTTCTTAATTAGTCCAATCACTACCTTATTGGCAGCTTCGACTTGCCCATTGGCCTGAGCATAATAAGGTGTAGAAGTCAATAACTTGAAACCTATTTCTTTGGCAAACTCCTGCACCTTTCGACCAGTAAACACTGATCCTTGATCCGTAGTAATTGTTTCAGGAATGCCAAATCTATAAATAATGTAATTCTGAATGAATTCAATAACATCTTCTTGACCTATATTCGCCAGTGGTATTGCTTCAATCCACTTGGTGAAATAATCAATTCCCACCAAAATATATCTTTGGTTCTTTGAAGATGCTGGTCGAATCTCTCCCACTATATCCAAAGCCCATCCTCTGAAAGGCCATGGTTTCACTATGGAATGTAATTCACTTGCAAGGATATGCTCTATGCCAGCCTGAATCTGACATTCTTGGCAACCCTTAGCAAATTCTATGCAATCTTTCAGCATAGTAGGCCAATACATGCCTTGTCGAAACAACAGCCATTTCATCTTCTGGCCAACTTGGTGTGCTCCACAGGCCCCACTATGTACTGTCAAAAGAGCAAAATATGCCTCTGCTTCACTAAGGCATTTCAATAGGACTCCCTCAGGGGTCTTTTTAAACAATTCATTACCCAAAAGCACATAGCTTAAAGCTTGATACTTGACTTTTCGCTCTGTTGAAGCCGTTGGATTTTGCAAATACTCAACTATAGGCTTCCTCCAGTCTTCATCGGTCAAATTATCTATAGCAAAAATTTCAAAATTTTTGCCATCTATGCATCCAAGCTTAGTTGTTTCTAAGTCTGATGGGCACAATCCCACAGCCACCACCTTACCTCTTGCTTCAATTACTTCTTGAAGGTTTTCCTTCGACACCTTATATCCAGAGGCAATTTGAGCCAAGTCATTAGCAACTTGATTCTCTATTCTAGGTATGTGTTGGATGGCCACTACCTCAAATTTCTTTAATAATCTATTGGCTATCACAAAGTACATAATGAGATTTTCTTTAACACATTTATACTCCTTTGTGATTTGTTTTATAACCAATTCTGAGTCTCCCATTATTTCGACTCTAGTTGCCCCCAATTCTAACAAAATTTCAAGGCCAACAATTAATGCTTCATATTCAACCTCATTGTTAGAGCAAGGTCCTTCGACCTTATACTTGAATTTTGTTGGAATTTTTTCAGGAGAAATAATGTGTATTCCCACTCCTGTTCCATTTTTATGACTTGATCCATCAAAGTATAACTTCCAGGATTTTAATTCAACATAATTCAAATCATTTTCATTTATGGAGTGATCAACTATAAAGTCTGCAACTATTTGCCCTTTCACAGCTTTTAAAGGTTGCTATGTTAGGGAAAATTCTGTTAATGCTAATGCCCATTTGCCAATTCGACTATGCAAAATAGGTTTAGATAACATATGTTTTACAACATCAAAGTGAGAAGAAACATACACATCAACTGGCTTTATATATTGCTTCAATTTAGTATAAGAGAAATACAAGCATAAACATAACTTTTCAATCATGCTATACCTAGTTTCTGCATTATTTAAAACTCGACTAAGGTAATAAATGGCTCGTTCGACTCCATTTTCATCATCCTGAGCTAACATGCTTCCTAGAGTTTTATCTGATGCAGCTATATACAATCTCATACTCTTGTTTCTACAAGGTGGTGAAAGAATTGGAGGGTGGCTTAAGTATTCCTTGATCTTGTCGAAGGCTTCCTGCTGTAATTGCCCCCACTCAAAACCATCTTTGTTGAAACGAAGCAATGGCGAAAAAGCTTGTGTTTTGCCACTCAGATTGGATATAAACCTTCTTAAGAAGTTGATCTTGCCCAGCAACTACTGCAACTCCTTTTTAGTTGATGGCGCTTTCGCCTCCATTATGGCTTTGGTTTTATTCTGATTTATTTCGATCCCTTTCTTGTGGACCACAAAGCCTAGGAAATCCCCTGCCTGCACACAAAAAGCACATTTGAGAGAATTCATTTTAAGACCATATTTTCTCATCCTTTCAAAGGACTGTCGAAGATGGTCAATGTGACTTTTCCCAGAAATAGATTTTATAACAATATCATCAATGTAAATTTGCATGAATGTGTCTATAAAACCGTGGAAGATTGAATTCATTGCCCTTTGATAAGTGGCACCAGCATTTTTGAGACCAAAAGGCATCACTACCCATTCTTAGGTGCCTAAGGCTCCAGGGCATCTAAAAGCAGTTTTATGAACATCTTCCTCAGCAATGAATATTTGGTTGTAGCCAGAATATCCATCCAGCATACTAAGATATTCATGTCCTGCTGCAGAATCTATTAACATTTCTCCTACTGGTATTGAATATTCATCTTTAGGAGTTGCAGAGTTTAAATCTCTAAAATTAATGCAAACTCTCAAAGACCCATTCTTTTTAGTAACAGGTACTATATTAGCCAACCATTCGACATACCTTGCAGTGCAAATGAATTTGCAACGAAGCAGTCTTTCGACTTCCTCTTTGATCTTTGACAATATCTCTGGTGCAAACCGTCTTGGATTTTGCTTGACTGGTTTTTTCCCAGGTGTCATAGGCAAATTGTGTTCGACCAACTCCCTGCTCAAACCAAGCATCTCATCATAATCCCAGGCGAAGCAGTCCTTGAACTCTTTCAACAACTGAACCACTTCAACCTTCAACTGGGGATCAAGATTGGCACTAATGTAGGTAGGCCTTTTGGTTATCCCCTCACTGAGGTCAACTTCTTCTAAAGGATCTTGTGCTAGCATTTTGATATTATTTGCCAACAGATCCTTCTTAAATCCCAAAGGCTCATCTTCATAGATGGCATTGAGCCTCTGGCTTTGCTCTCCAGTTTCAACCTTATCTGGAGGTTTTGGATCGAAGTCCTTACCATGACCTTCTTGATATAATTCAGAAATGGCTTCGCCAGCCATATAGTCATTGGCGGCTTCCAAAGCTGCTTGTAGTTTTGTTTCGGCCACATAGGCCGAAATTCTTTTTAAAGCGTCGAACTCAGTCATGATCACTGAATTCATCTCCCCATCCTGTGGGCTCTATTAGAGGTGAGCCTAAGCATGGAAACCTTCCTCCTGGTACCTCCCTGTCCCAAATGGTGATTCTTTGATGCATAGATGAAGGTACATCTCCCATTCCATGAATCCACTCCCTACCCAAGAGTAGATTGTAGTTAGCTTTCGTCTCGATGACCATAAACACTGTTGGTTTGGTAATGGTTCCCACAGTGTGATCCACTTGAATCACTCCTAGAGTGGAACCAACTTTTCCTTCATAGTTCGACAGAACCATGTTGTGGGGTTTGGTATCAGTCTCAAACTTTCCAATCTTGCTCAGCAAAAATCTTGGCATTAAATTAACAGTTGCACCACAATCTACCAAAATTTTGTTGACAGGAACATTTTCTACTTTGCCAGTAATGTAGAGAGGCTTCAAATGACCCTTCATTGCCTCTATGGGGCGTTCAAAGAAAGCATTCTGTTCTTCGACGCACCCATTGTTCATGATGTAATAACACACAGGCTTGTGTGCCAACATTTCTAATTCAGCAGTTTGATCCAAGTCTTCGACCTCTGAGACTTACCCAAATTCTTTTGGCATTACTGACACCACATTCACAAGAATATCTAGAGAAGCTGCTGACTCACTGTCGAAGTTATCAGTCATATTCTCATCATCTTCAACTTTCTTCTCTGGCTGAACAGTGAACAACTTTCGTCTTATGGGCATCTTCTCAATTGTTCCAGCTTGATTATCAACATTGGTGCTTGACTTTCCTTGCACATGAGCCTCCCTGATAGCCTTTCGCCTGCGTTGCTCTCTTCGCCATTGTGATCTAGACATGGGGTTTTTACCCTTGTAATTTTGAGAAATGTATGCTGATTTGTTGGTGGTATGGTTCTCTTTTCTGTACTCAAATGAAGAACCTCTTTCCACATCAAATTTCTCCCACTTCTTCTTTTATCCTCTCCCTTCGATAGGCTTGATCCAACTACCTGTTGGCACATTTGCAGCTGGTTTGAATGTACCTGGCCTTACTCCTGGTACTTAGTTTTTTAACCCTGTTGAAAGTCGTCTATGGTCTAAACCTCTGGGACCTTGATTTACCTTCTGCCCCCAGCTTCCACCAGCTTTTTTGACACCTTCTAACTTGTGGGCAGCTTTCTCATAAAAAATGGCGCTGCATCTAGGACATAACATTACTCCAGAACCTTTCTTCTGGCAACGGTGCAGAAAATCCACGATTGTCTCCTCCTGCTTAGGATAAGCTATCTTGTTGCGCTCTTCCTGTTCATCTGCCTTACTCACCTGTTCAGCTTTTTGGTCTGTAATTTCGACCATATTGACATCAATTTTATCCTTCAAGCGCATCTTGGAGAAATGAGCTTCCAGACTTTCAGTGGTCTTCGCTAGACAACCACTACTTGTTGCTGCTTTCGCAGCTTTTTGGGAAGCCTTTTGCCAAGCAGCTTTTTTAGCTTCGACCATTTCCTCAGCATTGACTCTCTCAACATCAGGAGATGTCTTGAAGAATTGTTCAGCAGCCATACATATCCAGTTTTCCACCAAACAACCATCAATGTCTATCATCTCTCCTACCAACAGCATGTCATCTTCCAATTCCTTAACAACTTGGACTTTGGGGGCATTTCTGCCCATAGCCTCATTGGTGCTGATGGTACCTGAGCTAGAATCAGATTCCTCAACCAATTCGACCATGTTAATGCCTTCAGTGGCATTTATCTTCAATCCATTCACTGCCATATCCAACATCTTGGCAGCATTATCCATTTCAACAAACTTATCAGCAGTTTCTTTGGTCACCAACATCAGACTGGTACCATCAACATTCAGGCCATTTGCAGCCTTACTAACTCTTTCAGTTATCACAGGATTGGTGGCGAAGTCCTCAGTAACCTCCACCATGTTGACTGACTGATCAAATCCTTCTGTGGCTTCGACCATTTGGACCTCGTGAGGCTCTGTGTAGTTAGCCTCTGCAACTTGTAATGGGTCAGAGTCAATTTTCATCTGCGCTTTGCTTTTGTCACCAAACTTCAGCCTCCCTTCTTGAATAGCATTTTGCACCAAATCCATGAAAAGAAAACATTGAGAAGTTTTATGACCCAAACAATTATGGTACTTACAAAAACCTCTTTTCTTTCTTTGTTCTAAAGGTGGCATCTTAGCACCAGCAGGCACTATCATTTGCCCATCTTTAACTAACAAATCAAAAATTTCGTCACATTTAGTAACGTCGAAAGTGTATGTTTTCTTAGGAAATTTGTCGTTAGATTCGACAGGATTTTTTCCATTTGAGGGAGCTAATAATTTGCAGGCATAAGGTGGACCTTGCTTTAATTCAGCAACGTCAACCTCATTTCCGTCGAAGTGAGATGTTTCGTCATATGGATTCTCCACATCTTCACTACATTCGACAAAGGCCACTTTTTTACCCCTGCTGAATCTAGCCTTTTCTTCTTTCAGCCTTTCTAGTTGTCGAACCCTATCAGCCAACTGGGCCATATCTCTAAGATATTGGGTATCTAATTTCTTCCTAATGGAATAATCAAGACCCCCAGCAGCCATTTCGACTAACTCATGTTCTGGCACTTGTGTAAAGCACCTGGCTTTAAGAAGTCGAAACCTATTCAGGTAATCATCAATTGGCTCAGTAACTTTGCGTTTGATGCTAGCCAATTCTTTCAAACTAATCTTAGTTTTCCCCATGTAGAACTGTTCATGAAATAAACGTTCTAGTTGGGTCCAATTGTATATGGAATTTGGAGGCAAAGTAGTAAACCATGTGAAGGCATTCTTGGTAAGGGAACTTGGGAAGTATTTGATCCTAAGGCTTTCGTCAGCTGCAATTTCGCCTGCTTCAATCAAATATCTAGCCACATGTTCGACGGTAGATTCAGTAGTATCTCCTGAAAACTTGCTGAACTTTGAAACCTTCATCCTAGGGGGTAATTCTGCTTGGAGAATATAATCCACTATAGGCGAAGTATAATTTGGCCTGGTGAAGCCAAAATTCACACCATTTCTGGTCGTTATCCTTTCAACCATGATTGCAAGGTTATTTTCTTCTGCTTGATTTCGATGTCGAACCTGTCTAAGTAATTGATCTGCATTTTGGTTCCTGTTCACCATCACTACTGGATCTTCCTCCATCTGGATTGACATCTAGTTTCTTGGTGGTTCGACTCTAAAATGATCTATCATCTCTTGATCTTCCAAGTCCACCTCAGGTCCATGACGTGGATGACGTCTTGGGACATCTTCGACAACAGTTGCTCTTCGATCCACCGCTGGTACTCCCATGAAATCAGCCATGTGTGCCAATTGTGCAGCCAATTGTTGGTTAGTTTGAGTCGTATTTTGAATCAAGGGTTGAAAAACTTCTCCCATTTTCTGAGACAACGTATGCACCATTTGCATGTTACTTTCATCCATCTGCTGTCTCAAACAATTTATGGATGTATTTGTAAGGCTAGGCGTTTGAACAGAGTAACCAACACCTATACTCTGGTTGTTTCGACCTCCTGATCCTGACCCTTGTAATGGCGAAGACACTACATTTTCTGAAAATACAGGTGGAGCATTCTGCAGATTTTGCATCATTGATGTAGGCATACCATAGGGTTGACTCCTTGACCCTGGATGTGGAAAACCTGGAGGAGGGACATGCCTGTACATTGAATTTCCTCCTAGGGGTGTTGGTGAATTAGGACTTTGTGGCCCTATGTATTCTAACACAGGTTGAGTATATGATTTTGTATATGTTGATCTTGGTTCAGACACTACTAATGGAAGTGAAGCCTGTCCTCCTGTCAAAGACACTGGTGATGGTGTGCTTTGAGACCCCATACTGCTACTTGACTGAGTGTTTGAAATGCTCCCTTGAGGATAAACTTGTTTGTTAGCATTAGTTGCCATTCTCTTAGTGTATCTTCTCTTTGGTATCCCTTTGTTTGTTGTGGCTAACTTCTCACTTCTCAATAACATACAACGAAAGTACTTCTTCACCAAGAAAGATAAGGTTGACAAAAAGTCGAAAACTTAGCACTGGGTCCCACTGGGCGTGCCAATTTGTTTACTGTGAATTTTGGTAAACAACCTCTGGTCTATCAATCTTAAATAAAACTGACTAACTTGCATGATCGACCACACAAATCCTAGGACATGTGCTAAATTTGAGAGACAAGTGTAAATGAAAAATGAAAATTAAAGAGAATGTAAATTGAACTCCACGTTCGACAATGCTGAAATAAAATCTAACTGAACTCCACGTTCGACTACTTGCAATAAGGTAAAGTAAAGGCTTGAAATTTAAAGGGCTGTAAATAAAGGATGCAAAAATTAAAGGCGTCGAAAGGCAATGACAATAGGTAAAAAGCTTTTGAAAGTAAAATGCGACGAACTCCACGTTCTTGAAAAGTAAAGGCTGGAATGATAAAATTGCTGTCGAAGGTAAAGTGCAGGAAAACTCAAAGGACTTTGAAAATAAATGCAATGAATTAAAGATGAACTTCGCGTTCTTGAAAATAAAAGACTTTGAAAAGTAAAAGCTTGAAGATTAGGTGCTTGAGTGTAAAAGTGCAGTCGAAGGTAAATGCAGTAAGTTTAAATGACTTTGAAAGTAAATTTGGCATGGAAGATAAAGTTCAAGAAATTGTAAAGGCATGGAAAGTAAATGGCTGAATCTTAAACATGATGAAGATAAATTGCATTGGTGAAGGAAAGTGGTGTTACATTACGTACATTCTCACGAACTCGTTTCTCTACACGCGGGTACTTTGAGTTTCTTTGAGTAACTTGTACAGAAATATGAACACCCCTATTACATAGAACTAACTCCTATTTATAGTGCTAGGAAATAACTACTAAGTGGTGGTTATTGCTTCAAACGTGTGGATTTTGGCACCTTCTCCTTGGTCTCAACTGTTCCCACGTCCACAACTGCTCTTATTTAAATTTCAAACATTGGAAATTCCCTCCAGCCTTAGCATAACAACTGCAGCGCGCTTTTCCATATTCCCATGGTCGAAACCTTTCCAGCACTTAGCCATTTTTTGAGGTTTCTAAACCTCTATTCGACTCAGGCTTCACCAAAGCTGGGTCGAAGCCTTCTTTATGTTTAAAATAGTTTTTTAACTTAAAATAGCTTTGATCTTTTCTAGCGTCGAAAATGAGGGTTAACACATGGATACCTCCAGCGAGCCATATGCTCCCTATTTTAACCTCCACCTACTTATTATTCACAATCTAAGGGTTTTTATTTCCATTAACTTCTTTCGAAGTGTATTTTCTGACAGTTATCAACGTCACCCCTTCTCATATAACTCCGAATGTGTAGGGTATACTCAGGGCTTTTCAGATAGTCTTTTACAGCCTGGGTGTGTCCCCCATTGTGAGGTGTTCATTTCCTTCTTTAGGATAAAGATTCTTCCCAATAATTCCTGGATAACATTGCGCCCATTACTGGGTGGATCTCTGTTGAAGCCCTTTGTGAACCTCTATGAGGGTTTGAAGGACAAGTTTGTGTGAGTGACTGGGCGAGGCAATGCCTCTCCAGTCACTATAAGGATGAGGTGCGAACCTTTTTTTCATATATCATGGACGTCGTATCCTCGAAATATCCAAGGGGTGGACCCAAGTTTTCTTTCCCCTTGATCAGGAATTTATCTTAATTTTGAGATGTTTATATTCACTGGATTCTCACACCCTTATTACTTGGGACCGTGATGACGACGACGGGGTAAAGGCGTACTTAGGTATGAAATATTACCCCTTTGAATTGATCCCGTACTTATTACTTTATATGTCATAACAAAATTATTTTCTCTGTTGGGGATATGGAGAAGACCCCCTTTAATGAGAGAAGAGATTGCTTGGTTAGATGTAGGTGGTGCAGCAATGGGGAAATCTTCCCTCTGCCTCTCTCTTACAATGCAGATGCTGACGGAGAGGCCAGCCAGTGTGAACCCCCCATGGGCTGGTGAGGTTTGCCCTCCTAAGATTCCACAACAGGAGGAGGGCCCCTCAGAGCCATCAGGAATAATCCTATCTTCAATACAGCGGAGTTTTTAAATCGCCACTTTTCCTTCCTGGATAATTTTCTAGGTGATTATCAGTCCCTCCTTGCAATTTCCTATGCTATACTATCTAATATACTAGAAGTCCAATTTTGAGGTACCTTCTAGTGGAAAAAGCCTATATGGAGAAACATTTCCACACTATCTAAGGACTATAGTCCAAAGTGAACCATGCAAATATGATTTCTCATTAAAGTGGGCCGACAATAAGGTTGGTGAGAGAAAAATGGGATGTTGTGGAAATAATTACCAATGAAATGGCCATTGCAGCTCTTGCCTAGTTTATGAGGTCAAGCGTCTAGAGTAGTCGCTTAAGAGGACTTGCAACACCATGGAGAGTCTAGAGGAGAGAGTCTCGTTACTCAAGGATGAATTTGTGGTAATCTCCGTCCATTATTTTTGAGAGGTCTAGGAGATATATCACCTTCCTTTATCCTTAGCTGGACTTAAGTTTGATGGATCCATTTCAGGTGGTTCGGGACAGTCAACTAGTGGACGAAGATTAGTTTCTCGTGCTTTGATCTTTTTGTAATATACTAATTTTTTTAATATTGAGTGGCTCCTACTTTGTTAAATGCCATTAGGGTAACCTTATATATGTATTTCAGGGTATAATGACTTTCCCAGGGGTTTTCCCGATTCTTTATCTTGATTATCCATAGCGCTAGGAAATTCACCTCACTTTTACTCTGTCTAGGGTCCTCCTCGAATACCCCATTATTTTGACGGCCAAGGATCTCTTTCAAGGATCCCCAACCTTAGTTGCCCCTTGGGGCGACAATGATCACATTTAGGGATCCAACATTTTGATAGCCTCTATGGACGACAAGGATCCTTCTTAGGGATCCAGCATTTTGATTTCCTCTATGGGCATCAAGGATCACACTTAAAGATCTAACATTTTAATCGCCTAAGGGGCGACAAGGAACCCACTTAAAGATTTAACGTTTTAATCACCTTTATGGGCGACACTGTTCCAACTCAGGGATCCAAATTTTTATTGCCTCTATGGACGGAAATGATCATGCTTAAGGATTCAGAATTTTGATTGCCTCTATGAGCGGCAAGGATTCCACTTAGGGATCCAACGTTTGATCACCTTTATGGGCGGTAAGGATTCCACTTAAGGATCCAGCGTTTTAATCACCTCTGTGGGTGACAAGGATCCCACTTTGGGAAATAGCGTTTTGATTGCCTCTAGGGTGGTAAGGATCACCCTTAGGAATCAGACATTTTGATTTCCCCAATGGGAGGCAAGGCTTGGGGGGTCCAACATTTTGATCACCTCAGTGGGCGGCAAGGATTTCACTTGGGGATCCAGCATTTCGGTCACCCCAATGACCAATCTTCTCCCGAGTTTCTAGGTTTCATGAAACGAAGGGAATAACCAGCAAGGAAAAATTATCTAAGATAATAAAATGAGGTACCTCATGAAAAACCCTCACCCTATGAAAATCACTGAGGGAAAAGAGTACATCCCTTAAAATAACTTGTTATTGCAATTGGTAGAGATGCAATACTCTCCAATAAAAATCAACAACAAAGATACTAAACAGTGGTAAAGAAAAAAAATAAAAGAGGGAGCATCGTCGCTTTTGTAGGTACCTCCTGGCGGCTTTATTTCTAAGCCCACTTTCCCAGATTACACGCTCAGAGTGTAGACCCTTTTCAGCTTGAGGCTCTCCACATAACAGTTTCTGGCGATCTTCTGATCTCTATGGATAGCTTTAACTCGCCCATTCGGGAGCGGGTACTTCACGGATAAATACTGAATGGACAAGGCAGTGCCCAACTGGTTAAAAGTTGGACGCCTTATAATCATATTGTAAGAAGAGTGGGCGTTGATAACCAAATCCCTAACCTTTATTTCTTTTGCCTGGTCCAGCTCTCAAAAAGTGGTGTTCAGTGTGATATATCTTTTTATTTATACCTGCTCCCCAGAGAATCCAACTAGTGAACCTTTGAAGGATTTTAAATCCTCTGAGTTGAGGTAAAGTCTTTCAAATGCCTCCTAATACAGAATGTCTATAGAACATTCTTGGTCTACAAGGACTCTTTTGATTTCCCATTCGTTTCTTTAGAACGTAATGACCATGGGGTCATCATTGTAAGGTTGGATGTCAGGTACATCTTTCCTCGGAGAAGGCGATTCTAGCTTCTAGTACTTAGGTTTCATCTTCGCCTTTGACGTTGGGGAGGTCTTCTACATTTAGGATCTAGCGATCTAGTGTTCCCACCCCTGGAGAACACTCCTAATAGGGTGTTAAGTATGTTGCGCATAACTTTACTTACCTCGCGAGTTAGACTTGTCTGGCCTATGGAAAGAGTCGCCCTTCACATATTTCTTGAGGTGTCCCTCCTGGATTAGTCTCTCAATTTCTTTCTTGAGTTGGTAACAATCCTTAGTTTGGTGTCCCTTGACTCTATGGAACTTGCACCATCTTCCTTGTTCATAACCCATTACATTTTCCTTCAGAAAGGGAGGCATAAGGATGTTGTGCAGGTGAAAAACCTCACGCCAGATGTGTTCACGGCGGGTGTCCAATGTCTTTATAACTCTCTTGAATGCAGTCTTGTCTTATATAAGTGAGATGTATAATTACTCTTCCTCTGGTGGTGTGAACCCTTGGCATTAGGAACACACCCTTTCACATCACGCACATTCATTTCGGCGTTGCTCTCCTCACCCTTTATATAACATTATGCTAAGGCGACCACTTATGTAAATGAAAGCATTGGTTTTTGGGCGAGAGACTCATTGAAGTGTCCTGCCTTGAGTCCATTTTGGAAGTCCCCCACAAACATTTCTTAGTTTTATGGGACGACCCTGATGGTGTCTTCGTTAAACAGGAAGAGGTAGTCCCTCGGTGGCTCTGATGGACCATGTTGTATGTTGAACATGCTGGTGGTGGACATCTTGTGACGGCTAATGGCGAACTGGTGCACAAGTTTCTTTACCAGCTCCTGATAATTGACGATGGAGGCATGAGGTAGACCCATATACCATCGCAGGGCGGCGTACCTGAAAGTTTGAGAAAAAGACTTGCACTTCAGGGAGTCAGAAGCTCATATGATGGCCATTTATGTGTTGATGGAGGCAACTTGCTCATGGGTGTCATTGCGCCTATCGAACTTGGCTAAAGAGGGAAGTTTGAATCCCTCAAGGATATGTGCTTCCCATATCTCATCTGAGAGTGGCTGCGGATCCAATAGTTCCATCTCTTCTAGGGAATTGGACTCTTGCTGACACTATCTAGTGTTGTAGACATCATCCTCAAGTGTTTAGTCATGACAGTGTATTCGTCCATGGCGACACGCATCTCCGCCATAACGTCAACATCATCGTTGTCGCTGGTACCTTATGGTGTAGGGGATGAATCTCTCTTGTTAACCATGGCCAAGAGTGGCTAGGTGTAGGAGTGGGGGGTAACAGTGAGTAGGGTGATGGTGATGAAGAAGGTGTGGCCCAATTTAGTAGGTGTTTAACAAGTTATGGTCGTTAGAGCTTACCCACGGTGGCGAGAAGCCGTGTATGGTGGTGTTTATGGTGGTTTAGAGAACCTGTTAACGTGAGGTGAAAGACTTTGTATGTATGTTTGGTGCTTATGTATAAGCATATGAATTAGAATTTGTCCTTTTCACCCCATGGGGGAGAAGTATTTATAGAGGATTTTTTGGGCATAGGGTTTAGGAAACCCTTAGGTGCAACAACCACTCCCTCATGACTAGGGGAGATTGTTGACCACCTATTCTTCAAGGAATCATGGTGGACTTCCTATCATTTGATTAATGGGAAATAAAGATATTGTACACATCATTAGTACCAAGGGAGAGACACCTTGTTCTGTGTGGATGTAGCACAGGCGACATCACTCTTAGGTGGGGACTCCATAGCCGCCCTTGTTTGTGACTCTCATAATTATAACACTTCAACACCCATAGTGGGTGACTTCTTTCTTTCTATGGAACAAAAAAGGCTTGACAAAGAAAATTGGATTTCTATAGGGTTCCTCCTAAATAAGAATTATTTTCTTTGTACTCATCAAATTACAAAATTGAAAAAAAAAAGTTCTTTAAAGTATTAGGAAATGTCAATTGCCCAAAGGTTATTTTTAAGGAAAATGGAGTTTTGAGGTTTCCCCTTTACTGTATAGGAGAACCAACATTAATACCATGCTTCAATTATGACAATCTTAGTGAGTTTGAGAAAGATAGGGGGTTTACCTCTTGGAATAGACATAAACCATAATGTCACAGAGTTAATAAATATAAAGGGTGATTAAGTGGGACTTGATTCATCATTATTTTGTAAGTTTGTTTTAGGCCTTTATTCTCGTCCTTTATTAATCATTTATTGTTATATATATATATATATATATATATTATGCATAAAGGATGGCCCCCTATCGCTAGCACAAAAGAAGGCGTATTGGGACAATGCCATAGTGAAGTGAGGAAATGCTAACAACACCAACGAGAAGAGCGATCCAACCAGAGTGTTGGAACGAGTCTAAAATAATTCACACCAAGTCTATCAACCCAATTAAGGCTTCCTCATCTAGAAAAGTGAAGGCCTCTCTCGTCAAGAAACAAAAGAAATATATGGGGGAATAAACCCTAATGAATAAGGACTTTATAGGTTCTTCTCAGGATATGGCTCTCGTGATGCCTTCTATAAAGGCCAGGAGGTGCCTTCAACATAGGAAAATTTTTTTTATGACACTGGTTTTGTTTTACAATTTTTGTTTAAACAATTTCATTTATAAAATAATTTTTAATTGAACATTTTTGACAAACCCACACAATTCCCCCGCCACCTCTTGTGTTTGGAGTCACTTATCCAACATAAGGTTCTTGTGGAATTGACCGAGGATGTTCATGATCATTTAGAAAGCTTGTATACACTGCCTAATATCATAGACCTTAACTAATCTATTAGAGAAATTCATAAAGCTTCTTAATAAATTAATATCACTCCTAATCAATTAAGATACATAGTCATTGTAGGGTTTTCTTTTTGGGAATTAGGGTTTCCATACTTTGAATGCATAATCGATTAACTTTATGGGTTAATCAAATAGAGCAATTAAAGGCCCGATGTTTTTCTTTTTTGAGCAAAATTTTTCTCCCATAAATAGAGGACTTCTCCCCACTTTTAAAACACACCTAACAAATTATTTCTACATACTTTCTCACTTTCTACTCTCTTTATTTTCATTTCTTTATTTATCACTAATTTGTCTTACTGCTTTGAGAGTGAAAAATATCAAGTTATTTTTTTTATTTGTATTAGTGTTGGAGTTATTTTTGTGATTTGCTCAAGAGAAATTTGTCTCTTGTCAGAAGTTGTTGTTTGGTTCATGACCTAAACCAATAAAAGCTCTTGTTTGGTTTGTGAAATCTTCTGTTTAAATATTTGTTTGGTTCTTGAGCTTAGCCTGGTGTAAAAGTTCTTATTTGGTTCGTGAGATTGTCTATCAAAATCTTTATTATGCTCCTAAGCTTAGTCTAGTGTAAAAGCTCTTTCTAGTTTAGAGACTGTCCAGGTGTAAAATCTCATGTTTGGTTTGGAGGATAGCCATTATAAAAATCCTGGTTAGTTGTAAGAAGGTTTGTGGGTATAACCAGTGAAAATTTCTCATCTACAGTGGAAACTCTCGAGAAGAAATTCTTTTGGACAAGAGTAGGCCAGGTGGTTAGGCTGAACCTGTATAAATTTGGTGCAATTCTCTCTACCCTTATCTCTTTATATTTATACTATTTACTCTTTCAAACCTACACAGTTTATTCCTTCTTGTGTTTGGAGTCACATATCCAACAAGTGGAATTCGAGTCTGACTCATGCTATAAGATTAATTGTCTCAGAAGGTAGAATGATGACTACAAACACATCCTCTATTTTTAACAAAGGTCTTTTCCTAAATACACCTCCCCCATTTGATGGTGAAATATTTAAATTATAGAAAGAATTACTACAACAAATAACACTTTTAATGACGAAACTTTCACCTTGAACAATAGAAAATCGAGGTATAAAGCCAAGGCGTGCTACTTTTTATTATTTAAAAATAAAATAAAAAACCATAAATTCCCTCGGTTTTTAATAACACCGAGGTGAAAAAATAACTCGGTAAAAGCTTTGATCCCCAACTATCGTAGTTTATGATTTTATTTGTTTATAAGTGTAAACAAAATGTTTTAACCCTTCGGTTTTCTATTTAACTCAGGCATAAAATAATATTATTTTACTATAAAAGCACTCGTTAAACAGATTTTACCCTAGTCCTTACTAATATAAAGTCGCTCTAAACTCACAAGCATCATTCTTTGGGATGGATTGCAAGACAGAAAAAATCTTCAATGTTCTTCTATCTTGAACAAAATATTTTTTCTGCCCTTGCTATCCATTCCAACATAATGGTGTTTATGTTGTCGTTGTTGTATTTTTTGAATAACCCTCAGTTAAAAAAGATAGCTTAACATTTGAAGAGTATTCAGTTGATAGATTGCAAGTGCAGAAAATCATTTTTGCTTCAAGTTACACAAAGAATGGAGATTAACCAACAAGGAAGGGAGCTTAACCTTTGAACGAAGAAGGGAATGCAACTAAATCTTGATATCAGCGAAGATATTCAGTAATAAGAGCAAAGATTTGTTGTAAACAATTTATTTTAATATTCTATGTAAACAATGTAATTTCAAAAAAAAATTATCCACATCGGTTTTCGTCATCAGAGGTGATAGTTAAAAGGAAAAGATAAAAAACCTCAGTTTTATAATAAAACCGAGGTGTTTAATAATCATATTTTACTATAAACACACTTGTTAAACAAATTTTACCCCAAGAATAACTTATATATAGCCGCCCAAAGAGAGGAAATATTCACCACTGTCCATTTGATCATGAGTTGCTACTACAAATCTCTAGGATGGATTGCAAGTGCAGAAAATAAAAATTCTCATTGGGAAACATATCTTTAGCATCTTGCATGGGACGTGAACACGGAAAATAAAAATTCTCATTGGGAAACAGATTATGCATTTTTAATATTCTATGTAAATAATGTAATTTAAAAATAAAAAAATAGCTTATTCACCTCGGTTTTCTTCGTGACCTTGGGGATAGTTAAGCGTTTTTTTACTATATTCAGCATCGTTAAACAAATATTTGTCGTCCATTTAATGTTCATAAACGCTCAAGAATCTGCCAATAGTGATCCGCGTGAAACCTAAGGGACATCCATTATAAAAACATGCTGAATATTGAAAATCTAACATATATATGGAACGTGAAGCACTTGAAAAATAAAGACGCTTGGAAAATTTCTCTAAGATGGATTGTAAGAGCAGGAAATTACTTGGGTTTAAGGTTGGTTTCCTTAAATATTTATTTGAGCACAAAATCATATATTTGAATATTGCTTTTATTTATCTAACCCTTATTTTGTTTTGCTTCAAAATCAAATGCATGCAAGATCCATAGAGAATAATCTTGAACCCAACATTTGATCTTCCCCATGATTCAATAATTCAAAGATCTAAATCTAGATCTTCAGGGAATTTGGTTTTTACCTAGATCTCTAGGAGATTGTATTTTTATTTTAATATTCTTTGTAAACAATGTAATAATCAGGGTAAACAATGTAACATTTTTTAAAAAAGAAATAATCTTACCCCTCAGTTTTCAAGATAAATCGATATATAAGATGCTAGTTTTGAAAATAATAAAAGTGTTGCTGCTGGGGTTTGAACCCATGTGCATATAACTTTACCTCTCGGTTTTAATTCCACCGAGGTGATAAGTGGTGAGTTTTCACGTCGCCCTTTGTTACCCCCGCTTCTTTAGCCGAGGTATTATGCATTTCACGTCCGAGGTAAAAAGCGCTTTTTGTAGTAATGAATGAATGACAAATTATGTTGAAGCAAGTGATTTTGAAATGTGGGATTTTATTATAAATGGTTCATTTATTCCTACTTATTACATTAATAATAGAGTAGTGAATAAACCAGGTAATATGTAGACCAAAGATGATAAGATAAAAGTCAAACTCAATTTTAAAGCTAAGTACTTAATGATGAGTGCTCTAAGCACCACAGAGTAACTTTCTATTCTTAATTGTATTTTGACTAAGGAAGTATGATACACTCTTGAAATGATCTATAGAGATTTTCTTAAGATCAAACAAGACATAACGAACATATGTATCCTGGAAGATGAAACATCAAATGAATATGAAGATCATCGTCATAAATGGTGCTCAAACATTGGAATCCTTGGGAGTTGTGTTAAATTTTATATCTAATAATTATCTCATGTTCAATAGTTGGGGCCAAAAAGCTTATTCAATCCTTAATTCAAAATATATAAGTTTTTTTGTTGAGTTTAGGAAAAATCTAAAAAGAAAGATATCGTTGAGAAACTCAACAAAGTAATCCTGATGTTAAAATATGAAGGAATATATTCAAGAATATTAGAAGAGTCATCATTAACTTAATCATCTTCATCAGAGAAAAAATTTATATAGTGATGTTCAATTGTTATTGTGTAACTTGTTTTCTATTTGGAATTGACAGTGCATGCAAGTTACTTGAGGACAAGCAACGATTCAAATTTGGGGTTGTGATGAAACTTTATCATTGCATGATTTCGGTTGAAGAAATGGATCAAAACAAGTTAGAGAGGAGAAAAAAAATTAAGAATAAAGGCCAAAGAAAGAGGAAAAATTGACTAAGCATGGAGAAATAGGGACTTAGTGAAAATCAGGTAAAAAAGGAAGCAAAAATGTGCAGCTACTAGAATAATCACGTGCAGCATCGCACACGCGATAGGAAAGTAAAAGCCACACCGCGTGATGCAGGTTATCACGCGCACGATGAACCTTTTTTTTGGGTTTTTCCTTACGTGTTCTAGTCCATTTTGAAGACTTTGAAAGGGGAATGTTGGTGTTTTTTTTCAAGGGTTCTGAATTTTTACACGGAAAGGAAGTGTTTACAACACCAGAGAGCATATTTGGAGAGCATTTGAAGCCATTGGAGGCCAATTCTTCAAGGGATTTCTTATACAACCTTCTTATTTGATTTTGGTTTTGCAATTTGAAATATGAGTAGCTAATTCTCTTTAGGTTAGGTTGTGTTTGATGAACCTATTTTGATACTGTTGAGACATATGTTTGATTTGTTATTGCATGAGTAATTTGATCTATAATTCCATTCAATTGCACCTTGTTCTTAATGATTTTTATAAGAGATACTCTTTTAATCTGATTTTGTGCACATAGGGAGTACTGACCATTGGCCTATGTATTGGACTTAGGACAATTGTTGTGCATACGATGGTTGAATAGGGATAGGAGACCCTGAGTAGTGGCTTAGGAATTAACGTACTATTGCATTGCCTAATATTTCTTACGCTGGTGGACTAGGGATAAAAAACTTCAAGTATAGATTAATGAGCTATACACCAAGGGATTGAGTATAGCAGTTTTGTTAATTTTCTATGGAATTATAGTGACGATATCATTCATGTAATACATCAAACATCAACAATAGATAAATATAGGATTCTATACACAACCTGACCGATTTTGCATTATTGTCATAACACTTTATTTTCTTTTTGCAATTAAAACTCGACCCCCCCCCCCCCCCTCATTTAGTATTTTCTATGCATTGCACAATCTAGTCTTGTTAAATAGCCATCCCTGTGGATTTGATCTTTTTTATTACTACGACATTATCGGTACACTTGTCGAGAAGTCATCAAGCATGATGAATTGGTGAGATAATGTCGAATTAATGATTGATGATGATGATAATTTATGTCTTATGAGTGGTATATTATATACAAATGAGTAAGTGTGATCATTCATGTTCAAAATTGAATTTAGATAGGTCTAGGTTGGAGAAATTGGGCTTAGGAGTGGAATTCTCGCGAAAATTTAGTAGAATATTGCTACATATCGATTAAATTCGAATCATATAATTACACTGTGAATTTTGATTCGAATCATAGTCTTCTAGTGGCCTCTGCCTTATTTGATTTGAATCATAGATTACACATGATTGGAATCATGAAGGCAGGTTTTGTTCAAAATATTACTTTCATCATAACTTGATTTTCATGACTCCGTTTGAGGTGCGGTTTGAAGCATTAGGAAGCTAACGCGTAAGACTACCATATGGTAAGGGATTGGGAGATTAAATATGTACATGAAAATGTGAAGAGTATGTTTTCTTGTGATGAGTCTAAGGAGAAGATTATTGAATAAACATGTAATCATGAATTGATGATTGTTATGTGTTGAGTAAATGTACAATGATGAATTAGTTACCGGTGATGTATTGTTTCCATGTTATTGATTGTTGGTGAGATAATATATGATGTTGCATGCTTATTGGTGAGTTTATATTGTGTTGCTTATATACTGATGAGTTATTTTATGGTGTTGTATAATGGTGAAACATGTAGTTCAAATGAGAACTATTGGTGATGAGTTAAATATTTCTTTGTGTGGCATTTTCATGCATCATGTATATCGAAGTTAGGGATTGGTGATGAGACTAAATCAATAATATAGCTCTAATGTCCAATTATTGGTGATGAGATTCTTCAGTAATATAACTCACATCCAATTTGTGAGTATGATTGGTACCACGTACATATAGTGATGAGGTGAAGAATACATTGCATATACATCCGAATTTGTAGTCGGTGATGAGTGTAATTATAATGGGTGACGTATGTAATTGTATCTGGTGACGATTGTACTCGAATTATGAACAAGTTGACGATTGGTGATGAGGGTGAATAATATGAATACGTTGATATGTTGTGCATATTTATCCTTTATTAATTTTATGCACCGTTAACATTTATAAAATGTATTTTCACCCCTGTTTGTTTTGTTGTGGTGATTGTGCTTCTCTGGAGTACAGATAATCATGTAGAGGAGTAGCTGCTTTTGAGCTAGGGTACGACGTTGAGGCCTCTTCAGTTATTTTATCGTTTTTGGGTCTTTTAGTGGAGTCGCTTCGATATGTAACATTGGGGACGAACTATTCTATTTATGTTATGTTCTCATTTGGGATATTCTGAATTGTTTCACTATCCTTTGGTGTTGAGATTTTCATGTCGAACTTTATGTTTTTATTCTGCTGCATTAATAGTCGTTATGTTTTGTTGAGGATTAAGTTTTGGTGAAGCATGCGTAATATCCTATGTGTTGAATTATTTTACTATATGTTAAGTTAGGGAATTAGGGTGTTTCACAAGCCTCATTGGATCTAAACCAGACTCCACACCTACTGGTCCATCCAGTTAACTTCACCATGATTCAAGCCCTGTCTACATAGACTTTCATGCACATGGACACCTAATTTAACGACTTGTATACGTCACAACCAAATGACTTGACAATACTTTTATCACCAAAGAATAAAGCTAATACCTAGCCAATCCCATAACTTCTAATTTTAAGCAGCCACAAGAGCACTAAAATATTTGAAACAATGCTTAACTCGTGGGTTATTCTTTCCTAGAGATTTCTCCTTAAAATTGATTATATTCTCTTATGCAGATTTGGTTGATTGTGTGGAGTTACAAAGATTGATATTCAACCAACATTTCTTCTTCGAAAAATTTCTCATTTCATGGTGCACGAAAAAACAGCTAATCGTGCTTCGATTCTCTTCTGAAGCTTAGTGTCATGATCTTGTTGCACCAACCTTTGAGCTGCAATGGCTACTTTATCTTCTTCAAAATCTTCAAGTCAATAGCTCCAATTCTCTTGTACTCTACTGTGACAAAGCGTCATTCATATTGTTGCTAACTCGACCTTTCATGAAAGGACCAAATATATAGAGATCGATTGTCATATTGTTAGATAAAAGCTTTAAGTTGGCATGTTCAATCTTATATCTGTTTCATCCCAGGACTAATTGAAACATGTTTCATCAAGTCTTTCTTACCCGATCCATTTCACATTTAGCTATCTAAGTTAGGGATGATCGATGTTTATCTTTCTCTAACTTGTGGAGATATTACACAATATTAGTTAGTTACTTCTCATTCAAATGAGTTATATTTCACCCGTTTCAAAATGACTGTCGTTTTAGTAAATAAAATTTACTTCAAAATGACTATCAATTTCACCTTTCAATGTAAAAATAATTACTATTTTTTCAATTGTGTCATTTAATTATTACTATTTGTACAATTTTCAACACATTAATAAGATTAATTTAATAAAGATGTAATGTTTTATAATAATATTATTACATTCCTTACTCCATATATTAAAACCTTAAACGACGTTATTTTTATTTTAAAACGGAGATAGTAAGTTAACTTGTCTCATTTTAACTATCTAGATTCCATATAGTTAGAGTTAGTTGAGCTTTGAAATGCTACTTGCATCCATGTGGCAGCTATCATAGAGAACTAACTCGTCTATAAACATACAAAGTTATGCTTATCCATATTCAATAAAGTGAATTAGTCTTTATTCATACTTAGCTTTGATTGAATAGACTGGTTTTGGAATTTCAAGTCTTTATTTTGGTTTCTCCATTGTGTGAATTCCAACATTTTTCAGGCAATTCTAGAACTTTAACTGCACATTTTTTCAAACGTGATAATGTCAACTTGATTATTTGATTAGCAGGAGTTATATTTTCAAACACGTAAAAGACTTGAAAATTGAGTGTGAAAAGAGTTTTCAAAAATAAGTCAAGGCAAAAATGTAAAGTCGGGAGTAGGGGTGAGAATAGGCCAGATCAACTAACAGGGGCCTATGGCCTAACCTATATAGGTCCATGTCAGACTTTTTCTTAAATAGAAAAGACCTAGGCTTTTTTATAAGTCTATTTAGCTAAAGAGGCTAGGCCACAGGCCGTAAGAAAAGCCTTTTAAGCCTATCAGGCTGACATATTTAAGAAAAAATCAATAAATTTATTATTATTATATTCTATTGTGTACTTTGAATTAAAATACGAAAATAAAACTTAGTTATCTTGAAGAATTTATGAAAATAAGTTGAAAAAACATCATAAACAATGACATAAGTTGTTGTCATAAGTTTTTCTCATAAGTTATCTTCAACAAATAGTATCACCAAACTTATGCTAATAAAAAAACTTGAACGAGACAATGAAAACAAACATTTAATCTCATTGATCTTTTAACTTGTTAGTCTATTTAATATTAGTTGAATTTCTTATTTACAGATGTTCAAGTGAAGTAGGCTTTTAAATAGGCTAGTAGGCTAATCAGACCTTCGAAAAGGTCAAACTTAGGCCTAAAAATAAGTCTATGATAGGCTACAGATCAGGTTCAGGCTTGTCAAAGCCTAGGTCGGCCTAACCTATTCCCACCCCTAGTCGGGAGCTAATGAAATATAAACAAGAGTAATTGCCGCATTTAATCAAAATTTTAGATAAAACAATTTAAATTTTATTGATTTATTTTTTCCTATATTTTATTAAATATGAATATTTGACAAGGTGATGCACTTTCATCAATTGCCATCTTATAGATCTGTTGGGGGCATTATGAAAATTGTAATTTAGTAACATTTAGTTATTTCCTAACATATAAATAGTTAGTGTTCAATGAACGGAGAATGATCTGCACACTATGTATTGCGGATCTTTTTGAAAAAAAATATTGTATGTGTTAGTGTCTGTGTTTGAAAATAATATTTATAATAATTTAATATTTATTTATAATTATTATTAATATTGACGTATCATACTCGGATTTTCAATATTTGTATCATAGTCGGATCTTTGACTCTGAATTTTGATTTGCTCTGTTGAAATCTTTATTATCATAATTAGTAATATAATAATCCAAAACTAAGGACGCTGAGAGCAACATGCTTCTTTTATTTATTCGATAATGATGACAATTGAGGAATTTGTTTCGTGTTTCTAACGCCTAACCTTTGTGATAACTATATTCAATTCAATTAACTAAAAACAAACAACCGGCTCAAGTCCAAACCTAACTCAAACCACTTCCCATGCCAATTTTTTACATGCTATGTTTTGTTTTGTTTTAGTTTGTACCTTCTCGTGTTTCATATATTTGGTTTGTAGAGATCCATAATTGAATTAATTATAAGAGGAATCATCATTCTTTATTTCGAATGGTATGACTCATGGTAGAAATTCAGCCCAACTATCTTGTCTCTGGGGGCATGTCCATATGTCATCAATATCGGATTGTATCTTGAATATGTATAAAGAAAATTAAGTGTGTTTTCAGATGAAGTAATGGAGAATTATAAAAAAATTAAAATTTTAAAATAATTTAATTGAAATACATTTATTTTTAAATTATTTTGTTTTGATAAATTATTATTTCATTCGTTTTAAAATAATTGTTTAAAGTTTTTACACTCAAATTAAAAAATATAATAATGTTGTCATAAAACATTACACTTTGACTAAATTAACCTTATTAAAGTATTATAAGTAATGTACATAGTAATATTTAAAGGATACAATTGAAAAGTTGTAATCATTACTACATTAAAAATTGATAATGACAATCATTTTGAAACAAATTTTATTTATTAAAACGACAATTATTTTGAAACGGAGAGAGTAAAATGATTCATTGTTAAATTTTTGAGTCATTTTCACAATGTTTAAAACTTTCGGGCCAAATTTAAAATATGAAAAAAGGACAATTTGCATTTTTTAAAAATTTAAAGGAATCAATTTGTAAAATTTAAAAATTATAAGGGACTTATTTGCAATTTTTAAAAAATTTAGAGGTGAATTTAAATTTTTCATAAAATATGAGGACCATCTTACAAAATTTAGAAAATTAATAATAAATAATTTAACATTAGCATTATATAGAGTGAATGAGCAATTTCAAATTCTTTACTTTTTGTTTTGATTTAAAATTCCTTAAATTTAACTTGAATAAAATACTTCATAAATTTACATAATTTTAACAATTTTTCATATTTTTTATCCAAACAATGAATTTTGGTCAAATCATTTTAAATTCTCTCAAAAAATTACTTTTTACACATTAAAATTTTTCATCCAAACACACTCGAGTTTTACATTCTAACTTTACATCTAGGGTCTATAATGGTTTAAAGTCGAAGAGTGATATACATTATTATTACTATGAGAATAATTTATGACACTTATATAACAAACTATATAGTATTTGGTAGATTTTGAAATAATCGGATAGACACAAATTATAGCATATTATAATATTATTGAATAATCAAGAACAATAAGAACGGTGTACCTTGTAGGATTTGAGAGATGGTCGTCAGAATAATGAATATGAGAGGATTACTACCCTGATTGCCGTTTAGAGTTTTCAGAATATGTTAATTGTCTAATGGGGAGACACTTAAATAGCTAAACGGCCGAGGTCAGAGATCTCTCATTGGGTTTAATTGAATGGTCCAACCCATCACGGTCCATTCAGGCACAAAACCTAATCAAACAAGTCATCTATTTAGTGTTTAATAACAATAGACCATAATATAATTAATTAATAATTAATTATGTCAATCCATATTTGATTAATAAATAATTAATCTAACAATCTCCCACTTGGATGACAATAATTAGTTATTAAAAATATTGATTTTAATATTATAATATCAATAATGGTCAAAACACTAATCAATAAAAAAGAAGTAAATTTCAACGCTGCAGAAATTGTATCCGATAGGGAAAACCAATCATAAATGTTAAAACTCACAACTTTATATAAAGAATGATGACTTTAGAGTAACATATTTAACTTCAGAGTAATATGTTATAAAGAATGACCCAAACATATGAAAATGCTATTGATAAACTCCCACTAACCCAAAGTATCATAAGACTTACTCATGTGTATAAGTCTATGGTTAGTGAGTATACTAATGAGTTTTTAAATTATTGGTCATAGAATATCCACATAGGTCTAAGAAAATTAATTACATATAGGGATACCCTATTACGATAGTAATTACATTTAATCATAAGTATCTTCATAACACAATATCATACTCGATAAGAGTATTGATATTTACTTGTACTTTCATATTATGACTTGACAAATGTGGACTATTGAAGATAAAATAACACAATATTATTGCATGCTAAAGAATTATTGTGTCTTTTCAATATCGACCTAAACATCAAATTATGTTGTTTTCTGAGATTAAGAGAATAATATATATCTTAGTATAATAGAATAAGACTTTTTAGAGTTATTATATATTTTTGAAATCTTCTTAGAATATGTCATATTTTATAAATTGCACAAGAATATGACAATATCGAATTATATAATTGTGTACACATGCACTCCAACTGATCCGACATTTATAAATAGGATACAGATTTATCAGAGCTCACTAGTATTAAATACTCTTATTATACAATGGGATACTAATTTTATTTTTAAGTGCAAAACTTTACAGAAAAATGGTTGTATAATATTATTAGAGTCTTATAAACTCAACCATATTTTGCACATTAATAGAATATCATAATTATTTAGACAATTTCACATAAAAGATAATGATGATGATATAAAAGATTTATCATCATATGAGTGAGATCAAATCCATATAATTTTAAATATAATATAGGATTATATACAACATCCTAAGAACTCATTCAAAACTCAAATGCTACAATGATAACTACACACATTTGAGAATTATATTATGTTATACGCAGCGGAAAAATATGAGACTTACGTTATTTAATATTGAGGATATAACAAAAGTAGTCATAAATTTTCATCAATAACATAAGACTATAATATCATTGATATAAGGCTCCATAAAGTAATAAATAAATAATATTTTTTCTCAATTTTATACAATTGACATGTTAAATTCTCCCACTTGATAGAGAATAATAGTTGAACTAAAATTAAGAGTTTTGAAAAAATTTTAAACAAATATTCAACTATTTTATCTATCACACAATAATCTGTCAAGTAACGTCACACCTATAGGGTATGTCCATCACTTACATAATATAAAGAGAATTGAATTCCATTTTTTTAAAATTGAATAAAAATGATTGGATTTAATAAAGTATTACATGTCTTTAAAATAATTTCTTATTTTTTAAATAATACTTTCAACAATTTTAAATAAGAAATAAAACAATGTAAGAATATTAGGTTACATAAAATTTTAATACCGATAAGGTACTCGAACAATAATTTACATAATCATAAATCATAAGTACATTGAACAAAATAAATTATACTAATAATAACACACCGATAGGGTATAATTATTATAAATATAATATTTATTATAATTAAAATAAATTTAATTATTTTATTAAACAAAATTTGTATAATTATACCCACGATAGGTGAGTTACAACTATACGAATTAAGAATACTTATATTTTATAAAAAATAGAAAAATTTGTATAATTACATCCACGATAGGTGAGATTACAATTATACAAATTAATAATGATTACTTAATTTTCCATAATAAAAGTCATAAAATAATAAGATTTCTAATATATTTATAAAACTAGATTTTTATTTATTTATTTGAGTATATAACTAGAAATCAATTTATGACTTTAAATAAGAATTTTTTAATTAAGAATATTATGAAAAATTAATAATTTATATAAATGCTTTTTTTTTCAAAAGGAGTACATAATATTAGAAATAATTTCTCCTTATATGCAATTATATAATTAGTCACAAGAGATTTAAAAAAAAAAGTTACGACTAACCTCGAAGAGAGAACACATTCATCCTTGCAAATAGAATCAACGAGCATTGATGAATTTTAAGTATTGTAGTATCATCTCAAAAACGCATAAATCAACAATAAATTAGTATATCAAAATATAAGAAATGAACATAATTCAAAGATAAACAATTTAAATTGTCTTAAATACAATTGATCATGTAAATAATGATAAGACAATATAAAATTTAACTAAATATAAATCCTAGAATATATATTTCATAAATGAAGACTCGTCTCTTATTAAATAGGATTGTGAAAATTTTAAAAAAATTTATTAATAATTATATTTGTAATCGGATAGACACAAATTATAGATTTTGAAATAATCGGATAGACACAAATTATAACATATTATAATATTATTGAAATAATCAAGAACAATAAGAACAGTGTACCTTGTAGGATTTGAGAGATGGTCGTCGGAATAATGAGTATGAGAGGATTACTACCCTCATTGCTGTTTAGGATTTTCAGAATATGTTAATTGTCTAATGGGGAGACACTTAAATAGCTAGCTAAACGACTGAGGGCAGAGACCTCTCATTGAGTTTAACTGAATGATCCAACCCATCACGGTCCATTCAAACATAAAACCCAATCAAACAATTCATCTATTTAGTGTTTAATAACAATAGACCATAATATAATTAATTAATTATTAATTATGTCAATCCATATTTGATTAATTAAATAATTAATCTAACAATATTTTCATGGTGAGTCAATCAAGTATAAATATTACTCATAATACTTATATCTATGTTAAGACTTGATATCTTACATTCATAAAATTTTTTCGCTCAATTATGAGCAAAGCAATCCAAATCATATATTTAACCTTTGTACCAGAAACGACAACCGTTTGAAGCATTTTTCAACTTACACAGTTGTCATCTAAACATAACAATTATTTTAGAGTGTGGTATGGATAGATTGTTCATCGGTTTTGGAATAACATCAATGTAACTCCTTTACAACGATTCTTCCAACATCCTCTCAAGAAAGAAACACACATTTCTTTCGAGGTATCCATGGATCTTATTGATACTTATCCAGTGATGAACTCTTTAATTAATTTTGCTATTTAATGTGTATACTAATAACATATGATGCGTCGAGTACAATACATATCATGGTGTTCATGATTGATCTAATCGATAAAGCATATGGATGTTTTTCATGTGTCATTTTTTTCATCCAATGATGTAAGACACTTTCCATTAGATAAAACATCATGTGACGAATGCAATAATCTTAATGTGAGATCATGTATAATTGGTGTCTCAACACTTCGTCAATATATGTATGTACCTAGGTTAAAGTCGAGATACATCAATAAAAGGAGTTAACTCCGAGAAATTTTCTATATTCAATAAATAGATTTAAACAACTTATATACTTTTATAGCTCGTTTGAGTTTACAAAACCAATTAAGGAATGTGACCTCGTTCTCCATCTACTAGAACCTGTAGACAAGGCATATCATTATGATCGAAGAAAATGTTTCATCATAATTTATATTATGATTTTGTGTGAAACTCTCTATAATAAATCATATATTAAAGGTATCCAAATACTATCAATGTCATCTTTCTATAAGACCAACTTTTATCCTATGGGTATTTTCAAATTAGATGATACAACCTGTATCAATATAGGGTCTGTGTACAAGATATTTGTATAAGATTTCATGACATTGTTAGCCAACGAATTTTAGTCTAGCATTTTTTACATGAAAGTGTGATATAACGGCATGAAAACTACTTAGCTACAATATTCGTAATATTGATTACTTCGATTTAGGTGGTGAGTTCAACTTGCCTACCAAGTGTTTTGGGACTTAGAGTATACTTGAGTTCAGGAACTAGATGACCTGGAGACCCAAGCCTGGTTTCGAGGAATCTCATAAACATATCCACAAGATTAAGACCACTTTCTCTTCAAAACATGTATAGAATCTCGAAAAGGTTTGTAGTGATTTAGCATATTCGACAGGAATGAGGGAAATGAAATATATACATAAGTTAAAACACAAGAAGTTCAATCATGTTTTGACACCATGCTACAAGAGTCGACAGAGAAGCTCATCGACATGAGTAGTTTAGAGGCAGTTTCACATAACAACACATGTCGAGTGCTGGAGAATAGATTGTTATCGACAGTTATGAAATTTTAGTATATAATAAGATTTCATTCATGTAACAAGGGTTCACAATTATTATCAGTAATCTCTATAGAACTCGAGTATACAAGTCACGAAGAAAAAAGAGTTTGTGAGAGAACATGTATAAATTTGTGTCCCTGTTTCTAATTCTTTAATCGAAGCATTTTATTTAAATTACTTTTATTGTTTCCTTGTTTTGCTTTAAGTCCTTAGAACAGTCCTGCATTGTTCTTATTGGGAATTCTACCCAACTTCTCTACATTCATACATCAAATATTCTATCACAAACATATTTTTTAAAGTCTTTTCCATAATATGTCCTAGGATTTTTTTTAATTTAATTTTTTAGGTGAAGGAAAACTTGTGATATGATTTACCAAAAACAACAGTAAATAGACATATAACCACTTCTTAGAATTAAAATCATTTATGATCTTCTCTAGATCTTGTGCTACACAAACAATGGTCCAACAACAACTCTCTTGTTGAATTGGTTCATGTTCCATTTACATAAAGATATGTATCTTATGGTACTTGAATTTCTTCAAGTTCTACATCACTCCAATTAATTCTTTTAGATACATATCATCTCTAGAGGGAGACTCTCGTTCTAGCTACCGAATAATTTTGCTCTATAAAGTTTGTTAGAATATATTTACCTTATTTTCACTCGGATACTTCCATAAGTACATCTTCATCTAGATTGTGATCAAGTTTATTCAATAAATCTTACAATAGGAATTTTCATAAAGACAAACTAGGTACTCTTACCTTCATATTAAATATGTGTAGCGAGCGATTTTGGACGCGGTTCTTAAGCGTTGGTCGCTCTCTGCGGTTTGAGCTTTGACTACAGGTCGATTCATTTTTTATCCTATTGTGAGCTGAATAAGGAAGGGAAATAGATGTCTCCAATTAACCCTGCTTGCATACTGAGTTTAAACAGCGGTCTGTTAGGTTACAGATGCTATCAATGTGGGGGGCTTTTGTACTGGTTATTTGTATTTTCGCCAATACGGTTCTCTTTCTTTTTATCTAGGCAAAGGGTTTCTGACGGGGAATAAGGATCTGGATGTTAGGACTGATGCTTTTGAATTACTGATTTTTGATTGATGGAGATATGGGATTTGGGTTTTTTGTTGATTGCACTCGCTAAGATCTTTTCTTTCGATCTTATGCCTACGTATTCCCATTTACCGAAACAAGGAAATCAGAGCGTTCGTAGTTCCTCCTATTCTATGGGAGGAAATGGTTGTTTTTGTGTCTTATTCAAAGCCCAAGACGTGAAGCGAAAGGTGGTTTGTATCTTGTTTAAAGCCCAAGATGTGAAGCTGAAAGGTCTATTTGTGTCTTGTTCA
This sequence comes from Lathyrus tuberosus, assembly GCA_022829125.1. Classification (NCBI taxonomy): domain Eukaryota; kingdom Viridiplantae; phylum Streptophyta; class Magnoliopsida; order Fabales; family Fabaceae; genus Lathyrus; species Lathyrus tuberosus. The sequence continues at coordinate 2,742,672 of JALAZF010000372.1, forward strand.
AAGCCCAAGACGTGAAGCTGAAAGACCTCAACTTTAGAGAGAATTTGTCATCTCTAAAGAGGGGGAAGGAGAATTACTTTAACTGGGATACGCGGATCCGAGCAATGCCATAATTTCCGAAGAAAGGGTTTTAACCTGAAGGAGAAGACTTTAACTCAGTGTAGAGCAATGCCATTTTTCCTTAGGATTTTTCATGCTAAAAGAGGGACAGTGGCATGGATATAGATGATCCAGAGGCTTGCCGCTTACAGCAATTAGATGAAAGGAAAGGAGTTGTTGATGTTTGTGTACTGTGAACGAGGCACAACTTTGATGCTAAAAGGTTGATTGGATCAACCAGTGGTTTTCTTATACAAAAGCCTAAGAGGAGGCTAATTTCCGCTAGGAAAATCATTATACAAAGCCTAAGAGGGGGCTATTTTGTGTCTCATACAAAGCCCGAGAGAGAGGCTAAAAGATTTTGACCCGACGATAGAGTCTTTGTCTCGTACGAAGCCCGAGATAGAGGCTATTGTTTGTTTGACTCTACGAGGGAGTCTTTGTGTCTCGTACGAAGCCCGAGATAGAGGCTAAAAGTTTGACTCAACAAGAGAGTCTTTGATACTCAACAAGAGAGTGTTTTGGTATCTCGTACGAAGCCCGAGATGGAGGCTAAAGGTTTGTTTCAGTTGAGTGACAGATCCAATATGCTGATTTTAAAAGAGAAAATCAGTTCTTATATGAGCAACACTGTACTCAGGGATTTGATCTGAGGATCAGGGATATTTCCTTCTCTTTGAGGAAACGGGAAATCCAAAGGGTATTGAGACTGTCCGAGTCTGCGGGTTTCCTTCCTATTTAACGAAGGGGTTACTTGAGAATGTCTTTGATACTCAAGGAAGTTAGACTGTCCAAGTCTAGAGTTTTTTTTCTTTTGTACTATGCTTTGAGAAATAGTAGTAGACTCTATGAAAGGACTGTTCTATGAGGATGACTAGGTTCTGTTCCTATACCTCTAGGAGGTCGTCAGGACAATTTGTACGAAGCCCAAGAGGAGGCTAGAAACTTTTAAGAAGCCGACGGGTCCTTGTACGAAGCCCAAGAGGAGGCTATCATTCCCAGAGGAAGAGATCATTATACGAAGCCTAAGAGGAGGCTGTGAATACTTCTAAGAAGCCGTAGTGTCCTTGAATAATGCCCAAGAGGAGGCCGATGCTTTTAAGAAGCCCGTGGGTCTATCGTCTCCTTTCCATTAGGAGAGATAACTCTTTTAAAGATAAAAACCACTGGTAAACGTGCGAGGTTTACTATCCAGCGACTTTTAGCTTTTAAAGAGGGTTCCTTAGTTAAGGTCCAAGATTATGACCGTAGTGGGTACCCAAACCCCGAGACATTCAAGGCAAGCTATCCACAAGGAATAGATCAAGTCAGGAAAGTTCGAGAATTTGGAAGAAACTCAAAGATGCCATTCACGGAGAATACATTCATCTTGGGGAGTAGAGTTTCTTGACGATTCCTAAGGAGGACAACCGAAGAGAAGACTGTATCTGGTGCTCCTATTGGGGATCTAGGCGTCTATTTCTACGAATAAATGAAACGGTGTCACCTAGTTCTAGACGTAGTTGCCGGGGAAACTCGAAATATCTATACTATTATTACACAGTAGATATGAGTTTATGAAAGGAGACTTACAGTGAGCAGCCCCACAATACAGTTTATAATATGAAAGCAATAAATGAAAGCGATAACCACTTACTCGGTTGTAGTGCTTCCATGCTGTTTGGTTAGTTGTTCAACAAAGAAAGATTGAAAACAACAGTATATTCAAAATTAAAGGAGAAAGTGCTTCGAAAAAGAAAGATTTGGGGCTTACAGCTCAAGGAGAGGCCCATGGTTTTATCAGTGAGCGCACTGTTTGAATTTGTACAGAGGGACTTATACAAGTGACTGGGGCCCAAAAAGGGTTTTCTGTACAAAGGGATGGGTCTTACACTCTCTCAAGAGGCCCAAAAAAGGTTTAAAGAAAAGAGAGGGGCTTATAACACGAGGGTAGGCCCAAATGATATTTCGTTTAAAAATGGCGATCGCGCCGAGGTTTTCTTTTAACGCATAGGGACTTATACAATAAGTGAGGCCCAAAATGTTTTGGTTAAAGGGGGGATTGGGTCTTACACTCTAATAGAGGCCCAAAAGTTTTGAATGGGTCTTATAGCTCGAGGAGAGGCCCAGGGTTTTTTATTTTTAAACGGGCGACGATCGCGCCGTTTACTTGTACAGAGAGACTTATACAATGAGTGAGGCCCAAAAAGTTTTTGTACAAGGGGGGATGGGTCTTACACTCTCTCAAGAGGCCCAAAGAGTTTTGAAAATGATTTATGAGGGTTGAATTAATCCAAAACCCTAATTTGTTTTCAAAATGTATTTAATTGAATAAAAATTCAATTAAAATGATCAAAAATTGTTTAACACATGGAAAACAAATTGTGATCTTGGATTAATGCTTCAAAAATTAAGTATTGACCTACAAAATAATTAGAAAGCATTAAAAGTTGCAAAAACAATGTAGAAAAAATATTTAAAATGTCAAAAACAATTAAAATATTAATTCTTTGCAAAAATATCAATTATATGAAATAAATAATATTTTTGGGATTTTTTGTGAAAATAAAATATTTTAACATTTTTGTGAATTATTAAAAAAAGAATCAACTCAAAATCATTAAAAATCAGAGAGAAATTAATTTTTGAATCAATTAAACAAAATCACAAAATTCAAATATTTGAATTTCTAAAAATGGCGCCAAGAACAAGCTGAAGAACATGCGCGTGTTCTTGGTTTCTCAGATTTGCATTTTCTATCCAATCTCCATGAATACGTAATCATATCATGCAATCCACATATCATTATGCTCGCCTCAACCTCACGATCATGTCTATGTACTTTAATTTCATTTAAATTAAACATACAACAAGAAATCACGAAGAGACCTCAAGAACCCTAATTTCTGCATGAAGGCTAGGATTTTTGATACACGATTCAAACAATGCAATTAATTGAGGGAAAACATTTCATGCATGATTATGAACATATGGCCAAATTATTGTGCGAGGAAATATGCATAGATTGAGAGATGACCAAGTATGTGCTTACCTCCAAGTCGTGACAGCAAGTTCAAAGTGATTTTTGATTTGGAGGTGTTACAGATGAGTGGTGATGATCTGAACAACTTCCCTACACCCTATGGATTGTGTTTGGATGGTTGGAGTTGATTGAAATTGGCTGGATCATTTTGTGGTACCTCAGCTGCACTTTGGTTGGAACCTTGAGCAACCAGCTGGTGATTTTGTGAAATTGATGTTTCAGAAGTAATCTAAGTGTTTGATCAGCTCATATGTGATGTATGTGAGGTGTGTGAGTGATTGGTTTGATTGGAATTGCTCTCAAACTCAAAACCCGATAGTGACTTGCCTTAGAAGGCAAAATTGGAGTGAAAGAAGAGATTTTGAGGAAAACATCTGTTAGATGGCTTTGGTGTACTCAAACTGACCACAATTGAGCTCTATTTATAGTAGAGCAAGTTTGTTTTGCAAGGAATAGTGCATGGCAGCTGGTAAGTAGGTTTGGCCAATGTTGGCAAATGAAAATCCAAGTCTCCTCTAGCCATTGACTAGAGGTTAGGGCACAGAGCTTTGGTCCCCTTGGTCTTGGATAAGTCTTGACTGATTTCAGATGAGAATGGCTCAGTCCATGCCACCTTGATGGTTTCATTGAATGCCTCATTCCAAATTTGAAGTCTTGTCCCTATTTTGGCCATTCTAGGTTCAACATGCTATTTCTTGTTCCATGGACTTTGGAGGCTTGACTCAGTGATTGTCCCCTTTAGATTCAATCCTCTGAGGTGTCCAAGTGGATAGGAGCAATTGAATTTGGATGATTTTGGCAAATCGACCAAATTTGCAAATTCTGCCTTGCCTTGACAGATTTCAACAAGGCAACTTGGCAATGTTGTATCTCATGGTGTAGGTTGAATTTAGCAATGTTCTTGGCCATTTTGGAAAGCTCTTACATGATACAACAACTGTTTGAACAAGTTTGGTTTTGATCCATTTTGATTCCAAGTGAAAAATCCCCCTACATTTGGCAAAAAGTGAGGCAGAATCTGACTTAGTGAAAATTTCACTAAGTGTTGGAAAAAGTGACATTTTCACTTTTCAGCCACTTTGATCACTCCATAACTCAAAATCCTTAATGAATTGGAATGACTTGTAGTTGAAGTTTTTGTAGGTGATAATGAGGGCTACAAATCCATCTTTGGATGAGAAAAAATGGCCTTGTGGTTTAGGAGTTATGGTCCTCCAAAGTTGGTACCTTTGCCACTTTATTTTTAACTTAGAAAAATTTCTAAGTTTTATGGTTACCCCTTTTACAAGTTATCTCACTTTTCTTGATTTTTCTTGATGAATGATGATTCAAATCATACATTAACATCATTTTAGGGTTAAAAATCCATTTTGGTGAAAAATCTCAAAAAGTCAAAGTTGACTTTTGTGCACAGTTGACTTTTTATCAGATGAATTCCAAACTGTGCAATTCTTCAGGAAATCATGTCCTTGACCTAAATCAAACTTGATGGACATGTTCCATGGGTGTCATAGGGTATATTCAATCATGTATTAGGGTTTGGGAGCATGTCTTGGTCAAAAGTCAAAGTTACAGTTGACTTTTCTCTTAAAACCCTAATTGTGGTGCAGATGAAATTGAGACTTGTTGCTCAAACTTCTTGGATCAATCCATTGTTCCAAATGGATAAATATGGTATATTAGAGACCCTCAAATCATGTCTTGAGGTCTTGGCTCATGGTTTGTCCCAAAAGTCAACTTAGGGGTGAACTAGGTCAAGAAACCCTAATTCCTGATTTTTGATGAATGCATCCCCTGAGGCAAAATTGACTTGATGCATGGGTTCATGAGGTTCCATGAAGTATATTAGGTTATGTTTTGGATCATTGCCTTGTGCCCAGATGAAAATTTCCCATCTGGAGGCCCTGGTCGACCAAAACCCTAATTTGGTGACACTGGCGATCTTGAGGCTTGATCCACCTAGAAGGGAGCATCCTTGTGCTTAATCCTTGAAGTGGGAGTCCTTTTGATACTTTGTAGTTACTTGGGAGGTTAGACAAGTTGAAGATCATGTCATTTCTTGATTGATCATTTGTCTAAGGCTCTGAGAGGGCTTGAAACCCTAAATTTGAGTGCAGTGGATGCTCACCCATCTTTGGGGAGACTGATGAAGCATGATGGTTCATCCATATTGTGATGATGATTTTCACAATGATGGAAAATCTAAGTGGTCAAAATTTGGGGTATTACAGATGCCCCTATTTAATCTTCTTGGACCCGGAGGTGTGAATGACGAAGGGATTCGGGCATTCGGGGTGCAAGAGGATTAAATATCGGAATACCCAAAATTTTGATGGTGGTTATGAATGGTAGCTTACGCATTCATCTTCTTTAGCTAAGCAATGATGCTTAGAAAAGGTAAACTTCCCCTCGATCCTGGTCTCCTACCAAGGAATTGATCTTAGTCTCTTTTGAAATAAACTTCCCCTCGATCCTGGTTTCCTACCAAGGAACTGGTCCTAGTTTCTTTTGTCAATAAACTTTATTGACAAGGGACGCTATGTGTAGCGGTTTTCCTTCAAACTTCTCGCCGAATTTTCTTGGGGAGATGCCATTTGAGTGGAAAATTTTTTGATGTCAGACTTGCTGGGGAACCCATTCGTCTGAGTTGTAGAGGTACACAAACTTCTCTGTTTTGGAGACGCCATTTGTCGATTCTACTGGGGAAAGCGAGTCTCTTGAGAGACTGTTTTCGTTTGGGGTTACATCATACTTTTCTCGGGATCTTCCCGGAGAAATGCCATATGATGGGATCCAATTTTGAGGTGCCGATGACCTTCTCATCAGTGGTTTTTCGGAGCAAAACTGGCGTGCTGTCGAATCTCTGATCACGAGGCTTTCTCTGTGGATTTTCCTTAATCCGGGAAAGCAAGGATATCATCTTCAATGGCGAAGAGTGATATTTATTGAAAGTTTTCTCTGGCTTTTCAGAGGTTCAAGTTATTAAAGTGGTCAAGGACCAACTTCTTTCCAGAATTAAACTGGAAGCGAGGTTGTTCAGACACATTATTTCCTGACGAGGCAAGAACTAACAACTCGATTGAGAGGACTTCTACCACTAGGGGACAGGACCGACTAGAGTGATAGTGATGCAATATGAAATGTGAATGCAAATAAAAAATGCATGATGTATGTATGTATGTGCTGACAAAACAGACGCAACATACAGACTAAGAGATGAACACAATTGGATACTCGGCCATCGCGGGGCGAAGAAGTACCGTTGATTCAAAATAGCAATTCCACCTTGCTTAGGAGAGATAGTCCCGTTGGGAGCTATGTTGATCGGGCTTAGGAGATGAGAACTCGGCCGAGGATGTCAGACAAAACAAGGTCTCTGACACAGTTGATCCCTTTATTCAGGCGAACTGGTTTAGAAGGAGTACTTTGATTCTGCACTTTGAAGTCCGCTTACTTCGGGAGAAGCGATCGATGTTCTTTTGATGTTCAACAGTCAAAAGAAATGCCATCTTTAATTTAAAAGCAGAAAAAGTTTTAACAAGTAAATTTGTTTTATTTCAAGAATCGCTGATTAAGTTTAAACAACGTCGTTCTGTAAAGCTAAAACAAGTAAAGAATTACAAACAAAAGCACAAGGGCTCAAATTTTATTGATAAGATGGAGATCAGCCAAACGCGTGATTCCAAAGAGTATATACAAAGTTAGAAAATGGTAATTTACAGGGAAAAGGGCCACGTTGAAACATAACGACCACTATCCTTCTACCAACTTTGAGTTCGGGACATCCTGAGCTTCTGTCGAAGATGACCTTGACTGGAGTTTTCCTCCGATGGATGATGTAACTGCTGTTGAAGGACTTGCCTCTGTTGAACATAGTTACTTGCCATTATCCCTAATTTTTTCCTGGATTGTACTATGAGATTTCCAATCCATCGGGATGATTTTTTCATGTCTCTAACTTTTGCCTGGACCGCCCTTTCGGGTTTTCAATCCACCAAGACGTTTTTTTTAGGCGAAGTATTTCTTGACTACATCAACATTCGTGGGGTAGGAAAATTCCTCTCCGTCCATGGTTGCAAGTCTCAAGGCGCCGCCTGAGAAAGCTTTCATGACCACATAGGGGCCATCATAATTTGGGGTCCATTTGCCCCGAGAGTCAGTGAGAAATGATTGTATCTTCTTGAGCACGAGGTCTCCTTTTCTGAAAATACGAGGTCAGACCTTTTTGTCGAATGCCTTTTTCATTCTCTGTTGATATAACTGACCGTGGCATAGTGCCGTGATTCTATTTTCTTCGATCAGGTTCGGTTCGTCGTGTCGACTTTGACACCATTCAGCTTCGGTGAGCTGAGCTTCCATCAATACCCGGATTGATGGGATCTCTACTTCTATGGGGAGCACTGCTTCCATGCCATATACTAGAGAGAAAGGGGTTGCCCCTGTTGAAGTGCGGATAGATGTTCGATAACCGTGAAGAGCAAAGGGTAGCATTTCGTGCCAATCTTTATAGGTTACAACCATCTTTTGAACGATCTTCTTGATGTTCTTGTTAGCCACTTCTACCGCTCCGTTCATCTTGGGTCGGTAGGGAGATGAGTTATGGTGTTCGATCTTGAACTCTGCACACAACTCTTTCATCATCTTATTGTTCAAGTTAGATCCATTATCAGTAATGATCTCGCTTGGAACACCATAACGGCAGATGATATTGTTTTTGATAAATCGGACCACCACTTGTCGGGTTACAGTGGCGAATGACGCTGCTTCGACCCACTTGGTGAAATAATCAATGGCTACCAGGATGAACCGATGTCCGTTTGAAGCCTTGGGCTCAATCATACCAATCATGTCGATTCCCCATATGGAAAAAGGCCACGGGGAAGAAAGAACTTTGAGATGTGATGGCGGTACATGAATTTTGTCGGAGTATATCTGACACTTGTGACACCTCCTCATGTACTTGTAGCAGTCGGATTCCATGGTCAACCAATAATACCCGGCCCTGAGAATTTTTCTCGCGATTGTGTGTCCGTTGGCATGAGTGCCAAAGGATCCTTCATGAATTTCTTTCATGAGCATGTCTGCTTCTGGTCTGTCGACGCATCGGAGCAAGACCATGTCAAAATTTCTCTTATAAAGAGTGTCACCGCTCAGGAAGAAGTTTCCAGCCAATCTTCTGAGGGTTTTCCTGTCTTTTCTGAGTGCCCCAGATGGGTACTCTTGTTTCTGAAGGAAGCATTTGATATCGTGATACCAAGGTTTGTCGTCTATGACTGCTTCAATCGCGAAGATGTAAGCGGGCAGTTCAAGGCGCATGATGTCGATCTTAGGTATGTCATTCCATCGACCTACACTAATCATGGAAGAGAGAGTGGCTAATGCATCAGCCATGTGATTCTCATCACGAGGGATGTGATGAAAGTCGACTCTGTTGAAGAAGGGTAACAACCTTCTTGCATAGTCTTTGTAAGGAATCAATCCTGATTGGTATGTGTTCCAATATCCTTTTATCTGGTTAATAACCAAGGCTGAATCGCCGTATACGTCCAAGTTCTTGATCCTTAAATCAATCGCTTCTTCGAGACCCATGATACATGCTTCGTATTCGGCCTCGTTGTTCGTACATTTGAACGTAAGTCTAGCAGTGAAAGGAATGTGGGTACCCTGAGGGGTAACAATGGTTGCCCCAATTCCGTTTCCATAATGATTGACTGCTCCGTCAAAGATAAGTCCTCACTGGGAACCTGGTTCTGGACCTTCACTGGGTAGCGGTTCATCGCAATCTTTCATTTTTAGATACATGACATCTTCGTCTGGGAAGTCAAACCCGATTGATTCTTGATCGTCAATCGGTTGATGAGCCAAATGATCGGCTAAAATACTTCCTTTAACGGCTTTCTGAGCATGGTACTCTATGTCATATTCTGATAGTAACATCTGCCAACGGGCAATCCTTCCCGTGAGAGCAGGTTTTTCGAAAACGTACTTGATTGGATCCAATTCGGAGACCAACCAAGTAGTATGACGAACCATGTACTGGCGAAGACGTTTGGATGCCCAAGCCAAAACGCAACAAGTTTTCTCAAGCATTGTGTACCGAGTCTCGCAGTCGGTGAATTTCTTGCTTAGATAGTAAATGGCAGACTCTTTCCTTTTAGTTTCGTCTTGTTGGCCAAGTACACATCCCATTGAGTCCTCTAGGACTGTGAGGTAAATGATCAGTGGTCTTCCTTCCACTTGAGGTGATAGGATCGGAGGATTCAACAGATATTCCTTGATACTGTCGAAGGCGGTTTGGCAATCTTCTGACCAAACGCAATCCTGGTTCTTTTTGAGTAATTTGAAAATCGGCGCACATGTCGCGGTCATAAGGAATATGAATATGGAGATGTAGTTCAAACGTCCCAGGAATCCTCTGACTTGTTTTTCAGTTTTCGGAGAAGGCATTTCTTGAATGGCCTTGACCTTGTCAGGATCAACTTCAATTCCTTTCTGGCTGACGATGAACCCTAGTAATTTCCCCGAACGGACACCGAAGGTGCGCTTGTTAGGATTCAAGCGGAGCTTGAATTTTCTTAGACGTTCGAACAATTTTGACAGATGTTCAACGTGCTCATCCTCTGTTCTTGATTTTGCAATCAAATCATCGACATACACTTCGATTTCTTTGTGTATCATGTCATGAAACAGAGTAGTCATGGCCCTTTGATAGGTTGCCCCGACATTCTTCAAACCGAACGGCATTACCTTGTAACAAAAGGTACCCCATGGGGTAATGAACGAAGTTTTCTCCATGTCTTTCGGCGCCATTTTGATCTGATTATAGCCCGAGAATCCATCCATGAAGGAGAATACTTTGAACTTTGCTGTGCTGTCAACCAGCATGTCAATGTGTGGTAAAGGAAAGTCGTCCTTTGGACTTGCCTTGTTTAGATCTCTGTAATCAACACACATTCTGACCTTTCCATCCTTTTTGGGAACGGGTACGATGTTGGCTAACCATTGAGGATATTCAGATGTAGCGAGGAAACCCGCGTCGATCTGTTTCTGTACCTCCTCTTTGATTTTGATGGCCATGTCCGGGTGAGTCCGTCTCAACCTTTGCTTTACTGGCGGACATTCCGATCTTAGTGGTAAGTGATGTTCCACGATGCTGGTATCCAACCCTGGCATATCCTGATAGGACCAAGCGAATACATCGGGAAATTCTTTGAGAAGCTTTATCAAACTCTCTTTGGCATTTGGACCGAGCAGTGCCCCAATCCTGATTTCTTTTCTCTCTTTTTCTGAACCCAAGTTTACCGTTTCCAACGGCTCTTTGTGAGGTTCAATGGACCTTTCCTCTTGTCTGAGTAGTCGGGAGACCTCTTCTGGAATTTCGTCGTCATTTTCTTCTTCAGCCTCGAATACCGGGAACTCAAAGTTGGAAGAAGGCATCGGATCGTATGTTTCAACGGGGTATAAAACAAGCAATCTGCATGACGTGATGATTCGTGTTTAGAAGAGATAGAGAAAATGTAAGTGTGTATAGTGTATTTATTTTACTGCTTGTTTTTATTTTTGAATTGTTTTTTTTTAGGATTACCATTTTCTGAAAAAGCAAAAAGAGAAAACAGCAATTAATGCGGAAATTACAGAATGACGTTATTTTATTAATGAACAAGTCGAATCTTGAAACTACAGCCCTATAAAACAAAACTCACTCGCTCTGGGCAAAGTGGAGAGGGAAATTTACAAAAAGCGAGCCCTATCAAAACATCCGTTTCACCTGGGCAGGGTGAAAGGTTAAAGATGGCAATTACTTTGACTGATGAACGACCTTCGGAACCTCGACGGCAACCCATTGGCGGCGAACTCCTCGGTGAATCACAAAGTCTGGCACCTTCCTTGATTTGTCTTCAGAAATGACGCTGATTTCTGGTGGAGCAGGATCATTGGAATCTGTCTCCCAAGCAGAATTGTCGTAGGAGGATTCCTCTGTTGCATTTTGCATGGCATTTGTGCTCTCAGTTGTATCTCCCCATCCAGTTGACTGGATATCTTCGAGCCTGATACGAGAGCTTTCGGGAGCAGTGTACTTGACCATAAAGTCGTATTTTCCACTTGGTTGTCCCAAAGTGTCCCAAACTTTTTTGGAACTGGAGAAGTCATCCCTCTCGATGACGTTGACCTCAGGAAAAGCATAGTTGATGAATTCTAGTCCTGCAAACGTTGCGAATTCATCTTCATGTTGAGTAGTTTCCGAATGACCTGAGTGTTGATCCCATGACATGGCGGGGACACAGGTATTCTGTTCAATGACACTCAGCTGAGTTTCATTACTCGGCTGACTTTCTTGCCCCAAGTTTCCTGGGTAAGGCTGCCACATTGGCAGACCATCCATCGGGCCATAGTAATTGTGATCAAAGTTTTCTTTCATCAGAGTGTCTTCCTCTAATGAATTTGGCGGAGCACGGCATCCTTCCGGATCACAATCTCCGTAGATCATTTCGACATCTGATCTTGGTATAAATCTCGGACTTTCTGTAGGAAAGTAAAAAGGCATAGGCACCTCTTCCTGAGACATATAGCCGTCCTTGTTAAGGTAGGACTTCCATTCTTCATCTGTGTCAGAGGGATCTTCCTCATTGATAGCATGAACTGCCTGAGACACTGGGTGAAGAAAACCTCCACTGTGGAAGAAGTTTTGAAGGGGATGAAGACTTTCATCGTTGGCAGCTGTCCGGGCACAGGTTGCAGAAAAACCAAGACCCTTCCTTGTTTTATTGTCAATGGGAATGACAAGCTATCCCCATCCTGTCGTATCGGTACTCTCGACCGCATTAATAGCATCTTTGTATGAGGAAATCGAGGTTCCTCCTCTGATATGATTGTTCTTGCTCACCGACAGTGCTCGGAACTGAGTTCCAATAACCTCCTCGGGTTCTATACCAGTAGATGATGACAAGTTGCTCACAAGCAAGGCTTGTTCCCCATAAACCGTGACAAGTTGATCGTTCTTGACGAACTTTAGCTTTTGGTGGAGGGTTGAAGTAACCGCTCCAGCCTGATGTATCCAAGGTCTTCCTAATAAACAACTGTATGTTGCCCGGATGTCCATGACCTGGAAAGTGATTTGGAAAGTGTGAGGACCAATAGTTATGGGAAGATCAACTTCACCGATAACTGTTTTTCTGGATCCGTCGAATGCTTTGACGACGACCTCGCTGACTCTCATCGGAGGGCCCTTAAATGATAATTGCGTCAAAGTGGACTTCGGCATAACATTCAGGGCTGACCCTGTGTCTACCAGTACGTTGGCTAAAGCATCGCCCTGGCAGTTAACTGTAATGTTGAGCGCCATGTTATGACGACGACCCTCTTCAGGTAATTCCTCATCACTAAATCCCAAATTGTTGCAGGAAGTGATATTAGAGACAATGCTATTGAATTGTCTGATTGTTACATCCTGTTCCACAAAGGCTTGCTCCAAGACTTTCTGTAGAGCCTCTCTGTGTGCTTCTGAACTGAGTAATAGTGATAATACTGAGATCTTTGAAAGAGTCTGTAACAGTTGATCAACAATGTTATATTCACTCCTTTGGATAAGCTTTAGCATCTCATCTTTGTCTTTTGAAAAGTCGGGATTACTAGATTGACCGAATGGTGGATCAGGAATTTCTGCCTGAAGTTCCTTTTCTTTGTTGGATTCTCCAACCCCTCGGTTGAAGATTCGACCGCTCCGTGTTACACGACTGATGTCTGCAATATTCACGACGGAGGGTAATGGAATTTCCTTTCCATTCTCGATTATTGTTGCACCGTATTTGTAAGGGATTGCCTTAGCTGATTCATACGGTAGTGGCCCCGGTAGATAGATGACTATGGGAACCTTCTGATTTTTCTGACCATCATAAGTAACCTTGATCCGTTCCCGGTTGGGAACTCTAGATTTGTCAAGTAGAGGGATGATGGCAAAAACATCCCTGGTCCTGTGATGACCCGAGATCGTGACAACATCCTCAACTTGCTCGGCAAGGTAGTTCGGCGACCAAATGATGGGTCCTGAACCGGGATATGGATGAATTTCTCCATGATCGACCTGACCCTGAAGAGCTGCTCTTACAAGGTAACACCCTTGGTTACTTTCCGAACAGACGCTGCAACTGTCATAGTTGTGTGGTGGCACCTGGCCACGCCCACTTTGAATACAATGTAACCTCACTAGGTTGCCTTCCATTGATCGGACATCCTGACTTTGACGATGAGTAGGATTCCTGTTATTGATACTAATCTGCTGAGTATCTTCGTCCATATAGATTGGCATCCACCAGTGATTTAACAAGTGCTGAAGTGCCTCCTGGACAAGGGTATAACCTCGATCGTTTTCGCAACCCGCTTTACAATTTTGATAGTCATGTGATATTAAGAATCCAAGTCGGACCTGCTCAGCATGTAACTCTACCAGGTTGGTATCCATTACGCGGATGTCGAAGATCTGAACCATGTTGATTTGATAGGAGTTCCTATCATGGTAGTCTTGGATCCATCCAAGATCCATCTGACGCTGGAGGGCCTCTTGTATGAAAGAGCATCCCTGTTTGTTTATCGAGCAAATCAGACAGGAACTGTAATCGTGCCGCGGCAGATTACGATACTGGCTTTGCCTTGAGTGCATCGCCACCAAGTTGACATTCACCGCACGGATGTCGTGGTTTTGAATGACGTTGGAATTCGTGTAAACCATGTTAACTCCACGAACTCGGTGCTCTTGGATCCATCCAAGATCCATTTGTTCCTGTAGAGCTGCTTGCACTACAGAACACCCCTGGTTGTCTTTAGAGCAGATATCACACTGGTGATAATTATGAGGTGGCACATGGCCATATCCACTCTGTCTACAATGCATCTTGACCAGATTGGTCCCCAATAAGAGTACATCGTGAATTTGATAGACATTGTTAGTCTCTTTCTCAATCAGATTGACTGCAGCTTTCTCGTGTTGAGGCAGCGGGTTCGTAAGAACATTGGGATTCGTATCTTTGAAAGATAAGAGCCCGCTCCTAACAAGCTTTTGCACGTCGGATTTTAAATTGAGACAAGTCTCAATGTTATGCCCTGAACCTCCTTGATGATAAGGGCATGTTTGATCCGCTTTAAACCAAAAAGGCGGATTTTCCGGTACTGTAAGAGGAGACTTAGTCTGGATGTGCCCCTTAGCCAGCAGTAACGGAAACAGCTCTGCGTACGTTACGGGTATAGGATCAAATCCTGGTGACCGTATTGTACGGTTGTTGTTATATGGAGGACGAGCCTGCTGAAGAGGCTGTTGTGTCCTTTGTTGGTCAGGTTGGCTCTGCGCAACCTGAGGTTGATACATAGGAACAGGCGCGGGGCCGATAGCAGGAGTAACAGCTGCTACTGGCTGATAACGTCGCCTTTGCTTTCCGAGAGAGATATTCCCAATATCTTGCTCTTTTTTCTTAGGGAGAGCACTACCGTATTTTTTAGTACCGCTCGTTGATCCAGTGTCTTTTACCAAACGTCATTCTCGGACGGCTTCCTCAAGACGTACACCCATGCCGACCATTTCGGTGAAATCACTGGGTGCACTGGCAATCATTCGGTCATAGTAAAATGAGCTTAAGGTCTTTAAGAAGATTTTTGTCATCTCTTTTTCCTCAAGAGGTGGACAAATTTGAGCGGCAATTTCACGCCACCTTTGAGCATACTCCTTAAAGGTTTCCTTTTCCTTTTGCAACATTGATCGGAGTTGATCTCTGTCGGGTGCCATGTCCAAATTGTACTTGTATTATTGGACGAAGGCAGTACCAAGATCTCTAAATGTACTGATCGTAGTACGGTTTAAACCCATGTACCATTTGAGTGCGGCACTGGTTAAACTATCCTGGAAGTAGTGAATCAGCAGGTCCTGATTCTCCGTCTGAGCTGACATCCACCGAGCGTACATCACCAGATGGCTCTGAGGGCAAGAGTTACCCTTGTTTTTTTCAAAGTCGGGCACTTGGAACTTGTGCGGGACTTTCACATTTGGGACCAAGCAGAGGTCTGCGGCGTCCTTTCCAAATAGATCCTGACCGCGAATGGCTTGCAGCTCTTTCTGCATTTCCAAGAACTGCTCCTGGAATTCATCCATTCTATCGAACATAGTTTCCTTCTTACCAAAAGGTGTTGGCAGAATCTGTCCTTCCGGGACAGTGTGCACCACAGGGGGTGGTACCGTGACTACGACAGTAAGTCTTGGCGTTTCCCGAAGTTTGTAACCTTCAGGAGTCTTCAGTATGCCCATGGCATCTTCGCTTTCCCGAAGTTTGTAACCTTCAGGCCCAGCGGCTTCTGTTGCGATTCCCTGATCTTCAGTGATCGGCGGAACATATCCTTCCGGGATATAGTTAACAGGCATGCCCCAAAGACGATCTTTCGGCATCTGATACCTAGGATCATACTTCTCTATGATGGGCGTTGAGGTGATCTCTGAGATCACAGTTCTTTGTAGCTGAGCTTCTTCCATGGCTTGCATGTCGTTACGAAGCTTTCTCATATCCTCTCTCAGAGCGTCGATCTCTTCTTTCAACTCTCTATTTTCTTCCTCAAGATCATCCATCTTTTTTTGACGATTGGCCCGAGTATTATACGAATGAGACAGTTTGACTCTAGAATCGAGACACAAATGTGAGATTCGTAGGGAAGAAGAATACGCGATGTGAGAATGATGAATGCAATGATTATATTAATTGTTGTTTTTTGGTTTAATCAAAATAAACTTCGACAATTAGATTGCAAATATCAAACAGTGGGGAAACCCCTTTTTATTGAAATTCAAAGGATTACAGAAATGGAAATACAGTAGATTACAAAGTGCAGAAACAGAAACCTAAACTAATGGGTCCCGAGTCCTTTCTGAGGAGAAACCGGGTGCTGATTCTGGTATCTTTCTTTTCTTTGACCGGGGCGCTTGGGCCGTTGTCGGGTTGTCATTCCTTTGCCAAGTGAAAGGAGTGAGCAAATTCCTTTGGTCATCTTGATTCTCTACAGCATGCTGCTCCAAAATTTCAATCAGAGCATCTTTCTCTTTTAGTAGTTGCTGTATTTGGATACACTCTACGTCGAGGGTGCAGTACTTGTTCTTCCAAGATCTTCTTTCCTTTTAAACCTTGTTGAGAGTAACCTGAAGCTTTTCAGTTTCCATCATGAAGTACATGACAGTTTCTCTCAGCGGAAGAATTCCGTAATGAGGATAAGGCATTTTTAGCTTGAGAGCTCTGGTTTGTACCCAATGGAGATAAGGCTCCACCGAGACACAGTCCGGTTTTCCCAGAGACTCTCGTCCTTTCTTATGAACCTGTTTCCAAGCTTGCACTATTTCCATCTTTAGTGCTCTGTCATTTTCTCCTTCTTTGAAGAAAAGACCTTCCAGATGAACACCCAGTGGGATGTGTCGCATCGGGTATCCAAATTGACGGAGAACCAATATCGGATGATAGTTGATTCCTCCTTTAGTTCCTATGAGGGGTACGCTGGGGAAGTTTCCACAACGGTCAATGATTCTGATTCCCTCATAAATCCTATTACACCAATCTATATCGGAATTGGTGAGAGACATGATCTTCTGCGACCAACGTAAGACACTCTTGCAATCCCAAAAAGCAGCAAACTTGGGCAAGTGAGAGATAAACCATTTGTAGAGCAAAGGTACACAGCATGTGATCTCCCCTCCGCTGTACAAATTTCCCAAGTGTACAGAATGATACGCATCTGCGAGCAAAGTTGGCACAGGGTTTCCAATGAGAAAAACCTTAATAGCGTTGATATCGACGAAGTTATTGATGTTGGGAAACAAAAATAATTCGTAGGTGAGCAAGACAAAGATGCTTTCAAAAGCAGTCCCGTTCCCTATACTAGCGAAGTATAGAGCCTTTTTTGTCAAGAACTGGGCTGACAAACCTTGGATGCTACCCTTAATAATCATGTGAGTCTTGACCTCAGACTCGTCCAAATGAATTGCTCTTGCAATAGTCTGATTCTTTGGAATTTCTTCCAGTCCAGAAAATGGAGCTCGATCAGTGATATGTAAATCAGCCAGATGAGAATACTCCTTCAGCGTTGGTGATAGCTGGTAATTCGGGAATGTGAAACAGTGATAAACCGGATCGTAGAACTGAATGAGCGTGTCCATGATCCCCTCAATCACATGGACTCTTAACAGTGGTAGCAAACCACCGTGCTTGGCTCTGAAAGCCTCTGGGTTAACGATCATCCTTGCTAACCTTCTCAAATCCCCTAGTTTTGGAACCTTGAAGGTATACTGGCGAGTTCTCCTTCTACCGAAATCCATTAGCGTAATCTTTTTCTCTGATATTTGCAATCACAGTCTTAGTTTAATTTGAAAAATAGAGAGACTAGAAGAGAAAGTTTTTTGAATGTTTTAATGTTTTATTAAATGGATGCATGAATGCTGCACACAAAAACATAGAAAAAACATGGGGTCAGAGGGTCGTTGTCATGAATTCAAGGCTCTACCCATCCCTAAAGGTTTATACTAGGGTGATTTTTGTACCTGTACTCATTATCATCAGCTCCTCCCAAGAAGGCAGACAACAAGCGGATCGCCAGCGAGTTATGTGCAATCTTAGAGTAAGTGCCATTCACCGAGAATAGATCACCAGCCTCAAATGAGGGTAGTATCGCGTAACAACTATTTCCGATAGTTTCCGCACTACGAAAGGGTTGGCTTTTCTAGGTGTATACTCAATCTTTCCACATACGGCATCACCCGCATTCCCATTAGCAGAAAAATAAACACGTATAGCATTTAGGAAAAGCAGTATATATATTTGTCCTAACCATCCTAGACCTTTAAAGCTATGAATCCTAAGTTCCTGACAGAAAATGGTTTCCCCGGTGGAAACCCCAATCTGTGGTATTCACATAAGTGAAGAGAAGGAAGACCGTGCCTAGATCTAACTTTGAATTAGCCCCACGGTGGGCGCCACTTTTCTGTTGGCGGCCACCGCCATGAAAATGACTTACCCAAGGTTTAAATTGTAAGAAAGAAAGAAAAGCCCCACGGTGGGCGCCACTTTTCTGTAGCGAGCGATTTTGCACACGGTTCTTAAGCGCTGGTCGCTCTCTGCGGTTTGAGCTTTGACTACAGGTCGATTCATTTTTTATCCTATTGTGAGCTGAATAAGGAAGGGAAATAGATGTCTCCAATTAACCCTGCTTGCATACTGAGTTTAAACAGCGGTCTGTTAGGTTACAGATGCTATCAATGTGGGGGGCCTTTGTACTGGTTATTTGTATTTTCGCCAATACGGTTCTCTTTCTTTTTATCTAGGCAAAGGGTTTCTGACGGGGAATAAGGATCTGGATGTTAGGACTGATGCTTTTGAATTACTGATTTTTGATTGATGGAGATATGGGATTTGGGGTTTTTGTTGATTGCGCTCGCTAAGATCTTTTCTTTCGATCTTATGCGAAAGGTGGTTTGTATCTTGTTCAAAGCCCAAGATGTGAAGCTGAAAGGTCTATTTGTGTCTTGTTCAAAGCCCAAGACGTGAAGCTGAAAGACCTCGACTTTAGAGAGAATTTATCATCTCTAAAGAGGGGGAAGGAGAATTACTTTAATTGGGATACGCGGATCCGAGCAATGCCATAATTTCCGAAGAAAGGGTTTTAACCTGAAGGAGAAGACTTTAACTCAGTGTAGAGCAATGCCATCTTTCCTTAGGAATTTCTCATGCTAAAAGAGGGACAATGGCATGGATATAGATGATCCAGAGGCTTGCCGCTTACAGCGATTAGATGAAAGGAAAGGAGTTGTTGATGTTTGTGTACTGTGAACGAGGCACAGCTTTGATGCTAAAAGGTTGATTGGATCAACCAGTGGTTTTCTTATACAAAAGCCTAAGAGGAGGCTAATTTCTGCTAGGAAAATCATTATACAAAGCCTAAGAGGAGGCTATTTTGTGTCTCGTATAAAGCCCGAGAGAGAGGCTAAAAGATTTTGACCCGACGATAGAGTCTTTGTCTCGTACGAAGCCCGAGATAAAGGCTATTGTTTGTTTGACTCTATGAGGGAGTCTTTGTGTCTCGTACGAAGCCCGAGATAGAGGCTAAAAGTTTGACTCAACAAGAGAGTCTTTGATACTCAACAAGAGAGTGTTTTGGTATCTCGTACGAAGCCCGAAATGGAGGCTAAAGGTTTGTTTCAGTTGAGTGACAGATCAAATATGCTGATTTTAAAAGAGAAAATCAGTTCTTATATGAGCAACACTGTACTCAGGGATTTGATCTGAGGATCGGGGATATTTCCTTCTCTTTGAGGAAACGGGAAATCCAAAGGGTATTGAGACTGTCCGAGTCTGCGGGTTTCCTTCCTATTTAACGAAGGGGTTACTTGAGAATGTCTTTGATACTCAAGGAAGTTAGACTGTCCAAGTCTAGAGTTTTTTTTTCTTTTGTACTATGCTTTGAGAAACAGTAGTAGACTCTATGAAAGGACTGTTCTATGAGGATGACTAGGTTCTGTTCCTATAGCTCTAGGAGGTCGTCGGGACAATTTGTACGAAGCCCAAGAGGAGGCTAGAAACTTTTAAGAAGCCGACGGGTCCTTGTACGAAGCCCAAGAGGAGGATATCATTCCCAGAGGAAGAGATCATTATACGAAGCCTAAGAGGAGGCTGTGAATACTTCTAAGAAGCCGTAGTGTCCTTGAATAATGCCCAAGAGGAGGCCGATGCTTTTAAGAAGCCCGTGGGTCTATCGTCTCCTTTCCATTAGGAGAGATAACTCTTTTAAAGATAAAAACCACTGGTAAACGTGCGAGGTTTACTATCCAGTGACTTTTAGCTTTTAAAGAGGTTTCCTTAGTTAAGGTCCAAGATTATGACCGTAGTGGGTACCCAAACCCCGAGACATTCAAGGCAAGCTATCCACAAGGAATAGATCAAGTCAGGAAAGTTCAAGAATTTGGAAGAAACTCAAAGATGCCATTCACGGAGAATACATTCATCTTGGGGAGTAGAGTTTCTTGACGATTCCTAAGGAGGACAGCTGAAGAGAAGACTGTATCTGGTGCTCCTATTGGGGATCTAGGCGTCTATTTCTACGAATAAATGAAACGGTGTCACCTAGTTCTAGACGTAGTTGCCGGGGAAACTCGAAATATCTATACTATTATTACGCAGTAGATATGAGTTTATGAAAGGAGACTTACAGTGAGCAGCCCCACAATACAGTTTATAATATGAAAGCAGTAAATGAAAGCGATAACCACTTACTCGGTTGTAGTGCTTCCATGCTGTTTGGTTAGTTGTTCAACAAAGAAAGATTGAAAACAACAGTATATTCAAAATCAAAGGAGAAAGTGCTTCGAAAAAGAAAGATTTGGGGCTTACAGCTCAAGGAGAGGCCCAGGGTTTTATCAGTGAGCGCACTGTTTGAATTTGTACAGAGGAACTTATACAAGTGACTGGGGCCCAAAAAGGGTTTTCTATACAAAGGGATGGGTCTTACACTCTCTCAAGAGGCCCAAAAAAGGTTTAAAGAAAAGAGAGGGGCTTATAACACGAGGGTAGGCCCAAATGATTTTTCGTTTAAAAATGGCGATCGTGCCGAGGTTTTCTTTTAACGCAGAGGGACTTATACAATAAGTGAGGCCCAAAATGTTTTGGTTAAAAGGGGGATTGGGTCTTACACTCTAATAGAGGCCCAAAAGTTTTGAATGGGTCTTATAGCTCGAGGAGAGGCCCAGGGTTTTTTTATTTTTAAACGGGTGACGATCGCGCCGTTTACTTGTACAGAGGGACTTATACAATGAGTGAGGCCCAAAAAGTTTTTGTACAAGGGGGGATGGGTCTTACACTCTCTCAAGAGGCCCAAAGAGTTTTGAAAATGATTTATGAGGGTTGAATTAATCCAAAACCCTAATTTGTTTTCAAAATGTATTTAATTGAATAAAAATTCAATTAAAATGATCAAAAATTGTTTAACACATAGAAAACAAATTGTGATCTTGGATTAATGCTTCAAAAATTAAGTATTGACCTACAAAATAATTAGAAAGCATTAAAAGTTGCAAAATCAATGTAGAAAAAATATTTAAAATGTAAAAAACAATTAAAATATTAATTCTTTGAAAAAATATCAATTATATGAAATAAATAATATTTTTGGGATTTTTTGTGAAAATAAAATATTTTAACATTTTTGTGAATTATTAAAAAAAGAATCAACTCAAAATCATTAAAACTCAGAGAGAAATTAATTTTTGAATCAATTAAACAAAATCACAAAATTCAAATATTTGAATTTCTAAAAATGGCGCCAAGAACAAGCTGAAGAACACGCGCGTGTTCTTGGTTTCTCAGATTTGCATTTTCTATCCAATCTCCATGAATACGTAATCATATCATGCAATCCACATATCATTATGCTCGCCTCAACCTCACGATCATGTATATGTACTTTAATTTCATTTAAATTAAAGATACAACAAGAAATCACGAAGAGACCTCAAGAACCCTAATTTCTGCATGAAGGCTAGGATTTTTGATACACGATTCAAACAATGCAATTAATTGAGGGAAAATATTTCATGCATGATTATGAACATATGGCCAAATTATTGTGCGAGGAAATATGCATAGATTGAGAGATGACCAAGTATGTGCTTACCTTCAAGTCGTGACAGCAAGTTCAAAGTGATTTTTGATTTGGAGGTGTTACAGATGAGTGGTGATGATCTGAACAGCTTCCCTACACCCTATGGATTGTGTTTGGATGGTTGGACTTGATTGAAATTGGCTGGATCATTTTGTGGTACCTCAGCTGCACTTTGGTTGGAACCTTGAGCAACCAGCTGGTGATTTTGTGAAATTGATGTTTCAGAAGTAATCTAAGTGTTTGATCAGCTCATATGTGATGTATGTGAGGTGTGTGAGTGATTGGTTTGATTGGAATTGCTCTCAAACTCAAAACCCGATAGTGACTTGCCTTAGAAGGCAAAATTGGAGTGAAAGAAGAGATTTTGAGGAAAGCATCTGTTAGATGGCTTTGGTGTACTCAAACTGACCACAATTGAGCTCTATTTATAGTAGAGCAAGTTTGTTTTGCAAGGAATAGTGCATGGCAGCTGGTAAGTAGGTTTGGCCAATGTTGGCAAATGAAAATCCAAGTCTCCTCTAGCCATTGACTAGAGGTTAGGGCACAGAGCTTTGGTCCCCTTGGTCTTGGATAAGTCTTGACTGATTTCAGATGAAAATGGCTCAGTCCATGCCACCTTGATGGTTTCATTGAATGCCTCATTCCAAATTTGAAGTCTTGTCCCTATTTTGGCCATTCTAGGTTCAACATGCTATTTCTTGTTCCATGGACTTTGGAGGCTTGGCTCAGTGATTGTCCCCTTTAGATTCAATCCTATGAGGTGTCCAAGTGGATAGGAGCAATTGAATTTGGCTGATTTTGGCAAATCGACCAAAGTTGCAAATTCTGCCTTGCCTTGACAGATTTCAGCAAGGCAACTTGGCAATGTTGTATCTCATGGTGTAGGTTGAATTTGGCAATGTTCTTGGCCATTTTGGAAAGCTCTTACATGATACAACAACTGTTTGAACAAGTTTGGTTTTGATCCCTTTTGATTCCAAGTGAAAAATCCCCCTACATTTGGCAAAAAGTGAGGCAGAATCTGACTTAGTGAAAATTTCACTAAGTGTTGGAAAAAGTGACATTTTCACTTTTCAGCCACTTTGATCACTCCATAACTCAAAATCCTTAATGAATTGGAATGACTTGTAGTTGAAGTTTTTGTAGGTGATAATGAGGGCTACAAATCCATCTTTGGATGAGAAAAAATGGCCTTGTGGTTTAGGAGTTATGGTCCTCCAAAGTTGGTACCTTTGCCACTTTATTTTTAACTTAGAAAAATTTCTAAGTTTTATGGTTACCCCTTTTACAAGTTATCTCACTTTTCTTGATTTTTCTTGATGAATGATGATTCAAATCATACATTAACATCATTTTAGGGTTAAAAATCCATTTTGGTGAAAAATCTCAAAAAGTCAAAGTTGACTTTTGTGCACAGTTGACTTTTTATCAGATGAATTCCAGATTGTGCAATTCTTCAGGAAATCATGTCCTTTACCTAAATCAAACTTGATGGACATGTTCCATGGGTGTCATAGGGTATATTCAATCATGTATTAGGGTTTGGGAGCATGTCTTGGTCAAAAGTCAAAGTTACAGTTGACTTTTCTCTTAAAACCCTAATTGTGGTGCAGATGAAATTGAGACTTGTTGCTCAAACTTCTTGGATCAATCCATTGTTCCAAATGGATCAATATGGTATATTAGAGACCCTCAAATCATGTCTTGAGGTCTTGGCTCATGGTTTGTCCCAAAAGTCAACTTAGGGGTGAATTAGGTCAAGAAACCCTAATTCCTGATTTTTGATGAATGCATCCCCTGAGGCAAAATTGACTTGATGCATGGGTTCATGAGGTTCCATGAAGTATATTAGGTTATGTTTTGGATCATTGCCTTGTGCCCAGATGAAAATTTCCCATCTGGAGGCCCTGGTCGACCAAAACCCTAATTTGGTGACACTGGCGATCTTGAGGCTTGATCCACCTAGAAGGGAGCATCCTTGTGCTTAATCCTTGAAGTGGGAGTCCTTTTGATCCTTTGTAGTTACTTGGGAGGTTAGACAAGTTGAAGATCATGTCATTTCTTGATTGATCCTTTGTCTAAGGCTCTGAGAGGGCTTGAAACCCTAAATTTGATTGCAGTGGATGCTCACCCATCTTTGGGGAGACTGATGAAGCATGATGGTTCATCCATATTGTGATGATGATTTTCACAATGATGGGAAATCTAAGTGGTCAAAATTTGGGGTATTACAATATGTTGTCTCTATGACTACTTTAAATAAAATTAGTTATAGATAAGAATAATTGTATGTAAGACAATTTACAAAAAGAGTCACAAAGATATAGATGAGCTATTTCCCCTACTAATCCTAGTTGGTGTCATTCTCTGGCTAGCATCGTGTTCCACTTTGTACTCACGTGGACTTCGTCAAAATGATGGTATTTTCCATGTTCTTGATCAAAGATAAAGCACGTTTAAAGAGGTATTCCTAGAATCTTTATTTTAGTGTTTGATCGAGATTTTTTTTTTGCTAAAATTATTAAATTTTTGAAAAACCCCTCTTAAATTCTCAACACTTGCGCCCTAGCATTTCATCTACTATTGTGTCTATGTTTAGTAGTATATAAGGATGTTTTGGATACTGCTCAAGCCAATGTAGTATGTGAACATATTTTACTTTCATTTTTTCTTCTATACCATCAAGACGTTGGCCAACCCCGTGGATATATGATTTCTTATATAAAACCCGTCTTTTCTAGATTTTGAGTCTCCTTTCATATTGGAACTCATTTTTCTGTTGCCACCATTCTCTATTTGTGTATTGCTTGTTAAACAATATGGATGATGGCTAGATGATAGGAGACTACTTTAGAGTTGATTATGATAATTTCAATTGGACTTCATGCAAATAAGTATGAGTTTTCCTCTATGTTTGAGCCAGAGTGGCATGTTTTTTAGTTATCAAATAAGTCTCAATATTTGAGTTTCTCCATAGCTAAGTAATATATTCTTTTTCCTACCTAGGGTCTGTTAGATGATAGTCTTCGATCTAGAGGGGGGTGAATAGATCACAAATTTAAATAAAATAAACTCTTGGCAAAAATTTGTTTTCAAAAAGTATGGCATAACAGAAACAATCTGAATCAAATTGTCTTACCGAACCTACTATCAAAAAGCTTGGATATGCGTAATAAAAACAGATGAAATGATAATTAACACAAATTAATCAATCACAATTAATTCACGGATCAATCAAATGCAACGATATACATAATGCTTATTTCCAATGAACACAAAGCGATAAAAGTACTCAAAGACAATTTATCGAACACTTTGTGTGCGATAGATCACGTTTGGAAATTCGATTTATTTTGTTGATGTAAAAAGCCAATCATAATCAAAGTGATTGTGATTATAGCAACAACAAACAATTTAAAAGAAAGTTGAAAATAATATCCAATCAAATTAATCCAAACAACAACGAAATCGATAATTTGCAAGAAAAACAATTAAATAAAAGTAAAGCGATAAAGAAGACGCATATTTGTTTAGGAAATTCCCCAATCGGCCTCGCTATGGTTACGTCTACCCTCAATCCAAAATCAAATTGAGATACTTGAAATTAACCTAATCTTTGCAAAAATGTTTATACAAGAGGTGAAGAATTCTAACCCCACAAACCCTATTGTTTGTTGTAGATTCAACCACCTCTAAACCCTTGATCAAAGCTTGATCGAGTCACCAACAATGCGTCTACAATCCTCCGATTATCCCGAGCACGCACTTGTTGAACCCAAGATTCCCAAACACGATTCACTGTCTCGTGCTACTCCCTTGCAAGGAAACCACCTTGTCCCAAGCCTTCACTCGGTTGAATTCGTGTTGACGTGATCTTGTCCAAAACCTTCAAATCACACTGATATTGAAGGAAAACCCCACCTTAGTTTTCTTATTTGAAAAATACAAAGATCCCAACCCAATATTCTCGGTTACACCAAACCTAATTGGACGTTATCAACCCTAATCTAGATGGTCATCCAATCTAAAAATGATTATGTGCAGTTCAATTGTATGTATGCATAGAAGAGAGGTTGAAGATGATGGGAATGCTTTGTAATCCAGTATTGTATAGGTAATTCACTAGTATCTTCCTAGAAAAGGTGCATGCATGAGTATATATATATATATATATATATATATATATATATATATATATATTATTTTGTGTGTGTGTGTGTGTGTGTTTATGTGGAATTTGGCAAAAAGGATGCAAGAAAAATAGAATGCAGAACAAATTTTTTAGTTTGGGAAAGTTATAGGTCTGTCTATGAAAGCAATAAGTCGGTTTGTCAAGGTCTTCAGGTTGGCTTGAAGAAGGTGACCTATGGCCATAATCCACATGCTTCATTCTTGGAGCGTGGGAGCCGACCTGTAATTGTATGTGTTGGCCAGTACTGAAGCAAAAGCTTCTATAGGTCAGCCTGAGCACATATAGGTCGGCCTGTGCAATTGTGTTTTCACAAATGACTTGGTTTTTCATGTGTAGTCCATGCCAAGGCTTGTCAAAAACATTTGTATGCATCCTAGGGCTAAAATGATTCAATGCACATATAAATTTTGGTTGATACCGTCCAATATACAAAAACAATAAGCCTAAGTCTTACTCCTAGTTCTGACATCAATCTAAACATTGCTAAGTTGAAGAATGCACTAACATACTCCCCTTTTTTTTATGATGGCAAAACTTGAATCAACTTGAATCTCATAACTATTGTGTTTTTCTTCGGTACACTGAATAACTCCCCCTAAAGTTGTGTGTAATCCTCAATAACTCCCTCTGAATTTGTGCATGATCATTTTCATAATCTTCTCCCCCTTTGAAAACATCAAAAGGAGAAAAAGAAGTAATCCATTAAAACCATCACGTAGATGCACAGTTCATATAAAATTTATACTACACAGAGGTAATGCAAAGAATAAGTGGTGCACTCACATATAGTACATATGTAAAGAACACAAGCTTAATAAATCAGACAACAACATGCATAAGAGTTGTAAAGTCACACATAGTACAACCATTAAATATCTTGGACAATTGTTTAAAAAAAAACAAGAGCAAGTAGCAAACCATATCAAAATGAAAATGCTGGACACCAAAGTCATGCAACACAAGCTAGAGACAAAGACAACACACTAAGACATAACCTGACTAAAACATCTAATCAGTAACGCCTTCCACGTCCTCTTGGAACTGGCCTTGGTCTTCCATCCATGGCAAAAGCTTCACATACTTCGAGATAAAATCTATCATAGCGAGCAGAATCCTCCTCTTGAGCTTTAATAATGTAATTAAGCCTTTCTATCTCAGCAATATGGTTCTCGTTAACAGTGTTCCGAATGGACGTGATGCTCTTAGTTGTATACGCAACAAAGGACTAGAAATATGCATCCTGAGTAGCCATATGCTCTTGCATTAGATGAAATTGTTCTGTTTGTGCATCATATCTCTCATCTTGCTGCATCTGTATGTTTTACAGCATGGTCATCATAGCAGTCATATCACCAAAACCAGTATGAACACCATCACTGTGACCAAATCCATGATCAGCATCTTGCATAGTCGCATCAACCTATGGGGCACCATGAGGAACCTCAACATGTTGCTCATCATCCATATGAGTATCTTCAGCCTCTTCAACAACAACATTTGGATCATCAAAGTTAAACACTTTTCTTCCGTTCTTTCCTACGCGAAGATGATATGATCAATGCTCAATATCCCAAAAGTAACTCATGTTTGAAAGAGTACATTATGAAAACTTCTGAGATGTGTCGGGTGATTTGTAGAGAAGATTTGGTAGGCCGGTGTTGAAATGTTTCAAAATCTTTGCAATCATAGATGGATAACACAAGGATGTACCTTTGTTGCACGTCATGACGGAGAACATGCGATACACGAAGTAATGTGGCCAGCTTATCTTGACCTTGTGTAGCAGAATATAAACGAGATGAATTTCAAGAGAATCAACTCTTGAGAATCCTCCATTCTTAGGATGCATAACATGAGACACAATCCACAGCAAAATCCTAGGTAGTATCTTTAATTGTCCCGTGGAAATAGGATCATAACAGTTAACCGGATGAGGTGCCTTAAGCATCTCATTCAAGTAAACATTCCAATCAAAATGCTTATGCATGTCAGAGTTAGTTACCACTTTTTCAATTACTTCCTCATCAAATTCTTCATCAATTTCTCGATCACTAACAGTAATTCCAAACAAAGTGTTCCACAACTCATTTATGAAGTGATAAATTTATTGTCTATTGAGAATTTAAAGCTAGCACCATCTTGTTCATGCAGGCTGGAGTAGAACTCACGAATAAGATCCTCATTGTAGTTGTGACCTAACTGAAGGAAGTAATCAATGTTTTGATGCTCAACTCATTTCACGACCTCAGGTAGACACAAGCCTTCAATGGTATTCTTCTTCCACATATATTGCCTAACGACGAGGCGACTCATGTACTTGAGCTCAAAATCCTTTGAATATTTCTTTAAAACCAACTTAAATGGATTCTCAGAGGCAGTGGTGGATGAAGAGGCCTTATTTTTACCCTTAGACACACTTTTGATCTTGGAAGCCATGAGAAAATAGAGATTGAGAGATGCACACCAAGTGTTTGTTAAAAGTCTTGAATGAAAAGTGTGAGAGAATGAGAGACCCAAGAGTACCCACACACTCCAACACAAAGAAACAATGACAAATAACAAACACGAGAGAAAATTTTGGATTTTTGATGATAGAGAATGAGTTTGGGGTTTAACAAAAGAAATGGAGAAAAAAGATGAAATTTGAAGAAAGTGGTGGAAGATTTTGGTAAAAATTGATGAGGTAGTGATGATGAGATGAAATCAAGCACAAATTTTTGATGAATTTGAGTTGTTGGACTGGATTTGAGATGTTTGAGGCAAGTTTGCATGCAAAAGACAAGAACAAATGAAGTGAAATGTTCCAAAAAGGGCTTATGAGCCGACCTCAGAGAGTATGCGTTGACCCGTACAAGTTATAGGTCGGCACATACTGAAGCGAAATCTCAAATAATTTGAAAAAAATTGTCATGTGTCGGCCTGAACTGGAATATTTTTTACAAATGCAAAATTTAATTTGCATAGGTCGACCTGTGCCAGAAAGTGTCGTCCTGAAACCTACAAAATTTCAAAATTTTGACTCCAATGGACTTTTAGAGACCAATGATGACTCAATTTGATATTGTAGAGACAATAATGACTCATGCACCCTAACTTGATGAGAAACACATGCATTTGATAGATTTGCATGACTTGTTTGCTTGAATCATGTAAAATTCATACATGAGTTAGATCAAGATATATATGACATATGAAGACAATTCTGAGTAGCTACTATAAACACATAAAATGTAACATACAACAGTCACACTTAATTTTTTAAAAGTAAACACACATCACAATTTTCACACATATAGTTCATCACATATCTTCATGAAATAAACAGGTAAAAGAAACACTTACGTACGTAACAAGAAAAAGGATTGAAACGATATTACCTTGCCGTACACAAGACGAAGGATGCACTTGCATTCCAGGAAGAACTTTCAAACGAAAGTTGAAATAAATTCAACACGTGCCACAAAACACAAACGAGACCAAAACGCTCTTACCACTTTTCTTCTTGTACAAGTATTTGAAAGTGTGAGCAATAATGTATCAAATAGGTGATTGATTTGGTGATTATCCTTGATGTTGGACTCTCAATCTTGTTCAATCATGATGATTATCTTACTCCTCCTCATGTTTCATCATCTTAGGTTGATCACACCCAATTTAATGCACTAGAGTATGTCTTCTTGAAGATAAACCTACATTATTGAACATAATACCTTTCCGACACTTTTTGGATAGAACATTAGTAATCATTCACACACTTTTACCACTTTAAAAAGAAACACTAATATTTAACCTGATTGGCAACACAATCCGCCTTGTTAGTCACAAAGATAAAAACAATAAGGACATGTCATCGTGTTGTGCCTTGATGCTCCACAAACGAGATCACATACTCTCTTTCATATAGTCAAGACATTTTTCCTGCATGATTAACAAATAGTGCTAGATACCCAATTTTCATTCGGTCTTTGTAAATTAGTAAAACTTTGGTTGCATCTAGGCAACTATTGAAAGGCACCATTAGGAACCAAGAGTTTCCTAAATTTGCACTTAGCAGTGGTGTGGCTCTTTTTGCAACAATAATGACAATACAGGTTAAGAGAAGATAATCTTTTGCTATTTTGTTCCTTTTTAATGTAACTATACCTTCGACAAGGATTATAAGATGGTAAGTCATATTTGGAAGTATCTATAGCAAAAGTAACCTTAGGTTACAAATCCTTATCTAATTTAGCTTTAAGAGTCCTTGACTCTTTTTGCCAATGTGACAAGTTTCACAACCAAACCATAAGGATTTAGTATCCTCATCTCGATCCTTTAGAATATATATACCATGGATTTCCTTAGTGCTTCCATATTCTTTTCATTTTCTGAAATCTTAGCTTCTAAATGCAAAATGATACATTTATTTGAACCTAATCTTTTGAAAGAATCTATGGCTTCCCTTTTTAGATTTTCAAAAGATTTTTGAAGTTGAGAAAAAGCTAAATCATGTGAAGCTTGAAGTTTAGAGTGACTTACAACCTTTTACTTTCCACTGTTTGCCATATAGAAAATCTTGGCGGATTCATCACTTGAGGTAGAGCCATCATCACTTAATGAATCACTTTCGCTCTCCCAAGCTACATATTATTTTCTAGGTTTTCTAGAGGAGTTGTGACGCCCCTTTTCCTTTTGTTTCTTGGTTTTAGGACACTCCGGATTGAAATGACAGGGTTTACCACAGTTGTAACAAGTACTTCGAGACTTCCCCTTCTTGTTCTCATATTCTTTTGAGGAATTTGACAACCTTATTCATTTGTCATGGTATTTTTCGGGATATTTGTTACCATGTTTCAACATGTATTTGTTAACTCTCTTTATAAACAGACCCATATCTTCTTCGTTGGATTCGTTGTCATCATTATATTCACAATCCTTTTGCTTATTATGAGAAGGCCTTGAACTAGAAGTCTTTAGAGCTATGGACTTCTTCCCTTTTTCTTTGTCTTTCCCTTTCTCTTTCTTTTCACATTCTTTTTCGTATTTCGCTAAACAAGTGAGCTCTTGCTCATGCTCTTCCAACTTACCAAACAAAGTCGTGAGATCAAGCGACTTAATATCATTTTCCTCCTTGATAGCGGTGACCTTGGGCTTCCATTCCCTACTTAAACACCTTAAAACATTGTTAGTAGCAAGTTCATTGGAAACAGGATTACCTAGCGCAGTTAAACTATTTATGAGATGAGTGAAATATTTTTGTATATCCACAACGGTTTCACAATGCTCAATACAGAACAACTCAAACTCTTGATTTAATGTGTTGATCCTAACTTGTTTGACATCATTAGTTCCCTCATCGGCAATCTTTAATGCGTCCCACATAGCTTTGGCGGTCTCACAATAAGAAACGCGATAAAACTTATCAACACCCAAAGCAGATGTGAGGATGTTTTTCGCTTTCCAACTAGGTGACCACAATTTCCAATCATTAGCACCCCATTGTGCTTCCGATTTAGATAATGTAACACCCTCTGTATTGGTCATAGTTATTTCACTTGGACCATTTTGGATAGCGTCCCAAATGCCTTTGTCAACGGAGTTGACGTGAATATGCATAAAAGCTTTTCAATAGCCATAATTTTCACCGGTGAAAATTGGTGCTCTATTATACGCTCCCTTAGGTTCGGTAACCATTCTTCTAATGACTAAATCTCAAGCACGGAATTAACCGGAGCTCTTGATACCACTTGTTAGATGATAGACTTCGATCTAGAGGGGGTGAATAGATCACAAATTTAAAACCAAAAAACTATTGGCAAAATTTTGTTTTCAAAAAGTATGGCACAACAGAAACAACCCAAATCGAATCGTCTAACTGAACCTACTATCGAAAAGCTCGGATACACGTATTGAAAACCGATGAAATGATAATGAACAAAAATTAATCAATAAACAATTAATTTATGGATAAATCAAATGCAACACTATACGTAATGCTTGTTAGCGATAAAAATACTCAAAGACAATTTATCGAACACTTTGTGTGCTATTGATCATGTTTAGAAATTTGATTTAATTTGTTGATGTAAAAAGCCAATCACAATCAAAGTGATTATAATTATATCAACAACAACAATTTAAAAGAAAGTTGAAAACAATTTCCAATCGAATTAATTGAAACAACAACGAAATCGATATTTTGCAAGAACAACAATTAAAGAAAAGTAAAGCGATAAAGAAGACACAAAGATTTGTTTAGGCGGTTCCCCGATTGGTCTCACTATGGGTACGTCTTCCCTCAATCCGAAATCGAATTGAGATACTTGCAATTAACCTTATCTTTGCAAATATGTTTATACAAGAGGTAAAGAACTTTAACCCCACAAACCCTATTGTTTGTTGTAGAATCAACCACCTCCAAACCTTGATCAAAGCTTGATCAAGTCACCAATAATGCGGCTACAATCCTCAGATTATCCCGAGCAAGTACTTGTTGAACCCAAGATTCCCAAATATAATTCACCGTCTTGCACTACTCCCTTGCAAGTAAACCACCTTGTCCCAATGCCTTCACTCGGTCGAATCCATGTTGACGTGATCTTGTCCAAAACCTTCAAATCACAATGATCTTGAAGG
Organism: Lathyrus tuberosus; assembly: GCA_022829125.1. Lineage (NCBI taxonomy): Eukaryota > Viridiplantae > Streptophyta > Magnoliopsida > Fabales > Fabaceae > Lathyrus > Lathyrus tuberosus. Next base: position 2,775,266 of record JALAZF010000372.1, read on the forward strand.
AAACCCCCACCTTGGTTTTCTTATTCGAGCATGTATAGGTCGGCCTGTGTAGCTGTGTTTTCACAACTGACTTAGTTTTTAATGTGTAGTCCATGCCAAGGCTTGTCAAAAACATTTGTATGCATCCTAGGGCAAAAGGTGCATGTATGAGTATAGATATATGTGTGTGTGGAATTTGGAAAAAAGGATGCAGGAATGCAAAATAAAATTTTTCAGTTTTGGAAGGTTATAGGTCGGCCTATGAAAGCAATATCTCGGCCTGTCAAGGTCTTCAGGTCGGCCTAAAGAAGGTGATCTAAGGACAGAATCCACATGCTTCATTCTTGGAGCGTGGGAGCTGACTTGTAATCATATGTGTCGGCCTGTACTGAAGCAAAGCTTCTATAGGTCGGTCTGAGCACGTATAGGTCGGCCTGTGCAGCTGTATTTTCACAAATGACTTAGTTTTTAATGTGTAGTCCATGCCAAGGCTTGTCAAAAACATTTGTATGCATCCTAGGGCTAAAATGATTCAATGCACATCTAAATTTTGGTTGATACCGTCCAATATACAAAAACGCTAAGTCTAAGTCTTACTCCTAGTTTTGACATCATTCAAAACATTGCTAAGTTGAAGAATGCACTCACATGGTCCATTTATATGAACTTGAAATATTCTCCATAGTCTGTTATATTATATGTTTCCTTTTTTGGTTAAGGTCCTTTCAATTTTTCTTGAGGTAATAGGCATGACATTTCCTAACCATTTTTTGATCTACGTAAACAATGGTTATCTTCTCATTATCTAAAGGTAATTTCATTTCCAAGTGTTGTTTTGATAAAATGACTTCCAGTGCGTTCAATATAAGTCTTGTAATGATCTGGATTAAGTTGACGTGCCTTCTAATAATACTAGCAACCTAGTTTAAAGTGAATGTGACCTCATGTCCTTTATGAAGTTTATTAGAACATCTATGAATCTCATAACTTTTATGTTGTATCGTAATAATCCCTCTAACATCTTATTGTATGGTTTAGTATTTTCTAAGATAATCATACTTGTTTGGATGCCTCCCCAAACTTCATGTTCATTGAACTTGCTTGGTCGATTAAACTCCTTTTGATGTTGTGGTTCGTTATTCACACTAAGACAACCATATGGTCGTTCTATTAATGGGAAATTAAGAAACAATAATAGACCAATATACAACGGATATAAAACTCCCAAACTTGTAGGAGCCTTGTGGATTAACAAATATAAGACAGAAAATCGAACAAATAAAGACACAAAAGAACACCGATATTTTTAACGTGGAAAACCCCTCAATATGAGAGTAAAAACCATGAGTCGTCCATACCAAAGAAATAGTTCCACTATAATCAATTAAGGGTACAAGAGAGTCTTAAACTGATTCACAAACTAGTGCTAACAACCGTAAATCACAAAGCAAACTAACTTACAAATAAGAATAAAAAACTGATATTTTTTCCCAAATCTGTAGCTTTAGTGCGAAGCAAATAACTTCCACTTCAGACGTTGTCTAGAGATTTTGAACGGTCAAAAGTTATATATATGTATTACGAACCTGCCCTCCAAATTTGAGAATGATCCAACGGTTAACGAATCGGAGATCCTAAATTGATCCTCTATACTTAAATAAGTAAGACAAATGGGCTAGTCATATTTGGACCTTTCTCCACGTAGGAAGGGAGCCAAAACCCAACAAATTTCCCCCTCACAACTATGTGGAGGAAATCTCCAAACCGACGATATTACAACAATCTTCAAATTTCCCTCTTGGTAATGTTTTAGTTATCATATCAAAACCATTATCGTCTGTATGAAATTTAGCTGACTCCAACACCTTAGCATCCAAAACATCACGTATCCAATGGTATCTCACATCAATGTGTTTGGACCTATTATGAAAAATAGGATTCTTACCAAGATGAATAACGCTTTGACTATCAACAAATAACATATATTTGTCTTGAACAAAACCAAACTGCTGCAAAAATTTCTTCATGTATGTGCCTTTGTTATATTTTAAAAATGTACTTGTCAGAATGATGTTTCCTACTTGTGTGAGGACGGAGGTTGACATTGAAGCTTTGAAGGGCTTATTTTTGGAGCAATTAGAAGGTCATAATCCTGCAAATCCCCTGAGATGAGACATATATATATATATATATATATATATATATATATATATATATATATATATATATATATATATCTCAGTTTTTGATGTGTCATCCTATCCATTCTCTAATATTTGTTGCACCTTGGATTAAAACTTCTACACATGGAACGCCTTATTTGAGGTCTAAACTTTTTTGTCTGTCCATTGTTCAATATTTTTTATCCATGCATTTCTGCAACTGACCTTCACTAATCAACTTCTCAATTTATATCTTCATTTCTTTATAATAATATGAGGAATGATCGTGAATCATGTGTTATTAACGGTATATTTTCTTGTCCACATCAATTTTGGTCTTTTGTTGTTATGGCAGGTTGATAAGGATGGAGTTGTAGGCATCTCGAAACACCCTTCTATATTTTTTTTCCTTTAGTTAAGTGTAGTTGGAGAAACATTATTTTATTGTCTTTCCTCGATCACTCTATCCTTTCGCTTGATCACAATTGTTATGAGAATATTTCTTGTAATCCCCTCACTTTTTGAAACTATTTACTCCATAGTTATGCATCTTCTTGAATTTTTTGTTAATTCCTATAGCATTTCACATGGTATACCCACTACTAAGTCATAAAATGGGTCTTGCTTGAGACATGCAATTAATGTGTAAGGTCACAAATGGATTTAAGCTCTTGATTTGAGACGTCTCATTATTGAAATAGTTCACGAAAAAACTAAAAGACTCCTCTTGATCCTTCTTGAATTTCAACAAGACATGTTGAGATCTTATGTGTTATTCGACTCGTGGTAAATTATAGACAAACATCTCAAGCTAATTGTTTCAATGATCTAATGGACCTATGTGGTATTTTGGATCGAACTCTTGTGTCGACAAGGGTAGCTTCATAGTTCAACAAAAGGTTTCGTATGAAGTCGAAGTCTGTTCACATATTGATCTTGTATGCCGTAGTCAAAGAATGCTCAAGCATGCAGTAGTTGAAATGCTAGGATTGTTAGCATGTCGAATTGGGCCTTGCTTGTAAGCCCAATTGTTAAGTTAGCTTGTCATATAAGTTAGCTTAGTATTCTATAAATAGACTAGTTCTCTCAAGTTGTTGAGAGAGTTTAATTGTTGGTATTCACTTGTAATCTTTGAACCCTTATTAATAAAGTGAATAGTAAAACAGATTTAACCAATTCTCCATTCTTCTACCTTATTCTCTCTTTTTTCTTTGTGAAACCTAATAGGGTTTCTTGTGTTTGTTCAAGAAACTCAATCTTTATCTCATAACTTTGTTCTGTTATTTAAGACATTGTTTCACAACAGACTGGTGCGGTGAGCATGGAGAAGAAGATGTTGTCAACAAAGTATGAGATTGAGAAATTCACTGGTGTGAATGATTTCTATTTGTGGCGCTTGAAGATTCAAGCCCTTCTTGTTTAACAGGGTTTTTTAGAAGCGTTGAAAGGATCAAAGAAGATGGGTGTTTCCCTAACAGAGAAGGAGAAGACAACGATGGTCGAAAAAACCCATAATGCCATTATATTGAGCCTTGGTGATAAGGTTCTCCAACGGGTTTCAAAGGAGAAAACAGCAGCGGGTGTATGGACGAAACTTGAAGGTTTGTATAAGACGAAATCGTTGGTTAATCGTCTCTACCTGAAGCAAGCTTTTATTCATTCAAGATGAGTGAAGACAAAGCCTTGGCTGAGTAACTGGATATGTTCAACAAGTTAATTCTTGATCTTGAAAATATCGAGGTCAAGATTGATGATGAAAATCAAGCGTTGTTGTTGTTGTGCTCTTTACCTAAGTCTCATGCTCAATTCAAATAAACTCTCTTGTATAGAAGAGAGTCATTGACCTTTGAATATGTTTAATCTTCCTTGTACTCTAAGGATTTAAACAAATGAAAGGAGCACAAGCCATCTTCTATTGGTGAAGATTTGTCCGTTATGGGGAAATTCTTGAAGAACGATGGTAGGTTTGAGAAGAAGAAGGGTAAAGCTATACAGAATTCTTATGGTGGTAATGCTTCTACTATTCGATGTTATCATTGTAAGAAGAAGGGTCATACAAGAAAAGTATGCCCTGGTCGACTGAATAATCATGATGGAAAGGATAATGGTAATGCTGCCATTGTGCAAGATGGTTATGAATCATCTGATGTCCTGGTGGTTTTAAGCAGCGATTCTAGCAAGGAGTAGATTATGGATTCAGGGTGTACTTGGCACATGACTCCAAACAAATACATGTTTGAGGAATTGTGTGATCAAGATGGTGGATTAGTGTTGTTGGGAAACAACAAAGCTTGCAAAATTGCAGGTATTGGATATCTGAGATTCAAGCTCCATGATGAGTCAATAAGGCTATTGACTGATGTTAGGTATGTACCTAATCTTAAGAGGAATTTAATTTCTCTTGGTGAATTCGACAAGAAAGGATATGTTTTCAAAGGAGAGTAAAACATCCTAAGGGTAATGAAGGGGTCGAAGAAAGTCTTGAGAATCGTCAAGAAACAAGGCTTGTATACCCTTGAGGCTGAGGTTGTAAGTGGTTCTGTAGATGTGGCATCCACGAAACCTGTGTCGAAGACTAAGTTATGGCACAAGAAACTTGGCCATGTCAGTGAAAGAGGCCTGGTCGAATTGTCGATACAAAATTTGTTGGGTGGTGACAAGGTTGAAAAATAGGAGTTTTGTCAACCTTGTGTATTTGGTAAATCTTGTAGAATGAAGTTTAACAAAGGTAAACAAAGAACATATGGATCCCTTGATTAGATTCATGCTGATCTTTGGGGGCCTCCAAGGAATCCTTCACACCCAGGTGCAAAGTATTTTCTATCCATAGTTGATGATTACTCTAGAAAGTTATGGGTATTCATCTAGAAGACTAAGGGTGATACTTTTGAAAATTTTAGAAGTTAGAAGACTCTGGTCGAAAACAAAACTGGCAGAAAGGTCAAGAGGTCGAGGACCGACAATGGTCTTAAATTTTGCAATGAGGCGTTCGAAAACTATTGTGATTCGTCTGGTATTGCAATGCATAGAACTACTGTAGGGACTCCTCAACAAAATCGTTTGTCTGAAAGGTTTAATCGAACCATTCTAGAAAGGGTAAGGTGCATGTTGGTAATTGCATGATTGAATAAGGCGTTTTGGGCATAAGCTGTTGTGACTGCAGCTTACCTGATAAATAGACGTCCCTCAAATTCCTTGGGAATGAAGACACCTGAAAAAGTTTGGTCGGGACATCTACCTAGTCTCGACAGACTTAGAGTACTTGGCTGCTTAGCCTATGCTCACATTAGGCAATACAAGGTCGAACCTAGAGTTTTGAAATGTATGTTCCTTGGATACCATGAAGGAGTCAAAGCTTATAGGATGTGGTTCCTAGAGCCAGGTCACAATAGGTGTATCACAAATCGAGATGTAGTTTTTAATGAAGCTAAGATGACTTTCAAGAAAACTGATGACATTGGTCAAAGTTCAAATATTTCTGAAGAAGAGCTGGAACGTGGAGAGATTCCTGTTGAGGTGGAGCATAGTGATGCTAAATTGCATGGCCCAGATAAAGTCGAAGAAGAAGCAGAAGTTGTTGTCGAAGATGAGGAGACCGGTAATGACTACCTGCTAGCAATAGATAGGTCGAGAAGAGTCATTAAACCACCTCAGAGACTTGGTTATGCAGATCTCATAGCTTATGCCATAATTTCTGCAAGTGAGGTCCATGATGAAGAACCTATAGATTACAAGGAAGTTATGAGGAGTTGAGACAAGACTGAATGGCTGAAAGCCATTGATGATAAGATAAAATACCTTCCTGATAATAACACTTGGGAGTTGATTGAGAAACCTGCATGAGCAAGGTTAGTCAGTTGTAATTGGATTTTTAAGGTTAAGGAAGGAATCGAAAGAGTGATGTCAAAGTGCTTTAAGGCAAGGTTGGTTGCTAGGGGGTTCACTCAGAAAGAAGGTGTCGAATTCAATTATGTGTTCTCACCTGTAGTAAAACATAGATCCATTAGAATGTTGTTAGCCATGGTGACAAAGTTTAAACTAGAACTCGAACAAATGGATGTGAAGACAACCTTCTTGTATGGTGATCTAGATGAAACGATCTTGATGAGGCAACCTGAAGGGTATGTAGAAAAGAGAAAGGAAGATTATGTGTGCAAGCTTAATAGGTCTTTATATGGCTTGAAACAATCTCCTCGATAAAGGAATAGAAGATTCGACAAGTTCATGGCACACATTGGTTTCAATAGGAGCCAGTTCGACCAATATGTTTACTTCAGATTTCGACCTAGAAATTCACTTGTTATTTTGTTGCTTTATGTGGATGACATACTCATAGCAAGAAACAGTGTTGACGATTTAATAAAGGTAAAGGATAAACTCAATAAGGAGTTCGACATGAAGGATTTGGGAGTTGCTTCCCTAATTCTTGGGATTGACATTTGGAGAGATAAAAAGCAGTCAAGATTATGCTTATCTCAAGAGACATACCTGAAGAAGATTCTCAACAAGTTTGGTATGTCGAATTCAAAGCCTGTTCTAACACCGACTAATTCTCATTACAAGCTGAGTACGACTCAGAGTCCTAGTACTGTTGTCGAAAAATCCTATATGAATAGCATCATATATGCTAGTATAGTAGGTTCTTTGATGTATGTTATGGTCTGTACGAGGCCAGACATAACGTATGGAGTGAGCCTTATAAGCATGTATATAGCTAATACTGGGAAGGCGCACTGGCAAGCATTAAATTGGATTCTTAGGTACATCAATGGGTCTCTGAGAAGAGTCATGATTTATGGTGGAGCATGTGATGATGATAGCAAAGTCGAAATCGAAGGATTTGTCGACTCTGATTATGCAGGTTGTATGGATTCTAGAAAATCTATTTCTGGATATGTATTCACTATGTTTGGAATAAAAATCAGTTGGAAAGCGACACTTCAAAAGGTTGTTGCCTTATCAACCACTGAAGTAGAATATATTGCCCTCACTGAAGCTGTGAAAGAAGCATTGTAGCTTGAAGGTTTTGCTAAGGAGCTGAAACTTCAAGGTCGAGTTATCACTGTTAAATGTGATCATCAAAGTGCAATACACATGTCAAATAATTCAGCCTATCATGAGCGAACCAAGCACATCGATGTGAGGCCGCACTTTTTCAGAGAGATAATCGAGCGTGGAGAAGTCTCAGTGCTGAAGGTTTCGATTGATAATAATGTTGCTGATATGATCATCAAGATATTGCCGAGTAGAAAATTTTTCCACTATATGCAGTTGATAAAGCTGCATGATGAAAGCTAGTTTATTCCCTTGTTCTGTGTAGAGTTTGTTCCAAGGTGGAGACGTCTCATTATTGAAATAGTTCATGAAAAAACTAAAAGACTCCTCTTGATTCTTCCTGAATTTCAACAAGACATGTTGAGATCTTATGTGTTATTCGACTCGTGGTAAATTATAGACAAACATCTCGAGCTAATTATTTCAATGATCTGATGGACCTATGTTGTATTTTGGATTGAACTCTAGTGTCAACAAGTGTAGCTTCATAGTTCGACAGAAGGTTTAGTATGAAGTCAAAGTATGTTCACATATTGATCTTGTATGCTGTAGTCGAAGAATGCTCAAGCATGCAGTAGTTGAAATGCAAGGATTGTTAGCATGTCGAATTGGGTCATGCCTGTAAGCCCAATTGTTAAGTTAGCTTGTAATATAAGTTCGCTTAGTAGTCTATAAATAGATTAGTTCTCTCAGGTTGTTGAGAGAGGTTAATTGTTGGTATTCACTTGTAATCTTTGAACCCTTATTGAGAAAGTGAATAGTAAAACAGATTTAACCAGTTCTTTATTATTCTTCCTTATTCTCTCTTTTTTCTTTGTGAAACCTAATAGGGTTTCTTGTGTTTGTTCAAGAAACTCAATATTGATCTCATAACTTTGTTTTGTTATTGACGACATCGTTTCACAACAACCTATTTAAGGAGGTGAGAGAAGCATTGAAGTGAAAACCTTTTTATAGTGTAGGATAAGATGAAGCACTTTAGAGCATCATGAACTCATTAGTCTTATTTTTTCTTTAAACGAGGTTAGGTTCTTTTACAATTCCATATTATCATCGTACTTTTTCATAATTCAAATTCATAATTGTCTCGGTATGGCTTATTATTAATCTCGTATGTGAAGGAGAATTAAGTTATGTTCTCATTCATCCTTTTTCATCTCTGCGCGCCTAATGAGGGTACCTTGCTTCCTAATTATGAGTTGATGAAACTTCATGGAATTTGTCCTCCCCAATGAGTCTTCGAGGCACTTATGATTCCTCTTGATCAATTCTAACTTCTTCTTGAGTATTTAATATAGGCTTTCATCATGCTTATAGTTTTCTCCAATGTCTGTTCATCGCGTTCACCATGTCAGTATGTGATGGTTCACACATTCTAGACTCTTCTAACTCGTTCCTTCTTAATGATCGATAACATTCAGGGCGTGAATGTATTTCTCCATTAGCACATTCCAAAATGGTTAGTTGTTGTGCCTAGATTTGTCAATGTAGGAGTCGCGGTTCTGATGGATGGACTCTCCTTATGATGATTCTAGTGGAGCCTCACTTCTCACTACACTAATACTTCTAGATCTTTGAGATCTAGGTAGGCATTTACCGAGTCCAACGATGAGCATTGATGTTTCTATGTGAACTTACATGATTGATCACCTAAGTGGGCGATTTAAACTTCATGTCACTGGTTGTTAATGTGTTTGTGTGTACTTTGATCTCTCTTTACTACTTCTCATATGTTCTTTCTATAAGTGAGGAGGAAGATCGTACATGCAAAGACACTTTAATATTAAAATATTACGAAATGTACGTAGATAATAAGTAGACAAAATTTATTATGTGACCATGCTAGCGTGGTGAGTCATTTCTCTAGAATCGTTTATGGTGGCTTTGGATGTCACTAATGAACTTGTATTTTGAGTTGTAGAGTTTTTTTATGTATATAAATGACTAATAATATATTTAAGTTTGACTGCGTAATCTTTATTTTTATATATTATCTCCACTTGATGTGATATTATTCCAAATCTTACATGTTGGAATGGTGAAATTTGGAGTGCGAACTTGAAAGAACTGATTTAAATTAAATTAGCAATAAATGAGCACAAGTTTGAGCTAGTATGAATGGAAGTGAATCTGAAAAGATTCATTTTAGTCCCACATAGGAAGGAGAACACATATTAGTAGTGCTTATATATTCCAAGTGGAAAAAATGGTTGGGGCTCCAAGGGGTACCCAATTTCGTAAAGGAGTGAGAACACGCAACCAAGCCACCATCACACACACACACACACACACACACGCGCGCGCGTGCGACCACTGCATGTCTGTCCGGCCGGCTCGACCCGGTTTGGTTCGTTTCAGGCTTAGGTATTGACCATTTAATTTTTGGAAACCCGAATTAGTGGAAAATTAATTAATATGAATTTAATTAATTTGGTGGAAATTAATTATTATTAATTATTTAAAAATGGAAATTAATTAATTAACACGAAAGTGACACGTCCTCTATAGAAACCAAGTCTTAACCTAGTTTTGACTGGGTTTTCTTGCCCTCCAAGAGTAAACGTATGACTTGCTGACCAAGTGAATAACTACTAGTCATGACTGTGTCAGTTCTACTATCTCCCAGGTTTTCCTCCCACAAATTTTCACCATTCGAGTCAGATCCTTGGCTATAAATAACGACCTTCCCATCACTTGCAACTCACTCGAGAATTCCGTATTTCGAATTCTCTCTTCTTTCTCTCAACTCCGCTTCCTCTTAAATTTTCTTTTATGTTTTCGAGTGGCTTGCTTGCACCATCTACAACTGGTTTATCCACATATTACGAGTGGTTTCAACACCATCATCGAGTGGTTTAACACCATCAGAAGGTGTATTTCATGAACGATCACATATTGTGCAAGTAGTGGTTGTATAATTGAACTGGGGTTTTTTATCCTAGAGGTGGCGCGGTAGTTTGACTACTTTGTATAATTTTGGGCAGTGCCACGAAACGTCTTAAAGAGAGCGACCTAGTATGCGACTCGACCCGATAATTTATTTTGTGCTGATTTTCAAAATCATGAGACAAAAATTTTAAGATGTTTCAAAAACTGCCATGGCTACAGAAGAAATTATTGGTAATACTGTGACTGCTGTCTTTGACAAACCCTTCAAATTTAAGGGTCTTCACTTCAAACGTTGATAAGCTAAAATGAAAATTTTCCTAACCTTAAAGAAGGTTGCCAACGTTCTAACTAAAGACATCCTCGTTGCTCCTTCTGGATCAACCAAACAAACTAATGGTAAAAACTCTGTGGATTCATATGGAAATGTTAAAATTGTTGAATCTGCTACGAGTAATTTACATCTCAGGAAAGAAATTTCCCTATGGCATGAGAATGACTATCTCTGCAAAAATCACATTCTGAACGGTCTTGCTGATGATTTGTATGATTATTAAAGCAACTGCAAGACTGTTTAACACGTATGGGAAACTCTATAAAAGAAGTATGACACCGAGAAAGCTGGAGCAAAGAAGTATGTTGTAAGCCACTACATAAAGTATCAGATGGTAGATGAAAGATCCGTGGAAGCACAATGCCACGAACTTCATAAAATTGCTCGTGAAATAATTACAGAAGGTATGCCCTTCGACGAATAATTTCAAATTGCTGTTATCATTGACAAACTTCCCCTTGGTTGGAAAGATTTCAAAAACTTGCTTTGGCATAAAACAAATAGTTTTCAATTGTGATTTTGATCACTCGCCTCCAAATTGAAGATGAAGCTTGGATACAAGATCAGAAAGATGAAGCCTTAGTTGTTTCTAACAACAAAAAGAAATTCAACGCGGTTCTGAAGCCTACGGGTAAACCATTACAGAATCAAAATTGCAATCATGTGAGCTGGATTAAGAACGGGAATCCCTCTAGGGCCTCATCTACTTCGATTACTAGGTATAATACACCACCTCAGAGAAATGAAACTTAATTTTTCACTTGCTTTAATTGTGGAAAACCAAGTCATGTGGCTAAGAGATGTAAGAGCATATCTGAACATGTTGTTGGCTCTAATGTACAGGTTAACCCGACTGATGAGCAATTCATTGCTATGATCACCGAGGTCAACATGGTTGGTGGATAGACATTGGCGCCTCTCGTCATGTCTGTTATGATCGTTCTATGTTCAAGATATACACAAATATTGAAGATAAGAAAGTGGTTGGGAGATGATCACACTACTAATGTTGCTAGAGTTGGAGACGTTGAGATGAATTTTACCTCAAAAAAGACTTTAATCTTGAAGGACGTCATGCGTGTTCCTAAAATTAGGGAAATCTTATTTCTGATTTTATTTTCAATAAGGCAGGGTTTAGTCAATCTATTGGAGCAGATTTGTACACCATCACTAAGAATTATATTTTTGTTGGGAAAAGGTACGCCACTAATGGCATGTTTAAGTTGAATGTTGATTTGAATAAAATCTCTCCTTCTGTTTACTCTTTGTGTGATTTTGATATTTGGCATACTAGACTTTGTCACGTTAATAAAAAATTATTTCTAATTTAAGCAACTAGGCTTAATCCCGAAATTGAATGTCAATGATTTAGAAAAATGTGAATATTGTAGTCAAGCTAAAATAACTAAGACTTCACATAAATCAGTAATTAAAGAATATGGTCCCCTAGATCTTATACACTCTGATATATGTGAATTAGATGGAACTTTAACTAGAAATAGTAAACGTTATTTTATCCCTTTTATTGAAGATTGTTCTGATTATACTTATGTATACTTAATTGAGAATAAAAGTTAAGTGCTTGACATGTTTAAGATGTATGTGAATGAAATTGAAAATCAATTTAGTAAGAAGATTAAGAGACTTCGTAATGATAAGGGAATTGAGTACAATTTTGGGTCATTTAATTAGTTTTATAAACAACATGGAATTGTACATTAAACGACTGCACCATACTCTCTTGGAATGAATGGTAAAGCAGAAAGAAAGAATATAACTCTTGTCGAACTTATTGTTGCAATTATGTTGAATTTTGGTGTTGCACCTCACTGGTCGGGGGAAATTTTTTTGACAGTTTGTTATGTCCTGAATCGAGTTCCCAAGTCAAAAAGTAAGATCTCTCCTTATGATATGTTAAAGAAAAGACAACCAAACTTGTCTTATTTAAGAACTTGGGCTTGTCTGGCTTATGTCAAAATTCGGGTCCGAAGCGAGTTAAACTCGCTTATAAAGCATATGAATGTGTATCCATTAGGTATGCAGCAAATAGTAAGGCATGTAAGTGTTATGACCTAAATTCTAAAGTGATCATAGAATCGAATGATGTTGAATTCTATGAAGACAAATTTCCTTTAAAATAGAGAAATAGTGGGGGCACTGAATCAAATCACATTCCCATGATAAGAAGCACTGAAAGTAACAACAAAGTAGAAACAAAACTTTAACGAAGTAAACGCATAAGAGTTGCTAAAGACTATTGGGCCCGATTATGCAGCCTATAAAGTAGAGGAAGATCCAGCAAATCTTCAAGAAGCCTTGTCATCTCTAGATACAGATTTATGGCAAAAAGCTATTAACAATGAGATCAATTATCTATAATATAACATGACCTGGAAATTAATATACATGCCTCCTAGTTGCAAACAAATCAGTTGTAAATAGGTTTTGAAAAATAAACTAAAACCTGATGAAACCGTTGATAAGTACAAGGCTCATCTTATAGCCAAAGGTTTTAGGAAAAGAGAAAATATAGATTTCTTTGACACTTTTTCTCCATTCACTAGAATTACAAACCAACCAAATGGATGTCAAGAAAACAAGGAAACAAGAGATCTTTTTTAAATGGTGACTTAGAAGAAGAAATTTATACGGACCAACCAGAAAGTTTTATGATTCACGAGCAAGAAAACAAGGTCTGTAAGTTAGATAAGTCTATGTATGGTATAAAACAAACTCCTAAGCAATGGCATGAAAAGTTTAATAACTTGATATCAAATGGGTACAAAGTGAATGAAAGTGACAAATGTGTTTATTACAAATCTGATAACTGTATTTGCACTATCATATATCTCTATGTAGATGATATACTCATACTTGGATCAAACATTCAGGACGTTAATGATATGAAATCATTGTTAAGCAACAACTTTTATATGAAAAACCTCAGAGAAGCGAGTTTGATTCTTGGAATCAATATCACTAGGTCCGAAAAAGGAATTTCTTTGGATCAATCTCATTATATAGAGAAGATCTTAAAGAAATATAGCTACTTTGACTGTAAACCCACTTGTACATACGATCCAAGTGAAAAATTGTTTAAGAGCACTGGTGATAGTGTTAGACAAACAAAATATGCAAGCATCATTGGTAGAGTTAAGTATGCCACTGATTGTACTAGACTCGACATTGCATATGTCATAAGATTATTGTGTAGGTTTACTAGTAGACTGAGTAATGAGCATTGGAAAGCTATTGAGCGAGTCATGCGTTACCTAAAAGGACCATGAATATCGCTTTGCATTATCAGAGATTTCCTGTTGTACTTGAAGGATATAGTGATGCAAATTGGAATACCTTATCAGATGATTCCAAAGCAACTAGTGGTTGTTTATTTAGTATAGCTGGAGGAGTTATATCTTGGAAATTAAAGAAACATACTACCTTGGCTCAGTCCACGATGGATTATGAGATAATAACATTAGAGACTGCTAGTGAAGAAGCAAGTGGGTTAAGATGATTGCTACCTGAGATCCCTTTATGGGAAAACCTTTATGCCAGTTGTGTTGATCCACTGCGATAGTACCACAGTTATTGCAAAAATTGAGAACCGTTATTATAATGGTAAAAGACGTTAAATTAGAAGAAAGCACAACACTATTAGAAATTGTATCTATAAAGGAGCTATAAGAGTGGATCATGTACACATTTGATAAAAATTTAACAGATCCTTTGACGAAAGATTAGCTAGAGAGAAAGTCCATAATACATCAAAGAAGATGTGACTAATGACTATAGATAAATGAATTACTCATGATGGCAACCCTACCTAAATGATTGAGGATCCCAAGAAATAGGTTCAATGGGTAATAACAAGTTGTGAGTAATATGAGATGATCATGCGAGTATAAATAAGTAAAGAATGAATCTTGAAGCAATAAGAGGATGAGATTATAGAAACTCTTAATGGGATCTATACTCTATATGAGGGAGTACCTAGGCTACAAGAGTACTCTTGATAGACTCGCTTATGTGATTGTGGAACTTAGGTCGGTTCCTATGGAATTTCGAGGCAGAACTCCTAAAACCTTCACTAAACTGGAACACACGTGTATGACCATTAAAGCACGGGTTATTAGAATAAACCTTAAGAAAAGGTTGTGTGAGAGTTTGATGTCTGATATAGAGTTCAAGACAATTGTGTCACTCTTATTGATTCAGAATTATGCCTGATATGCAGAGGTCTAAGTCGTAGACACATCTGCTTATGCACAATCTTAGAAACATTTAACGTTACTTATAAAATCTCCTTTTTAAATTCAAGTGGGGGATTGTTGAAATTTTTGTAATTATAAAATTTAGAGTGGAAACTTAGAAGAATTGATTGGCATTAAATTGACAATAAATTAGCACAAATTTGAGCTAGTATAAATGGAAGTGAATTTGAAAAGATTTATTTTAGTTTCACATAGGAAGGACAAATATATTCCAAGTGATCAAAATGAGTTGGGCCCCAAGGGGTACCCAAATTTGTGAAGGAGTAATGACACACCATCAAGCCACTATCACACACATGCGTACGCCGTCACCTCTATCCGTTCGACCTACTCGACTTGGTTCAGTTGGGTTTAGACTTGAGCTTGGGTCTTGACCATTTAATTTTTAGAACCCAAATTAGTGAAAATTTTATTAATTCGGTAAAAATTAATTATTTTAAAAATAATAAATTAATTAATATTAATTAATTAATTGATACAAAAGTGATGTGTCCTCTTCAAAAATCAAGTCTTAATTACATTTTAATCAACTCTTATTGAATTTGCTTGCTTTTCAAAAGGTAACGTATGACTTTATTGATAAGTGAATGATGCTATATGTTAATATTTGTAGATTTTTTCTTAAATTTTTTTTTTTTGCAAAATATTGTGAGAGTTTAATTCTACATTCATGTCATGTACTATGTACGTAGGAAAAGACGCCATGCAAAGAAGACATTTTTTTTAATATAACTTGTTTTTTAAAAAAAATACTAAAAAAAACCATTTTTTCAATTTTTTTTTCAAAATGACATGGTTTGGAAGGGGCCCATAAGGGTGGCGCCATATGGGATGACGTCTCAGTTAGAGGCCATGAGTCATCTCATATGGTGCCTCAGGTGTCCTAAAAACCAAAAAAAATTTAACTGAGAGTCGTCATCCCAGATGGCGCCTCAGTTCAATTTTTTTTTTATTTTAAAATATTTACTATTCATTCACATGCCTCTAGACTGATGAATTTGCAGCCCTATACTCTGCATCTACTATTGATTCGCATGCCTCTGCTCCATTATTTTTGTTTCAGGCCACTGTTGACATGACTACACAAGCATGCCTACATATGGCAGACTGCAAAGGCTAAGAAGCATGCAATAGAACACATGCCTACTCATGTGACTCCCCCTTTACACCATTATAAAAACCATCTCAGCATGTCACAATTTTCATCTCATCCCAATACTTTTCTTCTTCTCTTATTTTATGTTCAAACATTTGCATCCATTCCATTATTTCACAACCAGTTACGAAAATGGCTTTACTCACGATGGGAAGCAACCACCGAGGAACGTCGAAAAACATTGAAGACTTCGTAAGTTTTCCTGTATTATTTTTTTGTACAATATTAAACCTTGATGTCTTTTATGGTCTTAGTAATGTTGCTGGGTTTTTTTTTGTACAGGAAGTTTCAAGGTTCCATTGCCGTGGGCACGCATACTTCCCTCACGACCCTATCACTGAACCATATCTAACAACATGTGGATTTGTAGATGTGATTAAAATTCCATCATACCATGTAGACCCAAAGTTCATTCTGGCCTTGCTAGAAAGATGGAGGCCGGAGACCCACACATTTCACCTTCCTTTTGGTGAATGCACGGTCACCCTCCAAGACGTGTATATGTTACCGGGCCTCCGCATAGATGGCATGGCCGTCAACGGCCCCGTAAATATAAATAGCCAAGTATGCTTCGATTTGTTGGGCACCCCTAGAGATTGAAGAAGCTGAGCCTTTACCCGACGGTAAACCTAGGGGGCAAGGTATTAACTTAAAACGCCTTAGGGAATACCATGACTCCATCGTATTAGACGAGGATTCCTTCCCCTTACACATAATACAAAAAACAAGATGTTATTTGTTGCTATTGTTCGGTCGTTTTTTGTTTCCAGAGAGCACTGGAAACAGTGTAAATATTATGTATCTCCAGTTGTTGTTTAATATTAACAGTGTGCGCGAATATAGTTGGGGTTCAGCTGTCCTGGAACATCTGTATAGTGCATTCTACAAAAATTCAAAAAAAAATGCCTGTACATTTTATGGTTGCGCCTATCTCCTTCAGGCATGGGGTTGGTCGAGAATGCCAACACTAGCTCCAATAAACCGGAACCCCTTCACATTCCCCTATGCATTACGGTAAGTCTGTACACATCCCTGCGCCTATGGCCTATACTGATATGTTCAGGTGTAACTAATTTATTTTCTAACCCCTTCACATTTTCAGGTGGGCAGTTCCGAAAATGAACTAAAATAGAAACCCCAGGAACGCCATAACAGTCTACCGCAACCTGCTAGACCACATTGGCCCTGACGACGTATATTTTCCTACAACTTTTGTAACATTTCTTCCATAGATATTTCTAACATTTTGTATACTTACTCATTAAACAATTTTTCTTGTAGTTTATCTAGAGGTCTTACGACGATCTCGACCACCAGCCCAACGCAAATGATGCTGCTGTGTAGACTTCTAAAACACCAATAATTCGGTTCACAACTGTTGAGATGCACTAAAGCGACCGAGTGAAACTACAATTCGGTATGCATCAGGACATTCCGGTGGATCCTACCAATTTGGGAAAGTGGCACATGCACAGAGTCGACACGTAGTGGAAGGATGGTGTGTGGACCAACTTTGCAGCAGCGTTGTGTCACCAGTGGGAGATGTGACACCAGCTCGTCTTAACAGACCCCATTGTACAACCTATTCGGCCAACAGAACTATATATGAGCTGGTTTAGGTCTGTTACCACACCACAACCTTTCATCTCTCAGCCGACGTATCTAGTTGACCCCCACCAACGTGCGTCTTCCTCCCAGCAATATGCCTAACATCATTCACCAACCTCTCCACCACAACAACAAAGCCCTTACTATAGCCCTGACGAGTCTTTCGAACCTACTGAAGCACACCAAAGCCCCCCACAAATGAACCCCCCACAAATGATGACCCCATCTTCCTACCACTCAGAACCACAATCATCATACACCCAACAAACCCCCCTCTTTTCAACTATCAAACCCCACATCAACCACTGCATCAATACCAACACCCATCAATGCATCATTTTGGCAAACCATACCGTATAGAACCAACCCAACCCCCTCATACAAATTACATGAACATGGGCATGCAGCTGGATTATGGAAGTGCTGTCGGCGGCAACCCCCCGACTATTGGGGACAGATGCTGCAGAATTTGTCTCATGCTCCGGGGCCATCGTCTGATGCGTCGGGGTCATCTCAACAAACACAGAGACCAGCCACGCCTCAACAACCTCGTGGTGCTAGACAGAGACGTCAAACAAGAGCCCCTGATTGTGGGACCGGTGGTCGATTAAATAGGCACAATCATTGATTTTTTTTTTGTATCCAATTATTGTACCATTGTACTAAATATTAAAAAAAATTAATGTTGTTTTTTTTTTATTTTCCCTTCTTAAAATAAAATAAATTAAAGAAAAAAAAGGGATACACAATGGCGCCATCTGGGATGGCGCCATCTGGGATGGCGCCATTTAGGATGGCGCCACCCTTAAAAAAATTTTTAAAAAAATAGGGCATTGATGTGTACTGAGTCGACATATGAGATGGCTCATGGCCTCTAACTGAGGCGTCATCCCATATGGCGCCACCCTTATGGGCCCCTTCCAAACCATGTCATTTTAGAAATTTTTTTAAAAAAATAGTTTTTTTAGTATTTTTTTTAAAAAAATAAGTTATATTAAAAAAAAATTCCGCAAAGAATACCTCTCAAATTATATAATTAAAAATCAAATTAATACTATTATTTAAAGAATAGTAAAAAGAAGCGAAGACTTTCTTTGTTATAAGGAAATTTAAGTTGGTTTTACATTTACTTTGATCTCAAACGAACAAAGCAAGCAAAGCAAATGCGTCAGCAACTTAGGAACCGGATTCGTTGAACCTGGACACACCCAATTTTTATCTATTTATACCGACGTCGCAGCTCCACATAACTCACTCAACCCAAAAACAAAAAACTTCTTCATTTCACCGCATTTCTATTATCTCCAAATATATAATTTCATTTCATGAGTATTTTCATGTCCCCTATGATGGCAGTGATCGGCACTCGCGGTAAAAACGAGATAAAAAACGCGTTTCCGGTGCCTGAGTCGGAGTCAGAGCTGAAGAAGAGAAACGAAGAGCTCGAGAAGGCGTTGAAGGAAAGCAAAGAGAGAGAAGAGCAAATGAGACGGCAGTTACAGATCACGTGGGAGAGGCTGCGCGTGGCGGAGGAAGCCGAAGAGAGGCTCTGCTCACAGCTCGGAGAGCTTGAGGCAGAGTCCGTTTACCACGCGCGTGATTACCACGATCGCATCGTTTCTCTGATGGATCAGCTCTCAAACGCGCAGAGCCTCTTCCACAAGGCACTTCCTTCATCTTCTACCTCCTCATGATTCATTTCTGGCTTTCTCAAAATGAGCCTGGTTAGGTTTTGTAATAATTATTGCTATTTTTAGATTAGATGTGTATGTATATGATTTTGTTTATTTTTTATGATTGAAGATTGATGATCCATACTAGCGTGGATCCAATCTTGTTCTGTTGTAACAAATTTTTGGTTTGATTTGTTAATTTGATAGTAATACTGTTTGATTGAATGGATTGGTTTTGGAATTTCAAACTTTATTTTGGTTTCTCCAATGAATTATTTTCGGGCAATTCTAGAACTTTAACTGCATATTTTTTCAAAAGTGATAATAGTCAACTTGATTATTTCTTAAGCAGGAATTTTATTTTCAAACACGTAAGTTATAAGTTAGACTTGAAAATTGAAAAATGGATGTGAAAAGAGTTTTCAAAGAGTATAACACGAAAATGTACTTACACATTAATAAGAAATACTTCATTCGTCTCATATTATAAATAAATTTTATTTTTTTAAAAAATTAAATAATTAATATATCTGATATATATATAAATCAGATATATTAATTATTTAATATAATTAAAAATAAAATTTGCTATGAAACGGTGGGTGTATATATACATTAATAAATAATATTACAGTAATTATTATGTTATTACTCCAACAAAACTAAGGACGCGAGATTTGCCGCTTCTTTTATTTTATTCGACGATGATGACAAAATGCCTTCCGTGTTTTTAACGCCTAACTATGTGATAGTTGTTTTAAACTCAGAGTGTGAGAACATAATCAAACTAAACATTAGCGTGTGAGACTTTATAAAAAGATAAATTAATAAAAGGTCATGTTATTACACACTCTTGTAGAGCAATATACTTTAGTGTATTTTTGTGTGGAGTCCACTATTTTTTAATGAGACCTATATTAAAAAAATGAAGAAAAAAATAAAAAGAAAATAGATAATAGTATATTTTTATGTAGAGCCCATTAATTTTAGGTGTTTGCTAACATGTTCCATTAATAAATGCTTTTATTCAGCCGTAATCTCAGAGTGTATACAAATGAAGAGTTGATACGTGTTCGAATATTTCCCTCTCGTGTTCGAATATGCTGATCTAGAGGCAAAGTAATGTGTGGCTGAGTCCTTAGTAGAATCTATACGTTTTTATTATTTAACAATGGAAGTGGACATTTGATCCAGTGGTCCACTACGATGAGAAAAGCATGGTATGACAGTATTTGCGAATTACGAATAATTTGTGAGGAAAAAACAAAAATGCAATCATTCATGTTCGTGTCGCCAAAAAGGGGTTTCCGAAGCTGTCCATATTTCTATCTTCTCTAAAGTTTTATTTAAGATTTTGAAGAGGAAGTGAGTGAGAGGGTTTTGAAAAAATGAAAGCATAGTAGAAAGAATAGAGGATTTTGGTTTAGAGTATTTTAAAAAAATTTGTTATTATTTATCATACAGAATTCTATTAATTTGAAAAACTGAAAATTTATATTTTTTTTTTTGGTAATAGTGAGGGCCTTTGGCCCCAAAAGAAAGAAAACTACAACAAAACCTCCTTAGAGGTGAAGTCTCTCAATTTATCTTCTACAAGCAAATCTTCAATGAAACTAGGAGCATATAAAGGATTCTCCATTCCATATTCCAAATTACAATCAGCTTTAGCCAGCGCATCAGCGCATCTATTAGCTTCTCTAAACGAGTGAGAAACAAGAGCCACCTCAAAGCGGTTTATGAGGCTATCGATCTTCTGAAGCATCTCTACCCCTTCACTTCTGCTAGATCTACCTTGTTGAAGATCTCTAACAATCTCAGCCGAGTCTGTATTAACTTCGACTTTTTTAAATCCCAAGTCCAAAACACACATCAAACCTTCCAACATACCCCATAATTCTGCCATATAGCTCTTACAGGTCTCCAAATTCTTGTAAAATCCTCCCAACCAATTGCCTTCATCATCTCTTATCAGGCCACCACACCCAGCTGAAACACCCTCAATACTAGCGCCATCAACATTAAGCTTGACCATACCATGCTTGGGAGGAGTTCATTTAACAATGATAGTCTCTCTAATTCTACCAACTGTTATGTTATTTATCATTACAGAATTTTCATAATTTTTTAACCGCGAGCCTACAACCAAACTAAGATTAATAGGTCTAACAAAATTCTCCGCATGTTCTTCTTTGTTACGCCAAACCCAATTAGAGTAGCATGTCATTGCCCACAAATTGCACCATCCATCTTTCACATTCCAATTTAAATTCTTACTTATTCAAACTTGTAAGTCTAAACTAAAGAACTCATGAAGGATTTCCAACGGCACTATTTGTCTCCAAACTTCTTTAGCTTTTGGACAATCGCGCATTGCATGCTTAGTATTCTCCATTACATGCCCACAAATCGAACACGCAGCAGAGCCTAGGCCTCTTGAACTTTTATTTAAATTTGTTAGAAGTTTATCATGTTTCAAAATCCAAATAAAAGTTCTAACTCTCTCAGGGACCTGAAAATTTATATTTGAAATTCAGAAACTTTGATTAAAATTTAAAGAGGTTTTTATATTATTCTTTTCTTTTCCAAATATTATCATCATTTATTACATAATGTATTATATAAGATTAATTATATTTTTTATATGTGAAACAGTCAAAATAATTTTTATAGTAATAAGTAGAAGAGAGAATATATATTAAAATACCAGCTTTAAACCACATTTGTGGGTCTGCTCTTGCAATACTCTTCCATTCACACGGATTAAAAAATTATGTAAATAAAAGAAATAACAATATTTTTATTAAAATATTTTTTATCAAATATTGAAAAATTTAAATATCAAAATAAATATAAATATAAATATATTAAATTTAAAATGATGGAAGTAATATTAATGAGAAGTAAATGAATTAATTCAAATAATATGTGATAATCGAGTTAAATATATATAATCGGTTGATTTAGAATTTGATCCTTTATGACATTATTTATAACTAATATAAGTAAGTTATTTATATTTATAAAACAAATAGTATTGATTAAATAATAAAATTAAAAATAATAATTAATATTATATTAAGAAATTAAAAATAATTTATTTTTAAACAATTTTTATTTTACAAATAAGTCAAATTAAAAAAAAAAATACACAACCTACAACATTATTAACTTAAATAAAAATCTATAGTGTAAGTAGCCTACTATGTGTTCATAATAATGGGTAGGTTTTCAAATTCGGCATTTCAAACCGAACTAACTTATAAATAGTTTGAACTCGTTTTTTTACGGGTATATTCAATCCATTCTATAATAATTCGTATAATTTTATTTAGAATATTGAATTTGAGTTTCTCAAACCCATTGATTCGTTGATCTAATATATTGATGATAAATTAATAATTTTTTATTTTTATTAATTTTAAATAAAAAACATAAAATTCATATATATCAGTATAAAATACAATTTAGTTAATTCTTTTATTGAATAAATATCTTTCGCAAAATATCAGTTTTGGTCCCTTAACTATATCTTTGGGTTCAAATTGATCCCTTAATTTTTTTTCGTGTCAGATTGGTTCCTTAACTATTTAAAACGTGTCATGTTAGTCATTTTTGTCTAATTAGCGACAGAAAAATTCAAAAATTGGTCTCTAAGTTTGTCGTTAATTAGACAACAAGGACTAACATGACACGTGACACATTTTAAAGAGTTAAGGGACCAATCTAACAAAAAAATTAAGGGACCAATATGAACCCAAGGGTATAGTTAAGAGACCAAAAATGGTATTTTGCCAATACCTTTTTTTGTCCCTTATCTTGACCTCAGTGTCCATTTTCGTCCCTCAACTTTAAAAAAGACTGGTTTCATCCCTTATTTGTCCAAGCAGCACCATGTAAGTCCCTTCCGTCAAATTGTCTGAAACGACGTCTATTTGTGTAGTTGTGGCAAGTGACTTAGCATTCTTGCTTCATCTTCTTCGTTTTGGTGTTTCTCTCTTCTAAAAAATTTCATTTTTGTAAAAGACTAAGAACCCTAAATTGAATTAGGGTAAAACGTTCATTGCTCCTCCATCCCCATTGTTTGAAATTGCGAGTTCTATCAAGCATGAGTTATGGTTGTTGCTTGTCCGCTGCTAAATAGAAAAGCGTTGGAAGTGTTTACTTTAAGGTATGCACCAATTCAAATTTGCGATGGAAACCTACTTGTCGCTGTGGAGACATAACTGTTCTTCACAGGGCAAAAACAGTTAGCAATTTTGGAAAATATTTTTTGGATTGTCCACATTTTAAGGTAAGATTTCATTGTATCTATACCTATATATAAAAGGGATATAAGAAAATGGGGTGACCTACTTTTCTTCCAAAATTACCCTTTAATAACATATATTTTTAAGAAACTGCATCAATAATAACTGCCAATATAGGTTACAAATTAGTTATTATTATATGCAGTTATTACCTCCGCTCTGCATACTTTTTCATTCAGATATCAAGCATCATACTCATACAACAGTAAAGTCACAAAAAAGAGAAGAACTAATTAACTGATTCACAAATAATATTACATGAAATGCACAAACTAAGCACATGCACGCGAATTATCAACACCAAGAGCAACATCTTCTTCACCCTGACTCCTAAGAAGAAGTAACCAATCGTTAAACCAACAACAATGGCCACAAAAGCCCCTCCATTGAACTACGTAATAACCAGCATCAACAAATACCCAATCGCAGAATTCACACCAAACAAAACTGATTCCGCAACCTTATTTCTAGAAACCTTATCCAACCGTAGAAAAGGAGTCTGAATCTCCAGCACCAGAGATTTCCCCTTCCCACAGGAGTAAAACTTGAGTTGAATCTGAATATTTTCCAAATACTGGTAGAAAGAAGAAATCCAAAAACACGCGAACGAGATCATTAGATAACCCGTCCATGAATCGGTCTTCCATGAATTGAATAGAAGTTTCACGTTTTTACCCCACTACAGAGTCATGTGAATCATCTATGATAAAATTTCTTCAGAAATTTCCCGATCGGTGCCAGAAAAACAACACAAGGTGTGTTTTGAAAACTTCAAGGGTTTTTCATAGGGTGTTCGTTGAAGTTTCTTTCGCTGTTATGACATTTAAGTGACCCCCGAATCGGTTTAAATGATACAGGGGACTAGATAATAGTGATGAAAACTAAAGAAAAAAAATCTATTATTTCCCCTTTGTTTCATAACTATCAGTAAGATATATTATAACCTTAACTTAATTTATTTATTTGACCAAATTATTTTAGTATTATGGCAGTTTTATTTTTCACTTATCATTACTTTTCCATTAATATAACACATTAAATATTAATGAAGCAGTTAAGAAAAAAATGGCCATAATTTCTATTTATTTATTTGACCATATTTTTTCTTTTACTTTCAATTCCCAATGGTTTTTTAGTATAACTATTTTTACTTATTATAATTTTTTGTTTTAATTCAATTAATATAACCTATTTATTCTTTGGAATTTCTGTTATAAGAAAGGTATTAGAGAGAGATTTTTTATTATAAGAAAGGCATATATGTGTGTGAGAGAGAGGTATTCATATGTCACAATTGTAATAATTATCCCTTTATAATATTAATGCATCATTTATTATTATTTTTCCACTATTATATCCTGTTTATTGACTTTTACTTTATTTAACCAATATACAAACTACAATTAATAAGGGTATTTCAGTAAATAACACTTCTATTAATGTAATCATTAAACTCAACATATCTAATCATTTTCTTAAGAACCGCACATTGTTTAAATATGATATTTTTATGGATAGAGAGAGTATTGTTAAGATAAAGAATTCGACAAAGAAAATATTTTTGTTACTATATGTAAAGTGATTTTTAAAATATTATTGTTGATTTTCCCTGTAATTAGTCTTCATAGGCCACAATTGTTTCATATTTTTAAATTTGTTGTGACTTTGTCTTTGATTATTGTTATTATTTCTCATTGATTGATTATGTGTTTTTTCACAAAATTTATTGTATAAATAATTTACATTAAACTAAAATTAAATATAAAATATGTTAAAGTTTTGACCTGCGTGCACATTAAAAAAACTGACAAACAGACACGAGAGTGCCCGTTTGAATGTTAGTTAGTTATAAGGATGTTTTAATTTTGTAACATGAAGAACTTATGTATCAGTAGAAATGGTATCAATTATCAGTAGGAATGGTATTCGTTTTTGTGTTAAGAAAATGTACCATTTTTTATACTCTGCTTATGTATTAATATGAACCTATGTTTATGTACCATATTGTTAAATCTCAGTATGTATCATCTTGTTTATATTGGTTTGTTATAAACAAAATGAACTCTTATTATGTACCAGTTGGCTATACTAGAGTAACATATTCAACATAAACATGTTATACGAGTTTGTATCATTTGGTTAAGTATGCACCAGTTTCAACATAAACCTGTCAACATAATTCAACATAAACTTATTATACCCGTATGCATCAGTTGCTTAACTCTCAACATAATTCAACAAAACCAGACATTACATTTGTCATAAACATAAGATACGTGTTCAGAATACACAAGCATAAGATACTTGTTCAGAATACATAACCATAAGGTACTTGTTCAAAATACATAAATATCGTCATTAAAAAAAGTTAACTTCAAAGCTGCAAACATGCTTGTTCAAATTATAGAAACCATAAGATACTTCTAACAAACCAGAAATGGACTCCTTAAATATGCTGATCAAACATTCCGACAACTCTAAAATATGCTAATTTTTCTTCTTGTTTGGAGTGTTCCTTTTTATTGGAGTAGGCCTCCCGGTAGTTGGGTCAACCGCATTAAAAGCTGCACTTAATCTGGTTGTATGTCCTAGAATTATAACTGATGTTGATGTCCTCATAACATTCAGTTTCTTTGCTCTTTGTTGATTATCTTGTGATGGTCGAGAAACTTGACTTGGGGGAGTAGCTTGTGTTTGTTGACTTGCTTGAGTTGTTTGAGTTGTTTGAGCTTGTTGAGTAACCTGACTTGCTTGATTTGGTTGAAGCCTGACTTGCTTAAGTAGTTGGTGTCATTTTACAAGTTGTTTTTGTTATAACCATGCTACTTGCACCTACTGCATTTGACAATTAAGTATGTTCTTCTCATTTTTCTATCAGAGCCATCAATCTCCTCTTGCTCAAGTCTCCTCATTTTCTTTGGTCTTCCAGGAATATATGTCATACTACAACATGGTTGATTAAATTAATATACATGAAAATAACCTGACAAGCCATAAATATGTGTATGTGCTAGTTCTTTCCAGTTTCTTTTTAATATTAGGTAACACATCACCATCTTCCAATGTTTTAAACCTCATCTTATTGCTTGCCCACCTTTACATGATACAGATCATGATCTCTTCCAACATAGTTACTAAAAGGCTTACTCCTTGATTCAAGAATAACACTATTAAAAGCTTCAGACATGTTGTTCAGAACAGAGTGACACTTGTTATGTGTTCTAAAATATGATTTACTCCAAAACCTAAAACACTGTGACTTTTTTAATTAATTTATTTAAATTATTGGATTTAATTGAGTGAATATATATATATATATATATATATATATATATATATATATATATAAAGTATTGCTTGAATTGTTGTTATTAATTGTTATTTCTTGTATTTTATGGGATTTAAGGGTATTTTCATAATTTAATAAATAATAGGAATATAGAGTATTGAGTGCAGAAAAATAAAATAGAAATTATTTAATTTAGAAATTATTAGATAATTTAATTATTGGAGGTAATTAGAGAATTGTCGGATTTAATAGAAAATGAGTATTTTATAATTATTTGATAATTTGGAATTTTATTAAATAATTATTTAAATGGGACTTTATTTAAATGAAATAAAATAATTATTTTATTTTAATTAAAATCAAATATTAGTGTGAATGTGAAAATTTTAGAACTTTGGGGTTACATATAAACTAACGTGAAAGGCTTAAGAGTTGGTGTCACTACTACGAAAAACCCATTTAGCAACGGTTGGGAATGACATATAATGACGCGGGCGAAGCCGTTGTTATGTAGATTGTTGTTGTAAGTTCGCTATTTCTACAACGATCTGAAAACCGTTGTTGTATTCTGGAAGCGCGCGTTATATTGCAACGGTTAGGTATTTCAACCGTTGTAATATAAATTAACTATCACAACGGTTTTGAGTATCAACCGTTGTCATATATATTAACTATCACAACGGTTATGTGTCTCAACCGTTGTGGAATATACACTTAGTTTATTAAATACAAATGTATATTGCTTGTTTTACCATACACCTAATTAAAGAAATACAACCATTAAAATTGGTAAAGAACTATATAATCTGAAAATTAAACTGTTCTTGAAAACCAACTTAAACACACCACTGTTTTCCGAATTGCATCCGGTTCATTCGGCACATTTTATGTTCCTTAACATAAAATTTATGGTTCAATGGTCGGTTTCCTTCAATCCATCGATATCTTTTATTATAGTTTACCTCATCATCGCCAAAAATCATCGCGATTTTATCATCATAACAATCATGATCTTAACAACCACGATGATTAGTGACGACGATGAGGTAAACTATAAGAAAATATATCGATGAACTGAAGCAAACAGACCATTGGACCATAAATTTTATGTTAAGGAACATTAAATGTGCTGAATGAAATGGATGCAATTCGAAAAACATTGATATGATAAAGGTTGGTTTTCAAATACATCCTAATTTTCAGATTATAAGTTTCTATATCAATTTAACTGATTACATTTTCAATAAAAGGATAGTGAAACAAACAATATACATAGTATTAGGGGTGGACAGGAACCGAACACCCTATCCAACCCGGAAATAACAAAAAAAAATAATGTAAATGGGCGGGTTCAAACGGTCCTACGGGTCTAACGGGTGAATATTGCAGGTTCAATAGGGTTTAGATGGGCGGGTCGGATAGCAATTATTGGACCGCGGGCACCCTGACCAGCCCGAAGCCCTATACCAAACGTGTCGTATTCATTAACATTTCCATTATTCCATATGATGCCAAATGCTCTGTCTTTCTCTTTCACTGATG
Organism: Lathyrus tuberosus; assembly: GCA_022829125.1. NCBI lineage: Eukaryota > Viridiplantae > Streptophyta > Magnoliopsida > Fabales > Fabaceae > Lathyrus > Lathyrus tuberosus. Next base: position 2,803,531 of record JALAZF010000372.1, read on the forward strand.
AAATGAAACCCTAGCAGAGTTCTCCCTCACCGTTGTTTTATTCTCCTCTCATCAATCATCACCGCCACAACTACTCCACCATGACGAAACGCTAGTCCACCACCATCACTCCCGGTTACTCCCCCTCACCACTACTACTCGAACACTAAGAACGTCATCTCCTTTTTCTCACCGACCTTGACGAACACCATTTGAGGTTGTAATCTTCTTTCTACCATTGTTCTACTTTCTTTGCAAGATTGGTGTGTTTGATTCAGTTTTACTATTTTGTTTTGTTAGATTGTTCTATTTAGGGTTTTGAACTAACTTTGGTTTTGATTTATCTGACAGTAGTTTTTGATTTTGATTCATCTGAGAGTAGTTTCTGATTTTGATTTATCTGACAGTAGTTTTTTATTTTGATTTCGATACTGCAGTTCTTGAAGAGGGCTTGTATTCAAGAGCTTTGTTGGGTTTGTATTCAAGTGATTTACTGAAGATAGGGCCAACTTTGGCTGGGATTGTGACTCTTTCTGATTTGTTGTTTTGATTTACTGATTTATTGGTTTGATTTGGACAGAGGGATCAAGGTCAAAGTGGCATGGAGAAAGTCTTATAGCGTAAAGGCAATGTAACTGTAAGTGTATTCAATTGTTTCGATTTGTTGTTTGTATTTCGTATCAAAGTTTTGATTTTGATTGGCTGTGTATGGTAATGTGTGCAAACCATATGCAAACTGTTTTACAAGTTGGATTGTGGAATTGTTGTATTTAACTTGTAAATTATAAAGTGAGTGTGCTTCTAAAGGTTAAACCATATGCAAACTGAATTGTGAGTTGTCTATGATTTTGAATTATAAGTTGTTTATGATTCTGAATTGTTTGAGAAACTTCTCAAGTGTTGTATGAAACAACCCTATGTAATTTGTTTTAAGCATTCTAAAAAGATACAAAGTGAGAGAGCTTAATTAAAATTGTTAAATTTATGAAGTTTTTGAGTAATGTTTTCTTTAACTTGTAAATTACAAAGTGAGTGTGCTTCTAAAGGTTAAACCATATGCAAACTGAATTGTGAGTTGTCTATGATTTTGAATTATAAGTTGTTTATGATTCTGAAATATTTGATTTTTTCTATAATATTGTTATGGTTGATTGTTGTTTCCATGGCGTTTGGTTATTGCTGGAGTACTAATTACGTTTGAATTCAGGTATGATGATATGCTTAAATGTGTTTTAATGTTAATTAATGTTTTCTATTTTTTGTCTAGAAGAATATTTTTTATTTTAGGAAACTTTTGCTATTTTTGTTGGACCATGGTTTTGGTAATTAGTTAAGATATAGCATGGATTATGTGGTGTTGTTTACTGTCTCTGCCATATAAATGAAGTGGATATATGTTGTTTTCTATGTTTGGGATCAAGAAAAAGATAATTTCTTAGAATATTGAATTTAATTTGGTCCCTTATACTTACTTGAATAGTTAAATTTGATAACATACTCCTTTACTTAAGTTGGTTGAAATACCTTTTTAATAAACTAACACAATTCCATTATAAATTGCTGCAGAATAGCTCCACTGTTGCTTTCAAACAAGGCACTCCAAAACCCACCTAGAAGTCCATACCCAAACCTCTAAAGAAAATGGTAAAGATAAACTTTGTCGTGTATTCATGTTCATGTACGATAAATTTTGTAACTTGTCTCCTCATAGTACATTATAGAATGCTTGATGTAGAATGTCAAAGATTTTCATTGGTTAAATGAATCTTATTCTCCAACTATCTAACATCTTATTTCAGAATTTCGAGCCTTTTATTTCGAAGCATATTCAGACATGCTGCTCGTGTTAGATTTATGGGGGAAGAAAAGCATATTGCAGTCAAGTTGTAATTTTTTGTTATTTATATTTATGTTGACCTTGAATTTAAGGTGCAAGTAATTTGGATTTGATTTATGTCGAGTCCATCGGATTTATGTTGGATTTAAGTTCTTTATAATTAGGATTTATGATGGATTTAAGTTGTAGTAATTTTTAGCTCCAAAATTGTTATTGGGCTCAACAAAAAAAGCAGCCCAATAACCCGATCAAACCGGTTGTAATAACCCACAAACCGACTTAACCCAACCCGTCTAAACTGATTAAAAAATTGGGCGGAAATGGGCTTATATAGTTAAATCGCGGGTTGGATTAGGTGAGGCTTTTGGGTCCGAAACCGCCCAACCCGGCCCGTTGTCCACCCCTACATAGTATATAATAAACTAAATTTCATATACAATATCAGAATGAATTCATATATATGTACCTTATCAGAATGAATTCATATGTATGTACCACCATCATCATCACCATGTGAAATAAACCCTAAGAAGTGGGAAGCAATGAAGAAAATTAGTTAGTATTCAATTTAACTATATACAATATACATAGTATATATATAATAAACTAATGTTCTATATCAATTTAACTGATTGCATTTTCAATAAAAGGATAGTGAAACAAACAATATACATAGTATATAATAAACTAAATTTCATATACAATATAAGAATGAATTCATATATATGTACCTTATCAGAATGAATTCATATATATATGTACCACCATCATCATCACCATGTGAAACAAACCCTAAGAAGTGGGAAGCAATGAAGAAAATTAGTTAGTATTCAAAACAAAACAACCAAAAGTTGAAACAAAACCCTAAGAAGTGGGACTATACCATTACAATGAAGTTCACCTTGCTTGTGAAGCATTGAAGTCGAATCTGCACAAAATGAGAACAATCAACAAAAATAACATGAAGCAAACGAGATAATGGGAACTATCTAACAAAAAAATTGAAGTAGAAGACTACCTTATTTTCCATAAACAATATGTACATTACGCTTGCTACCGCCAGCATCATCACCATGTTCATCTAGTTTTAGATTCTGCAAGAAGAAATACAAGGAGGAAGAAGCTTAAATCAAAAGCTTCATACTTCTTGTATTTCTTTTCGCGGATTCTATAAAAAGATGAAGTTTTCTGCCAAAAATGGGCGCTAGGGTTTCGCTGTGAAGGAAACGGCGCTACTGTCAAAAATAGAAAGTTATTTCCCTTATATAGGTAAATATTTCACAACGGTTTTCTAAAATAACCGTAATGGTAAGTATATATATTATTTTAATAATATCACAACGGTTAGTTATATTAACCGTAGCGATAACCCTTCTAATTGGTACAAGGTTCGACTCCAGGCAACAACATTTTTCTATACTTACGTAAAATAGAAAAATGTTGTTTCCTGGAGTCGAACGTTGTACCAAGTATAAGGGGTATCGCTACGGTTATTATTACTAACCATTGAAATATTATAACCCTTGCTCTTCCCGGAGTAGTGAACACTCTGGCCATAATGATTTAAAATTTTCTCCGTTTTTCAAAAAATATCGTTCCAGAATATCAACCATTTACAAGTTATCATCATTGCAAGCATTAAACTATCAGACGTTTCATCTTCAACCTCATCTATAAATAGACAACTTTACATTTCTTCCTAATATATTCTTCGTAACAATGAGTTCTACAAATGAGAATGCTAGAATCACCAATGAGGAACGTCAGGCGCCAATTCAGGAGGTCCAACCAGCGGCCAGGGATGCCTTAAGGGTGAGGAAGGATAAGAAGAAGAAGAAGAAGCTCAAGAAGAAAAAGATAAAGAAGAAAAGGAGAACAATTTATTATGATTCCAATGAGGGGAGTGAGGAGAGATGTCTGGATTATGAAGATGCATTTGCAGCAATGGGCTCTGACATTGATAAATATATGTAATATGATTATCAATGTACTCTTCTTAATGGAATCTTAATAAAATGTTATTTTATATATGCTCATCTCTTACAGTTTTATTTTTAAAGTTATATATACTATTCTCTTGAACTTAAAAACACTAACAAAAGAAATAAAATATATGTTTAAAAGAAAAACAATGATGAATTTTGAGTTTTGAGGTTAAATTGCCGTAACACTAACAAAAGAAATAAAATATATGTTTAAAATACAAAAATATGACAAAAAATATAGTTGTTGGGAATCGAAGCTTGTTACATGTATTACAACGGTGTTTTAATACAACCGTGTTTAAAATGTAGAAATATGGAAAAAAAATGTAGGAGCTGGGAATCGAAGCTTGTTACATAGGTTGTATTACAACGGTTCTTTAGTACAACCGTCGTTAAATATGGCGTTATAAATTTTTTAACGTATTACAACGTTGGGATACGAATCCGTGGTAAACTTGGCGTCGTTAAATGAATTTTTCGTAGTAGTGTACGTGAGAAATTGAAATTTGGGAAAAGAGCGCACTTTAGAGCGATCATAAGAATCAAGGAAGAATACCATCAACCTGCAAACTTCGAGGTAGGGGATGTCTTTACTCATAGGTGGATTTAAGCTGTTAAGATGATGGGGTCATTACCCTCCTATCTCTTTATTTCAAATTGTATGATTTATGGTCTTGTTGGTGACCAAAGAAGTTTGAACAAAGCCCCTAAGGTTATCGATTGATTGTTGTTCTGGACTGGACCAATGGCTAGAATTGGCCCAATCCACCTCTGTTCCAGAGCGGCCCAAACTGCCTAAGTCCAATTCACCGAGGGGCAAAAGTTACCTTTCTGCCCCTCCTTCCGGGCAAGGAACGCAACGTTCCTCCCCGGAATTACTGCCCGTTACGCACGGCTACATCGCTCCCCGAACAGCTCAGGGCAGGTGCCCGAAACCACATAACGGCTAGTTTGGACACCCTGCCCAACATAACGGCTAGTTTGGGTAGTTACCTATTCTTTCGGGAAAACGGTTATTTCGCCCCGAAAATAGGACCGTTGGCCACGCGCTGGGGGCTCTATATAAACCCTCTCGCTTGAGAGGGTCAGGTATCCAATATTCACCCTAAGAATTCATACTTTGTACTTGCCCCTTTTCTCTGACCTTTACTTACTTGAGCGTCGGAGTACCTTGCAGGTACACCCCCTCCTCTCCATACGACCAGCATCCTTGACGCACTTGGCGGCCTGATTCTACAGGATCTGATCCAGCCTTCATGATCAGTGGCGCCGTCTGTGGGAACCTTTGTTCTCCCCTTATTTATTTAACTGAAGATCAAAACAACTTTGGAACATCATTACGATCATGGCCTCCCAAGATCGCACCCAGGATGCTCTTCATTCCACCATCCTCCCCGTCAACAAATCTGATGTTGACGGCCAATCATCTCTCCTCCGAGATGCCCGTTTCCTCAGGGATGGAGCCCCTATATCTCCTTCCTCTACCCTTGTTGATCGCAACAACGATCAATCGTCTCTCGACCTCCAGCCCGTTCTTGTTCCTCCCAGCGCCGACCTGGCCGTGGCAGCCCTCCTGGAGGCCCTCAATAAAACTAACACCTTGATCCTACAGCAGAATGAGAGGATCGGGGCACTGGAAGAGTCTCGCCATCCAAGATCCCATCCTACGTGGAGGAACCAGCGACGATCTAGAAGCCCATAGCCACGAAGAGAAGTAGACCGAAGACTGCGCCAAGAGCAAGATCCTCGTGTAGCCCGAAAGCGTGACCAAATCTCCCCGCGTGATCAGCACGCTCACGACCACAAAAGGACTTGAAGGAACAAAGAGTCTTCGATCAAGTCCAAAGGACGGGCACGCTCACCTTCTCCTCGAAGGAACCGCTCACCTTCTCCTCGAAGGAACCGCTCACCTTCCCCGCGAAGGAACCGCTGACGCGAGCAGCCCATCCGGTCACCATTATACACCAGTTCTAGTGACGACGATGAGCCTCGCGGCCCGTTGTCCCAGCAGATCTTGGCCACCCGTCTCCCAAAAGGCTTGGAGAAACCCCCGTCACTTGGCACATACGACGGGACCACCGACCCCGACGAGCACATCGAGAACATCGATGCGCTGCTAGACTACCGCGGCGTACGGGGCGCCATCAAATGCAGACTGTTCCCGACCAAGCTCCGGAAGGGAACAATGACATGGTATAAAAAATTGCCCGAGGAGTCCATCACCTCGTGGAAGCAGCTCGGCAGGATGTTCTCGCGGCACTTCACAGCATCTCGCCGCCACCCAAAAACTGAGGCCTCCCTCGGGGCCATAATCTAGAGGAAAGACGAACCTCTCCGAGCGTACATCGAGAGGTTCAACAAGGAAGCTGTGCAGGTCCCGACAACAGATAAAATAAAGAAGTTCCTGCTCGAACAAGGTGTCCTCCCAGACTCCGACTTCGCCAAAGCCATCGGCCTCGCCCCACCGAGGAACTTAGACGCTCTCCTCCTCAAAACCCAATCTCACATCCAATACGAGGAGAAGATTGCGGCCTGCAACGTCCGAGCATCTCGCCACCAGGAGAACGCCCGTGCCTCCAAAGGAGAAGAAGCCTCGACATCTCGTCGGGGTGAACGGAGACACGAGGACCGACCGAGGGACTCCCGCGACGGCAAGGGACCCTCCGGTCGCTTTCATGACTACACTTCCCTGACCGTTTCCAAGGAAAAGATTCTGTCCGAATGTGCCAATTCGGAGTTCAAACAAGCCGGGGTCCGTTTCCCTAAACAGCTGCCGAACAGACCAAACGTGGATAAGTCGAAATACTGCCGCTTCCACAAAAGTCACGGCCATACTATAGAAGAGTGCATCCATCTGAAGGATGCCATTGAAATACTGATCAGGGATGGGCACCTGAAGCAGTTCGCAAAAAAGAAGGACACTCCCCGGCAAGACGCCCAGGAGTCCAAGAAGGTCGAGGAGGAGATGCCCTCCTCGAATGACACCAACGTATAGGTCGCGATGTCCATCTCACGGCCAGAGGACTTTTACGTCCCAGACGGGCTCAACGCCCTGTAGACACAGATTTTCGACACCATGTTTTGGTAGGCGAAATGATGTTCTTCAACTAAAGAAAATGGCTACAGATGAAGAAGAAAGAAAATGAAGGTATTCAAAAGGAGTTTCGACACTTCGACAAGAGCAGAGTTTCGACACTTCAACAAAAACAAAGTTTCGACATTTCGACAGAAACGTAAGGAAGTTTGCGTCAGACAAGGTTTAAGGGACATCTGTTATTTTTCGACAATTCGACAAAGTAAAGAGGCGCAACGCTTCGACACAAAGGAAAAATTAAAAGTCAAAAGTTATAACGTTTGGCAGAAGACGCGTGGAAGCTTTAGAAGAAAGGAAGACATGCAGAAGGCCAAGTGTCAAAGATTTAGAATTTTTCCGTTACTAAACAGTTATTATATTTTTCTATAAATAGGATAGTTGTTGTAGAATTTTAGTGTGTGAAAACTTGTACAAAATTCCTGTAAATACTCAAAGTACCCGTGTGAGAGAAAGAGTTTGTTATTTGGAAAATGTACGTGTGAACACCATCTTTTAAGTTTATAGAAATTCAAAGTCTTTTATAATTGCCTTTACTTTTCCCAGTCATTTATCCTTCGTCATTTACTTTATGCAAGTTTTACTTTCATTTAACTCATTTTTCGCCAGAAGTTGTTAGTTAGTTCTTTAACCAAACCATTCATATAAAAAGATATAACAAAACAAACCATCAAAACACCATTATACTAAGAGTTAGACAAATTTGCACATGTATCCCAGGATTTGTGTGGTTGGTCCTGCAAGTAACCCAATTTTATAAGAGATTGGTAAACCAGAGGTTGTTCGCCAAAATCAACAGCGAACAAATTGGCACGCCCAGTGGGACCAGTGCAAAATTTTAGAATTTTTTACAGAATAACTCTTAGCCAAATAGTTTCTACTTCATTGTATGATTTTGAGAAGCGGTAAATTAGCCGTAACCGACGTAGAAAGACCTAAAAGAACAAGAGCGAGAAGAATGGCGAATCGGCCAAATAATCCAAATCCAAATGAAATCATTCCAGTTTCCAACCCTATCCCTTCGACAGGGAGAAATGTGGATTCAAACCCTGTTTTGGAGGAGGCTATGCCTTCATCAACAGGATCTATACCAGCGGTTTCGCTCTCCCAAAACATGCCTAGTTCTTCCACAATGGGACATTCAATGCCCATGGGGACGCCTCCTCCTGGAGGACATAATTATAGGCCATTTCAGACAAATTTTTCCATGCCTATGTTTTGTAGGGAACAACCATATGGAATGCTAACATCAGTAATGGCAAACTTGCAAAATGCACCATCCTTGTATTCTGATGCCATGGTCCATGTGTCTTCACCACTACAAGGGTCGGGATATGGCGGAAGTATGAGTAGATTAAACCAACCCCTACCAAATTTCCAAATGCCAGCAATTACAAATAATTCTGCGTAAGTAATTCGACAACAAATGGACGAAAGTAATCATGATATGGTCCAAATGTTGACACAACAAATGGGAGCAGTGTTTAATCCTTTAATACAAAACACTACCCAAACCAACCAATTATTGGCTGCGCAAATGACACGTATTGCTGACTTTTTTGGTGTTCCTCAAACACGACAAAGAGAATAAGTAATTCAAAACCCAGTAGTGAATGTCGAAGAGGAGCCTACAATAAATCAAAGGCCTTTAGAGAATCCTCAGGCAAACCCTAGAAACCAAGAGGCAGTGGTCGAACAGCCTCGTGTCGAAATACCCGTTCAACAAGAACCTAGGAGGGTAATCGTCCAGAGAGGCGAAGATGCTGATGATGTCTTGCGACAGCGAATACGATATAACCATCTGCCTGCCGAAAACAATTTAGCAGCCATGGTCGAAAGGATAATGGCGCAAAATGGGGTAAATGTAGGATTACAAAGGCCTAGTTATACTTCCCCACTATCTGAATATATTCTACAACAGGAATTACCCCCAAGGTGGAAAGTCCCCAAATTTACCAAATTTTCAGGGGACACTAGCGAATCCACCATAGAACATATAGCGCGTTATTTGATCGAAGCAGGAGAAATAGCCAATAATGAAAATTTGAAAATGAAATACTTCCCAAGTTCTTTGACGAAAAATGCGTTTACCTGGTTTACATCCTTGCCTGCGAACTCTATATTCACATGGACCCAATTAGAAAGACTGTTCCATGAACAATTTTATATGGGTCAGACTAAGATAAGTTTGAAGGAATTAGCCAGTGTTAAGAGGAAATTTTCAGAGCCTATAGATGATTACCTAAATAGGTTCAGGTTGCTTAAGGCAAGATGTTTTACACAAGTGCCAGAACAAGAGTTAGTCGAAATGGCTGCAGGGGGTCTAGATTATTCTATAAGAAAGAAATTAGACACTCAATACTTGAGAGACATGGCACAATTAGCAGATAGGGTAAGACAGATTGAAAGGCTAAAAGCTGAGAAATTTAGATCAAATAAAAATAAAAAGGAAAGAGTGGCCTATGTAGGAGTATGCCAGGATGATGATGGTGACGAAAATGAACTAATTTTGTTCGACAAACAAGAAGTTGATCTGGCAGAACTAAAGTCAGACCCACCATACGCCTGTAAAGTACTAACTCCGTCGAATGGAAAAAATCCAGTCGAACCTGAAAAGAATGATAGGTTTCCTAAAAGAACTTATACGTTCGACGTCACCAAGTGTGACGAAATTTTCGACTTATTAGTCAAAGATGGTCAATTAATAAAACCAGCAGGTGCTAAAGAGCCTCCTGTGGACCAACAGAAAAAGAGGGGTTTTTGCAAATACCATAATTTTTTGGGTCATAAAACTTCTCAATGTTTCCTTTTCAGGGATCTTGTTCAGAATACAATCCGTGATGGAAGACTGAAGTTTGGAGACAAATCAAAGCAACAGATGAGGATTGACTCAAACCCCATGCAGGTGGTCGAAGCCAATTATGCTGAACCTTCCACTGTGAATTTGGTGGAGGTCGAAGTAGCCTCTGATTGTAGTTTTGAAATGGTGGAAGCTGCTGAGGGCTTCGACAATAATATCAACATGGTGGAGGTTGCTGATGATCTCCTAGACAAGCCTGAGGAGGAAAAAGTATCCAAGGACTTTATAGACCAGCCAGTGTTGATCAAGATTACTGAAAATCTTGATGTAGGAAATTTGAATGACTATATCAACAAAGTTGAGACTACTGAAGGTTTCGACAGTAAAAACAAAGTTGGAGATACTGAAGTCTTCGACAGTCAGAAGAAGGAGGAAACTACTGAAGGTTTCAACAACCAAAATGCAGTTGGAATTACTGAAGGTTTCGACGAAAAGAATAACAACAAAATTGCTGAAGATGGAGTAATTTGGGATACTTTGGGGGAGCCCAGTGGAAAATTCGACTATCTCGTGAAATACTCTGCATCCCCAAGTTCTTGTATTGACATCAATAAAATCCAGCCAACTGGATGGGGAGATGTCTTTGAAGATATTGATGAAGGAGCAAATGATAATGCCCCTATCATCAAAGAGGAGGCTACTGAAGGCCTTAATCATGACAAAACAGAGACAATTGGAGTTGCTGGCAAGATCACCACTATGGAACCAGTCAATAAGAACGTTACCAGAATAAAGGCAGAGGCTGCTGAAGGCCTTGTAAAGCCTGCTCCTTATGGGATTTTGCGTAGAACAATGGAAGACCCTAAAGAAAACTCAGTCAGGCAATGCTGCAAACTCACCTCCAAGGACCTACCCTTAGGGGGAAACTTCGACCAGGCGAAAGGGAATGCTGAAGAAGAGGCAAGACTTATTGAAAGAATGAATAAACTAAGTATCACTGATGACCAGAATGTGGATATCAACATGGTGGAAATTTCTCAGAAGAAATAAACAGAAACTGACGAAGAACGCCGTCGAGAAGAGTATCAGAAGTTGGCTTACCCTAAGGAGGAGGAGAGCTTAGTCGAATTCATCCAAAGGTGCCAGAGAAAGAAGGCTGAAGTCATGTTGTGCCCATGTTGTAGTGCGGTGTTCGACAAGAAAGCAGCAAGCAATCTGGAGGGGGTGGAGAAGGCCAAAAGAAGAGGAAACTGGGGGGCAATCCCAGCAGCCGAAAATGGAAGGTTCGATCCAAGGAGGAGTGAGCATCACAACCAAAGGATTGGCGAAGGACGTCATAGGACTTACAAGCCATCTGTCAAAGCTGAGAATGACAAGTGGGTCCAACCAATCAGAGGTGTTTAAGGGCAGGAAAGATGGAAGAACTTTGAAATACAGAGAGGTTCCTCCATGGAAGGAAAAAGGGAGGTCGAAAAACAGAAACCAAGACTATACCCATCATAAAACTATAAAGGAAAGAATCCAATGTCAAGGTCTCAGTGGAGAAGGTTCCAAAGGCAGAAAAGAGCAGAAAATGAGGCTGCAGAAAAGAACAAAATCAAAGAAAACACTCTTGATGAAAATAAAGCTGAGTCAAGCAAAAACATGCAAACAATGAACCAAGAGTCTGCTCTAAAAAATGAGCCCTCTCAAAAAGATAAACCAAGCAACATGGTAGAGATGTCGAAGCCTAACAATAAGGTGCCAGAAGATGATGAAGTGACTGATGATTTTAGGTCAGACTCAGAAGCATCTTTCGATGTCACATGCAATGTGGTTTAAGTGCTGCCTAGAGACTATGATAGAGTGATGGAAATCGAAGACGAAGAAGATGATGTTGAGGATGACAGCATGGGGCTCAGGCCTGTATGTTATTATATAATGAACAATGGTTGTGTCGAAGAGCAAAATGCTTTCTTTGAAAGACCAGATGATGCAATGAAGGCACACTTGAAGCCTTTATTCATAAAAGGAAAAGTGGAGAATGTTGGTGTCAATAAGATATTAGTAGATGGTGGTGCTGCTGTGAATTTGATGCCCCATTTCATGGTAAAAAAGATTGGAATGGATGACTCAGACACAAAGCCCCACAACATGGTTTTGTCAAATTATGAGGGAAAATTAGGAAGTACCATGGGAGTGATCCAGGTGAACCTAACTGTTGGAACCATAACAAGACCAACGATGTTTATAGTGATAACTTCAAGGGCGAATTATAACTTGCTGCTTGGAAGAGAGTGGATTCATGGGATAGGAGCTGTACCATCATCCATGCACCAGCGAATAGCCATCTGGAGGCCAGATGGGATTGTCGAGAATATTGAAGCAGATCAAAGCTATTTTATGACTGAAGTAAACAATGTGAATAGTTGAAGTTTCGACAAGAATTTGGCTCACATACCCCCCTGCAACCCAGCAGAATTCGACTTGAAGGCAACTGACAACGCCTATTATTCCATGTACCTCCACCCAACACGTGGCTTTCAATGGGACAAAGAAGTAATTGGCGAACCAAGTCACGTATGGGGAACTTCGCCTATTGAGCCAACCGGTTGGGGAAGTGAATTTGATGATTATGATGGGTGAAGCCTCAGTGATCGAAAGAATTACGGCTTATATAGCCGAAAATAAACTCAAAGCGACCCTAGAGGCCGAAGTAAAATACATGGCTGTCGAAGCCAACAAAGAAGATTTTGAAGAACAATGTCCCCAAAGGGATATTGAAAAGGGTTATGACAACAATTAGACTGGCGAATGGCAGAATCAGAAGCTTGACGCCATCTATGATGACGAACCCTTGGGGTTCGAAAAGGATCCAGCGTCGACTAACATGAAGATGGTGGCACAGGATCCATTAGAAGAAATCAATTTAGTACTGGGGGCAGAAAGAAAGCCAACGTACATCAGCGCCAAGATGGATCCTCAGTTCAAAGTCGAAATAGTCCAATTGCTAAATGAGTACAAAGACTGTTTTGCATGGGATTACGACGATATGCCAGGATTAGACAGGAGTTTAGTCGAATTGAAGCTGCCAATAATGGAGGGAAAGAAGCCAGTAAAGCAGAGTCCCAGACGCTTCGCACCAGAAATCTTGTCGAAAATAAAAGAAGAAGTCGAAAGGCTTCTAAAATGCAGATTCATCCGCACCTCCAGGTATGTCGAATGGATTGCAAACATTGTTCCTGTAATTAAGAAAAATGGCACGCTGAGGGTATGCATTGATTTTAGAGATTTAAATTCCGCTACCCCTAAGGATGAATATCCTATGCTAGTGGCAGAAATGCTCATAGATTCTGCAGCAGGCCATGAGTATTTGAGTATGCTTGATGGATACTCTGGCTATAATCAAATTTTTATCGCTGAAGAAGATGTTTCTAAAACAGCTTTTCGTTGCCCTGGAGCAATAGGAACCTATGAATGGGTAGTAATGCCCTTTGGTTTAAAAAATGCTGGAGCAACTTATCAAAGAGCCATGAATTCAATTTTTCATGACTTTATCGACACTTTTATGCAAATATACATTGATGATATTGTGGTTAAGTCTGTTTCAGGAATAAGTCATATAGACCATCTTCGACAGTCCTTTGAAAGGATGAGAAAGTTTGGTTTAAAAATGAATCCCCTTAAATGTGCTTTTGGTGTGCAGGCGGGGGATTTCCTAGGTTTTGTGGTCCACAAGAAAGGGATCGAAATAAATGAAAACAAAGCCAAAGCCATAATGGAAGCGAAAGCGCCATCGAAAAAGAAGGGATTGCAGTCTCTACTAGGGAAAATCAACTTTCTCAGAAGGTTCATTTCCAACCTTAGTGGGAAGACACAGGCCTTCTCACCTCTACTTCGACTAAAGAAGGAAGACTTCACGTAGGGGCAAGAACAACAAGATGCCTTCGACAAGATCAAAGAGTATTTGGCTAGTCCTCCAGTTTTGATGTCTCCTTGTAGAAAAAGAAGTATGAGATTATACATTTCAGCGTCAGACAAAACTTTGGGAAGCATGATGTGTCAAGAAGATGAAAATGGCGTCGAAAGGGCCATCTATTATCTCAGCAGAGTCCTAAATGATGCTGAAACTAGATATAGTGTGATAGAAAAATTATGTTTGTGTGTATATTTCTCTTGTACAAAGTTAAAGCACTATATAAAACCTGTAGATGTATTTGTTTCTTCTCATTTCGACGTAATAAAATATATGTTATCTAAATCCATTTTACATAGTCGAATTGGGAAATGGGCTTTGGCATTGACAGAATATTCCTTAAAATATCTGCCTTTAAAGGCTGTTAAGGGACAAGTGGTTGCAGATTTCATAGCTGACCATTCCATAAATGAAAATGAAGTAAAATATGTCGAATTAGAGCCATGGAAGTTATATTTCGACGGTTCTAGTCATAAGAATGGAACTGGTATTGGAATGCTAATTATTTCTCCTGACAAAATTCCAACAAAATTCAAGTACAAAGTCGAAGGCTTATGTTCAAATAATGAAGCAGAATATGAGGCTTTGATTGTCGGACTTGAAATATTGTTGGAATTGGGGGCAACAAGAGTCGAAATAATGGGTGACTCTGAGTTGGTGATAAAACAATTGACAAGAGAATATAAATGTGTCAAAGAGAATCTGATTATGTACTTCGTAATAGCTAACAGACTTCTCAAAAAATTCGACAATGTGGCCGTCAGACACATTCCTAGATTGAAGAATCAAGAAGCGAATGATTTGGCTCAACTTGCGTCAGGGTACAAAGTGTCGAAAGAAAATTTAGAGAAAGCTATTGAAGTAAGGGGAAGAGTTATATCCACCAAATTGGCTCCTTCAGATTTGGAGACAATAAGATTAGGTTATGGGGATGAGGAAAATTTTGAAATTTTCAATATAGATGATTCAGAAATTGAAGATTGGAGAAAACCTATCAAGGATTATCTACAACACCCAAATCAGAAAGTCGAAAGAAAAGTAAAGTACAGAGCTTTAAGTTATGTGCTTTTTGGAAATGAATTATTCAAAAAGACTGCAGAAGGAGTCTTGCTGAAATGTTTGGGCGAAGATGAAGCTTACATAGCTTTGTCGAACGTGCACAGTGGTGCATGTGGCGCACACCAAGCAGGCCACAAAATGAAATGGTTATTATTTCGACAAGGAATGTACTGGCCAACAATGTTGAAAGACTATGTCGAATTTGCAAAAGGTTGTCAGGAATGCCAAGTGCATGCAGGTATACCACATGTTCCTGCAAATGAGTTGCATTCAATTATAAAACCTTGGCCATTCAGAGGTTGGGCGTTTTATTTAATTGGTGAAATTCGACCCGCTTCTTCAAAAGGGAAGATGTACATTTTAGTTGGAATAGATTATTTCACTAAGTGGATCGAAGCTATACCACTGGTAAATGTGGATCAAGAGGCAGTTATAGAGTTTATCCAGAAACATATAATATACAGATTTGGGATACCAGAAATGATAACTACTGATCAGGGATCCGTGTTTACTGGAAAAAACATGCAAATGTTTGCAAAAGACACAGGTTTTAAGCTCTTAACTTCGACACCTTATTACACCCAGGCAAATGGACAAGTCGAAGCAGCAAATAAGGTTGTGATAAATTTGATCAAAAAGCACGTGGGTAGAAAACCTAAAAACTGGCATAAGACGTTGGATCAGATTTTATGGGCTTGTCGAACGTCTCCTAAAGAAGCAACAAATTCTACTCCATTCAAATTGACTTATGGACACGATGCAGTACTACCGGTCAAAATTTATTTATAATCAATACGGTTAAAAGACATCATGAAATTCCATCAGAAATATATTGGAGCATGATGATGGATGAACTAGTTGATTTGGATGAAGAAAGATTGCGTGCGTTAGACCTGATAAAGAGACAAAAAGAAAGAGTCGAAAAATTTTACAATAAGAAAGTGAAATTTAAGACCCTTTCAGTGGGGGATTTTGTTTGGAAAGTAATTCTTCCTATGGATCGAAAAGATAGGTTAATGGGAAAATGGTCTCCTAAGTGGGAAGGACCTTTCCAAATTTTAAAAGTTTTTTCAAATGGCGCATATGAGGTCGAAGAGATAGATAAAGATAAAAGAATACTGAAGATAAATGGCAAGTATTTGAAAAAATATAAGCCAACATTGCAAGAAATTAAAATAGCAGTCGAATAATTGTAAAAAGAAGAGCAATATGGCGGCATAAAAATATTTTCGCCAAATAATACAGATCCATTGTCATTACAAAAAGGGTTTTAAAAGCCAAACAAAAATTACAAGTGTTCAAACGGGAAAGGATGCTTTCAGCTTCTCGAATTTCGACTTCTGAATTTGAAGGCGTCGCTCACAAAGTGTCTTGTTCTTAGAATTCTCCCCAATCTCCTCGCCAAGCTTACGGGCCATGTCGACATGGTGTACACCGACTTCCAGCTCTTTGCGGATTTCTTCCTGGTCATTCTTCTGCAGCTCTGATTGACGTTTTTCCGCCTGTGAAATTTTGCCTTGGAGGACAGAAATTTGTTTCTCCCATTCTAGAATGTTTTCGCCACACATAGCTGCTTCCCGCTGATTTTGCTCAGACACTTGCTCCATTTCAGTTACCTTGTTGGACGAATTCGACGCAGCTTCCCACTCAGCAAGTTGGGTCTCTGTTTTGCTTTCAAGCTTCTTGGAGCACTCTCGAAGTCGATTAAAGTCAGTTACCACGAGATCTATCAAAGTAGTGTGGTCCAGCACCACATCAGTGACTTCAGGAGGAGCCTCCAGGACATTGACTTGCTTCAGGATTTTCTTCAGGTCGAAGTGAGCAGAGGAGTCATTCTCCAGAAGTTGAAACAAGTCAATATCAAGGACCTTCTGTCGAATGTTTGCCAGCGATTCGTCCATTGATTTGGCATCAGAAGTAGTCCCTGAGGTAGTCGAGCTACTGATAGTAGTGTCGGCGAAATTGTAGCGAGAACTGAGCATGGTCTTTAGATACTCAAAAGGTCTTTGCACCTTCATACTTTCTAGCTCCTCATGAGAGAACTGGGTCGAAGTCGTCCCGGTCGAAGCAGCTTTAGCTGTTTTACCAAGGTTTTCTTCGACGTTTTCTATCTTTTCGCCAGTATCAGCAGTAGGAGTTGGTGGCCTTTCATGTTCTTCTTCTTCTTCTTTGTCAGCATCACTTGCAGCCTCCTTGTCTCGCTCTTCGTCAGCAAATTCTGAATGGGGGGGAGATTGATCTTCAGCTTCATTCCTAGTGGCAGCCATCAAGGTGTCCCCATCAGTTTCGACAAAGTCTTCAGTATCGGGACCAGTCTTTTCTTCCACTACTTTTGGAATTCGTATAGAAATGGCAATGGGTTGATCTACTTCAGTGGCTGATTCCTTCGCTAAACTCTTAGGGGAGGATTTGGAGGCGCTGGCAGGGTTATAAGTAGGATCACTGCTGGTCTTGGGAAGAACTTCGATCATAGGTTGCCCGTGAATATCGACAGGTACCTGAAGGATGAGTAGGTCAAAGGAGCAAATACAAGTAAAGCAGCTTGTTAGCATCAAGGGGAAAAGAAAAAATCATACCTTTAGAATTTTGGTCTATAGACTAGAACTTTCACTTTCCACTGCAGCGGGGGTGATTCCCTCACCTGGTTCCTTTGATAGTATTTTCTCTAAAACTTTGGGAGTAAGAGGTTTCTGTGAGAAAGGTTTGGTTGCTTTCTTCCTCTTTTTGGTGGGTTTTGCCTGATCTGGTGACTCATCACCATCCTTTTCAGTATTTAATGATGGACGAACAGGAGAATTATCAGAGTGTTCTTCCAGGTCAGTGTCGAATTCATCAATGGTTTGCCTTTCATAGCTACCAGCATCAGGGTCGACTCCATCTTGGAGTCTCTCAGCTAATGTCTTTTCAGAATCAAGATCAATTGTGTCCTGCTCTTTTTCCTTTGTTGAGTTCTTTGTCGAAGCTTTGGAAGAGGTAGGCATTGAGCTAGCTGCTTTGAAGGTAGGACCACCTGTCAATGTTGGCATTTCTTTTGCTATGGGTTGTCCTTCGACATCAACTTGGATCTGAAAACAAGTAAAAAGTCAAAGAAAAGAAAATGCAAGTAAAAGTGAATATCTTCAGTCGAAATAAAGGTTTACCTGAGGGATCTCAGTATTAAAGCTAGAATTCCCACTTTCTGTATCTTTGATAAGAACTTTTGTAACTGGACTGGTGGGGGGAGTTTTCTGGGTCAAGCGGACAATGGACCTTTGGGAGGCAACTGTCTTGATCTTCGGGACCTTTTTTCTCTTGAGAGGTTGTTGGTCTGGAGATTTATCCCCAGATTCTTCATCGATCACCTTTACCCCCTCCTCTTGTTTTCTTTTCTTGGAGGGTGGTGGGTTTTGACTCACCTAAAAACACAGGAGAAAATTGGTTTAGTTCGAGTTAAACAGAATTTATTACATGGAAGAAAGTTGATATTTTCTGGTAAAACCTTTTCGACTGTAGAGGTTGGTTGTTCGACCACCTTTCCAGAATTACTTCCGACAGAAGCCTTTTTAGGAGTAATCTTGACAGCTGAAAGAAAGAAAGAAAAATAAAGAAATGAATACAAAAGGAAAAAGCAGAAGAAGGAAGTTAGAATAAAGTAAAGAAAAATTGTGTTTCTTTAAACACCTTCAAGAATGGGAGATTCCACGCGAACGTGTTTTATTCCAATATGAAGGTGTCCTGGGAAATTGTCCAAATGATACTTAGTCGGAACCACACGCTCAGCAGGTTTTTTACAAGATTCACGGAGCAGTTTTAGGTGAGATCCACAAATAAACCAATCTGGGAATGGAGGGCTTAATGCTACACCAAATTCAGCAGAAGGTAGAGGGGGAAACTTTGGTGGATAATAGCTGTATGCCAAATCATAACGTATTTCTGGACGAACATATGAAGGCAACACCAGCTTCTCCAATTTTGCTGTAAATTTGTGTTTCAAAGTCACTGCTGCTTCGCTTATGGTTCGACTAAGATCATTTGGTCGGTAAATAGTTTCAAAATAGTGTTGAAACTTTTGGATTTCTTTAATATGTCTTTCAGTACCTTTCTTTGTTCGGTCCTGCACAAAAGTAAAAGCATTCGTCAGATGAGTCGTAAAGGCCGTCACGTCGAAGAATCTAGTGAGGTAGTAGTCTTTCCACCAAACATCAAATTCTTGAGTGCATAGGAAGGATGGTCGAAAGACCACCGGTTGAATCTCCAAAGTCTCATCAAAGTATTTTTCTGATAACTCTATGCTTTTTTCCAGATTATGAAAAGAATTGTGAAAAATAATACAACCCTTCTTTGGATAAACGGGTTTTGTTTTTATTTGGATTAACCCAAATTGTCGAGCCACTAGGTTGGGTTGATAAACAATAAGGGAAATTTTTGTGTTATTCGTGTTGTGATGGGAGAAAAGGTGTCTTGGTGTTATGAACGATTCCCAGATAACCAAAAATGTGTCTTCTTCTTTCTGCATCTCAAAAGGAAGTTGTTTGGTAAACCATTTGGGACCAATAGTTCTGTTGGCAAAGGGTGCCATGGACAGAGTAAAGTTGTATCGTTTGGCAAACATCATTATATAACTGGTGAAAGCTTGTCGAAGGCTAATCCCTTCGTCAGATGGAGTTAGCTTTACCAACCTAGGTCATTCGACGTTTCTGTCCTTCACTTCTTCCTCATTTACTTTATTCTTGATAGGGAGAGAAGCCTCGAAGGTGGCATTTAGCCATAACTGTAGAAGCCAGAAAGGCCCTGCAAAGCTTAGTTTTCCTTTCTCTTTGACAGTCTTCAAAAACTCCACACTCTCGCTAATGGATTCATAAAGGTTTGCCAAAACCATTTCGCTTAAACAAAGTTTTTTCCCAGCATGAAGTTGGTTGGCTATGGTAAGGTATTTTTTGGCAACCTGAAGAGAACAAGAGCAAAAGACAAATTTCGACAACCAGAGGGTCAAAAAGGCTATGTGCTCTACATCAGAGACTTCTGTAGTTGTTTTGTCATAATAATGAGCAATAAACAAGGAATAGGAGGCATGTTTGGTGTTGAAACCTATAGTATCTTCATCTAAAACAGTAGGGTCGAAGTCTAATCCTATAGGGCTAAGGCCAACTATGGCAGCTATGTCGAAGAAGGTTGGAGTGACCATTCCACAGGGAAGATGGAAGTTGTTGTAGGTGCTATCCCAAAAGTAAAGGGAAGCCAGAAGCATGTTTGGGCAATAACTAGGGCCCACCTTCGACAGTTGGATTAAGTCGAAAATGCCAGTTTGCTTCCAGAAATCCCCTTTAATTTTTTCGACCTTAGTCAGCCAGGCCAAATAGTCTGAAGGATCTTTTGTCAAAGGGCAACTTCTAAAGATCCTAGCTTGGTTCAAATATGCTAAATCTATTTCTTCAGAAGCTGAGGAGCTATCAGGATTTTTTGAGGACGTTTCACTAGGTTTGGGTTTTATTCCAGCACCTATGGGTTTTGAATAAGAATACGTAGGGAAAAAATCCTTTAAACGATCAGCGTTAGCATTGGGGTCAGGGAGTGGACCCAACATTGCATGGCAAGTGCCAGAAATAAGAACCGGAATGAGTACCTGGGATTGATAAATGCTTGCTTTCTCTCTTTCATTTGGAGGCTCTGGAATGTACTGTTGATTGCTCACAATCACTGGTTCGGGCAACTCGTGCGCATAAGGGAGAACAGTAGTGTTCTTGGTCTTCTTGGTTTTCTTGTTAATAGGAGCTTTGCGAGGAGCCATTGATGAAGGAAGCAAAGAAATTTCAGAAGAAAGTATGAAGGTTTGAAATGGGTTTGTGAAGAAGAAGAAGGTTAGGAACGTAAAAGTGTTAAAAAGATTTTGAAATGAATATTTATAGAGGGAAAGATGAGGAAACGTTCCAGTTTCTATATTGATCATGGGACACGTGTCAAGATTTCAACGGTGATGATCAAAGAGTATGGAAAGTTGAGAAAGGCATGGCTAGCTAGGTTTTAGGGTTATGGAGATCATGTCTGAACGTGGGATTAGATGGGACGTTTTAAGAAAAATGTAATGATGGATTTTTCTTGGGACTTAACAAAAGGTTACGTCTTGAAAACCAACATCATTAATGCAGGTAACATGGCGTCGAAATATTTTCGACAGCAAATGATGGTTTCTCTAGAAATAAATCAAAACATCTTTGCTGGGGGCAATTTGTAGACACAGATTTTCGACACCATGTTTTGGTAGGCCAAATGATGTTCTTCAACTAAAGAAAATGGCTACAGATGAAGAAGAAAGAAAATGAAGGTATTCAAAAGGAGTTTCGACACTTCAACAAGAGCAGAGTTTCGACACTTCGACAAAAACAAAGTTTCGACATTTCGACAGAAACGTAAGGAAGTTTGCGTCAGACAAGGTTTAAGGGACATCTGTTATTTTTTGACAATTCGACAAAGTGAAGAGGCGCAACGCTTCGACACAAAGGGAAAATTCAAAGTCAAAAGTTATAACGTTTGGCAGAAGACGCGTGGAAGCTTTAGAAGAAAGGAAGACATGCAGAAGGCCAAGTGTCAAAGATTTAGAATTTTTCCGTTACTAAACAGTTATTGTAGACTTTTCTATAAATAGGATAGTTGTTGTAGAATTTTAGTGTGTGAAAACTTGTACAAAATTCCTGTAAATACTCAAAGTACCCGTGTGAGAGAAAAGAGTTTGTTATTTGGAAAATGTACGTGTGAACACCATCTTTTAAGTTTATAGAAATTCAAAGTCTTTTATAATTGCCTTTACTTTTCCCAGTCATTTATCCTTCGTCATTTACTTTATGCAAGTTTTACTTTCATTTAACTCATTTTTCGCCAGAAGTTGTTAGTTAGTTCTTTAACCAAACCATTCATATAAAAAGATATAACAAAACAAACCATCAAAACACCATTATACTGAGAGTTAGACAAATTTGCACATGTATCCCAGGATTTGTGTGGTTGGTCCTGCAAGTAACCCAATTTTATAAGAGATTGGTAAACCAGAGGTTGTTCGCCAAAATCAACAGCGAACATGCCCCTACTTATCTCGCGGCCCACAGCCCGTGGGAGACTTTTCCTTCCACCATGGTCATTTCTGGTGGGGGATTCAACAAAGTCACTGTGGGTTCCGTGAAGCGGAAGTTCGACCACCTGATCAACACCAGCTCGAGCAAAGTGACCATGCTTGATCAGGCCCCGAAGGGTTCCGTCCCCATCTCCTTCTACAGGGAGGAACTCCTCGGCGGCTCCCCGAACTCCAGCATTCCTCTGCTCGTCAGAGCCCGGATGGCGAACTTCGACGTTCGCAGAATACTTGTCGACCAAGGCAGCTCGGTCGACATCATGTACTCCCAGCTATTCTCAACGTTGCAGCTGGACGAATCGCACCTTACCCCTTACGTAGGGTCCGATTTACAGGGATTCAACGAGTCTGTGACCAAGCCATGGGGTTACGTCAAGTTGATCGTGACCTTTGGAGCAGCTGAAACGGCCAGATCCATCAAGGTGCAATTTCTGGTAATTGACTACCCGTCACTTTACCAATGCATTTTCGGAAGGCCAACTCTAGCCGAGTTGGTAGCGGTGCCCTCGACCGTCCACCTGAAGATGAAGTATTACACTTCGAAAGGAATGGTCGCCACCCTCCACGGTGATATAGAAGCTGCCCGTCGATGTTTTGAAGCAGCTACAAAGGGGCTCAATGCCATCGCGCCCAAGCCTAAAGCGTCGAGCAAGCCAGCACTACCAAGCAGTTCCGAGGAGGCCAAGCCTCTGCCCCAGGTCGACTCTATCGACCTCGACAGTCGCTTCCCCGAAGACCAGCAGGAGGAACGAGCAGCTTCAGTCGGCCCCTCCTCATCATCCAACAGCAGCTCCCATCCGATGCGCCCAATCCCGGATGGCAACTTCGAGCTAGTCCTGTTCGGTGAAGACCCCAAACGGGGAGTAAAGATCGGAGCAGACCTGCCCGACATCGCGAGGAAGCAGCTTAAAGTGTGCCTTCGAGAGAATGCAAACCTGTTCGCGTGGAGCGCCGCGGAGATGCCCGGCTTGGATCCATCCGTCGCATGTCACCAGCTGACCATTGACCCGACCATCAAGGTCATAGCACAACGTAGGAGGAAGCAGTCTCCGGAGAAAACGGAGGCTGCCGAAAAAGTTGTAAAGGACCTCCTCGAGGCCAAATTTATTTCGGAAGTCAAGTACACCACTTGGCTGTCCAACGTTGTATTAGTTAAAAAATCTAATGGAAAATGGCGCATGTGCATTGATTATACCGATCTCAATAAGGCATGCCCGAAGGATGCCTACCCCCTCCCTAATATTGATAAACTCGTTGATAATTCTGCTAATTTTAAACTCTTATCGTTCATGGACGCCTACTCGGGCTACAATCAAATCCCAATGGCAATGTCCGACAAAAAATATACGGCCTTCATGACCGAATCGGGGAACTATTACTACAACATAATGCCCTTCGGCCTGAAGAACGCCGGAGCAACGTACCAACGAATGATGAACAAAGTATTTCGGGGAGAAATAGGCGACATGCTCGAAGTATACATGGATGACATGATCGTTAAGTCCCACGAGGAGACCGATCATACTGCCCACTTACGAAAGGTCTTCGAACAGGCCAGGAAATACAAAATGCATTTTAATCCGGAGAAGTGCACGTTCGGTGTCCGGGCAGGCAAATTCCTCAGATTCTACTTAACAGAATGAGGAATCGAGGCCAATCCCGACAAATGTCGGGCATTCTCCGAGTTTCCTACGCCCAAGTCCAAAAAATCCATCCAGTCCCTCAACGGGATGCTCGCGTCACTATCTCGTTTCGTGGCCAAGTCCGCCCAGCACGCCCTGCCATTCTTCAAACTCCTCCGCAAAGAGGCAGCATTCGAATGGACCGAGGAGTGCGATGAGACCCTTCTCCATCTAAAACGGGAACTCTCTGAGCCTCCGATCCTCTCTCAACCAGACAACGGTGAAACATTGTACTTATATCTGGCCGTCGCGACCGAAGCAATAAGTGCAGCTCTCATCCGCGAGACGCCTGACGGGCAGAAACCCATTTACTTCACAAGCAAAGCGTTGCAAGGACCAGAGTTAAGGTACCAACAGATAGAGAAAGTGGCATTGGCCCTCATCAACGCGGCCAGAAGATTAAGACACTACTTCCTGGCTCACACGATCGTGGTTCGAACATACCAGCCCATAAAGCAGCTGCTCGGACGACCAGATATGACCGGCCGAATGCTCAAATGGTCGCTAGAGCTGTCCGAATTTGACATCCAATACGAAGGCAGAAAAGCCCTCAAGGCCCAAGCTCTGGCCGACTTTGTCGCGGAGATGACATTCGCGGACTCCCCCGCGAGCCAAGCGCGCAAGTGGACCATCTTTGTCGACGGTGCCTCAAGCTTGGCAGGAAGCGGTGCGGGCATCATCCTTGAGAGTGACGAAGGAATT
Organism: Lathyrus tuberosus; assembly: GCA_022829125.1. Taxonomy (NCBI): domain Eukaryota; kingdom Viridiplantae; phylum Streptophyta; class Magnoliopsida; order Fabales; family Fabaceae; genus Lathyrus; species Lathyrus tuberosus. The sequence goes on from JALAZF010000372.1 coordinate 2,827,723, forward strand.
ATCGTCGAGGTATTACTCACGTTGTCTTTCCCAACCTCCAATAACCAGGCAGAATACGAAGCCTTCCTCGCTGGGTTACGCCTTGCCGAGGACCTGGGCGCACAAGAAGTCGTCATTTGCACGGACTCACAACTCGTGGCCCTCCAGGTCCGGGGTGAATACCAAGCCAAAAACGACAACCTGGCAGAATACTTGGCCCTGGTAAAGAAGGAAATGGCGAAATTCACAGCAGTAGAAGTGAAACACGTTCCCCGCGAACATAACGTACAAGCAGACGTGCTGTCTAAACTGGCCAGCACGAAGAAGAAAGGCGGAAACAAGTCCGTCATTTAGGAAGTGCTTCCTCGACCCAGCATTGAGAAGACCTCCCCGACACTAGACGTGCAGGTGATCGGCGACAACAACTGTTGGATGACCCCAGTCTACAACTATCTCGCCAAAGACGAACTCCTATCCGACGTAAAGGAGGCCAGCACGATCAGGCGAAGAGCTTGCTCGTATGTCCTAGTCGAAGGCAAACTATACAGGCGGGGATTCTCCATCCCACTGCTCAAATGTGTTGAGGAGGAGATGGTCGCACACATCCTGCGTGAAATCCATGAGGGAATCAACGCCCAACATCTCGGAGGAAGGTCCCTTGCTTGCAAGGCTCTCCGAGCAGGATACTACTGGCCGACCATGCAAAACGACGCGAAAGAACACGTGAAGAAATGCGAAAAATGCCAACGGCACGGGGACATGCACCTAGCTCCGCCTAACGAGCTCAAGTCCATGTCCTCCCCGTGGCCATTCGCTTGGTGGGGCCTGGACATCCTAGGACCTTTCGTCGTAGGATCAAGTCAGAACAAGTACCTCATAGTGGGCGTAGATTATTTCACAACGTGGATAGAAGCAGAAGCTTTAGCCAAAATAACTACCCTTAACATCCTGCGTTTCTACAAACGAAACATCCTTGCACGTTTCATTATTCCCCAAGCGATAGTAACGGACAACGGGACACAGTTCATGGACAGGAAGTTTCAGGACTTCGACGCCCAACTAGGCACGAAGCAACACTTCGCATCCATCGAACACCCCCAAACAAATGGGCAGGCTGAGGCAGCTAACCGAGTCATACTTCGAGGCCTCAAGAAAAGGCTAGACGAAACAAAGAAGGCATGGGTCGAGGAGCTGCACAGCGTGCTCTGGGCGTACCGCACAACTCCCCATTCGACGACCGGGGAAACACCTTTCCGTCTGGCGTACGGAACCGAGGTTGTAATCCCAATTGAAGTCCACGTGCCCTCTAGGAGGACAGAGTCGCCCCTAGACGAGGAGATGAACGACGAATCCTTAAGGGAAAAGCTCGACCTCATCGAGGAAATCAGAATCGGGGCAGCTCTCCGCGAAGCCTCGCTGAAACAAAAGATCACCATCAGGCACAACGCCAAAGTGATACGATGAGAGTTCGACGTGGGAAGCCTTGTCCTAAGAAGAAACCACAAAGACTCTCGCGAAGGAAAACTAGAAGCCAACTGGGAGGGACCCTATCGCGTCCGGGAAAAAACGGAAAACGGGGCCTACTACCTAGAACGCCTCTCGGGGGAAGAGCTTCCTCGACCATGGAATGCTGAAAAACTAAAACAATACTACTGCTAAATCCTCGGCTCAACTCGTCGCAACGACAAACGTCAGCTACCGACCATTATGCGCGTCCAGGTGCAAGCGTCACATACGATTAAAGCATGATCCCGCTCAAGAACGAACCGGGTTAATGCTTGACAGCGGTCCTCAATCGAGCATCGTCGTCGTCAAAGTACCATGATTGGCAGAACCCCAGCTCGTGATGGGACGTTCACGCTGCGAACTCAGGTCTCAATCGCGACCTGAGCTCCGCTCCCCGCCACGACATTCCTCGGCAGTTCGACCAGTTCCCCACACTACCGAACACATCTATTACGAGCAATCTCCCCAAAAGGTAGTCACACAAGTCAAATACTCCCTACCATGGGCGGACATACATTCGCAGCGAGCATGCATACAACACTTAGCAAAAATAAAAGCAAGTAAAGCCATGCAAACAACAGAATTAAATAGGCGATAATTGAACAGGTGGCCGCAAAGACCACAATTGTGCGTTTTTACATAAAATGGGGGCCATGCCCCCCCCCCCCCCCCAAAAAAATAAAATTACAACGGCACGCAGGTCGGAAAAATTACAAAAGAGTAAAAATCCCTCATTCGTCAGGGTGCTTGGGTCCCTGCTCCTCAGCTGGCTGGTCCTCGGGAGTAACGACGATGATGCCTTCGGGCAAAACAATAGGACCATCCTCAACACGTGCAAGGTAGTGAATGCCCTCGGAGAAATTTCAAGCCCGGGGTTCACCACGCGCAACTGAGCCACAGCATTTCCAAAGGACTCCTCCGCCACGACGATGCTATCATCTTCGGCCAGCAGGATGCGGGCAACCAGCTCAGACCTAGTCTTCAGATCTTTCAATTCGTCCGGCTCATCGGCACCCGGGGCATTGGCCGCCTTCAGCTCCTCGATCAGATCCTCCGCGGCTTTCTTCTCCGCTGACAGCTTGGAGATCTGCTCTTTTAACCTGGCCACTTCCCCTTCCGCCTTCTTTTGAGCTTCGCTCTCACCCTTAACTTCCTCCTTCAGAGACGTCATGGAGGCACGGGCAGCGTTGAGTTCAGACTCAGTCGCAGGGTCCTCTTCGGCATAAACGGCCGCCATCTCCAACATCCGGACCAAGGCCGAGGCATCTTGGGCCACCAGCGCCCTCTTACTCGGGCGGTCCATGCCCTCCAAGCGGAGAGATCCTGCTCGAGGAACCACCAACGAGTTGCCTTCGAAGAACTTTCTGTCAAGGATACAGGGAGGGAGTTCGAACTTCCCTTTCTCCGCCACCCGAGTGAGATCTATAGAGTCAGCAACCCTGGGCCGCTTTGGTCTCCTGGCCAAAGGCAGAGGAGATCCCCAGGGGGCAGGAGTAGGGGAAGTAGAGGCCCCCGTAGCAGATTGCGCCGAGGAAGGAACACGGCCACCAGCAAACCGAGACTTTGGAGGAGCCGCTCCAACTTTATTCCTCGCCAAAGCGTTCCTCACAACCCGATCGTGAGCCTGAGGCATCTCACCTGTACAAGAAAAACACAAACATTTTAGATACGAGGAAAGGGAATAACATGAACAAAATATAAACAACTAAGACTACCGAGCAGCTTTTTAGCCTCCGCATAAGTCTTGCACTCCAGCAGTGCCTTGATGTCAATAAATCTGCGCTCGACCCGCTGACTCCCGTCTTCCTCGAAGATCGGGCTGTCCTTGCTCGTCCAGCACTCAGCAAGCCGGAAAGAGGTGACCTAACTCACCAACGCATCATACGCCTTGGCATCCTGCTCGTCCAGATCGTCGGGCTGGTATACATAATCGCCAGGCCTCTTGGTAAAGTGCTCGGCTGACCAGTGGATGGGGAATTTATAGAGACTCCGCCCGATAAATTTCCCATCCTCGTTATGCAGTTCGTTGCCATCCTCGTCGACCTCTATCTCCCAAATGTACGTTCTGTCCTGAGCAGCCTCAGACACAGGTTCCACAACGAAGTAACGCCCCCTTAAACGTTCTTATCGACTCCGAGAAGGGCTTGAACAGCTTGCGGGGTTGCTTTAAAGAAACCCAACCATATTGCCTCCCTGACAGCTGCCGTTGAAGGTGGAAGACAGTGAAGAATAAGGGAAGAGTAGTCCCCAGGGAGAGGTGCTCGCACACCAACTCAAACGCTCGAATGAAGGCTAGGGAGTTCGGGTGCAGCTGCGTGGGGGCCAACTTCAAATGCTCGAACACCGACTTCTGAAAATCAGTGAACGGCAACCTCAGGCCCAATTCTTTGAAAGCGTACTCGTACATGGTGAAGCTATCACCAAAATTCGAGCAGACACGCACGTCCTCGGAAGGAAAGTGCACCCTCCACTCTCCCTCCGGTCCTACTTCAGTAAACGCATCCCCCGCATATTGTGCGAATGAAGACACGTGCTCAGTGGGTTCAGCTACCTCCCACTCTTCGGAAGAATCTACGACGACGTCCTCGTCCATGTTGTCCACGTTCTCTTCTCCGGAGACATTGCCAGTAGAACTCGAAGCCGTCGAAGTTGTGGTCGTCGAATTACTGCTATTCTCAGATCCAGTTTCCTCCTCGGACGTATCTGGAATAACCTTTCTGTCTGGCCCTGTCACCATTACGATCACCTGAAAAGCAGAGAAGAAAGTGAATTCGACAGCAAATCAAATCCACCCTTCCACTGCTAAGTCAAGTGAAAGGGCGCGCGAGGGCTGAGGACAACGTCCCTGGCCTAAGCCCTAACATCAAAGGGAAAGCCAAGACCTCCCCGCGAGGAGATGCTCACCACTATCATCCCAAAATGAGGAGCTTCCCCGTGCTCACACCCAGTTTCCATTGAAGCTCCACCGGAAATCGCGAAGCTTCATCGGAGTCTGGAAATGTTCAACCAAAAAACTCTTCGCTCTCTCAGAAGATGAACAGATTTGGTGGTTACACACGCAACCTCGTCGTGAACCACCAAACGCGCTAACAGATCCGGAGATGTACAGTAGAAATGGCACAACCGCCGTCCACCACCAACACTCGCCGAAAAAACTCATATTTCGTCCTCTAAACTAGCCCTAACCGCATGCAAATCTACCAGCAACAATGAAAAGAAGTAAAACAAGTCTTAGATTAGAGAACTTACTTGATTGGAGTAGATGAAAGAGGTTGCTCGAAGCTTGACGCGGTGGCCGGAAGCACTGAAGATGGTGACGGGCAAGAATGTAGGAGAGACGAACAGAAATCAGAAGAGAAAAATGCAAAATGGGACGGTCTTCCCCCTTTTATACAGAGGGGCACGTGTAAACACGCGCCCGTAGGCCATCATGACTACCCACTAGCCATCATTGCCTATTAACTACTACATGGGGCTCTAGGCACACATGGCGACCCAACGTTCCCAATTCTATCTGACCCTTAGTCTCCCCGAATACCGGGTAACTAGGTCACGATCAATAATTTCGCGAACACCTGGGGGTCACGAACACTTTGAGATAATAATCCTCGTCTTCAAATGACGACTCTATGCTAACTCCCCAGAGCAACGAGCAGTCCTTAAGTCACCACTCCCACGCTCGGGAGCAACGACTTGAGGGGCTCCTGTTCTGGACTGGACCAATGGCTAGAATTGGCCCAATCCACCTCTGTTCCAGAGCGGCCCAAACTGCCTAAGTCCAATCCACCGAGGGGTAAAAGTTACCTTTCTGCCCCTCCTGCCGGGCAAGGAACGCAACGTTCCTCCCCGGAATTACTGCCCGTTACGCACGACTACATCATTCCCCGAACAGCTCAGGGTAGGTGCCCGAAACCACGCTTATGCCCGACATAACGGCTAGTTTGGACACCCTGCCCGACATAATGGCTAGTTTGGGTAGTTACCTATTCTTTCGGGAAAACGGTTATTTCGCCCCGAAAATAGGATCGTTGGCCACGCGCTGGGGGCTCTATATAAACCCTCTCGCTTGAGAGGGTCAGGTATCCAATATTCACCCTAAGAATTCATACTTTGTACTTGCCCCTTTTCTCTGACCTTTACTTACTTGAGCGTCGGAGTACCTTGCAGGTACACCCCCTCATCTCCATATGACTAGCATCCCTGACGCACTTGGCGACCTGATTTTACAGGATCTGATCCAGCCTTCACGATCAATTGTTGATATGTGTTTGTGCCTTTTAGGAAATTTTTTGTTTTACCAAAAGCTATAACACATTAGAAAAGTCAAATATCATAAAATTTGAATTTTTATAAAAAAATCGAAAAATTTAAAAGTTGAAAAATAGGGTCGGCAGCGGTTTCGGCAATTTTTGAGTTTGAGGGTCAGTTCGCCGATTTATGAGCAATTTTAGTGTCAGTTACCTTTTTGTTGCCTTTGTGTTATTTTTTAGAATTTTTTACTAAAGCTAACATTTCTTAGAGTTCAGTAGAGTTATCACTTGTGAAGAGTTGTCAGTAGAGCATGTTTGAGCACTTTAGAGTACTCTATAGTCATTTTTTAGGTTTAGGAGTTATTGTAGAGTTGTTTAGATTTCTTTGAGAACTCTGTTGAGTTATATGAATTATTATAACCTTTGATGAGTTATGAGTATAAAATAATATAATAAAGGGTTAATAGTCATTTTGCCCCCTGCCATATAGGCGTTGTTCGAAAAATCCCCCTATAAAAAAACTTGCAAAAAAAAACCCTAACATTTGAAGATTCTCTCAATTTTGACCTTCATCATATTCAGTCACCAAAAAAGCAGATGTAGCAGTGTTTTTTTTATTTTGACCCCTGCCATTTTGGCAGCGTTTTTATTTTGACCCCTGCCATTTTGGCAGCGTTTTTATTTTGACCCCTGCCACATCAGCTTTTTTGGTGATTGGATGTGATGAAAGTCAAAATTGAGAGAATCTTCAAATGTTAGGGTTTTTTTTATAGGGGGTTTTTCGAACAACGCCTATATGGCAGGGGACAAAATGGCTATTAACTCTATAATAAAATACTCTGTTGTTATGTTTTGAGTATGTTGATGAATTTTCGAGTTGATAAGTAATAACACACCTTTACTCAGTTATTGATAATTTTTGGAGTTATAATATAATTATTAAATTAATTATATATTTTGATTTGAGTAATTAAGAGAAATTACAGTGAAGCCTAATGATTGACGAACTTACGGTTCAAGAGAGAAACTTGTTTGAGTATGAATTTTTGAAAATAATTGTGGTGATTGTTGAGTTCAATTATTGTTTTCTGCCATGATCATGCATATATATATATATATATATATATATATATATATATATATATATATATATATATGTATTAGAGTTAGGTAGGATTTCGGTCCAGTGAGATCAAGTTCAGAGAGGAATCATGATAGTCTCATGTCTAAAGAGGGACACGATTCAGAGAGGAATTGCAGACAAGATTAAATCAGTAACACACCTCTGATGCCCAAAAACTCGATACCACATGCATATTGGAGGAGAAGTTAGTGCATTTTGCATTTGCATTATAAAATGTAGACTGAATTAAAGTTTTGGTCCCCCTATTACAATCAATTCACGAAATTAGTCATCTTATTTTTATTTTTAAATAGTTTTGGTCCCTTTTTTTTCTAATAAAATATATAATGATGTGTAATTTTTTATAAATATGTGGCACATTTTAAGTAACATGGATCATTTCAATATACACTTGTTATTTTACATGTCAATATTTCTTATATTAATTAGTGAAAACATTTCTTTATAACAACAAATTAAAAAATGTTATTCATAAAAAAAAAACAATCTGACATAGAGAAAAAAACCACAAAACCATGAAAATTCATAAAAATAAAAATAAACAAATCAAGCATAATCTAAGCAGAATATCTCTAAATATCTAGTTTTAGTTCTAAATCACAATTCTCATTCCATTAAAAATAATTTCTTTATACATTAGTTAACATAGTTTTTTCTTATTCGTTCACCACCACTACCACCACCACCAACAACATCAGAGTCCTAGGAACTCTACACAGAAAGAACATTTTTTGTTTTATTAGGAATGCTTCAAGATCTGGAAACCCATATCTCAATCACCACCATTTATCTATGGATTGCGAATATTTTGCAGTGACAGTGGCGACGAGTTTTGAATGACTGGATGGGGGTTTTCCATATCTGATATCTTATTAAGAATGATTCTTCATAAGAAGGTTGTCTTTGTTGTTGAGTTGTAATTCCTTGTGTCGAAGTGTCGAAGGAGGTTCCTTCACATAGGATTTCGACTTAGGCCTATTATAGTAATGTTACTTATTTTGGACTTTTATAGTTTTGGGCCTTGCCTTGGGGTGCAAGCTAACCTAAATCTATAAATAGGGAGAAACCCTTATTTTTTGTAACAAGCTTAGAATTGAGAACTTGTATTCACAGTTTACAGTTGCAAGTGGAATAATAGATTTTCCACAGTTTGTGGGCAGAGAGTTCTCTGCAGAAAAATTGTTCATCTTCTTCTCCAACGTTTCTCTTTCTTTTCTTTCTCAACCCTTTTTCGTTTCATTGCCATTGTGTGTTAGTTAAAAATCTTGAAATCAAGATTGAATAGGAATTCCCAAAAGATTTTGGGTTAATTCCAACATCTGGTATCTAGAGCTCCGGTTGCGATTCAAGGAAGGAAAATCGAGATGGCGATGAATCATCCGAACGGGCACTTTCTGGCGAGCCTTCCGATTCTCAAGAAAGATAATTATGAGAATTGGTGCAAGCAAATTAAGGTGGTTTTTTGTTATCAAGATCTTTGTGATCTTGTGAAGGAAGGAGTAGCACCGCTTGTAGAGAACGCGACGGGTCAAGAAAAAACTGCACACAAAGAATTGAAGAAGAAAGATTATAAAGCTCTCTTTATAATCCATCAGTGTGTCGATCCAGATAACTTTGAAAAGGTTAGTGATGTAGAGCCAGCGAAGGAAGCGTGGGAGATTCTTGAAAAGTCGTTTGGAGGCGCAGAGAAGGTGAAAGAGGTGAGGTTACAAACTCACAAGAGAACCTATGAGTTGCTTCAGATGGAAGACAATGAGAGCATAATAGATTTCTTCACCAGAGTTACAAAGCTGGTGAATCAAATCAAGGTATGTGGAGAGGTGTTGATATCAAGATCAGTTGTTGCAAAGATCTTGAGGTCATTGGCTCCAAAGTTCGACCACATGGTAGTAGCCATAGAAGAGTCGAAAGACTTGTCAGTATTGACGAAGGAAGAGCTTCAAGGGACGCTTGAGTCTCATGAACAAAGGATGGTTGAAAGAGCTGCAGGAAAGTCGAAGAGTGATATGGCTTTGCAGGCGCAGTTAGAAAAGGAAAGGAAAGGCAAAGGAAGCTGGAATGGCAACAAAGGTAGAGGAGGAAACTGGTCGAATCAGAGAAAACCCTGGAATCAAGGCAACCAAAGAGGTGGTGCTGCAGGTAGAGGAAGAGGTGGTGGTCGAAAATCTGACAAAAGTCACATTCAGTGTTTCAATTGTCAGAAGTATGGCCACTATTTTAGTGACTGTCCAGAAAAGAAGAAAAATCAAGAAACTGATGCAAAGCTGGCAAAACATGAAGAAGAAGAGATGTTGATGATGGTCACAACAAGAGATGAAGAAAGATTCCAAGATCAGTGGTACTTAGACTCAGGATGCTCATCACACATGACTGGAAGGAAAGATTGGTTTGTCAACATGAAGCCCTCATCGAAGAACACGGTGAAGTTTGCAAATGACAACACTATAGCAGTTGAAGGTGTTGGTGATGTTCTGATTATGAGGAAAGATGGAAAGAGGTTAACAATTTCCAATGTGTTGTATATACCAGGCATGAAGAGTAATTTGTTCAGTATAGGGCAGCTGGTCGAAAAGAACTGCAAGGTAGTTGTCGAAGACAAGATGATGAGAGTCCTCGACGCAGGTGGTAGTTTGATCTTGAAGGCTCCAATGTCTCAGAATAGGACCTTCAAGATTGAACTCAAGGTGATGGAGCACAAATGCCTAGCAACTGCAGCCAGCAGAGATGAGTGGTTATGGCATTTTCGACTAGGCCATCTCAACTTCAATGACATCAGAGAGCTAAAGAGAAGAAATATGGTTTTAGGATTACCAAAAATCGACATTCCAATTGAAGTCTGTGAAAAGTGTGTTCAGTCGAAACAACACAAGAATAGCTTCAGCAAGGATGCAGGAAGGAAGTCAAAGGAAATTCTGGAAGTCATATACTCTGATGTATGTGGTCCAATCCAGGTGGATTCGATTGGTGGCAACAGATACTTTATCACGTTCATAGATGATTACAGTCGAAAGTTGTGGACTTACCTCATCAAGAAGAAAAGTGATGTGATCGAGGTATTTTCCAGATTCAAATCCATGGTCGAAAGACAGAGTGGTCGAAAGTTGAAAATTCTGAGGACTGGTGGTGGTGGAGAGTATGTTTTGAAAGAGTTCGATGCATTATGTGAAAAAGAAGGGATTGTGCATAAGGTGGTGCCACCCTACACTCCACAGCAAAATGGAATTGCAGAACGAAAAAACAGAACCATCATGAACATGGTGATAAGTATGTTGAATGGAAAGCATCTACCCAAAGAATTATGGGGAGAATTGGTTTCGACAGCAACATATATTTTGAACAGATGTTCGACGAAGAAGCTTGAAGGAATCACACTAGAAGAATATTGGTATGGCTTCAAGCCTAGCCTCAGTCACTTGAAGGTGTTTGGATCTATAACACATAGACATGTGCCAGATCAGTTGAGAAGGAAGCTTGATGACAAGTCGAATCAGATGATCTTGATAGGATATTGAAATTCTGGTATCAGATATGTGATGTTAAGTGTGATGTCACAACAACACAATCTGCTAATATGAAAAAGGCTAAAAACAATAAATCAACACAATGAATTGTTCACCCAGTTCGGTCTAACTACCTACTATAGCGAGCGATTTTGGACGCGATTCTTAAGCGCTGGTCGCTCTCTGCGGTTTGAGCTTAAACTACAGGTCGGTTCATTTTTTATCCTATTGTAAGCTGAATAAGGAAGGGAAATAGATGTCTCCAATTAACCCTGCTTGTATACTGAGTTTAAACAGCGGTCTGTTAGGTTACGGATGCGATCAATGTGGGGGGGCCTTTGTACTGGTTATTTGTATTTTTGCCAATACGATTTCTTTCTTTCTAGGATCTTATAGCGGGGAACAAGGGTTAGGATGTTAGGACTGATGCTTTTGATGAGAGTACGGGATTTTGGGTTTTTGTTTAGTGTGCTCGCTAAAATTTTTCTTTCAATCTTATGCCTACGTATTCCCGTTTACCGAAACATGAAAATCAGAGCGTTCGTAGTTCCTCCTATTCTATGGAAGAAAATGGGTGTTTTTGGTGTCTTGTTCAAAGCCCAAGACGTGAAGCGAAAGGTAGTTTGTATCTTGTTCAAAGCCCAAGATGTGAAGCTGAAAAGTCTATTTGTGTCTTGTTCAAAGCCCAAGACGTGAAGCAGAAGGACCTCGATTTTAGAGAGAATTTGTCATCTCTAAAGAAGGGTTTGTCTGTCACAACTATTTGGTGACTGGTTATAAAGGAGAATTACTTTAACTGGGATACGCGGATCCTAGCAATGCCATAATTTCCTTTAAAGGGGATTTTAACCTGAAGGAGAAGACTTTAACTCAGTGTAGAGCAATGCTATCTTTCCTTAGGAATTTCTCATGCTAAAAGAGGGATAGTGGCATGGATGTAGATAATCCAGAGGCTTGCCGCTTACAGCGATTAGATGAAGGGGAAGGAGTTGTTGATGTTTGTGTACTGTGAACGAGGCAAAGAGAGAGAGGCAAAAAGGGTTTGACTGGACGAGGGAATCTTTTGGTGTCTCGTATAAAGCCCGAGATGAAGGCTATTTGACTCAACAAGAGAGTTTTTTTGTATCTCGTACGAAGCCCGAGATGGAGGTTGTTGTTTGTTTGGCTCAATAAGAACCTTTTTGTATCTCGTACAAGGCCCGAGATGGAGGCGAAAGGGGTGATTGACTCAACGAGAGAGTCCCTTATGTGTCTCGTACAAAGCCCGAGAGAGAGGCTAAACGTTGTTTGACTCCTTTGGGGAGAATCATTGTACAAAGCCCAAGAGGAGGCTATTGTGACTGTTTCAGTTGAGTGACAGGTCCAGTATACTGATCGTGAAGGAGAAAATCAGTTCTTAAATGAGTAGCACTGTACTCAGGGATTTGATTTGAGGATCCGGGTTATTCCTGTTCTTTAAGGAAGCGGGAAATCCGAAGGGTATTGAGACTGTCCGAGTCTACGGGTTTCCTTCCTATTTAACGAAGGGGTCACTTGAGAATGTCTTTGAGACTCAAGGAGATTAGACTGTCCAAGTCTAGAGTTTCGTCTTTTGTACTATGTTTTGAGAAACAGTAGTAGACTCTACGACAGGACCATTCTATGAGGATGACTAGGTTCTGTTCCTATACCTCTAGGAGGTCGTCGGGATAATTTGTACGAAGCCCAAGAGGAGGCTGGAAACTTTTAAGAAGCCGACGGGTCCTTGTCCTAAGCCCAAGAGAAGGCTATCATTCCCGAAGGAAGGGATCATTATACGAAGCCTAAGAGGAGGCTGTGAATACTTCTAAGAAGCCGTAGGGTCCTTGTACTAAGCCCAAGAGGAGGCGGGGTTGCTTTTAGGAAGCCTGTGGGTCCTTGTATGATGCCCAAGAGGAGGCCGATGCTTTTAAGAAGCCCGTGGGTCCCCAAACCCCGAGAAATTAAAGGCAATGCTATTCACCGAGAATAGATCAAAGTCAGGAAAGTTCAAGAATTTGGAAGAAACTCAAAGATGCCATTCACGGAGAATACATTCATCTTGGGGAGTAGAGTTTCTTAACAATTCCTAATGAGGACAGCCGAAGAGAAGACTGTATCTGGTGATCCTATTGGGGATCTAGTTGTCTATTTCTACGAATAAACGAAATGGCGTCACCTAGTTCTAGACGTAGTTGCGGGGGAAACTCGAAATATCTATACTATTATTACACAGTTGATATGAGTTTATGAAAGGAGACTTACAGTGAAACAGCCCCATAATACAGTTATATGTATATGAAAGCGGTAAATGAAAGCAATAACCACTTACTCGGTTGTAGTGCTTCCATGCTGTTTGGTTAGTTGTTCAACAAAGAAAGATTGAAAACAACAGTATATTCAAAATCAAAGGAGAAAGTGCTTTGAAAAAGAAAGATTTGGGGCTTACAGCTCAAAGAGAGGCCCAGGGTTTTATCAGTGAGCGCACTGTTTGAATTTGTACAGAGGGACTTATACAAGTGTCTGAGGCCCAAAAAGGTTTTCTGTACAAAGGGGTGTGGCTCTTACACTCTCTCAAGAGGCCCAAAAAGTTTTAAAGAAAAAGAGTGGGGCTTATAACACGAGGGTAGGCCCAGATGATTTTTCGTTTAAAAAATGGCGATCGCGCCGAGGTTTTCTTTTAACGCAGAGGGACTTATACAATAAGTGAGGCCCGCAATTATTTTGGTTAAAGGGGGTTGGGTCTTACACTCTAATAGAGACCCGTGTGTATTTTAAGAAAAGAAATGGGTCTTACTACTCGAGGGTAGGCCCAGGGTTATTTTGAAAAGGCGACGATCGCGCCGTTTGTTTTTTACGGTATCGGGACTTATACAATACACTGAGGCCCAAAAATGATTTGGTCAAAAAAGGATTGGGTCTTACACTCTATTAGAGGCCCAAGGTTTTGAATGGGTCTTATAGCTCGAGGAGAGGCCCAAGGTTATTTTGAAAAGGCGACGATCGCGCCGTTTGTTTTTGACGGTATCGGGACTTATACAATACACTGAGGCCCAAAAATGATTTGGTCAAAAAAAGATTGGGTCTTACACTCTATTAGAGGCCCAAAGAGTTTTGAAAATGATTTATGAGGGTTGAATTAATCCAAAAACCCTAATTTGTTTTCAAAAATGTATTTAATTGAATAAAAATTCAATTAAAATGATCAAAATTGTTTAACATATGAAAAACAAATTGTGATCTTGGATTAATGCTTCAAAAATTAAGTATTGACCTACAAAATAATTAGAAAGCATTAAAAGTTGCAAAATAAATGTAGAAAAAATATTTAAAATGTCAAAAACAATTAAAATATTAATTCTTTGCAAAAATATCAATTATATGAAATAACTAATATTTTTGGGATTTTTTGTTAAAATAAAATATTTTAACATTTTTGTGAATTATTAAAAAAAGAATCAACTCAAAATCATTAAAACTCAGAGAGAAATTAATTTTTGAATCAATTAAATAAAATCACAAAATTCAAATATTTGAATTTGTGAAAAAAGCGCCAAGAACACAAGCAAGAACACGCGCGTTTTTCTGGGTTTGGCTGATTTGCGTTTTCCATCCAATCTCACTGAATACGTAATCATATCATGCAATCCACATATCATTATGCTCGTCTCAACCTCACGATCATGTTTATAACACTTAATTTCATTTAAATTAAACATAAAACATGAAATCACGAAGAAACCTCAAGAACCCAAATTTCTACATGAAGGCTAGGATTTTTGATACACGATTCAAACAATGCAATTAATTGAGGGGAAACATTCTATGCATGATTATGAACATTTGGCAAAAGTATTGTGCGAGGAAATATGCATGGATTGAGAGATGACCAAGTATGTGCTTACCTCTAGGCCGTGACAGCAAGTGCAATGTGATTTTTAATTTGGAGGTGTTATAGATGAGTGGTGATGATCTGAACAGCTTCCCTACACCCTATGGATTGTGTTTGAATGCTTGGACTTGATTGAAATTGGCTGGATCACTTCATGGCATCTCAACTGCACTTTGGTTAAAACCTTGAGCAATTGACTGGTGATTCTGAGAAATCAGTGTTCCAGTTGTTGTTTAAGTGTTTGATCAGCTCATAAGTGATGTATGTGAGGTGTGTGAGTGATTGGTTTGATTGGGAAAGCTCTCAAACTCAAAACCCAATAGCTACCTTGCTAAGAAAGGCATTTTTGCCAAGAGAAAGAGATTTTGAGGAAAGCATCTGTTAGATGGCTTTCGTGTACTCAAACTGATCACAATTGAGCTCTATTTATAGTAGAGCAAGTTTATTTTGGGATCCACAGTGAATGGCAACTGCAGCAGGTGTTTGTTCAATGTTGGCCAATGGAAATCCAAGTCTCCTCTAGCCATTGACTAGAGGTTAGGGCACAGAACTTTGGTTCCCTTGGTCTTGGATAAGTCTTGAGTGATTTAAGATGAGAATGGCTCAGTCCATGCCACCTTGATGCTTCCATTGAATGCTCCAATCCAAATTTGAAGTCTTGTCCCTATTTTGGCCATTCTAGGTTCAACATGCTATTTCTTGTTCCATGGACTTTGGAGGCTGGTTCAGTGATTGTCCCTTTTAGATTCAATCCTCTGAGGTGTCCAAGTGGATAGGAGCATTTGGATTTGGCTGATTTTGGCAAATCGAGCAAAGTTGCAAATTTTGCCTTGCCTTGACAGATTTCAGCAAGGCAACTTTCCAATGTCATATCTCATGACTTAAATGGAATTTGGCAATGTTCTTGGTCATTTTGGAAAGCCCTTACATCATACAACAACTGTTTGAACATGTTTGGTTTTGATCTCTTTTGAATCCAAGTGAAAAATCCCCCTAAATTTGGCAAAAAGTGAAGACAGATTTGGATTTAGTGAAAATTTCACTAAGTGTTGGAAAAAGTGACATTTTGATCACTCCATAACTCAAAATCCTTAATGAATTGGACTTAGGTCTAGTTGAAGTTTTTGTAGAGGGTAATGAGGGCTACAAATCCATCTTTGGATGAGAAAAAATGGCCTTGTGGTTTAAGAGTTATGGTCCTCCAAAGTTGGTACCCTTGTCACTTTATTTTTAACTTAGAAAATTTTCTAAGTTTTTATGGTTACCCCTTTTACAAGTTATCCAACTTTTCTTGATTTTTCTTGATGAATGATGATTCAAATCATACATAAACATCATTTTAGGGTTAAAAAACCATTTTGGTGAAAAATTTCAAAAAGTCAAAGTTGACTTTTGTGCACAGTTGACTTTTTATCAGATGAATTCCAAATTGTGCAATTCTTCAGGAAATCATGTCCTTGACCTAAATCAAACTTGATGGACATGTTCCAAGGGTGTCATAGGGTATATTGAATCATGTCTTAGGGCTTAGGAGCATGTCTTGGTCAAAAGTCAAAGTTACAGTTGACTTTTCCCTTAAAACCCTAATTGTGGTGCAGATGAAATTGAGACTTGTTGCTCAAGATTCTTGGATTAATCCATTGTTCCAAATGGATCAATGTGGTGTATTGGAGACCCTCAAACCCTCTCTTGAGGTCTTGGTTCATGATTTGTCCCAAAAGTTAACTTAGGGGTGAATTAGGTCAAGAAACCCTAATTCCTGATTTTTTATGAATGCATCCCTTGAGGCCAAATTGACTTGATGAATGGGTCCATGAGGTTCCATGGAGTATATTAGGTTATGTTTTGGATCATTGGCTTGTGCTCAGAGGAAAATTTCCATCTGGAGGCCCTGGTCGACCAAACCCTAATTTGGTGACACTGGCGATCTTGAAGCTTGATCCACCTAGAAGGGAGAAGCCTTGTGCTTAATCCTTGGAGTGGGAGTCCTTTTGATCCATTGTGAATGTTTGAGAGGTTAGACAAGTTGAAGATCATGTTATTCCTTGATTGATCCTTTGTCTAAGGCTCTGAGAGGGCTTGAAACCCTAATTTTGATTGTAGTGGGTGCTCACCCATCTTTGGGGAGACTGATGAAATAAGATGGTTCCCCCATATTGTGATGATGATTTTCACAATGATGGGAAATCTTAGTGGTCAAAATTTGGGGTATGACAGATGCCCCTATTTAATCTTCTTGGACCCGAAGGTGTGAATGACGAAGGTATTCGGGCATTCGGGGTGCAAGAGGATTAAATATCAGAATACCCGAAATTTTGATGATGGTTATGAATGGTAGCTTACGCATTCATCTTCTTTTGCTAAGCAATGATGCTTAGAAAAGGTAAACTTCCCCTCGATCCTAGTCTTCAGCCAAGGAACTGGTCTCAGTTTTCTTTTGTCAACTTCCCCTCGATCCTGGTTTCTTACCAAGGAACTGGTCTTAGTTTCTTTTGTCAACTTCCCCTCGATCTTGGTTTCCTACCAAGGAACTGGTCTCAGTTTCTTTTGTCAATAAACTTTATTGACAAGGAATGCTATGCGTAGTAGTTTCCCTTTAAACTTCTCGCCGAATTTTCTTGGGGAGACGCCATTTGACGGAAAAACTTTTGATGTCAGACTTGCTGGGGAACCCAGTCGTCTGAGTCGTAAAGTTGCACAAACTTCTCTGTTGGAGACGCCATTTGTCGATTCTACTGGGGAAAGCGAGTCTCTTGAGAGACTGTTTTCTTTTGGGAGCTTGCATCATACTTTTCTCGGGATCTTTCCGGAGAAATGCCATATGATGGGATCCAATTTTGAGGTGCCGATGACCTTTTCATCAGCGGGTTTTTTCAGAGAAAAACTGCTGTATTGCCGAATCTCTGATTAAGAGGCTTTCTCTGGGAATTTTCCTTAATTCGGGAAAGCGAAAATATCATCTTCAATGGCGAAGAGTGACATCGGTTGAGGTTTTCTCTGGCTTTTCAGAGTTTCAAGTTATCAAAGTGGTCAAGGACCAACTTCTTTCCAGAAATAAACTGGAAGCGAGGTTGTTCAGACACAGTATTTCCTGACGAAGCAAGAACTGACAACTCGATTGAGAGAACTTATATCACTAAGGGACAAGACCGACTAAAGTGATAGTGATGCAATATGAAATGTGAATGCAAATAAAAAATGCATGATGTATGTATGTTTATGCGGACAAAACTGACGCGACATACAAACTGAAAGATGAATATGACTGGATACTCGGCCATCACGGGGCGTGTAGAGATATCGCTGGTTCAAGATAGCAATTCCACCTTGCTTAGGAGAGATAGTCCCTGCGGGGAATATCGTTGATCGGGCTTAGGAGATGAGAACTCGGTCGAGGTGTGTCAGACGAAACAAGGTCTCTGACGCAGTTGATCCCTTCATTCAGGCGTACTGGGCCTAGAAGGAGTACTTTGATTCTGCACTTTGAGGTTCTAACCCCTTTGGAGACGCGATTGATGTTATTTCGATGTTTAACAGTCAAAAGAAATTACCATCTCTTATTTAAAAAAAGCAGAAAAATTTTATCAAGTAAATTCATTTTTGTTTTATTTCAAGAATCGTTAATCATGTTAACAACGTCGTTCTGTAAAGCTAAAACAAATAAGGATTATAAACAAAAGCACAAGGGCTCAAATTTTATTGATAAGATGGAGATCAGCCAAACGCGTGATCCCAAAGAGTATATACAAAGTTTGAAAATGGTAATTTACAGGGAAAAGGGCTACGTTGAAACATAACGACCACTATCCTTCTACCAACTTTGAATTCGGTGCATCCTGAGCTTCTGTCGAAGATGACCTTGACTGGAGTTTTCCTCCGATGGATGACGTAACTGTTGCTGAGGGACTTGCCTCTGTTGAACATAGTTACTTGCCATTATCCCTAATTTTTGCCTGGATTGTACTATGATGTTTCCAATCCACCGGGATTATTTTTTTCTTATTCTGTCTCTAACTTTTGCCTGGACCGCCCTTTCGGGTTTTCAATCCATCGAGACGTTTTTTTTTTTTAGTTTAGGCGAAGTATTTCTTGACTACATCAACATTCGTGGGGTAGGAAAATTCCTCTCTGTCCATGGTTGCAAGTCTCAAGGCGCCGCCTGAGAAAGCTTTTGTGACCACATAGGGGCCATCATAATTCGGAGTCCACTTGCCCCGAGAGTCGGTGAGAAATGATTGTATCTTCTTGAGCACGAGGTCTCCTTTCCTGAAGACACGAGGTCGGACCTTTTTGTCGAACGCCTTCTTCATTCTCTGTTGATACAACTGACCGTGGCATAGTGCCGTTATTCTCTTCTCTTCGATCAGGTTGAGTTCGTCGTGTCGACTTTGACACCATTCAGCTTCGGTGAGCTTCGCTTCCATCAATACCCGGATTGATGGGATCTCTACTTCTATGGGGAGCACTGCTTCCATGCCATACACTAGAGAGAAAGGGGTTGCCCCTGTTGAAGTGAGGACAGATGTGCGATAACCGTGAAGAGCAAAGGGTAGCATCTCGTGCCAGTCTTTATAGGTTACAACCATCTTTTGAACGATCTTCTTGATGTTCTTGTTAGCCGCTTCTACCGCTCCGTTCATCTTGGGTCGGTAGGGAGATGAGTTATGGTGTTCAATCTTGAACTCTGCACACAACTCTTTCATCATCTTATTGTTCAAGTTAGATCCATTATCAGTAATGATCTCGCTTGGAACACCATAACGACAGATGATATTGTTTTTGATAAATCGGACCATCACTTGTCAGGTTACATTAGCGAACGATGCTGCTTCGACCCATTTGGTGAAATAGTCAATGGCTACTAGGATGAACCGATGTCCGTTTGAAGCCTTGGGCTCAACCAAGCTAATCATGTCGATTCCCCATATGGAAAAAGGCCACGGGGAAGAAAGAACTTTGAGATGTGTTGGCGGTACATGAATTTTGTCGGAGTATATCTGACATTTGTGACACCTCCTCGTGTACTTGTAGTAGTCAGATTCCATTGTCAACCAATAGTACCCTGCTCTGAGAATTTTTCTCGCCATTGTGTGTCCGTTGGCATGAGTGCCAAAGGATCCTTCATGAATTTCTTTCATAAGCATGTCTGCTTCTGGTCTGTCGACGCATCGGAGCAAGACCATGTCGAAATTTCTCTTATAAAGTGTATCGCCGCTCAGGAAGAAGCTTCCAGCTAATCTTCTGAGGGTTTTCCTGTCTTTTCTGAGTGCCCCAGATGGGTACTCTTGTTTCTGAAGGAAGCATTTGATATCGTGATACCAAGGTTTGTCATCCATGACTGCTTCAATCGTGAAGATGTAAGCGGGCCGTTCAAGGCGCATTATGTCGATCTTAGGTATGTCATTCCATTGACCTACACTAATCATGGAAGAAAGAGTGGCTAATGCATCAGCCATGTGATTCTCCTCACGAGGGATATGATGAAACTCAACTCTGTTGAAGAAAGGTAGCAACCTTCTTGCATAGTCTTTATAAGGAATCAATCCTGATTGGTATGTATTCCAATCTCCTTTTATCTGATTGATAACCAAGGCTGAGTCACCGTATACGTCCAAGTTTTTGATCCTTAAATCAATCGCTTCTTCGAGACCCATAATACAAGCTTCGTATTCGGCCTCATTGTTCGTACATTTGAACGTAAGTCTGGCAGTGAAAGGAATATGGGTACCCTGAGGGGTAACAATGATTGCCCCAATTCCATTTCCATAATGATTAACTGCTCCGTCAAAGATAAGTCCCCATTGGGAACCTGGTTCTGGCCCTTCACTGGGTAGCGGTTCATCGCAATCTTTCATCTTTAGATACATGACATCTTCGTCTGGGAAGTCAAACCCGATTGATTCTTGATCGTCAATCGGTTGATGAGCCAAATGATCGGCTAAAATACTTTCTTTAACAGATTTCTGAGCGTGGTACTCTATATCATATTCTGATAACAGAATCTGCTGATGGCCAATTCTTCCCGTGAGAGCAGGCTTTTCGAAAACGTATTTGATTGGATCCATTTCAGAGACCAACCAAGTAGTATGACGAATCATGTATTGGCGAAGACGTTTGGCTGCCCAAGCCAAAGCACAGCAAGTTTTCTCAAGCATCGTGTACCGAGTTTCGCAGTCGGTGAACTTCTTGCTTAGATAGTAAATGGCAGACTCTTTCCGTTTGGTTTCGTCTTGTTGGCCAAGTACACATCCCATTGAGTCCTCTAGGACTGTGAGGTAAATGATCAATGGTCTTCCTTCCACTGGAGGTGATAGAATCGGAGGATTCAACAGATATTCCTTAATACTGTCAAAGGCGGTTTGGCAGTCTTCTGACCAAACGCAATCCTGGCTCTTTTTGAGTAATTTGAAAATCGGCGCACATGTGGCGGTCATAAGGAATATGAATCTGGAGATGTAATTCAAACGTCCCAAGAATCCTCTGACTTGTTTTTCAGTTTTTGGAGAAGGCATTTCTTGAATGGCCTTGACCTTGTCAGGATCAACTTCAATTCCTTTCTGGCTAACGATGAACCCTAGTAGTTTCCCTGAACGGACACCGAAGGTGCACTTGTTGGGATTCAAGCGGAGCTTGAATTTTCTTAGACGTTTGAAAAATTTTGACAGATGTTCAACGTGCTCACTCTCTGTTTTTGATTTGGCAATCATATCATCGACATACACTTCGATTTCTTTATGTATCATGTCATGAAACAGAGTAGTCATGGCCCTTTGATAGGTTGCCCCGACGTTCTTCAAACCGAACGACATTACCTTGTAACAAAAGGTACCCCAAGGGGTAATGAACAAAGTTTTCTCCATGTCTTTCGGCGCCATTTTGATCTGATTGTAGCCTGAGAATCCATCCATGAAGGAGAAAACTTTGAACTTTGCTGTACTGTCTACCAGCATGTCAATGTGTGGTAAAGGAAAGTCGTCCTTTGGACTTGCCTTGTTCAGATCTCTGTAATCAACACACATTCTGACCTTTCCGTCCTTTTTGGGAATGGGTACGATGTTGGCTAACCATTGAGGATATTCTGATGTGGCGAGGAAACCCGCATCAATCTGTTTTTGTACCTCCTCTTTGATTTTGATGGCCATGTCCGGGTGAGTCCGTCTCAACCTCTGCTTTACTGGCGGACATTCCGATCTTAACGGTAAGTGATGCTCCACGATGCTGGTATCCAACCCTGGCATATCCTGATAGGACCAAGCGAATACATCGGGGAATTCTTTGAGAAGCTTTATCAAACCCTCTCTGGCAGTTGGACTGAGCAGTGCTCCGATCCTGATTTCTTTTCTCTCTTTTTCTGAACCCAAGTTTACCGTTTCCAACGGTTCTTTGTGAGGTTCAATAGACCTTTCCTCTTGTCTGAGTAGTCGGGAGATCTCTTCTGGAATTTTGTTGTCATTTTCTTCTTCAGCCTCGAATACCGGGAACTCAAAGTTGGGAGAAGGCATCAGATCGTATGTTTCAACGGGGTTTAAAACAAGCAATCTGCATGACGTGATGATTTGTGTTTAGAAGAGATAGAGAAAATGCAAGTGTGTGCAGTGTATTTATTTTATTACTGCTTGTTTTTATTTTTAAATGTTTTTTTAGGATTACCATTTTCTGAAAAAGCAAAAAGAGAAAACAACAATTAATGCGGAAATTACAGAACGACGTTATTTTATTAATGAACAAGTCGAATCTTGAAACTACAGCCCTATAAAACAAAACTTTATTGCTTTGGGCAAAGCGAAGAGGGAAATTTTACAGAAAGCGAGCCCTATCAAAATATCTGTTTCACCTGGGCAGGGTGAAAGGTTAAAAGATGGCAATTACTTTGACTGATGAACGACCTTTGGAACATCGACAGCAACCCATTGGCGGCAAACTCCTCGGTGAATCACAAAGTCTGGCACTTTCCTTGATTTATCTTCAGAAATAACGCTGATTTCTGGTGGAGCAGGATCATTGGAATCTGTTTCCCAGGCATAATTGTCGTAGGAGAATTCCTCAGTTGTATTTTGCATAGCATTGGTGCTCTCAGCTGTATCTCCCCATCCAGTTGGCTGGATATCTTCGAACCTGATACGAGAGCTTTTGGGAGCAGTGTACTTGACCATAAAGTCGTATTTTCCACTTGGTTGTCCTAGGGTGTCCCATACCTTTTTAGAACTGGAGGAGTCATCCTTCTCGATGATGTTGACCTCGGGAAAAGCATAGTTGATGAATTCTAGTCCGAAAAATGTTGCAAATTCATCTTCATGTTGAGTAGTTTCTGAATGACCTGAGTGTTGATCCCATGACATGGTGGGGACACAGGTATTCGGTTCAATGACGGTCAGCTGATTTTCATTGTTCGGCTGACTCTCTTACCCCAAGTGTCCGGGGTAAGGTTGCCACATTAGCAGACCATCCATTGGGCCATAGTAGTTATAGTCAAAATTGTCTTTCATCGGAGTGTCTTCCTCTAATGAATTTGGTGAAGCACGACATCCTTCCGGATCACAATCTCCATATATCATTTCGACATCGGATCTTGGTATAAATCTCGGACTTTCTGTAGGAAAGAAAAAAGGCATAGGCACCTCTTCCTGAGACATTTAACCGTCCTCGTTAAGGTAGGACTTCCATTCTTCATCCGTGTCAGAGGGATCTTCCTCATTGATAGCATGTACCGCTTGAGACACTGGGTGAAGGAAACCTCCACAGTGGAAGAAGTTTTGAAGTGGATGAAGACTTTCATCGTTGGCAGCTGTCCGAGTACAGGTTGTAGAAAAACCAAGACCCTTCTTTGTTTTATTGTCAGTGGGAATGACAAGCTGTCCCCATCCTATCGTATCGGTACTCTCGACCGCTTTGATAGCATCGTTGTATGAGGAAATCGAGGTTCCTCCTTTGAAATGATTGTCCTTGCTCACCGACAGTGCTTGGAACTGAGTTCCAATAACCTCCTCAGGTTCTATACCAGTAGATGATGACAAGTTACTCACAAGCAAGGCTTGTTCTCCACAGACTGTGACAAGTTGATCGTTCTTGACGAACTTTAGCTTTTGGTGGAGGGTCGAGGTGACCGCTCCAGCCTGGTGTATCCAAGGTCTTCCTAATAAACAACTATACGTTGCCCGGATGTCCATGACCTGGAAAGTGACTTGGAAAGTATGAGGACCTATAGTTATGGGAAGATCAACTTTGCCGATAACCGTTTTTTTGGATCCGTCGAATGCTTTGACGACGACCTCGCTGATTCTCATCGGAGGACCTTTGAATGATAATTACATCAAAGTAGACTTCGGCATAACATTCAGGGCTGACCCTGTGTCTACCAGTACGCTGGCTAAAGCATCATCCTGGCAGTTAACTGTGATATTGAGCGCCATGTTATGACGGCGACCTTCTTCAGGTAATTCCTCATCACTAAATCCCAAGTTGTTGCAGGAAGTGATGTTAGAGACAATGCTATCGAACTGTCTGATTGTTACATCCTGTTCCACAAAGGCTTGCTCCAAGACTTTCTGTAGACCCTCCCTGTGGGCTTCTGAACTGAGTAACAGTGATAATACCGAGATCTTTGAAGGAGTTTGTAACAGCTGATCAACAATGTTGTATTCACTCCTTTGGATGAGCTTCAACATCTCATCGTTGTTTTTCGAAAGGTCGGGATTACTGGATTGACCGACTGGTGGATCGTGAGCTTCTGTCTGAAGTTCCTTTTCCTTTTTAACTTCCCCAACACCTCGGTTGAAGATTCTACCACTCCGTGTTACTCGACTGATGTCTGCAATGTTCATAACGGAGGGTAATGGAATTTCCTTTCCATTCTCAATGGTCGTTGCACCATATTTATAAGGGATAGCCTTAGTTGATTCATACGGTAGTGGTCCCGGTAAATAAATGACTATGGGAACTTTCTGATTTTTCTGACCATCGTACGTAATCTCGATCCGTTCCTGGTTGGGAACTTTAGATTCGTCAAGTAGAGGGATGATGGCAAAAACATCTCTGGTCCTGTGATGACCAGAAATTGTGACGACATCCTCAACCTGATCGGCAAGGTAGTTCGGCGTCCAGTCGATAGGTCCAGAGCTCGGATATGGACGAATTCCTCCACGATCCACCTGACCCTGAAGAGCCGCTCACACAAGGTAACACCCTTGGTTACTTTCCGAACAGATGCTACAACGGCCGTAATTGTGTAGTGACACCTGGCCACGCCCACTTTGAATACAATGTAACCTCACTAGGTTACCTTCCATCGATCGGACATCCTGACTTTGACGTCGAGTAGGATTTCTGTTATTGATACTAATTTGTTGAGTATCTTTATCCATGTAAATTGGCATCCACCAGTGATTTAACAAGTGCTGGAGTGCTTCCTGGACAAGGGTACAACCTCGATCGTTTTTGCAACCCGCTTTACAACTTTGATAGTCGTGTGATATTAAGAATCCGAGTCGGACCTGCTCAGCATGTAACTCTACCAGGTTGGTATTCATCACGCGAATATCGAAGATTTGAACCATACTGATCTGATAGGAATTCCTATCATGGTAGTCTTGGATCCATCCAAGATCCATCTGACGCTGGAGGGCCTCTTGTATGAAAGAGCATCCCTGTTTATTTACCGAGCAAGTCAGACAGGAATTGTAATCGTGCCGCGGTAGATTATGATACTGGCTTTGCCTTGAGTGCATCGCCACCAAGTTGACATTCATTGCACGGATGTCGTGGTTCTGAATGACGTTAGAATTTATGTAGACCATGTTAACTCCACAAACTCGGTGCTCTTGGATCCATCCGAGATCCATCTGTTCCTGTAGAGCTGCTTGCACCACAGAACACCCCTGATTGTCTTTAGAGCAGATATCACACTAGTGATAGCTATGAGGTGGCACATGGCCATATCCACTCTGTCTACAATGCATCTTGACCAGATTGGTCTTTAACAAGAGTACATCATGAATTTGATAAACATTGTTAATCTCTTCCTCTATCAAATTGACTGCAGCTTTCTCATGTGGAGGCAGCGGGTTCGTGAGAACATTAGGATTCATATCTTTGAAAGATAAGAGCCCGCTCCTAACAAGTTTTTGTACGTCAGACTTGAAATTGAGACAAGTCTCTATGTTATGCCCTGGACCTCCTTGGTGATAAGGGCACGTCTGATCCACCTTAAACTAAAAAGGTGGATTTTCCAGTACTGTAAGAGGGGACTTAGTCTGAATGTGCCCCTTGGCTAGCAGTAATGGAAACAGTTCTGCGTACGTCACGGGTATAGGATCAAATCCTGGTGGCCGTGTTGTGCGGTTGTTGTTGTATTAGGGACGAGCCTGCTGAAGAGGCTATTGTGTCCTTTGCTGATCAGGTTGGCTCTGCGCAACCTGAGGTTGATAAGTAGGAATAGGCGTAGGGCTGATAGCAGGAGTTACAGCCGCTACCGGTTGATATCGACGCCTTTGCTTTCCGAGAGAGATATTCCCAATATCTTGCTCTTTTTCTTGGGGAGAGCACTACCATATTTTTTAGTACCGCTCGTCGATCCAGTGTCTTTTACCAAACGTCCTTCCCGGACAGCTTCCTCAAGACGTACACCCATGCCAACCATCTCGGTGAAATCACTGGGTGCACTGGCAACCATTCGGTCATAGTAAAATGAGCTTAAGGTCTTTAAGAAGATCTTTGTCATCTCTTTTTCCTCAAGAGGTGGACAAATTTGAGCGGCAATTTCACGCCACCTTTGAGCATACTCCTTAAAGGTTTCCTTGTCCTTTTGTGACATTGATCTGAGTTGATCTCTGTCGGGTGCCATGTCCAAATTGTATTTGTATTGTTGGACAAAGGCAGTACCTAGATATCTGAATGTACTGATCGTAGTACGGTTTAGACCCATGTACCATTTGAGTGCGGCACCGGTTAAACTATCCTGGAAGTAGTGAATCAGTAGGTCCTGATTCTCCGTCTGAGCTGACATCCGCCGAGCGTACATCACCAGATGGCTCTGAGGGCAAGAGTTACCCTTGTATTTTTCAAAGTCGGGCACTTGAAACTTGTGCGGGACTTTCACATTGGGGACCAAGCAGAGGTCTGTGGCGTCCTTTCCAAATAGATCCTGACCGCGGATGGCTTGCAGTTCTTTCTGCATTTCCAAGAACTGTTCCTGGAATTCATCCATTCTATCGAACATAGTTTCCTTTTTACCAGAAGGTATTGGTGGAATATGTCCTTCCGGGACAGTGTGTACCACAGGGGGTGGTACCGTGACTACGGCAGTAAATCTTGGCGTTTCCCGAAGTTTGTAACCTTCAGGAGTCTTCAGTATACCCCTGGAATCTTCGCTTTCCCGAAGTTTGTAACCTTCAGGCCCAACGGCTTCTGTTGTGATTCCTTGATCTTCAGCGATCGGCGGAACATATCCTTCCGGGATATAGTTAACAGGCATGCCCCAAGGACGATCTTTCGGCATTTGATACCTAGGATCATACTTCTCCACGATGGGCATTGAGGTGATATCTGAGATCGTAGTTTTTTGTAGCCGAGTTTCTGCCATGGCTTGCATGTCGTTACGAAGCTTTCTCATATCCTCTCTTAGAGCGTCGATCTCTTCTTTCAACTCTCTGTTTTCTTCCTCAAGATCATCCATCCTTTTCTGACGATTGGCCCGAGTATTGTACAAATGAGACAGTTTGACTCTAGAATCGAGACACAAACGTGAGATTCGTAGGTAAGAAGAATACGCGATGTGAGAATGATAAATGCAATGATTATATTAATTGTTCTTTTTGGTTTAATCAAAATAAACTTCGACAATTAGATTGCAAATATCAAACAGTGGGGAAACCCCTTTTTATTGAATTCAAAGGATTACAGAAATGGAAATACAGTAGATTACAAGGTGCACAAACAGAAACCTAAGCTAATGGGTCCCGAGTCCTCTCTGAAGAGAAATCGGGTGCTGATTATGGTATTTTTCTTTTCTTTGACCGAGGCTCTTGGGCCGTTGTCGGGTTGTCATTCCTTTGCCAAGTGAAAGGAGTGAGCAAATTCCTTTGGTCATCTTGATTTTCTACAGCATGTTGCTCCAAAATTTCAATCAGAGCATCTTTCTCTTTCAGTAATTGCTGTATCTTGATGCACTCTATGTCGAGGGTGCGATACTTGTTCTTCCAAGACCTCCTCTCCTTCTGAACTTTATTGAGAGTAACCTGAAGCTTTTCAGTTTCCGTCATGAAGTACATGACAGATTCCCTCGGCGGAAGAATTCTGTAACGAGGATAAGGCATCTTTAGCTTGAGAGCTCTAGTTTGTACCCAATGGAGATAAGGCTCCACCGAGACACAGTCCGGTTTTCCCAGAGACTCTCGTCCTTTCTTATGAACGTGTTTCCAAGCTTGCACTATTTCCATCTTTAGTGCTCTGTCGTTTTCTCCTTCTTTGAAGAAAAGACCTTCCAGATGAACACCCCGTGGGATGTGTCTCATCGGGTATCCAAATTGACGGCGAACTAATACCGAATGGTAGTTGATTCCTCCTTTAGTTCCTATGAGGGGTACGTTGGGGAAGTTTCCACAACGATCAATGATCTTGATTCCCTCATAAATCCTATTGCACCAATCTATATTAGAGTTGGTAAGAGACATGATATTCTGCGACCAACGTAAGGCACTCTTACAATCCCAAAAAGCAGCAGACTTGGGCAAGTGTGAGATAAACCATTTATAAAGCAGAGGTACACAGCATGTGATCTCCCCTCCACTGTACAAATTTCCCAAGTGTACAGAATGATACGCATCTGCGAGCAAAGTCGGCACAGGGTTTCCAATGAGAAAAACCTTAATGGAGTTAATATCGACGAAGTTATTGATGTTGGGAAACAAAAATAATCCGTAGGTGAGCAAGACAAAGATGCTTTCAAAAGCAGTCATATTTCCTATACTGGAAAAATGCAGGGCTTTCTTCGTCAAGAACTGGGCTGGCAAACCTTGGATGCCACCCTTGGTAATTAGGTGAGTCCTGACCTCAGACTCGTCCAAATGAATTGCTCTTGCAATGGTCTGATTCTTTGGAATTTCTTCCAGTCCAGAAAATGGAGCTCGATCAGTGATATGTAGATTAGTCAGATGAGAATACTCCTCCAGCGTTGGTGCGAGCTGGTAATCCGGGAATGTGAAACAGTGATAAACTGGATCGTAAAACTGAATGAGCGCATCCATGATTCCCTCAATCACATGGACTCTTAACAGTGGTAGCAAACCCCCGTGCTTGGCTCTGAAAGCCTCAGGGTTAGTGATCATCCTCGCCAACCTTCTCAAATCCTCTAGCTTCAGAACTTTGAAGGTATACCTATGGGTTCTCCTTCTACCGAAATCCATTAGTGCAATCTTCTTCTCTGATATTTGCAATCACAGTCTTAGTTTAATTTGAAAAACAGAGAGACTAGAAGAGAAGTTTTTTGAATGTTTTAATGTTTTTTAAATGAATGCATGAATGCAACACACAAAAACATAGAAAAAACATGGGGTCAAAGGGTCGTTGTCATGAAGTCAAGGCTCTACCCATCCCCAAAGGTTTATACTAGGGTGATTTTTGTACCTGTGCTCATTATCATCAGCTCCTCCCAGGAAAGCAAAACAACAAGCGGATCGCCAGCGAGTTGTAGAGCAATCTTAGAGTAAGTGCCATTCACCGAGAATAGATCACCAGCCTCAAATGAGGGTAGTATCACGTAACAACTATTTCCGATAGTTTCCGCACTACGAAAGGGTTTGGCTCCTCAGCTTCTCAGACTTAACAACCGGACCATTGTCTGGGTAAGAGAATGGGTTGCATTGGTCAGCCTCCACTGAGGTTGATGGTCGACCTCGTCGCCATCACTTATCTTAAGTGTATACTCAATCTTTCCACATACGGAATCACCCGCATTCCCATTAGCAGAAAAATAAACACATATAGCAATTAGGAAAAGCAGTATATATATTTGTCCTAAACATCCTAGACCTTTAAAGCTATGAATCTTAAGTTCCTAACTGAAAATGGGTTCCCCGGCGGAAGCCCCAATCTGTGGTTTCCACATAAGTGAAGAGAAAAGGAAGAAGGAAAAAGAAAGACCTCATCGCCCCACGGTGGGCGCCACTTTTCTGTAGCGAGCGATTTTGGACGTGGTTCTTAAGCGCTGGTCGCTCTCTGCGGTTTGAGCTTAAACTACAGGTCGATTCATTTTTTTATCCTATTGTAAGCTGAATGAGGAAGGGAAATAGATGTCTCCAATTAACCCTGCTTGCATACTGAGTTTAAACAGCGGTCTATTAGGTTACGGATGCGATCAATGTGGGGGGGCCTTTGTACTGGTTATTTGTATTTTCGCCAATACGATTTCTTTCTTTCTAGGATCTTATAGCGGGGAACAAGGGTTAGGATGTTAGGACTGATGCTTTTGATGAGAGTACGGGATATTGGGTTTTTGTTTAGTGTGCTCGCTAAGATTTTTCTTTCAATCTTATGCCTACGTATTCCCGTTTACCGAAATAGGGAAATCAGAGCGTTCGTAGTTCCTCCTATTCTATGGGAGGAAATGGGTGTTTTTGGTGTCTTGTTTAAAGCCCAAGACGTGAAGCGAATGGTAGTTTGTATCTTGTTCAAAGCCCAAGATGTGAAGCTGAAAAGTCTATTTGTGTCTTGTTCAAAGCCCAAGACGTGAAGCTGAAGGACCTCAATTTTAGAGAGAATTTGTCATCTCTAAAGAAGGGTTTGTCTGTCACAACTATTGGGTGACTGGTTATAAAGGAGAATTATTTTAACTGGGATACGCAGATCCTAGCAATGCCATAATTTCCTTTAAAGGGGATTTTAACATGAAGGAGAAGACTTTAACTCAGTGTAGAGCAATGTTATCTTTCCTTAGGAATTTCTCATGCTAAAAGAGGGACAGTGGCATGGATGTAGATAATCCAGAGGCTTACCGCTTACAACGATTAGATGAAGGGGAAGGAGTTGTTGATGTTTGTGTACTGTGAACGAGGCACAACTTCGATGCTAAAAGGTTGATTGGATCAACCAGTGGTTTTCTTATACAAAGCCTAAGAGGAGGCTAATCTGTGTCTCGTACAAAGCCCGAGAGAGAGGCGAAAAGGGTTTGACTCGATGAGGGAATCTTTTGGTATCTCGTATAAAGCCCGAGATGAAGGCTATTTGACTCAACAAGAGAGTTTTTTTGTATCTTGTACGAAGCCTGAGATGGAGGCTGTTGTTTGTTTGGCTCAATAAGAACCTTTTTGTATCTCGTACAAGGCCCAAGATGGAGGCGAAAGGGGTGATTGACTCAACGAGAGAGTCTCTTATGTGTCTCGTACAAAGCGCGAGAGAGAGGCGAAATGTTGTTTGACTCCGTTGGGGAGAATCATTGTACAAAGCCCAAGAGGAGGCTATTGTGACTATTTCAGTTGAGTGACAGGTCCAGTATACTGATTGTGAAAGAGAAAATCAGTTCTTATATGAGTAGCACTGTACTCAGGGATTTGATTTGAGGATCTGGGTTATTCCTGTTCTTTAAGGAAGCGGGAAATCCGAAGGGTATTGAGACTGTCCGAGTCTACTGGTTTCCTTCCTATTTAACGAAGGGGTCACTTGAGAATGTCTTTGAGACTCAAGGAGATTAGACTGTCCAAGTCTAGAGTTTCATCTTTTGTACTATGCTTTGAGAAACAGTAGTAGACTCTACGACAGGACCGTTCTATAAGGATGACTAGGTTCTGTTCCTATACCTCTAGGAGGTCGTCGGGATAATTTGTACGAAGCCCAAGACGAGGCTGGAAACTTTTAAGAAGCCGACGGGTCCTTGTACTAAGCCCAAGAGAAGGCTATCATTCCCGAAGGAAGGGATCATTATACGAAGCCTAAGAGGAGGCTGTGAATACTTCTAAGAAGCCGTAGGGTCCTTGTACTAAGCCCAAGAGGAGGCGGGGTTGCTTTTAGGAAGCCTGTGGGTCCTTGTATGATGCCCAAGAGGAGGCCGATGCTTTTAAGAAGCCCGTGGGTCCCCAAACCCTGAGAAATTCAAGGCAATGCTATTCACCGAGAATAGATCAAAGTCAGGAAAGTTTGAGAATTTGGAAGAAACTCAAAGATTCCATTCACGGAGAATACATTCATCTTGGGGAGTAGAGTTTATTGACAATTCCTAATGAGGACAGCCGAAGAGAAGACTGTATCTGGTGATCCTATTGGGGATCTAGTTGTCTATTTCTACGAATAAACGAAACGGCGTCACCTAGTTCTAGACGTAGTTGCCGGGGAAACTCGAAATATCTATACTATTATTACACAGTTGATATGAGTTTATGAAAGGAGACTTACAGTGAAACAGCCCCCACAATACAATTATATGTATATGAAAGCAGTAAATGAAAGCAATAACCACTTACTCGGTTGTAGTGCTTCCATGTTGTTTGGTTAGTTGTTCAACAAAGAAAGATCGAAAACAACAGTATATTCCAAATCAAAGGAGAAAGTACTTTGAAAAAGAAAGATTTGGGGCTTACAGCTCAAAGAGAGGCCCAGGGTTTTATCAGTGAGCGCACTGTTTGAATTTGTACAGAGGGACTTATACAAGTGACTGAGGCCCAAAAAGGTTTTCTGTACAAAGGGGTGTGGGTCTTACACTCTCTCAAGAGGCCCAAAAAGTTTTAAAGAAAAAGAGTGAGGCTTATAACACGATGGTAGGCCCAGATGATTTTTCGTTTAAAAAATGGCGATCGCGCCGAGGTTTTCTTTTAACGCGGAGGGACTTATACAATAAGTGAGGCCCACAACTATTTTGGTTAAAGGGGGTTGGGTCTTACACTCTAATAGAGGCCCATGTGTATTTTAAGAAAAGAAATGGGTCTTACTACTCGAGGGTAGGCCCAGGGTTATTTTGAAAAGGCGACGATCGCGCCGTTTGTTTTTGACGGTATCGGGACTTATACAATACACTGAGGCCCAAAAATGATTTGGTCAAAAAAGGATTGGGTCTTACACTCTATTAGAGGCCCAAGGTTTTGAATGGGTCTTATAGCTCGAGGAGAGGCCCAAGGTTATTTTAAAAAGGCGACGATCGCGCCGTTTGTTTTTTACGGTATCGGGACTTATACAATACACTGAGGCCCAAAAATGATTTGGTCAAAAAAGGATTAGGTCTTACACTCTATTAGAGGCCCAAAGAGTTTTGAAAATGATTTATTAGGGTTGAATTAATCCAAAAACCCTAATTTGTTTTCAAAAATGTATTTAATTGAATAAAAATTCAATTAAAATGATCAAAATTGTTTAATATATGAAAAACAAATTGTGATCTTGGATTAATGCTTCAAAAATTAAGTATTGACCTACAAAATAATTAGAAAGCATTAAAAGTTGCAAAATCAATGTAGAAAAAATATTTAAAATGTCAAAAACAATTAAAATATTAATTCTTTGCAAAAATATCAATTATATGAAATAACTAATATTTTTGGGATTTTTTGTTAAAATAAAATATTTTAACATTTTTGTGAATTATTAAAAAAAGAATCAACTCAAAATCATTAAAACTCAGAGAGAAATTAATTTTTGAATCAATTAAATAAAATCACAAAATTCAAATATTTGAATTTGTGAAAAAGGCGCCAAGAACACAAGCAAGAACACGCGCGTTTTTCTGGGTTTGGCTGATTTGCGTTTTCCATCCAATCTCACTGAATACGTAATCATATCATGCAATCCACATATCATTATGCTCGTCTCAACCTCACGATCATGTTTATAACACTTAATTTCATTTAAATTAAACATAAAACATGAAATCACGAAGAAACCTCAAGAACTCTAATTTCTGCATGAAGGCTAGGATTTTTGATACACGATTCAAACAATGCAATTAATTGAGGGGAAACATTCTATGCATGATTATGAACATTTGGCAAAAGTATTGTGCGAGGAAATATGCATGGATTGAGAGATGACCAAGTATGTGCTTACCTCTAGGCCGTGACAGCAAGTGCAATGTGATTTTTAATTTGGAGGTGTTATAGATGAGTGGTGATGATCTGAACAGCTTCCCTACACCCTATGGATTGTGTTTGAATGCTTGGACTTGATTGAAATTGGCTGGATCACTTCATGGCATCTCAACTGCACTTTGGTTAAAACCTTGAGCAATTGACTGGTGATTCTGAGAAATCAGTGTTCCAGTTGTTATTTAAGTGTTTGATCAGCTCATATGTGATGTATGTGAGGTGTGTGAGTGATTGGTTTGATTGGGAAAGCTCTCAAACTCAAAACCCGAGAGCTACCTTGCTAAGAAAGGCATTTTTTCCAAGAGAAATAGATTTTGAGGAAAGCATATGTTAGATGGCTTTGGTGTACTCAAACTGATCACAATTGAGCTCTATTTATAGTAGAGCAAGTTTGTTTTGGGATCCACAGTGAATGGCAACTGCAGCAGGTGTTTGTTTAATGTTGGCCAATGGAAATCCAAGTCTCCTCTAGCCATTGACTAGAGGTTAGGGCACAGAGCTTTGGTTCCCTTGGTCTTGGATAAGTCTTGACTGATTTCAGATGAGAATGGCTCAGTCCATGCCACCTTGATGCTTCCATTGAATGCTCCAATCCAAATTTGAAGTCTTGTCCCTATTTTGGCCATTCTAGGTTCAACATGCTATTTCTTGTTCCATGGACTTTGGAGGCTTGGCTCAGTGATTGTCCCCTTTAGATTCAATCTTCTGAGGTGTCCAAGTGGATAGGAGCATTTGGATTTGGCTGATTTTGGCAAATCGAGCAAAGTTGCAAATTCTGCCTTGCCTTGACAGATTTCAGCAAGGCAACTTTCCAATGTTATATCTCATGACTTAAATGGAATTTGGCAATGTTCTTGGTCATTTTGGAAAGCCCTTAAATCATACAACAACTGTTTGAACATGTTTGGTTTTGATCTCTTTTGAATCCAAGTGAAAAATCCCCCTACATTTGGCAAAAAGTGAAGACAGATTTGGATTTAGTGAAAATTTCACTAAGTGTTGGAAAAAGTGACATTTTCATTTTTCAGCCATTTTGATCACTCCATAACTCAAAATCCTTAATGAATTGGACTTAGGTCTAGTTGAAGTTTTTGTAGAGGGTAATGAGGGCTACAAATCCATCTTTGGATGAGAAAAAATAGCCTTGTGGTTTAAGAGTTATGGTCCTCCAAAGTTGGTACCCTTGTCACTTTATTTTTAACTTAGAAAATTTTCTAAGTTTTTATGGTTACCCCTTTTACAAGTTATCCAACTTTTCTTAATTTTTCTTGATGAATGATGATTCAAATCATACATAAACATCATTTTAGGGTTAAAAAACCATTTTGGTGAAAAATCTCAAAAAGTCAAAGTTGACTTTTGTGCACAGTTGACTTTTTATCAGATGAATTCCAAATTGTGCAATTCTTCAGGAAATCATGTCCTTGACCTAAATCAAACTTGATGGACATGTTCCAAGGGTGTCATAGGGTATATTGAATCATGTCTTAGGGCTTAGGAGCATGTCTTGGTCAAAATTCAAAGTTACAGTTGACTTTTCTCTTAAAACCCTAATTGTGGTGCAGATGAAATTGAGACTTGTTGCTCAAGATTCTTGGATTAATCCATTGTTCCAAATGGATCAATGTGGTGTATTGGAGACCCTCAAACCCTCTCTTGAGGTCTTGGTTCATGATTTGTCCCAAAAGTCAACTTAGGGGTGAATTAGGTCAAGAAACCCTAATTCCTGATTTTTGATGAATGCATCCCCTGAGGCCAAATTGACTTGATGAATGGGCCCATGAGGTTCCATGGAGTATATTAGGTTATGTTTTGGATCATTGGCTTGTGCTCAGAGGAAAATTTCCATTTGGAGGCCCTGGTCGACCAAACCCTAATTTGGTGACACTGGCGATCTTGAAGCTTGATCCACCTAGAAGGGAGCAGCCTTGTGCTTAATCCTTGGAGTGGGAGTCCTTTTGATCCATTGTGAATGTTTGAGAGGTTAGACAAGTTGAAGATCATGTTATTCCTTGATTGATCCTTTGTCTAAGGCTCTGAGAGGGCTTGAAACCCTAATTTTGATTGTAGTGGGTGCTCACCCATCTTTGGGGAGACTGATGAAATACGATGGTTCCCCCATATTGTGACGATGATTTGCACAATGATGGGAAATCTTAATGGTCAAAATTTGGGGTATGACACCTACGTCTAGGGGCTACCAAGCCAGGGAGGAAATTCACTATCAGTAGTATTAAATTACAGACTCAACAATCCCAGTTGACATCTACTAACTTTAATCACTACCCAATGATACTTCTACCTAAGAAACCACTTAGATATGAGAAACCAATCACTCCCTAAATTACCTCAGTGATACAATTCAAAGATTAGACTTTAAACCACACCTTGATTCTGCTTAACAGCTTTGATCAAGAACAAACATCTCTTACCTATAGGCTTCGAGATAAACACGATGACCATCCCATAAACCGGGTGGTTCATCAACCAACACAGCCCTTATAATTTACATGATGGCTGGCTTGCTAAAACTAGGTTACAGAGCTACTATTTATAACCTATTTCCCAGCTGGATTTGGGCCTTCAAATCACAACAAATCAGCTGCTACAAATCTGCAAAAAATTCTTCTACTAAATAGATCTTCAATTAAATCTTCAATCAAATCTTCAATTAAATCTTCAATTATTATCATATCTTTCAGCCCTAAAAATAGTAACAAGATCTGCTCCACATTTGATTGTAACAGAATATATCTATTCCATGATATTCTCCTGCAATCTCTCAATCAGATCTTATCCTTAACACACTTGCACACGCGCCGCCCTAACACTTACCAAACTGATGTTCTGTCATCTGATGTCATGACATCGGGTTTGACATCAGCACAGAATCTGCAACCATTTACAACTTAACACAACCAGAATGTTAGAAACTTATGTTGAAACATCAACCATGACATCCACATTGTTTTACCAAAATTCCAGCCAACTACAAGAACTAACAATCTCCCCCTTTGGCTAATTTTGGCTAAAACACTTTCAGCTTGCAGCGGAAAAACACTTACTAACATTCACAGCACAACCTGCAGCAATACCAACCAGCTGCAACAACTAGTAACTCAGCACAAAACAAATTCCCCCTCAAAGCAAGAACCATCATACCAGCTGTTCAAGCATGATTACTCCCCCTCAAGCCTATACCAACAAAACAAGGCAACACATGGGCTAACTCTCCCCCTTTTTAGCCACAATTGGACACCCTCTGAATCTGACAACTAACATACTCAAAACAAAATCCAGACTCAATAGCTGAACAAACATTGGGGTAAATGTATACTGCTGATTCAATCCATTGACATCTTGTCTGACACCATGAAACCAGGTCTAAACTGTCAAGTACACCATGAACTTCACCAGTAACACAATGTCACGACATCTTGTCTGACATTACAATCTTGATAAACAACTTCTTCAACAAAAGATCAACTCCCCCTATCTAAGATAAATAGTTCTCCTTTGCAAGAAGAACGCCTTAAATGAATGGAAAACATAAGACTCATCTTCATGTCTTCAAGAGCGCACCCTCTGTTCAACACACCTGTTGAACGCATTCACATAATGGAAAATCCAGACATAGTCTTCATACATCCAGTCAGGAATGCTTCACACAATCATCCACAAGTTCTGAAGCACACACACAATGCCTTCCACTGAACTCTAAATAAACTCCTCTTACACACACCAAGACAAGTGTGACATCTCCCATCAACAAGGACCCTCACAAAGCTCTTCCAAAATCTGCAGAGAAAAATAAATTCTCCCATACACAACCAAAGTTGTCCTTCAGACTTCTCCTCAGAAGCATGTGCACATATGATTCAAACAATTAGCTTCACATGGCTAGAACCATTCATGTCCATACCAACATGCCATCCAACAACCTAATGTCATAACACGTTATCTGACATTATATCCTTAGAAGAGGCAACCAATCTCCACAAGCTTGATCATCATGCAAGCTTCACAATATGTGCACCTTTGCAGTAAAATCCATAGACAAGTATTCTCCCTGTTATGGTTAACTAAAACTCTAGATGGAGATGAACATTTGAGCACACTTGTTGAGCACATTCACATATTGTACTTTCACCCTTGGAGAACACATTCAAGTATCCTGACTGGTATGACACTGCTCACAGACTCCACAAATTCTCAGCTTTACTGAGATCTAATCTCTTCAAGAGACACTTGTAACAGAAAAAGGAACATCTCAAAAAAATGTTCTGATCAGATCACATCACAATCTCTTCTGACAAGAAACAGCAGTCACTCACACATGAAGTCACATCATGCTATTCGTGAGGAACAAAAGGATCACCATCCTCCTTTAAAGATCAAAGTCACATAGATCCCCCAACTCTCCAAAGGCAGTCATTCCCTATCATACTCTTCATATTTAGACTTCCAATCAATCAATACCTGATCTACTTCAGTCTTCACTACATTCTCCATCCAAGGCAGACCTTCTACTTCATCATTCTCCCGTATGACTATGTAGACGCTCCTTAGGCATAATGTAGGCACCAAGCTCCTGAACCAGAGCATAATCATCCTTTACCAAGGATATCCAACCAGATAATGTCCCAACACAAGTTAGAACATCTGCCACACACCAAGACATCATCACCATGATTCTTCATATGCTCCACCAACTGGACTTACTATAGCATAGTAATCCAAAGAACTAGAGAAATAAACTCTCATCCACCATCAAGAAGAATAATCTCCTTGAGTCTTCAACTCATCACCCTTCTGCCCAAGAGTAACTTGTTCCAAGACAATCCTCAATAATAACCAGCTGCCACACTCTGATTATCTTGATTCTTCAAATCCACTTCTGAGATCAACCAAATGCCAAAGTTTAATCACCTCATTCATGAATCCTCATATGAAAACAGCCAACTGCCACATTTTAACCTTTTTCACGTTTGTCAGAACTCTCACAAAGATATCCTGATCTACCAAGGAAACTTGATCTTCAAGTCACATGTTCCAATTACTCAATAGCAAACACACTTAGATTCCCTAAGCCATGTAACATCTTTTCCTTCCTGCAGCTCCCGCAAACTGCCATGAGAACTATCTTTTTGAAACATCCTATTGTTCATTCCTGTAGATCACCCTATCATAAGCTAATGTGCCACATCACCAGCTGAGACTTCTGATGTTAAGCTAGATGTCAGAACATTATGACATCCAACTGTTGAATTCAACTCTTCCTTCTACCACTCAGAAGAACCTCCTCCCTTTGCAGAAACAGATTTCCATGCTCTCATAGACTTGATTCAACAATCAAGTTTGAATAGACAACCTCCATCCTGCTCAGAAACTCCAAAGACTTCAAACCTGCCACATCTGAATCTTCAGAAAATAAGTAGTTCAAGACTACCCCATAACTATACCAAATAATGCCACTTCTAAATACACTATAGAACACACAATCTTATTGTTATAATCTCAAGATTCTTTTAACCATCATGATTGTTTCACAGAGTTCTCACACACTAACACACCACGAAGAGAAATAAACAGCCACATTGAGAAAAGTATATTCTCAACACTTTAACAGTCCTGCACTTTTACATCATACATATACATAGTCTCCCGTCAATGTATTTTGTCATTAGTTGAATGCACAACCTTATCAAAAGCAGAAAAATACTCAACTCCTGTCAAGGTAACCTTCTCACACAACAGGCATCTGCTGATTCTTCTTCAAAACAAACCATCATGACAACCATTCACACCACAAAAGCATTCTAGGTTAGGTCAGTGTCTTGACCTTTCACTCCTCCCAGAGCAAAGAACTGAAATGATGTCTCAACATCAGTTTCGACATCAACAACAGTAGTAAATCACATTAAACATCTATTCTGGCTTTGGAGACAACAACCATAGTAATCCACACACATCTCTTGCAAGGGACAAAGAGGATTGACCATTAGTAGCTGATCAACCTTCAAACCCAGAACATATCAACATCTGATCAACTTCCAAGACCAACAAAACTGCAGTAACTTGCATAATACACTCTTCCAGAAGCTTCTTCTTATACACACAAGGTTCAGACCTCTTGTCTAACTTAAGAGTGATAACTGCCATCCTTCTGCATAAACATACCATAGACAATCTGCTACTTCCAATCCTTCAAGCCACAAAACTGAAAGAGCTCATGCAAACACCAATTGACCATAGGCTGATTTACACTGCTACTGCACACAAACTCTTGGATGCATTTTCCCTTTTCCATGGATCATCTCCTTCTCTTTTTCTTCAACCAGCTCCAGCCAAACAGCTATGACATGATACTTTGCACAACCTTCAGTAGCATCTCAAATATTGTTCACAGCTTCAGAGATCCTTCAAAACAGCTACAATCTGATAGGTTTTTGACTCAGCATTTACCATTAACTGCTGATGTGTAGCGCGATGTCGAGACATTAGGATTGACATATCTAGCTCAACTTCTTTCTTGATGAAACTTCCTCCAGTTCATGATTTTGAAAATCAGAAACATGTATCTTCACAAGAGAGTTCATCTTCAGATATACCAGAACAACATTGGATACCATAACCAGGAAGCTTCTCCTAATTAGGTCACCATAAGTAAGCTTAAGGGATAACTTATCAAGATCTTCACTCCCGCATGAAAGATTTGACAGTGATACTCTTTTGCTTTGGCTTCACCCTCTTCTTTTACCATCAAGAGAATTGATAAAGAAGGAATCAAAGTTCTGGACAGATTGGTCTTCCATAACTGAAACTTCCATGTCATATAGTCTTTAATAAGATCCATTCACCTTTTGATCACTTCTTTCCCAAAACAAAGATATGAGATAATCATCAAGTATCCAAATGGTTAAAGCTGTCCTACAACATCATAGAATATTCTGCTGAGGAGACCAAACCCTAATGTCCTTCCTAGAATCTCACCACCAGAGATACAAGAACCAATCAGGGTTACATCAGATACCATGCAGCGGAACACACAACAACTCCTCAACAACCTTCAGGAACTACTCAATAATCCTTGTACACCATCACCATAAACCAAGTGCCAACAAATCAAACTCACAACAGTAGTTCTCCTGATAACAACAGACAGGTCCAATACATACCCTATCATGAATAGTCCATCCTTCACTTTAAGGGATCATACAAACAACTATATGAACTGACCAAGTCCATAACTCAGCAAAACTATCTTCCTTGCTCATGAACCAGGAAGTATCTTCCCTAGATCTCATCCAGACATAGACAGGATGCCTGCTCTGATACCAATTGAAATTCTGGTATCAGATATGTGATGTTAAGTGTGATGTCACAACAACACAATCTGCTAATATGAACAAGGCTAAAAATAATAAATCAACACAATGAATTGTTCACCCAGTTTGGTCTAACTACCTACGTCTGGGGGCTACCAAGCCAGGGAGGAAATTCACTATCAATAGTATTAAATTACAGACTCAACAATCCCAGTTGACATCTACTAACTTTAATCACTACCCAATGACACTTCTACCTAAGAAACCACTTAGATATGAGAAACCACTCACTCCCTAAATCACCTCAGTGATACAATTCAAAGATTACACTTTAAACCACACCTTGATTCTGCTTAACAGCTTTGATCAAGAACAATACATCTCTTACCTACAGGCTTCGAGATAAACACGATGACCATCCCACAAACCGGGTGGTTCATCAACCAACACAGCCCTTATAATTTACATGATGGATGGCTTACTAAAACTAGGTTACAAAGCTACTATTTATAACCATTTCCCAGCTGGATTTGGGCCTTCAAATCACAACAAATCAGCTGCTACAAATCTGCAAAAGATTCTGCTACTAAAAGATCTTCAATTAAATCTTCAATCAAATCTTCAATTAAATCTTCAATTATTGTCATATCTTTCAGCCCTAAAAATAGTAACAAGATCTGCTCCACATTTGATTGTAACAGAATATATCTATTCCATGATATTCTCCTGCAATCTGTCAATCAGATCTTATCCTTAACACACTTGCACATGCGCAACCCTAACACTTACCAAACTGATGTTCTGTCATCTGATGTCATGACATCGGGTTTGACATCAGCACAAAATCTGCAACCATTTACAACTTAACACAACCCGAATGTTAGAAACTTATGTTGAAACATCAACCATGACATCCACATTATTTTACCAAAATTCCAGCCAACTACAAGAACTAACAGATATCATTCGACTAAAGGTTACAAATTGTTCGACCCAGTGAATAAGCAGGTAGTGATCAGCAGGGATGTGATCATAGATGAGCTTAAAGAATGGGAGTGGACTGAGAATGTCAAGAAGGATGCAGTGATAATATCTTGTGAAGAACCAGCCACTGAAGTCAAAAGAGAAGTTCGACAGGAACAAGTCAGAGATGAAGCAGGCCCAAGCAGACCTCGACGAACAAGACACATGCCTGCAAGGTTGCAAGAATGTGTAATTACATTAGATGATGTGGTTGATAAAGAGGGTGAGCTGGTACATTATGCTTTCTACGCAGATGTTGAACCAGTCAATGTAGCTGAGGCATTGAAAGATTCGAAGTGTGTGAAAGCAATGAATGAGGAGTTAGAGTCCATCAAAGTCAACAACACCTGGTCACTTGTTGAATTGCCTCAAGGCAAGAAGGCAATTGATGTGAAGTGGGTTTACAAGGTGAAGGTGAATCCTAGAGGAGAAGTAACTCGACACAAGGCGAGACTTGTGGCGAAAGGATTTCTTCAGAAGGAAGGAATTGACTTCGATGAAGTGTTTGCACCTGTTGCTAGGATCGAAGCAATCAGGTTGGTTGTTGGTCTAGCAAATATGAACAATTGGCACACATGTCAGATGGACGTAAAGTGCACATTCTTTAATGGCCCCTTAGATGAAGAAGTTTATGTCGCACAACGAGCTGGGTATGTGAAACGAGGCGAAGAAGGAAAGGTGTATAGGCTGCATAAAGCCCTGTATGGACTTAAGCAAGCTCCAAGAGCTTGGAATAAGAAAATCAACATCTTCTTAAGGGAGAATGAATTTGTGAAGTGTACGACTGAGCATGGAGTGTATGTAACGAGAAGCAATAATGAAATGCTTATACTATGCCTCTATGTCGATGATTTGTTGATAACAGGGAGTTGCAAGAAGGAGATTGAAGATTTCAAACATGGCCTAAGTGAGGAGTTTAAAATGTTAGACTTGGGAAATCTCTCATATTTCCTTGGCATCGAATTCTACAAGACTAGTAGAGGTTTGATGATGCACCAAAGAAGATATGCAAGTGAAATACTCAAGAGATTTGAGATGCAAGATTGCAACCTAACTTCACTCCAGCTGAGACCAGACTGCAACTGTTGAAGAATTCAGATGAAGATGATGTCGACCCAACCCAATACATAAGACTTATTGGGTCACTTAGATACCTTTGTCACACAAGGCCTGACTTAGCATATAGTGTGGGTATGGTAAGTAAATTCATGCACAAGCCAAAGGTATCACACCTAGCAGCAATGAAGAGGATACTGAGGTATCTGAAAGGGAATCTCGACTACGGCATTTTGTTTCCTGCAGCTGATGAAGGGAAAGAATGCAAGTTAGTGGGATACACCGACTCTAACTGGTGTAGTGATGTTGAGGATAGAGAATCCACAGTTGAATATGTGTTTATGTTAGGTGGTGCACTAGTTGCTTGGAGTTCGAGAAAGGAGCCAGTAGTGGCATTGTCATCATGCGAAGCAGAATATATAGCTACTTCTCTTTGTGCATGTCAAGCAACCTAGATGGTAAACTTGGTCGAAGAGATTACAGGGAAGAGTCATGGAACAATTACCATGAAGATCGACAACATGTCAGCTATCAACTTGGCAAAGAATCCAATAGCACACAGTCGAAGCAAGCACATCGAAATGAGGTTCCATTATCTTCGAGAGCAGGTAGCAGAAGGGAAGATGAACTTGGAACACTGCAGAACTGAGAATCAGATTGCAGATATCATGACGAAGGGAATGCAGGTCGAAGTTTTCAGAAGACTAAGAGCCATGATGAATGTAGACAGCTTAGACACAATGAATTAGGTGGTGTGTTGAGTTGTAATTCCTTGTGTCGAAGTGTCGAAGGAGGTTCCTTCACACAAGATTTTGACTTAGGCCTATTTTAGTAATGTTAACTATTTTGGGCTTTTATAGTTTTGGGCCTTGGCTTGGGGTGCAAGCTAACCTAAATCTATAAATAGGGAGAAACCCTTATTTTTTGTAACAAGCTTAGAATTGAGAACTTGTATTCACAGTTTGCAGTTGCAAGTGAAATAATAGATTTTCCACAGTTTGTGGGCAGAGAGTTCTCTGCAGAAAAATTGTTCATCTTCTTCTCCAACGTTTCTCTTTCTTTTCTTTCTCAACCCTTTTTTCGTTTCATTGCCATTGTGTGTTAGTTAACAATCTTGAAATCAAGATTGAATAGGAATTCCCAAAAGATTTTGGGTTAATTCCAACATTTGTCGCTCATCATTCATGGACTCTTCTCTATTGCGTTGGTGAAAGTGAACAAAATGGAAGAGAGAAGAGGAATGAAAGTTTTGTTGATTTTAGATTTTTTTTAGGCTTAAATAATGATTTAGTCCTTGTAAGTTGGCGAGTTTTTAGTTTTGGTCCCTGAATCTTTTTTTTTCGGTCCAAGTCCCTATATGTTCTATTCCTTTTAGTGTTAGTCCCTGTTGTTACTCTTCCGTTAAAAAAAAGCTGACTTGGCAGACGGTGGTGATGTGTAATTTTATTTATCATTTCTTTTATTTATTTGTTTAACACACGTGGAAATGGTAATTCAGCTTTAAATTAAGAAGGACCAAAACCAAAAATTTTAGAAGTTGTCTTCTTCCTTCTTCTACACTTGTATTAGATATGTTCTTCTTCTACCCACTTCCTTCAACATCCATGGCGTCCCTTTCTTCTGCAAATTCTCATCATGGCCAACCACCGGTGTGTGGTTGCAATAGAAACATGAAAATGTTTATGTCAAATTCAATGGAAAACCCTAAAAGACGATTTTGGAAGTGTCAAAATTCAGGATTAATGTCCAGTTGCAAGTTGTTTATTTGGGACGATGAGCTTGAAAGAAATCCAGCTAGTGATGTTAGATGTTTTGGTGGTTGCAACTGCTCTGAAGCATTGAAGGA
Source organism: Lathyrus tuberosus (assembly GCA_022829125.1). NCBI lineage: Eukaryota > Viridiplantae > Streptophyta > Magnoliopsida > Fabales > Fabaceae > Lathyrus > Lathyrus tuberosus. The sequence goes on from JALAZF010000372.1 coordinate 2,872,302, forward strand.
TATTGTGGTCATGGTCCAAGGCGATTGAAGATGGTAAAAAAATGAAGATGAAGAACAAGCTGGAGAAGGAGAAGAGAAAAGTGTCTCTGTTGAAGATTGTTTTGGTTGTTTCATGGGGGATTTTTTATGGTTATCTGAAATGGTGAATTTTGAATTAAGTCCTTGTAACATTAATGTATTTTGGAATTGGTCCCTGTACCATATTTTGAATGAAAAACATGTTGTTGTTTTGTTCATAAAACTCTATGCAATTATATTATTCAGTATAAGTATTCAATTAGGTTGATAAGTGCTTTTTTAGTATTACTTAAACCATAGCTTTATATTTAAAGGCATAACAAAAGTACATGTCTTAAGTCATTACAAAATACTTAAAGTCTTAACAAAATACCATCTTAAGCCCATACATACTTAAAGTCATAATAAAATACATTCTTAAGTCATAATACATAAAGGCTTTAACATCAAGTTGTAAGCCAAAGCAGTACAACATAATTCAAAATGGGTGCTTGTCTAATACTTCCATGGTTGGCCTTTGCTACTTCCCTCTCCCTTAAGCCTTTTGCATTGTCTTACACTTGTTATGTCACTTCTCCTCAGTTCCAACTTTGTTCTTGTCATACCCTAAATTTTGACCGGGCATTTTTATTTTTTCTCATTTCATCTGTTATATTTTTATATTGTGTCGTCTGCATACAATATCATATATTTTCTTCATGAATATTTTTGAATTTATCAGCCGGATTTAACGTATAAAATTTTCATGTATTTTTGGTCAAACTGAAAAGTCAACTGACGCAGAAAGTCAAAGTTTGACTTTTTGGTCAACATTGAGCTTCACAAGCCATTACTCAAGAAAATATGATGGATGATTTAATTTGATCAAATTTAAATCAAGAAATCATGCAAAATTGCAAAATTGATCAAATTGAAGGAAACTTTGAAAAAATTTCTAAGTTAAAATCATGTTCAAGGGCACAACTTTTCAAGGTTGTAACTATTGATCCAAGCATCCATTGACTTTGCGTAAGAGCTACTTTTAAATAGGGTATTTGATACTTCAACATTGTAGAAGGAATCAACTCAAAATATCATAAGGATTGAAAGATATAAGTGATTAAAGTTTGGAATTATTAATGTTTAATGTTTGATGTTCTGACATTGCATATATGACATCGCTAATATTTTTCCAGCAAGAATGTCCCAACTTCAAGGATGTTTTTCTCCATGATCCAAGTTGATTCCAGCCAAACCTTGAACATCAAAGTTGAAGTACGTTATCTCAGCTTTCCAGAGAGTTGTAGAACGTCCTTGTAGCATACTCGAGTAGGGAGATATGATTTTTGCAAAACGCATAGATAAAGCAGAATTTTCATGATAGCTTTTAGGACAATTTGACTACACATGTTCAAGACCATTTTTGATGACTTTGCAAGTTGAACCAAGACCAAAGTCAAACATCAAAGTTAAAGTATGTCATCTCAGCTTTCCATAGAGTCCTGGAACAGCCATTAATTCAACTTGAGCAAGAAGTTATGGATTTTACAACAAGGCTTGCTGCAGCTGATTTTTAAGACATGTTTCAGGACAGATTTGCATATTTCTTGTGCCACACAAATTTCCAAGCCTTGTCATCATCTTAGACACATCTGAGGATCAAATCTAAAGGGGAAAATTACTGAGCCAAGCCTCCAAAGTCCTTGGAACAAGAAGTAGCATGATATTCCTAAAAATCCCTAAAAGAGGGACAAGACTCCAATTTTGGATTGGAGCATTTAATAGATGCTTAGAGGTGGCATGGATTGACACATTTGCAACTGAATTCAGTCAAGATTCCTCCAACAAGTAGGGAACCAAAGCTCTGTGCTCTAACCTCTAGTCAATGGCTAGAGGAGACTTGGATTTTCATTGGCCAACATTGGCCAAACCTCTGCTGCAGCCACCATTCACTATTGCTGCAAAAACAAACTTGCTCTACTATAAATAGAGCTCATTTGTGCTCAGTTTGAGTACACCAAAGCCATCAAACAGATGCTTTCCTCAAAATCTCTTCTTTCACCTCAAATTTACCTTCCAAAGCAAGTAATTCTGAGTTTTTGAGTTAGAGAGCAATTCCACTCAAACTAATCACACACACACCTCATATATATCATATGTAAGCTGTGCAAACTATCACAAGTGACATGTAATCATAAAATCACAAAGTCACTTCTCAAAACCTCAAAATATCACTTTTTTGCATTTTTCAAGCCATGTCTTAATTCAGTCACTTTCCAAACCAGATAAAACCTCAAACACACTCCAAATATCATCCTTGAACTATCCCAAATGGTTCCCAACATCTGGAACACCATTTGAGGGAGTTGCTATTTTGGTCACTTTTAACCCCTTTTGCAAGAAAGGGACAGTTTGTGTTTTTGCAGGTACCAGCTGATTCCAACCAGCCTAAAAGCTTCTAAGAGGTCATTTGAGGGTGTCCAAAGCATCAAAGCACTTGGTAGGTTGCACAAAATCTCCAAAAAAAGAGGTAAAATTCATAACTTGAATTCTTTGAATCATGCTTTCCTTTGATGTCCACATACATGCATCATATTGAACAATTCTTGAAGCAAAAATGTAGTCCTTAATGTGTATGATATGATCCTCCTACTGTTTGCACTTTAACATGTTCATATGTGGAGTTTATGTTGTTTTAAACTTAAGGTGCATATCTGGTTTTTTGCTTTGTGTGGTCTGTACATTAAGTTTCAATATGCATGAGTAATACCATTGGATTCCTTGCAAAAAATTGGTCAAGATAGGCTCTTCCGGATCTTAATTTCGTTAAAAATTGAGAGAGTTATGAATGTTTGAAGTTTGATAAGCAAAGATGTTTAAACTTACGGTACAGATCTGGTTTTTTACCTTGTGTATGTTGTACATTAAGTTTCAGTATGTATAAGTGACACCATTGGATTCCTTGCGAAAAATTGGTCAAGATAGGCTCTTCCGGATCTTAATTCCGTTAAAAATTGAGAGTTATGAATGTTTGAAGTTTGATGAAAAGATGTTGAAAATCAAGGTGTCGTTCTGGTTTTTGTTTGATGTCGAATGTGATGTTGTGACATCGCCCTTTTTCTCTTATCTTTAAAACTCATGAGTGATGTCGAATGTGATGTTGAGACATCACTCCTCTTTTTCTTAGTTTATCTTCAAAACTCAACCAATTCTTTTACATAGCAAAAATCATCATTTTCCAATTCTGTTTTACACACTTCTTATTCATACTCCATAATATTTTAATCCACCAAAAAATCACAAAAAATATTATTATTTGATATATTTTTAATATATTCAAAAATATTGTTTTAAATTGTTTTAAATGCTTTTAAAATGATTTCTTTTTCTTGATTTTTAAAACCAAAATGATTTTTAATATTCATGTGGATAAAATACTTTTTCATAAACCTTAATCCTTGTTTATAACATGATTATTGATTTTATTTGATATTTTTATCATTTTTTACTTGATTTCTCTTTGAAAAATACCTTTAAAAAATGAAATTAGGATTTCTTTGATTTTCACCTTAACAAATCTTTTTCAAACACTTTGGGCCTCTATTAGAGTGTAAGACCCAACCCCCGTTTAACCAAAACCTTTTTTGGGTCTCCACTTGAGTATAAGTCCCTTTACTTTTGTTTCACCACACGATGCTTTCCCGTGTATGTTTATTTATCAACACGATGTTCTTCCGTGTATGTTTTATTTCACATGACGTTCTTCCATGTATAATTGACTCTGATTTTATGGGCCTCTCCTTGAGCTGTAAGCCCCAATTTTTTCTTTCAAAATAATTTCTCCTTTGATTTTGAATATACTGTTGTTTTCAATCTTTCTTTGTTGAACAACTAACCAAACAGCATGGAAGCTCTACAACCGAGTAAGTGTTTACCCGCTTTCATTTACCGCTTTCATATATATATATATATATATATATATATATATATATATATATATAGTGAGCATATCAAGTGAGAGTGATTTTAAAATGAGAGATGAGAGGAATAAATAACAACCATTAGATCAATCAAACAATAATGATTAAACTTATTCATTAATGTGACTATTAATTTCTCTCTCTCTTGATAATCTGATCTAATGACTGTTGTTTATTCCTCTCATCTCTCATTTTAAAATCACTCTCACTTGATATGCCCCCTATATATATATATATATATATATATATATATATATATATATATAACTGTATTGTGGGGCTGTTTCACTGTAAGTCTCCTTTCACAAACTCATATATATATATATATATATATATATATATATATATATATATATATAACTGTATTGTGGGGTTGTTTCGCTGTAAGTCTTCTTTCATAAACTCATATCAACTGTGTAATAATAGTATAAATATTTCGAGTTTCCCCGGCAACTACGTCTATAACTAGGTGACGCCGTTTCGTTTATTCGTAGAAATAGACAACTAGATCCCCAATAGGATCACCAGATACAGTCTTCTCTTCGGCTGTCCTCATTAGGAATTGTCAAGAAACTCTACTCCCAGAGATGAATGTATTCTCCGTGAATGGCATCTTTGAGTTTCTTACAAATTCTCGAACTTTCCTGACTTGATCTATTCCTTGTGAATAGCTTGCCTTGAATTTCTCGGGGTTTGGGGACCCACGGGCTTCTTAAAAGCATCGGCCTCCTCTTGGGCATTGTACAAGGACCCACATGCTTCCTAAAAGCATCCCCGCCTCCTCTTGGGCATTGTACAAGGACCCGTCGGCTTCTTAGAAGTATTCACAGCCTCCTCTTAGGCTTCGTATAATGATTCTTCCTCCGGGAATGATAGCCTCTTCTTGGGCTTCGTACAAGGACCCGTCGGCTTCTTAAAAGCTTCCAGCCTCCTCTTGGGCTTCGTACAAATTGTCCCGACGACCTCCTAGAGGTATAGGAATAGAATTTAATCATCTGCATAGAACAGTCCTTTCCAAGAGTCTACTACTGTTTCTCAAAGCATAGTACAAAAGATGAAACTCTAGACTTGGACAGTCTAATTTCCTTGAGTCTCAAAGACATTCTCAAGTCCCCTTCAAAAATAGGAAGAAAACCCGTAGACTCGGACAGTCTCAATACCCTTTGGACTTCCCAGTTCCTTAAAGAACAGGAAATAACCCTGATCCTCGAATCCAGTCCCTGAGTGCAAACATTACTCATATAAGAACTTATTTTCTCTTTAAATCAGTATATCGGATCTGTCACTCAACTGAAATAGTAACCATTAGCCTCCTCTTGGGCTTTGTACAAAGATGCTCCCCGGTAGAGCTAACCTCTTTAGCCTCCATCTCGGGCTTTGTACGAGATACCAAAAAGACTCTCTTGTTGAGTCGAACTCCTTTCAACCTCCATCTCGGGCTTCGTACGAGATACAAAAAGGTTCTTATTAAGCCAAACAAAATTTTAGCCTCTCTCTCGGGCTTCGTACGAGACACACATAAAAGCACTCTCTTGTCGAGTCAACCCTTTTAGCCTCTCTCTCGGGCTTCGTACGAGACACACAAAAACTCCCTCTTGTTAGGCCAATAGCCTCCTCTTAGGCTTTGTATAAGAAATCCCCGGTTGAGTCAAATCAACCTTTCAGCATCAAAATATGCTTTGCTCATAGCATACAAACATCAACAACTCCTCTTTGGAGATGACAAAACCCCTCTCAATGAGGACACCTTTAGCTTCACGTCTTGGGCTTTGAACAAGACACCAAAGCAACCCTTTCCTTTTTTTAACATCCGACGCTTTCCCGGATATTCCTTTTCTTTACATCCGACGCTTTTCCGGATATTTCCTCTATTTTCATCTGATGTTTTTCCCGGATATTCATATCTTTAATCTCTTCACTCTTTTCAATCAATTCCCACAAACACCCTTTTAGCTTCATATCTTAGGTTTTGAACAAGATACAAATCACCTTTAGCTTCATATCTTGGGCTTTGAACAAGATACCCAAATATCTTTTTTTCCTTCCATAGAATAGGAGGAACTACGATCGCTCTGATTTCCCTGTTTCGGTAAACGGGAATACGTAGGCATAAGATTGAAAGAAAAATCTTAGCGAGCACACCATATCAAAAACCTCAGGTCCCATACTCTCACATACTCATCAAAAACTCCACATTTAGCACCTGCACATATTAGTCAAGAAAAGCAAATTAGTATCTGTAGCACCCCAAAATTTGCCCTACCTTTTTCTGGCTTTTGTTTCTTTCTCATTTTGCATCTTTAGGTCATAATTCATAATCATATAGTGCATCGGACTTCTAAGACATGGGATCGAGGAGTTTTCTTATTATCAGTATTTTCCTATTCAGAGGTACGTCAAGTTCTGAGGTTTTCTTATTCAGAGGATTCATCAGAGGTGTTGGGTCAGGTTTTCATTGGTGTGAATCAGGGTGTACGTCTCAAGGACAAATTAAGGTTCTTATTCATGGATGAGTTTGTGGACAAAGCAGTTGTGGACCGATTTGAAGGGCATTGGGTCATGGTCAATTGAGCTTACTGATTAAATTGTTGGGATTCAATGAAGATGTGAGTTTAATGTGGATTGAGAGGGTGATTGGAATCAGAGATTAGTCGTGTGGGCTACTTGGAATTCAAATTTATACCATAAACCCATTATTCATTTCCATTTTTCTTTAACCATTTTAATCCGATTTCATATCTAAATTTGTCCATATTCATTTTTGTTTCCAACCAAATATCCATCTTTCATTTTTATTCTTTATCCACATCATTCTCATTTTGTTCATTTACCAAATTAATTTTCTATTTTTATCCATCTTAAATCCATCCAAGTTTTGATCCACTTGTCCATTTGGATAACCGTTTTCTTTCTATAACCAATTTAAATAATTTATCCATCTAGATCCACATTGCAAATATCCATATCCATTTTTATTCAAAATCCATTCTTTCTAACCCATAACCATTTTAATCCATATTAAATCACTTTTTACACATATTCATCTAAATAACCATTAACTCTCCTTTTAATAATCATTTATCTTTTAAACCACTTTCTAAACCTTTTTGTTATCTTATCCATATTTTTTATCCAATATCCATATTTTTCAAATTCCAAATCCAAATCCTATGTCCATGCCCATTTGTAAAAAACAATTATCCAATTTGAAATGACCACTTTCATATCCCATGTTAATACTCAATTTCAACCCCAAAACCATTGTTCAAGTTCATTTTTTTATACCCATGATTTCCATTTAAATCACCTCAAGAACCACATCCAACCATAAGAGTCCATAATACAAGGCGGTGAAAGAATGTCATGCAAAATGTGCAGTTCCATTACATGAGCTAAATACAGATTGTACAAAGAGAAAATACACAAGTGTAAAGCACGTGACCAAACTCACGGAAGTTTCACAGGAAAATTCATAACAGTATTACACTTGAGAAAAACCAAGAAAATTAGAAAAAAGAAATACACTTACAAAAAGTTGCTAACAGAACTACAAGAGGAAAGGTGTACAGGCGCGTGACTGAATTATTCCACCACACTCACACGATCGAATTCACAGTTTTTACACAGCAAGTTTCATAACAGAATTTCATTTTTGAAAACTCCATTCTACCCTCCCTGGTCTGCTATAAAAAGCTGCAACAACCCTGACCACGTTCATTCACACATCATCTTCAGTAAAAAAGAGAGTTGCAAGAAACTCTCAAAAACCAGCACAATTCAAAAAGCAAATAAACCCATCCTCAATCTCCAAATTGAGCGTCTCCATCTTCACTCATAATCATATCATCATCACCACCTTGCAGCTCCAAATGAATCGCAAACATCATAAACCTCCATCAAGAAATCTTCGCGAATCTGCAATATCACAACAACACAACATCAATTCATCTTCTCCGTAGCTTGTACGTGCAAAAACCAATTCACGACAACATCGATCCTGCAATTCCAGAAGCGACTCAGAAACCGCAAATAAGAAGAAAAACTCAATGATGACAACTCTCAGATCACAAAAAGAAGACGTGCAAATGAGTGAACCAGAGTCACAGTGAGGAGAAGCTTCAACATACAGAAAGAGTAGAAGAAGATCAAGCAGAAGGAAGAGGATAGGAAGAGCAGCGTTACCTTTGGTTCATTCATCGCCGCCAATTTGAAGGCGCATCGGACGCACTCCGATAGGTACGTCCTCGATCCAAACTCCGATTTCATGATGTTGTTGATTGTCGATTTGTGTTTATTCTACTTGTATTTGCATTTTGCGATGATTTGATGGATTCTGCGATTCGAAGTCGTCGTACGGTGCGTATCGTGTTTTGGCCGTGAATCGCGGTGGTGGAGAGTGCGAACGGAAGGTGAAGGAGAGAGGTTGTGGCTCTATTTCGGAGAGAGATTGAAGGATGAAGAGCGTGGTGATGGACATTGCGGTTCCGGTGTGGTGTTAGTCACGGCTTAAGGTGTTGAAGTCGAGTGCGATTTGATAGAGATGGCGAGAACGAATTGAAAATTGAAGATGTTGTGAGTGACAACGGAGATAAGGAGAGACGGCGAGGAAGGTGAGGTTTGTTCGGAGAAGAAGGAGTTCCGGTGAGGTTATCGGTGAAGGCGAGTATGAAATGGGGAACGGAGGAGGCGTCAAAGGTGATGATGACGGAACTCCGGAATAAGGAAAGCGGCGGAGGGAGTTTGTTTTTTGAGGGAGGTCGACGGTGTTTTGAAGGAGAATGGAAAAAGTTGAACGAAGATGAAGTAGTGAAGGTGATGACGAACAGGGTAGCAGCGGCGTGTGTGTTTGAGAATCTCACTCTCCCTTTAGTGAATTAGGGTTTTGATGTTGTGATGTTGGGCCTTAATTCATAACCCATGCTGAATTCACCTCTTCACATCCCAGCTACTATTGCGCACCCCCTTGGCTGAAAGAGAAAGTTATTGGGCTTGAATACCCAAGGCCCATGCGCCTAGACCTTTGTTCACACCACCCGAAGCCTGAATGCTCCTTTTTATTTGTTTAATTTTGTTTGGTTAATTTGTTTTAATTAAGTGATTTAGGTTAATATTTTAAAATTGGATTTTAATTAGAAGAATTATAATTTAATTTTAGTTTTGATTTTTGATTTTAATTCTTAATCCTAATTTTGGTTAACTAATTTTGAATTTTAGTTTTAACTTTGGAATTTAATTTTAGAATTAGATTATAATTAGAAATTAACACTAGGTTTAGATATTAATTAGATAATAATTTGAGAATTAAACCTTAGAGTTTTTAGTTTAGATTTTAATTTTAGTTTAGAACTAATCTTGAGTAATTTAGAATTTAATCTTGACTTAGAACTAGAAGTTTAATTAATCTAGGATTAACTTCAAAATTAGAAATTAACTCTTTTTATTAGAATTTAATCTTGATTAATTTTCACTTTATTTGTTTATTTGGATATTCTTGATTAATTGTTGATTTGGATTTCAATGCTTATTCTGATTAATTCATGATTAAATACTTACTGCCTCTTGTTTGATTTTCTCTTTGTGATTGAGCTGTCTAATGTTTACTTGTTGATTTACTCTGTATCCACATGCTCCCTTAAGGCTCCTAGTCCGACTTAATTTCTGATTAAGCTCGGAGTAGGATAGACATTAGGCTCTCAATCCAAGCATGATAACATTAGGTAGAATTCCCTTCTTATCCTTGACCTTAGGGCCATTTTGCATGATAACTTGTAGGATTCAGTTTCCCCTTTAGACTTTCCGTGAGTCCCGACTCTTTTCTCTCGCACCCGTGCGATCGAGACTGATCCCGTTTTCCCATTCGTGGTCGTTACCATGAACTACGGACGCTCTGATTCCTCTCTCTCGTCCGATTGAGGATACGTAGGCACGAGGATCCCTATCCTTGGCGAGCACCCTTCTCTCGCACCCTTGCGATTGAGACCTTTCTCTCGCACCCTTACGATTGAGACCCTTCCGAGCATATTTCTTTCACAACCTTTCTTTATCACCTCTTTGTCTCTTTTCGATCCGTAGGTCGAACTACGACTGCTCTGATTTCCTCTCTCTCGTCCGATTGAGGATACGTAGGCACAAGACAGCGATTGTCTTGGAGAGCAACCTCCCCCCTTAGTTCCCGTCCGAACTACGTTGACTCTGACTTTCCCATTGCACTGAGGGAATACGTAGGCGTAGGATGAGTGATGTCCTATCGAGTCACTTCCTTTTCTTTTCTTCTTCGTTTTTCCGTTCTTTTCCGTTCTCGTTTCTTCTTCAGTCCAGTAGCAGTGGAGCTCCAGACGACGACACCCTTTGATGCAGACAACAAGCGTGGATCCCATCGAGTACGATGGACGTGTTGGGTGCTAACACCTTCCCTTCGCGTAACCGACTCCCGTACCCATTCTCTTGGTCGCGAGACCATGCCCTTTCCTTCCTTCCTTCAGGTTTACGCAGTGTTTCCTTTCCCTCTCTTGGGATAAATACACTTTGCTGGCGACTCTGTTTCTTCTGCGCCACTCTCGCGTTTGTATCGTTGGATGTGAATCTTTCGGGAGCGACAGCTGGCGACTCTGCTGGGGAAACTGGTTGACCTACTGTTGGTCCTTCCCCTTTAGCGAGTCGATCCTAGCGCTTGTTTGTTTCTTTCATCGGGTGTTTTTCTGTGGTGCTTTGCTTTGTTGTATATTACTGTATTGCTGTTTACTGTATTTTTGCTTTACTGCTTTACTGTTTTTACAGCTTTTATTGCATTGCATTTCATTTATTACTGTCATACTGGATATTGTTCTGCTGTTCTGCTGCTGGATTTTCTATTTGCAGGGTGGGTTGGATTCATGAGAGAAAAGCCCAATACCAAGGCTTGAGCATACACCTATGATTAGCGTGGAAAGTAGTGTGACTTATTTGGCATTTGGCCAGACGAAGTATACATGAAAACTCCACATCCAGACGAGGTTTTCTTGGTAATATTCTGTCCTGTCCATTTGGGGCAGATGATGGAATATAATCTGGAAAACTGTCTACTCTGGTGACCGTTTCCCGAGGACTCAGTTACAGCACTCCTCCCGAGACGTGACAGTGGCAGTCCACGTTCTGTGGCAAACCCATTGCACACTCTCGATCCGAGGACCCAATGCTGGGAACTTGCCATAGGATCCTTCTTTTTGAAAGAGAATCAGCGGACAACCTCTTTGATTGGCGGTAGCATTGTATCCTTCGGGCTGAATGTGCTATTGCTTCTCAAACCTCTGAAGCTGAGGATCTTTCATTTTTGGAGAATCAGTTGAGGCCTCCTCGATTGATGATGATGCCAAACCAGAAATGGTGAACGTATCATCATTTCTCGACCTGAGAGCCCGGGATACTGAGGATCTTAGCACCACATGTGAGAGGGGCGGGTTGTTTACAGGTTTGCAGGTAACCTAGACCTTCAACATACCTGGTATTCTGGATTTCCTATCAGTGTGGACTTATCAGCCTGGTATTCTGGTGTTCTGATCATCCGGTATTCGGGTATTCTGGTATTCACTTCAGAGAAGACTTGAGAACTTATCTAGCCATCAGCACAACAGTTATTCAGAATATGTGGAAGCTTTGATCCCGTGTCTGCTGCATTTTCATATTGCATTGCATTTGCATCTTGCATCATTTTTGCATATCTGTCTCCGACCTGATCAGAGAGCTCATCCATCCTTTGTCTGAACCGTAGTTGATTTCTAGAATTTCTCATCGGACTTGAATCAGCTTTTGGGGAGATCACCATGAATTCAGGGGAACATAATTAGTTTGTAACTAGGGCCGATGTTGAATTGATGAAGAGTCAGTTGGACCAACTTGTGGAAGCTATGACAGCCATGAATAGGGGAGAAGCCAATGTTCAGAGGACTTCTGTGATTGGGAATGTCATTCCACCTCCAGTGAACAATGTTACTCAAGCTCATCCTGTGCAAATCCCTGCTGGGAATCAAGCTATACACGAGCGTACCATCATCCGAGATGGACATTCTTCTTCTCTTAATGCCACGGACTATCAAAGCTTTTCCTTCTCTGTGCCAGATTTCCAAGGGGTAGTTCCAAAGATTAAACCTAAGGACCCACGGGCCGTTCAGTTTGATGAAAGATGCCGTGTGTTGGAAGAGAAGCTTGATGCCCTAATGAAGCGTGATACCCTTGATTTGGATGCTTCGGGCATGTGTTTAGTGCCTGGTCTTGTATTACCTCCAAAGTTTGAGATGCCGAATTTTGAGAAGTACAAAGGGGATAGCTGTCTGAAGCTACATTTGGTGATGTTTAGCCGAAGAATGACCTCACATGTCTATAATGACAAGCTTATGATTCACTGTTTCCAGGACAGTCTGAGTGGGGCATCGTTGAGTTGGTATATGCAGTTGGAAAGTGGTAGCATCCGATCATGGTCAGATCTAGCCAATGCCTTTGTAAAGCAATACAGTTATAATCTTGACATGGCTCCTAGCCGCCTGCAGTTGCAAGGTTTATCTAAAGCGGATAACGAATCATTCAGAGAGTATGCTCAGAGATGGAGAGAGTTAGCTGCTCGCGTTCAACCACCACTTTCAGAAAGCGAATTGGTTGACATGTTCAAGGATACTTTGCAAAGACCATACTTCGAAAAGTTGATTACTGTATCAAAATTCTCTGACTTGGTAATGCTTGGAGAACGTGTCGAGGTCGGTATCAAGTGTGGAAAAATCCAAGGCGCCTCGAACTTCCTGGTTAGTGAAAGTGAATCAGTTGTCAGTTCTCAAGAAGAATGGGAGGAAGAAAGTAATTCCATCTGGGAACATCCACCATCTCATCCTCAATATTCAGATGCATCAACTGTTCAGAGTCAGCAATCATCTGGATCTCAGAATCAACGGTCGTATCACCGTCAGCCGCGTCAGTACGCCCGACAAAGACCTAGGAAGCCAGAGAGGCACTTCACTCAATTACCAATGTCATATCGTCAGATGCTGCCAGATTTGATAAGAGGTGGATTGATAGTACCGAAGGAATTGAAGCCAGTGCCTTTTCCGTATCCACCAGGTTTTTATGTCAACGCCCGTTGTGACTACCATGCTAGGGCACATGGGCATTCAACCGAAGACTGTAAGGTGCTTAGGAGCAAGATTCAGACTCTTCTTGACTCCAATATGTTCTCATTCACGCCTCAGGGTATTCAGATCAACAAGTCTCCTTCATCCAGTTATGCGGGTTCATCAGTTCAGGTTATGGAAGAAGACACCGAGAGCAGTGGTGCAAGTTTTTATCAGACTGACTTCGATGAGCAATTCTGAGGATGGCTAGTTCAGCAGCAAGTCGAGCTTGGAAATCCCAGTTCCCCGAAGCTGGCAATCTTAGATCATGTCATTTCTTTGCATTTGTAGTTTCTTTTCTGTTAAAGTGCAAACTCATTTGTAAAACTCGTTTGTTTTCAGGTGATAATGATAATGAAATGAATATGCATGTTTTGGTTAAATCCATTTGTGTTCACTCATATTTTCTTTATGGATATCTAACCCTTGTTTAAGCAGGATCTGAGGGAGGATGATGAAATTCAAAGACGCAGAACTTCTGATTGTATGCTTTTGAACAAAACCTTGCTAATGATGTACAGACATTGTTTCAATTCCTCAAACACCGGAGATATAAGGAAGATAATCCCTTGTCAACCCCTTTGAGCCTAGAAGTAGGAGTTTCTTTCTGAAAACGAAAAACCCTCTATCTTAACCCGGGGCAGGGTAAGTGTCAGTTAATTTGCCCAAGCGTTCAAATTTCAAAGGAGTGTCCCATTCGAGGATCAAATCACAACGGTTATCCTTCACCAACCGAAGAGTGAGACAGTCGCAACCCTTTACAAGTCAAGACAAACCTGTGTCACACGATTTGTTCTGAAAAAAAGAATAAAAAAAAAGGAGAAAAAAAGAAAGCCCGCTAAGTCGAAACTTGAAAACAAATGGCTTAGGCAAAAGTTAGGGCATCCCGCTGGACTTCAAAATCGAAAAATTCAAAAGAGTTAGTCCAGGCAAAATCAGGGAAAAACAAAAAGAACAAAAAGCGAAAAAATGGAAAAAGAGGAATCCTCAAATAAAGAACAAGTCATGTGTTTACAGACACCAAAGGCAAAAGGGGTGGCTGTCACTCCGAAAACCGTGTGGGTTCTTTCTATCCTCATACCATTCATTAACCTTTTGGAAAGGTGAGCGCTTATGCCGAGTTAACTGAACTTAGGACTGGAGAACATCAAGGAGAGCGGGTGGGCACCAATAAATTTTGAGCCTTATATCCTTTCTTTCTCAAACCATGAACCAGGCCACGTTACAACCTTTAAAAGACCTAATTGAAGCAGGGTTGTTTCGAAAGCATACTTCGGTAAAGATCGCGTCGAACCTGACTCCTAAAAGGATCTTCTTACCATTCATGTTGGTATCAGTGACATTTTGATTAGTGATTCATTCACTATATGTCACAACCTTTTTTCCAGTGAATAGACTTGGATTTCAAAACTGTCATATGCATTGCATTAAAATTGTCATTTTCGAAACGAATTGTTTTACTTGCGAGTAAGTGCTTGATCAGGGAAGTTTCTGCAATGGAAAGATTGATCAATATAAGTGCAAAGTGCCCGAGTACTCCGTTGAGCAGGGGCAAGTCATTTCAAAGGGGCAATTCATTCCAAGATTCAGCTAATCTGGGGCAATCCGGTCGAGATTCGACAAATCTCTCGAAGGTCAGTCAGTCAGAGGTACTCCTTCACAGATCAGCCAGTCAAGGGCAAAATCACTTCAAGGCTGGGGCAGGTCACCCCTAAAGCAAAAGGTTATTCTCTCCGAAGGACGGTTAATCAAGATCATGGGGCAAGATATATAAGATCTTCATGAGATCTCTCGAAGACAGGTTCCTTTATGGGCTATGCTGTATTAGGGCATCTTTTGGTCATATCACATCTGCAGGGTTCATGTTGATGGTCGACACGTGACGTCCCCAGTAGAGTTTCTCTCCCCAACAGAGTAAGGGTAGAAAGTAAGTCTCCAGTAGAGGAGTAAGCTCAATGTTGTCCCCTAGCAGAGTGGATATCATCAACCGTCATTCCCCGAGCAGAGTTGTTGGTGATGGCTGGTATTCCCCAGCAGGTTAAGGGTGTTTCCCCGACTGCAGGCTAAGTTCAATGATATTCTCCAGCAGGTTCGCTGTTATTGATTTCATTCCCCAAGCAGGTGATAGTCACCTCAATGGCTTGATTAACAGTGGTTAACATCCCCAGCAGATTCAAAGTCTAATGGTTATTGGCACCTCTTCCGTAACAGATCTTTGGGGTCCATCTTCAGAAGGTTTATTCGTAATCCCCAACGGAGTGGGAGTTCTCTTCGGGTTTCATCTTCAGCAGTGGTTATATCAGGAAGGCTGTTCAGCGTGACTTCCTCAGCAGGGTTTGTGACCTCGGAGACAGTTCAGTTCGCCATCCCCAGTGGAGTTGGCCTCTTCTCTTCAGCATTTATTTTGCTGGAGGGATCCTTTTGCATATAGTAAGCATTTTTGCATGGCATCCTCCCAAATGCGTAGCATTTCCACTTCGTGTGGAGCATTACGGCAAAATTCAAACATATGCATGCGAAGCATAAGCCAGATTTGGTACCTTGCGCAGAAGCCCGAATCATTTTTTAGTCAGGACAGTGACATACCTCCAGAGAGAATGTTGAGCCATTCCTCAGCAGACAGTTTCTTCCTGTCAACCCCTTGACGATGTGTTCCGAGCTCAGGTTGTGTGCCTTCGGATGTTTTCAGTTTCTTCCCGTCAACCCCTTGACGATGTGTTCCGAGCTCAGGTTGTGTACCTTCGGATATGTTCAGTTTCTTCCCGTCAACCCTTTGACGAGGTGTTTCTTGGGGTTCATCCTCTTTCTGTCATCTCCATAGCAATGTGTTCCTACGGTGGAATTTTTCTTCCTGTCATCCCTATGACAAGGTGTTTCTTCGGATATGGGTTTCATCTTCTTTCTGTCATCCCTATGACAATGTGTTATCTTTTCAGAGCTCCTCTTTCTATCATCTCTATGACAATGTGGTTCTTCGGATAAATAATTGGTATGGTTCTGGGATTCACTTTTCTTTCTATGGGTTTCATCTTTTTCCTGTCATCCCTATGACAGTGCGTTCTCTTCGGTTAGGTTTTCTTCCCGTCAACCCCTTGACGAGGTGTTTCTTGGGTTTCATCTTCTTCCTGTCATCCCTATGACAATGTGTTATCTTCGTCAATTCCTTGACGATGTTGAGTTGTCTTCCCCGCAGAGTTGTTTGTTTAAATTTCTCTTGTCCCCGGTGGAGTCATCTTTGTAGAGTTGTCGATTCTACATATCGTTGTTTGAAAGTCCACCTTCGGCTGGGTTTTTCTACCTTTTCGAGTTCGCCTTTGGCCGTCCTCGCACTTGCTGTTACCTTGATATCCCCAGGAAAGTCTACCTTCGGCTTAGTCTTTCTTTGAAAGCCCACCCTCGGCTTGGTCTTTCTTTTTGAGCCCACCTTCGGCACGGTCTCATATTCTTTCTTTTTCGAGCCCACCTTCGGCATGGCCTCGTATCCTTTATTTGAGAGTCCACCTTCGGCTTGGTCTTTCTTTTTGAGCCTACCTTCGGCATGGTCTCGTATCCTTTCTTTGAAAGTCTACCTTTGGCATAGTCTTTCTTTGAAAGCCCACCTTCGGCTTGGTCTTTCTTTTCGAGCCCACCTTCGGCATGGCCTCGTATTACCTTTATATCCTCCAGTGTAGTCCACCTTCGGTTGGTCTACCCTTTTCGAGTTCGTCTGCGGCCGTCCTCGTAAACAACTTTTTTTTCATCATCCCCACAGGTTGCAAATTTCTGGGTTCTTTTTGTATTCAATCACCTTTTACCTTGAATGTCTGAAAGTCGTTGCTGTCATCCCTTCAGGTTCAAGTCGATTGAATAGGGGCAGCTGTAGCACCCCAAAATTTGCCCTACCTTTTTCTGGCTTTTGTTTCTTTCTCATTTTGCATCTTTAGGTCATAATTCATAATCATATAGTGCATCGGACTTCTAAGACATGGGATCGAGGAGTTTTCTTATTATCAGTATTTTCCTATTCAGATGTACGTCAAGTTCTGAGGTTTTCTTATTCAGAGGATTCATCAGAGGTGTTGGGTCAGGTTTTCATTGGTGTGAATCAGGGTGTACGTCTCAAGGACAAATTAAGGTTCTTATTCATGGATGAGTTTGTGGACAAAGCAGTTGTGGACCGATTTGAAGGGCATTGGGTCATGGTCAATTGAGCTTACTGATTAAATTGTTGGGATTCAATGAAGATGTGAGTTTAATGTGGATTGAGAGGGTGATTGGAATCAGAGATTAGTCGTGTGGGCTACT
Source organism: Lathyrus tuberosus (assembly GCA_022829125.1). NCBI lineage: Eukaryota > Viridiplantae > Streptophyta > Magnoliopsida > Fabales > Fabaceae > Lathyrus > Lathyrus tuberosus. The sequence goes on from JALAZF010000372.1 coordinate 2,889,697, forward strand.
TGGAATTCAAATTTATACCATAAACCCATTATTCATTTCCATTTTTCTTTAACCATTTTAATCCGATTTCATATCTAAATTTGTCCATATTCATTTTTGTTTCCAACCAAATATCCATCTTTCATTTTTATTCTTTATCCACATCATTCTCATTTTGTTCATTTACCAAATTAATTTTCTATTTTTATCCATCTTAAATCCATCCAAGTTTTGATCCACTTGTCCATTTGGATAACCGTTTTCTTTCTATAACCAATTTAAATAATTTATCCATCTAGATCCACATTGCAAATATCCATATCCATTTTTATTCAAAATCCATTCTTTCTAACCCATAACCATTTTAATCCATATTAAATCAATTTTTACACATATTCATCTAAATAACCATTAACTCTCCTTTTAATAATCATTTATCTTTTAAACCACTTTCTAAACCTTTTTGTTATCTTATCCATATTTTTTATCCAATATCCATATTTTTCAAATTCCAAATCCAAATCCTATGTCCATGCCCATTTGTAAAAAAAAATTATCCAATTTGAAATGACCACTTTCATATCCCATGTTAATACTCAATTTCAACCCCAAAACCATTGTTCAAGTTCATTTTTTTATACCCATGATTTCCATTTAAATCACCTCAAGAACCACATCCAACCATAAGAGTCCATAATACAAGGCGGTGAAAGAATGTCATGCAAAATGTGCAGTTCCAATACATGAGCCAAATACAGATTGTACAAAGAGAAAATACACAAGTGTAAAGCACGTGACCAAACTCACGGAAGTTTCACAGGAAAATTCATAACAGTATTACACTTGAGAAAAACCAAGAAAATTAGAAAAAAGAAATACACTTACAAAAAGTTGCTAACAGAACTACAAGAGGAAAGGTGTACAGGCGCGTGACTGAATTATTCCACCACACTCACACGATCAAATTCACAGTTTTTACACAGCAAGTTTCATAACAGAATTTCATTTTTGAAAACTCCATTCTACCCTCCCTGGTCTGCTATAAAAAGCTGCAACAACCCTGACCACGTTCATTCACACATCATCTTCAGTAAAAAAGAGAGTTGCAAGAAACTCTCAAAAACCAGCACAATTCAAAAAGCAAATAAACCCATCCTCAACCTCCAAGTTGAGCGTCTCCATCTTCACTCATAATCATATCATCATCACCACCTTGCAGCTCCAAATGAAACGCAAACATCATAAACCTCCATCAAGAAATCTTCGCGAATCTGCAATATCACAACAACACAACATCAATTCATCTTCTCCGTAGCTTGTACGTGCAAAAACCAATTCACGACAACATCGATCCTGCAATTCCAGAAGCGACTCAGAAACCGCAAATAAGAAGAAAAACTCAATGATGACAACTCTCAGATCAAAAAAAGAAGACGTGCAAATGAGTGAACCAGAGTCACAGTGAGGAGAAGCTTCAACATACAGAAAGAGTAGAAGAAGATCGAGCAGAAGGAAGAGGATAAGAAGAGCAGTGTTACCTTTGGTTCATTCATCGCCGCCAATTTGAAGGTGCATCGGACGCACTCTGATAGGTACGTCCTCGATCCAAACTCCGATTTCATGATGTTGTTGATTGTCGATTTGTGTTTATTCTACTTGTATTTGCATTTTGCGATGATTTGATGGATTCTGCGATTCGAAGTCGTCGTACGGTGCGTATCGTGTTTTGGCCGTGAATCGCGGTGGTGGAGAGTGCAAACGGAAGGTGAAGGAGAGAGGTTGTGGCTCTATTTCGGAGAGAGATTGAAGGATGAAGAGCGTGGTGATGGACATTGCGGTTCCGGTGTGGTGTTAGTCACGGCTTAAGGTGTTGAAGTCGAGTGCGATTTGATAGAGATGGCGAGAACGAATTGAAAATTGAAGATGTTGTGAGTGACAACGGAGATGAGGAGAGACGCGAGGAAGGTGAGGTTTGTTCGGAGAAGAAGGAGTTCCGGTGAGGTTATCGGTGAAGGCGAGTATGAAATGGGGAACGGAGGAGGCGTCAAAGGTGATGATGATGGAGCTCCGGAATAAGGAAAGCGGCGGAGGGAGTTTGTTTTTTGAGGGAGGTCGCCGGTGTTTTGAAGGAGAATGGAAAAAGTTGAACGAAGATGAAGTAGTGAAGGTGATGACGAACAGGGTAGCGGCGGTGTGTGTGTTTGAGAATCTCACTCTCCCTTTAGTGAATTAGGGTTTTGATGTTATGATGTTGGGCCTTAATTCATAACCCATGCTGAATTCACCTCCTCACATCCCAGCTACTATTGCGCACCCCCTGGCTGAAAGAGAAAGTTATTGGGCTTGAATACCCAAGGCCCATGCGCCTAGATCTTTGTTCACACCACCCGAAGCCTGAATGCACCTTTTTATTTGTTTAATTTTGTTTGGTTAATTTGTTTTAATTAAGTGATTTAGGTTAATATTTTAAAATTGGATTTTAATTAGAAGAATTATAATTTAATTTTAGTTTTGATTTTTTATTTTAATTCTTAATCCTAATTTTGGTTAACTAATTTTGAATTTTAGTTTTAACTTTGGAATTTAATTTTAGAATTAGATTATAATTAGAAATTAACACTAGGTTTAGATATTAATTAGATAATAGTTTGAGAATTAAACCTTAGAGTTTTTAGTTTAGATTTTAATTTTAGTTTAGAACTAATCTTGAGTAATTTAGAATTTAATCTTGACTTAGAACTAGAAGTTTAATTAATCTAGGATTAACTTCAAAATTAGAAATTAACTCTTTTTATTAGAATTTAATCTTGATTAATTTTCACTTTATTTGTTTATTTGGATATTCTTGATTAATTGTTGATTTGGATTTCAATGCTTATTCTGATTAATTCATGATTAAATACTTACTGCCTCTTGTTTGATTTTCTCTTTGTGATTGAGCTGTCTAATGTTTACTTGTTGATTTACTCTGTATCCACATGCTCCCTTAAGGCTCCTAGTCCGACTTAATTTCTGATTAAGCTCGGAGTAGGATAGACATTAGGCTCTCAATCCAAGCATGATAACATTAGGTAGAATTCCCTTCTTATCCTTGACCTTAGGGCCATTTTGCATGATAACTTGTAGGATTCAGTTTCCCCTTTAGACTTTCCGCGAGTCCCGACTCTTTTCTCTCGCACCCGTGCAATCGAGACTGATCCCGTTTTCCCATTCGTGGTCGTTACCACGAACTACGGACGCTCTGATTCCTCTCTCTCGTCCGATTGAGGATACGTAGGCACGAGGATCCCTATCCTTGGCGAGCACCCTTCTCTCGCACCCTTGCGATTGAGACCTTTCTCTCGCACCCTTGCGATTGAGACCCTTCCGAGCATATTTCTTTCACAACCTTTCTTTATCACCTCTTTGTCTCTTTTCGATCCGTAGGTCGAACTACGACTGCTCTGATTTCCTCTCTCTCATCTGATTGAGGATACGTAGGCACAAGATAGCGATTGTCTTGGCGAGCAACCTCCCCCTTAGTTCCCGTCCGAACTACGTTGACTCTGACTTTCCCATTGCACTGAGGGAATACGTAGGCGTAGGATGAGTGATGTCCTATCGAGTCACTTCCTTTTCTTTTCTTCTTCGTTTCTCCGTTCTTTTTCGTTCTCATTTCTTCTTCAGTCCAGTAGCAGTGGAGCTCCAGACGACGACACCCTTTGATGCAGACAACAAGCGTGGATCCCATCGAGTACGATGGACGTGTTGGGTGCTAACACCTTCCCTTCGCGTAACCGACTCCCGTACCCGTTCTCTTGGTCGCGAGACCATGCCCTTTCCTTCCTTCCTTTAGGTTTGCGCAGTGTTTCCTTTCCCTCTCTTGGGATAAATACACTTTACTGGCGACTCTGTGTCTTCTGCGCCACTCTCGCGTTTGTACCGTTGGATGCGAATCTTTTGGGAGCGACATTATCCTAACCAAAATCCTCCCTAATAGACAAAACATTCCCTCCTTAAACAAAATAAGCCTAAGAAAGACCCCCCCATCTCAAGTAGCATCTGTAAACCAACAATCATCTGTTTAATCTCAGTATGCAAGCAGGGTTAATTGGAGACATCTATTTCCCTTCCTTAATCAGCTCACAATAGGATAAAAAATGAATCGAACTGCAGCCCAACGGTGTGACTCGCAACCACAAAAACCGCGCTACAGTTCTGTCACTTCTCCTCAGTTCCAACTTCCTTGACACCTTCTGTCTGGGTTGTTTGGCCTACAAAGCCACATTAAAAAACACACTCAATCAGAGAAATATCAGCAGACCAAACAACATAGACAACAACTAAGTTTTACACTCAACTGGTTTAGGATGCTTAGTAACGGGTTATTTTGGTGGAGCTGATGACAGAGGTGGGACCATACTAACTTTAACACTTGACTGTGAGCCACCACCTTCTTTGACAGGTGCAGACAAAATGTAATTTGGCTGAGAGCCACCAAGTCCTTGTGAAGCCTGTGCAGGTTGTTCATTAGAAACCTCAACAATTGGTTGATTATTAATAGGAACGTGGGGAATATCTGGAATTTCTGTTGTGATGTCATTGATGTTAGGTTGGGTTTATATTGATTCAAAAGCTGGACATAGATCAGCTGCAAGCATCTCAAATTCTGGATCCACATCACATTGTATTCCCTGTTGTTATTCAGTTGGTTGCGCAATCTCAGTATTACTTGGTTCCTGTTGTTGTTTAGTTGATTTCTCATTCCCAGGCTGTGATGCTTGTGTAGCAGTTTTCTTAGGTTTTTTCTGCAGATACAAAGTCTCAATCAATATCAATGACAAAATAACAAAATTTGTAAACATAACTGATTTTAAATGATACCTTTCTTTTCTGAGCTTCAGGGCATGTCACCTAAACCAAACAACTCCTGGAATTATGTCCATGCACTCCACATTTGGTACAACAATAAGTAGTTTGTGTCCTCCCTTTGTTGGGATCCTCATCAGGTTCTCTTCTCCTTAACTTCTTTGGCCTACCAGGCCATCTCTTGTAAGATGGAGGCAACATTTCCTCAGTATCAACTTTAGGCCACATGTCTTGGCCATTAATTAGGCTAATGTTGTAGTCATAGCATGTCACATAGGTCTCCTTGCAATAGCAATCATCTACATAGTCTTCTGGTTTAAGATTCCTATATCCTAGGGCAGCAACCGCATGTCTACATGGTATGCCTACCACCTCCCAAAAGTTACAAGTGCAAGTTTTCTTAGATGTGTCAATAATAAACATATGTTTGCTATGAATATGTTCTACCTGCCAAATACTATCACCAGACCAATTAGGTATCCAGTTTCCAGCATGCTGAACTTCATTATCTAGCCTAATTCTAGGTCTTGGCATAATCCTATGTTCCCACCTATCATCTTTCTCTCTTAATGTAGAATTTCTATTCATCAGATAGTTCCTTATCCATTCACACATTGTCAATATTGGTTTATCCCTAGCTACAAGTATTGTGCTGTTGAAAGCCTCAGATACATTATTCATCAAAACATCACATTTGGGATAGAATGAAAAAGCATGCTTACACCATGACTTTGTTGGGATCTTGGCCAACCATTCCCAAGGACTAAAAACCTTCAGCTCTTTCATCTTTGCCTCCCATGCTTGTATATATGTTGCCTTTGCTGCAGACATCATCAAGTTTCTGATTTTGGTCCCACCACCAAACTTCTTTTTGAAATTGGCATATAAATGCCTCAGACATAACCTATGCTCTACCCTCTCAAACATCTCCTCAAATACTGGTATCGACCCCTTGAAAACAAAATAAACATAAAAATCAGGGATCAAAACCAAAATGAATCTAATAATACAGGGATGAATTTAAAAAGTCAAACATTGCATAAGGATGTAAAGCAAAAAAAACATAGATGTGACAAGTACCTTTTGTTGGTCTGAAATGAATACCCATCTTTTATCTTGCCCAATGTCCTCCAAAAGCAAGGTCAAGAACCACCTCCATGACTCCTTAGTCTCGGTCTCACATACACCAAAGGCCAATGGATAGTATTGGTCATTAGGATCCCTTCCAACAGCAACAAGCAAAGTTCCTCCATATTTTGTTTTTAGATGACAGCCATCAACACCAATGAATGGTCTACAAGCAGTGGTGAATCCCTTATTGATTCCATCAAAGCAGAAGTAAAAACTACCAAATCTTGGTTGAATAGTGGGTGCAATTCTGGTGACATTAATTTTACAAGTATTACCTGCATTCACCCTCGTCAATTCAGCTGAATACCTCCATAAAAGTGTATACTGCTTTGTGGCATCACCTTCAACCAAAGCCTTTGCTATTTGTTTAGCCTTCCATGCCCTGTTCATAGTAATACCTACAGAATATGATGTCCTAATCTCAGACACAATCTCACGAAGCTTGGGACCATCAGAAGAAGCCATCCTAGCCGCCACAGTTTTCACAATCCACTTTGAGCTAGCAGTTGTATTATTCAAAACCCTTCCACACGTGTGAATACCAATCCATTTCTTCATTCTATACGTGTGTTTATTCCCCACTTTACTAACCAGAGCCAAAAAAACCACATTTGCCCTTGCATACCACTCTCACTCTAACCTTGTCATTTTTCACATACTTTATCTCTCTACCATTTAAGACTGACCATTCAGTTATTGCTTCCTTGAATTCATGCAAAGAAACAAATTCCAACCCAAATTTGAACTTGTAGTCCTTGTCTAATTCCTCCATCTTGAACCTTGGATATGATGGTCCTTTCTCTTCATCTGATGCATCTGGATCACTACTCCCAAGATCATCACTTAAGTAATTAGTTTCAATCCCTTCATTGCCAACTCTATTTCCACTAGATGAACCCCCAGCTGCATCAACAATTCTTATCTTTGTTGGAGTTTTCCTATGTTTCCTTGCTATCTGCTTAACCCTACCAGGATTTTTTTCTACCACATCAAACCCATCATCTAAACCAAGGGCCATTTCATCCTCACTATCCTCAAATGACAAACCAGTGTAATCACTATCATCATTATCTGAACTATCACTTTCATGACCATCATCAATACCTGTCTCAGCTTGAACATTAATTACATTTTTCTCACGAACTGTGTCAGCATCTACATTATCAAAAATGCCATGATCCATACTAGTCTCAGCTTCAGCATTAGTTACATTTTCCTCACCAACTGCATCACCTTTAACATTACTTACATTTGCCTCACCAACTGTGTCAGCTTCAACATTATCACCCTTAATTTTGTGCTCAACAAAAAGGTCTACACTAACACCAGTTTCAAGATAGTGTTCATAAATCTTACCAGCATCAACATCACTAACTACCCTTGCATGCTTACCTGATACAATGTTATACCACCATAGCCAAAAATCATTGATTTCAAGTTTGCAAACATCATTAACAATACCGGTTGCTTCAAAGAAGCTCCACTTACCTGGGTCAATGTCTACTTCAACTTTATCCCCACCTAAGTAGTACACGACACCATCCCTAACAAACTTTCCCCCATAATGTAAGTTCACAGTAAACGACATACCTGGAAGATTCTTTCTTGGAAGTTCAAATGCAGCCGGACAACCACCGTTGAGCTTACCTGAACCGTAGGGGTGGCAGAGACAAACTTGGAAATGGAAAAGTCAAGCCCTAATTTACAGGGACTTAAAACAAAATATGGTAATGAGAAAAGTCAAGCCAGGTGTGTTAAACAAATAAATAAAAGAAATGAAAAATAAAATTACACATCACCACCGTCTGCCAAGTCAGCTTTTTTTTTAACGGAAGAGTAACGGCAGGGACTAACACCAAAAGGAATAGAACATATAGGGACTTGGACCAAAAAAAAAAGATTCAGGGACCAAAACCAAAAACTCGCCAACTTACAGGGACTAAATCATTATTTAAGCCTTTTTTTTATTACCTATTGATGTTGTTTATAGATCTGAATCACCGTGTCTGATTTTTTTCTCTTTATTTCGAGAAGGAACAAGGATGTTTAGAAAAGAATCTTCAATTTCAATATTTTATATTTGCCAATTTCTTTGCTTTTTTTGTCCAATTTTTTCATTTTAATTTAACTATTTAAATTCAATATTAAATATTGCAGTTATACGATGAAGATATTTTTAGTTTTTTAACCAATAATTTTTAATAATTCACATGGAATATACCTCGTCATCAAAAATATATTCTACCTATTTTAAAAAATTACACATCAACATATTTTTTTTTACTAAAATAAGAGAAGAGGGACCAAAACTATTTAAAAATACAATAGAGGGATTGATTTCGTAAATATATTATAATAGGGGGACCAAAACTGTAAGTTTGCCAAACCTGTATGTTGTTGTTGTGAGAATGGTCTATGTATTTTTATGATCGTCCTACTGATTACTTTCACCACTAACATTTGTAAGGATTATTCTCACCCTCTTTCTTTTGTTTCTGTGTGGATTTTACGTCCATGTTGCAGATATGGGTAACATATAATGTTGTTGTGTGGAAGAATGGCAGTCATTGCTTTCTTCTTTGTGTTTTCTGTTTTGGTTTAGTACCCTTTGTGTCGCTCTGGTATTGTAACACAGGGGATGTGATGTTAATTGTTTTATTTTGAGAATTATTGTGTTCATTTTCAAATTGATGTTATTTGAGTAATTTCGTTTTATGAGACTATGTTGAAGGATGTTGAGTGTTTCATTTTTCTGCTGCAAGCTGTTGGTATGGGCTCCCTTCCTATGTGGAGAAAGACCCAAACATTATTAGCTCATCTGTCTCATTTATTTAAGTGGAGAGGATCAATTTACGGTTGAGAGAGATAGATGAAAAATAAGGATTCCAAAAAGAGAAAAGAGGAGAGAAACTCATTCTCGTTTTTCTGAAACGAGTCTCACTAAATTGACGATCCCCGATTCGTTAACCGTTGCATCGGGCTCAAATTTGGAGGACAAGTTCGTAACAAATATATCTAAATTTTAACTGTTCAAAATTTCAAAAACACGTCTGAGGTGAAAGTTATTTACTTCGCACTGAAGTTGCAGATTTGGGAAAAATTTTCATCTTTTTTATTCTTATTTGTAAGCTAAGTTTGTTTTGTGATTTGCGGTTGTTAGAACTAGTTTGTGAATTGCTTTAAGACTCTCTTGTACCCTTAATTGATTATAGTGGAATTACTTATTTGGTCTGGATGACTCGTGGTTTTTACTCTCATATTGAGGGGTTTTCCACGTTAAAAATATCAGTGTTCTTTTGTGCCTTTATTTGTTCGATTTGTCGTCTTATATTTGTTGTTGATCCTAAAGGTTCCTACAAGTTTGGGGGGTTTTATATCTGTTGTGTATTGGTCTATTATTGTGTCTTAATTCCCATCAGAGTGGTATCATAGCTCTTGGTTAAGGGCTATTTTACTTGTTTGAATGATGGAGTTAAATACAAAGATGAAGATGGTATTGTTGAATGATTCTAATTATCATTTATGGAAGGGCAAGATGAAAGACTTACTATTTGTGAAGAAATTATATTTACCAGTTTTTAGTTCCGCAAAGTCGGATTCTATGTCTGATGAAGAATAAAAGTTTGAACATCAACAGGTATGTGGTTTTATTCGACAATATGTAGAAGATAATGTTTATAAACATATTGCTAATGAGACACATGAAAAAACTTTGTGGCAGAAGATAGATCCTTGTATGCCTCTAAATCAGGGAATAATAAATTGTTCTTGTTGAATAGCTTCATAAGTTTGAAGTATAAGGAGGGGACTTCCATTTCAGATCACTTGAGTGAATTTTAAGGCCTCCTTGATCATATGTCAAGAATAAGTATCAAATTTGATGATGAACTTTTGGGACTATTTCTATTGCTATCTTTACCAGAGTCTTGGGAGACATTTCAGGTTTATATCACAAGTTCTGCTCCTAGAGGTGTTGTTTCTTTGGAAATGGCGAAGGGCGGTATTCTTAATAAGGAGATGAGAAGGAAGGCACATGGTTCTTCATCTCAATATGAGGTATTTGTCACTGAAAATAGGGGGAGAAGTCATAAAAAGGAACCGAAGGGTGGTAGAGAGAATAACATAAGCAAGTCCAAGCCATGATAAAAGAATCTGGAGTGTCATTATTATCACAAAACAGGACACGTACAAAAGTATTGATATTAGTGGAAAGAGATAACAAAGGCAAGAAGGGAAAGTCTAAACAAAGAGACCATAAATATCATGATGATGATCGTGTTACTACTGCTACTAGTGATGATCTTGTTAATCTCCATGATCATGAGTCTGTTAATCTTGTATCAGACGAGAGCATGTGGATTGTTGATAGTGGTGCTACATTGCATGTTACACCAAGGAAGGATTTCTTTACATCTTATACTTATGGTGATTTTGGAGTGTTGAAGATGGGTAATGATGGTGTATCTAAGGTAATTGGTGTTGGTGATGTTTTCTTGCAAACCAACATGGGAATGCAATTGTTGCTTAGAGGTGTCAAACATGCTCCAGATGTCCACTTTAATTTGATCTTTGTGCATATGATAAATGATTGTGGTTATGATAATCACTTTGGTTCTGGAAAGTGGAAACTCAACAAAGTTAACTTGGTTATGGCTAGAGGGGAAAAGCTTTCTAAATTGTATTGGTTAAAAGTTTTGGTTACTAGGGACAGTGTGAATGCTATCCACTTGGAAACATTTTTGTGGCACCGAAGACTTAGTCATATTAGTGAAAAGGGGTTAAATGTTTTGGCAAAAAAGGATGTTCTTCCTGGATTAAAGAATTTAGATTTGGAGAAGTGTTTTCATTGCATGGCTGGTAAACATATTAGAGTATCTTTCAAGAGACATCCTCCCTCAAGGAAGTCAAAGTTGCTTCAATTGGTATATTATGATGTTTGTGGTCCATTAAAGGTAAAATCCTTTAGTGGTGCACTTTATTTTGTTACCTTTATTGATGATTGCTCCAGGAAATTATGGGTTTATGACTTAAATACAAAAGACCAACTTTTGGAAAAGTTCAAAGAATTCCAAGCTTTGGTTGAGAGGCAGACAGACAAGAAGCTAAAATGTGTTCATTCAGACAATGTTGGAGAGTATTGTGGACCATTTGATTCCAATTGCAAGCAGCATGGTATTTCACATGAAAAGACTCCTCCTAAAACTCCTCAATTGAATGTTTTAGCAGAGAGGATAAATCAAACACTAATTGAGAGAGTAAAGTGTATGCTCTCTAAAGCTAAGTTGCCCAATCATTATTGAGGCGAGGCACTTTACACGGCAGTGCATGTTCTTAATCTCACTCTTACTGTTGCTTTAAACAGTGAAGTTCCAGGCAAAATTTGGTTTGGAAATAATGTTAAGTATGATTATTTGAGAGTCTTTGGTTGTAAGGCTTTTGTGCATATTCCAAAGGATGAAAGATCCAAGTTGGATGCAAAGTCAAAGCAATGTATCTTCATCGGCTATGTGCAAGATGAGTTTAGCTACAGGTTGTATGATCCCGTAGGGAATAAGCTTATTCGAAACCGTGATGTGGTGTTTATGGAAGACCAAACTATTAAAGATATTCATAAGGTAGAGAAAGTTACACCCAAGAAAGATATCAGTTTTTCTAATGTTGATCCAGTTCGGTTACCCAGTCATAATCTGGATGCTACTGGTGGTGATGATCACAATGGTGAGCCATATGGTTATGTTGATGATCAACAACTTGGAGATGAGGTAAATATTCCAACTAATAATGGTAAAGGGGATAACTATTTGTCACAGGATGAGAATCTTGGTGAAACTCCAGAATCATCTCAAGCTCAACCTAGGAGGTCTAACAGGCAGATATAGCCTTCTACAAGGTATAATTCTGATAAGTATGTGACCTTGACTGATGAGGGTGAATCTGAGTGTTTTCAAGAGGCCATGGAAAGTGATGAAAATCAAAAGTGGATAGATGCAATGCATGATGAGATGAAATCATTGCATGATAATCACACTTATGATTTAGTGAAGCTTCCTAAAGGCAAAAATGCTTTGGAAAATAGATGGATTTATAGAGTTAATCATGAGAACAACTCTAAGTTTCCAAGATATAAAGCTAGATTAGTGGTGAAAGGTTTCCATCAAAGAAAGGGTGTTGATTTTAATTATATTTTCTCACCTGTTGTAAAGATGACATTAATTAGAACCATGTTGAGTTTAGCTGCTACTCTTGATTTAGAGGTTGAGCAAATGGATGTGAAATGACTTTCCCTCATGGTGATTTTGAGGAAGAGATCTACAAGAAAAAACTTGATGGTTTTTAAGTTAAAGGTAAAGAAGATCATGTGTGTAAATTGAGAAAGAGTTTATATGGGTTAAATCAAACTCTAAGGCTATGGTACAAGAAGTTTGAGTTTGTTATGTATGATCAAGGATACCAGAAGACTACTTCAGATCATTGCGTCTTTGTTAGAAAATTTTCTAACGATGACTTCATTATTCTGTTTTTATATGTTGATGATATGTTTATTGTAGTGAAAAATATTTCTAATATTAACATGTTAAAGAAGCAATTGGGAGAGTCATTTGCCATGAAAGACATGGGTGCAGCTAAACAGATTCTTGGCATTAGAATCATGCGTGATAAAAAAGAGAAGAAACTTTGGATTTCACAAGAAAATTATATCGAAAGAGTGCTGCAAAGATTCAAAATGGAAAGTTCTAAGGCGGTAAGCACTCCTCTCGCTACTCATTTCAAGTTGAGTTCTAATCAAAGTCCTTCAAGTGAAGATGAAGCATTTGATATGAAACATGTTCCTTATGCGTCTGTTGTGGGTAGTTTGATGTATGCAATGGTGTGTACAAGACCATATATAGCATATATTGTCGGTACAGTAAGTAGAATTTTGTTAAATCCAGGTAGAGAGCATTGGAATTCTGTAAAATAGATTTTAAGGTATCTTCGCGGTACTACTTCTATGAGGCTTTATTTGGAGGAGATAAGCTTACTCTAGTGGGGTACTCTAACTCTGATATGACTGGAGACATTGATTCCATAAAGTCCACTTCAGGCTACATGATTAAATTTGCAGGGGGAGCAGTTGCTTGACAGTCCAGATTGCAAAAGTGTGTAGCACTATCTACTACAGATGTTGAGATCATTGCAATTACCGAAGCATGCAAAAATTTACTATGGTTGAAGAAACTTTTGCATAAGCCTAGTTTTGTTCAAGACAAATATGTGTTATTTGTTGATAGTCAAAGCGCTTTTCATCTTGGTAAGAATCTGACTTTTCATAATAGGTTCAAACACATTGATGTCAGATATCATTGGATATGTAATGTTTTGGATGCTAAGGTGTTGGAGTTAGCTAAAGTCCATACAAATGATAATGGTTCTGATATGATGACTAAAGCATTACCAAGAGGGAAATTTAAAGCTTGTTGTGATATCGTCGGTTTGGTGATTTCCTCCACATAGTTGTGAGAGGGATATTTGTTGGGTTCAGGCTCCCTTCCTATGTGGAGAAAGCCCAAATATGGTTAGCCCATTTGTCTCACTTATTTAAGTGGATAGGATCAATTTAGGTTTGAGAGAGATAAATGAAAAATAAGGATTCAAAATAGGGAAAAGAGGAGAGAAACTCATTTTGGTTTTTCTGCAACCAATCTCACTAAATCGACAATCCCCGATTCGTTAATCATTAGATCGAGCTCAAATTTGGAGGGCAGGTTTGTAACACATATATCTAACTTTTGACCATTCATAATTTCAAAACAATGTTTGAGGTAAAATTTATTTGCTTCACACTGAAGCTGCATATTTGGGAAAAAAATTTCAACTTTTTTATTCCTATTTGTAAGCGAGTTTGCTTTGTGATTTGCGGTTGTTAGCACTAGTTTGTGAATCACTTTAAGACTCTATTGTACCCTTAATTGATTATAGTAGAATTATTTCTTTGGTCTGGACAACTCATGGTTTTTACTCTCACATTGAAGGGTTTTCCACGTTAAAAATATCGGTGTTCTTTTGTGCCTTTATTTGTGCCATCTGTCGTCTTATATTTATTGTTGATCCTTAAGGTTTCTACAAGTTTGGGGAGTTTTATATCCGTTGCGTACTGGTCTATTATTGTGTTTTAATTCCCATCACAAGTTAGTTAATTTAATAGCAAGTGTTTTATTTGAGAATGTGTGACACCCTTGGGTGAAAATATACTTGAATTATTGTATTAATTTGTATATTGAGGAATATGGTGTTATAAAACCTGGATGGAGTCTTCAACATGTGTTTAAAGGCTTCTTTGTTGAACACTCTCATTCCCTTTATTCTTCTTTCCCATGCATGTGGATATGTTGATTTTGCAGCCTTTCAAATGATTTATTTTAGCAACTTGCCAGGATTATTCTTCCTAAAGTTGTTGTACAAGTGTCTAACACAGAATCTTTGTTCAACATTAGGTAAGAGCTAATCCATTGCAGGTAATAGACCCTGCATTACAACATGATATACAAGTCATTATCACAAGTATGAACATCAATCAATCAACATAACCAAAATTATAACATAATCAATCAATCAAACATACATTTTGTTGATCTGAAATGAATGTGTAGGAAAGACACTCTCTCCTACCTCCAAGATCATCAATCAAGAGATCTAAGACCAATGTCCAACTGTCTCTTGTTTCACCCTCCACAACTGCAAAAGTTATCGGTAACATCTGGTCATTAGTGTCTCTTTCAATTGCTTCCAAAATTTTCCCTCCACAAAGGCCCTTTAAACAACAACCAACATGACTTATAACATGTCTACATAACTTAAAGCTCTCCTTGCATGCTGCATAACATATGTAAAGTCTTATGAAATGGGGTATTATATCTTTAATTCCTTCTTTAGCAGGTCGGACATTTAGCTTGACTATTGACTCATGATTTGTTTTCAAAATTTCATGACAATAGTCATAAATCCTAGTGTAATCACCTAAGAAAATACCATCAATAATGTATCTAACTGCTAATTTAGCCCTTATTTCCTTAGTCTTGTTGACACCTACATTCCACTTCCTTTGTGCCTTCTCCTTTATATCCTTGATCTTCATCCTATGATTGTTTTTTAATGAATTTTCAATCCTTCTTCTCAACCATTTTGTTGTCTTCATCTTGAAATTATACTCTCTACTGCAACTATGTTTGTCAATCACTTTTCTTAGTTGGCAAGATTCCTCCTTTGACAACTTGCCAAAATTTGCTTCCCACTCACATCCTTCCTTACATCTAACCCTAACCCTTTTGTTGTAATTATTTTTAGTAAACTTAAGGTTCCTACCAGATTAAACAACATGTGTTGTTATTGCTTCCTTAAAATAAACTTTGGTGCTAAAAAAAGTTCATATCTCCCATTTGAAATTTGCCATATCTTTTTGCAACTTGAACACTGAGTACTTCTTCTTGGTTGCTCCACTGGTAACTTCACTCTCACATCCATTATCCAATTTTTAACTCTCATTTTCACTCCCTTTAGATGCTCCTTTGTATTCATCCCACTTTTGTTTATGCTTCTTGCTTGTTCTATTAGCCTCATGGTCATAGTCAATGAGATTTCCAAGTTCCTCTTCCGCAAAATCATCATTATCATTAAAGCCATCATCAAATGCTACTTATAATGTACTATCATAATTGAAGCTCTCATCCTCACTATCATCATTAAAACTTATATCATCATTATGCATCTCACCAACATTAACATTCACATTTTGACCCTCACCTGCATTGACATCACCTTTATTAACATCGCCTACATTGACATTCACTTGTTAGCCCTCACCAACATGAACATTCACTTCACCATCCTTGTACTCAGAATCCTCCCTAATGATATCTTCATATAGACTAACAATCAATTCTTCTTCCTCAAGATCAATATCCTCTTCATCATTAACATCTACTTCATCATCAATGGGACCATCATAATATTCAGGCTGAGGCAAGGGATGTTGTATATAAATATCAACACTTAGGTGCACCTTACAAAGATCAACAATATCTAATGCACCTTTGTCATCAACCAAAACATTCATCCCACTTGTATGGTCCTTGTAATATATTGTATCTATTTCAGTATAACCTAATTCCTTGAGTACACATACTAACTAAAAAATCTTCATTTGTCAACATCAATTTTTAAATCCTCAATTTTCCTCCTTCGTACTCGGTTAAATATTTATCAATGAATTGACCAACATGATGAATTACCAAATGCAAATATTCATCCATTTCTACCTATATTCCAGCAAACACGAAAACATCAAACAATAAACCTAAAAACGCAGTTAAGCACTAACATTTAAATACCTAAACATTTAACAATTGCATGCATAGAAATCTAACATCTAATACAAATACTAATACAAACCCTAAAAACTCAGCTGACATTAAACATACATAATACTGAAGCTAATCACTAACTATTGTCAATAATGGCATGTAAACCTCTATCATTTGATTTCTCTCAAGATTTCACCTTCGCTGCTTTGAAAATCTGCTTCGTCTTCAATCGCCTTCGAGTTTGCCTCTCTGCTAGGGTTCAACTCTTACAACTGAAATGAGACAAAACACTTGCATTTCACTATTATGCTACAATGTTTAATCCACATTAACACCATTTGTGTGTCATGTGTCCCATTTTTTTACTCTGACTAACGTACCTAACAGAAGGGACTAACATGACGCGGTTTTGAGAGATAAGGGATGAAACCGATCTTTTTTAAAGTTGAGAGACGAAAATGGACACTGAGATCAAGATAAGGGACCAAATAACCTGAACTTGTTCATTTACGGGTATATTCGATCCATTTCACAATAATTTGTATAATTTTATTTAGGATATCAGATTTGAGTTTCTCAACCCGTTGATTCATTGATCTAATCAGTTGATGAAAAATTAATAATTTCTTATTTTTATTATTTTTAAATAAAAATACAAAATTAATATATCATTATAAAATATAATTATGTCCATTCTTTTATTTATCTAAACTGCTATCATTAGACTAATGAGTTTATGTTATTTTAAGATTAAGTATTGATTTTAATTTTATTTCCTCTCATTTCCAACTTAGATGTTTTGTAAATTTTCTTACTATTGTTAAGTATTGTGACATATATATATATATATATATATATATATATATATATATATATAAATTTTATCAAATATTATATAATAGGTTTCATCAAATTTGTTGGAACTACGTTCAAGAAAGATGAATGTTTGAGAGAAAGAAGAAGAAGGAGAAAGAGAGAGAAGAAAATAAGAAGAGATTAGGGTTTGGAAACTTTGTAAAATTTTATTATGAAGCTGTTGTACAAAAATACAAAGTAAAAGACCCTTTATATAGGCTATCAAAGCCCAGGCCCACAAACTAACATTTCGACTGAACACTTTATCAGCTATATTTGACTCTGTCGAATACAGCTGACTTACAACACTACAACTATACAACATTTTGACTTCGCCAAAACCTATAAGTCCTTCGACTTCGACAAAACCTAAATTACATCTAACACACCACCTAATTCATGTTTTCGAGACTTCTCATCCCAATGCTCTTCTTTAACTCATCGAATCTGATTTTCTTCAAAGGTTTGGTAAGTATGTTAGCTAGTTGAACTTCAGTCTTGCAATATTCAAGATCCAGCTTCCCTCTGTTCACTTGATCCCTGAGAAAATGATACCTTCTTTCTATGTGCTTACTTCGACCATGACACATAGGATGATTGGCAAGATCAATAGCTGACTTGTTGTCTACAAACAATTTCATCTTCCCAGGTTCCCTGATCTTGAGTTCTTCGAGCAACATATCTATCCATGCTGCCTGACATGCTGCATACGATGCAACTACATACTCAGCTTCACATGATGACAAAGCCACAATGCTTTGTTTTCTCGAACTCCAAGAGATTGGAGCTCCTTCGATCATGAAAATATAGCCTGCAGTACTTTTCTTCTCATCTTGGTCTCCACTGAAATCTGAATCAGTATAACTATATACCTCCACATCTTTCGACTTAGACCTATTTTGACATGGCATCAGCACACCATGATCAATCGTACCCTTAATGTATCTCAGTACTCTCTTTACTGCAATAAGATGACATTCTTGGGGTTTCTCCATAAATCGACTTAACAATCCGACACTTTGTCAAATGTCCGGTCTTGTATTGCAAAGATACCTCAAGGCTCCAATAATTTGTTTGTACAGTGTCGAACTTACAAACTTATCATCAGTTACCTTCTTTAACTTTGCTCCTATTTCCAATGGAGTTGTCGCAGCTTTACAATCAATCATCTTGAACCTCTTCAAAATATCTTGAGCATACTTCTTCTGGTGCAGGAACACACCTTCAGTTGTGTCTTTGAATTCCATTCCTAAGAAATATGACAAATTCCCTAGGTCGTACATTTCGAACTCTTGCATTAGCTTCGACTTAACTTTTCTTATCTCAGCTTCATTTGCACCTGTAATTAGCAAATCATCAACGTACAAGCATAAAATGATTCGACTATCATTGTCAACATCATTTATGTAAACTCCATGCTCAGACACACACTTTGTGAAACCTGCTTCGATTAGGAAACTATATATTCTTTTGTTCCAAGCCCTTGGGGCTTGCTTCAATCCATAGAGAGCCTTCCTCAATCTGTACACCTTCGACTCATGCCCTTTGATCTCAAATCCTGGTGGCTGACTGACATAAACTTCTTCCTCCAAAGGTCCATTCAAAAATGCTGATTTTACATCCAACTGATGTATCTTCCATTCTCTATATGCTGCAGTTGAAACAACAATCCTGATTTTTTCCATCCTAGCCACTGGCGCATAGACTTCGTTGAAATCAACACCAGGTTTCTGCAGAAATCCTCTTGCCACTAGTCTTTCCTTATGCTTGGCAATTTCACCATTTGGCATTCGTTTCAGCTTGTAAACCCATTTCACATCAATAGGCTTCTTGCTGGCTTTTTCGACAAGTTCCCAGGTATTGTTCTTTTCAATTGCCCTGAGTTCCTCCTTCATGGCTTCACACCAATTCGAATCATTCATGGCTTCATCCAAGTTAATTGGTTCTTCTTCAGCCATCATCATTGCTTCTTCTATTAAGTCACCATCTGCATCGATTACATTATCTGGAAATCTCTCATATCCAGCTAACCTTGTCGACTCAGCTCTTATTCTAGTTGATCTTCTGACATTCTGCTCAGGAGGTTCTTCATTTCGACTTGTCATGGCCTCAGTTTGTTGGTCTTCTTCAAACACCGTCGGAATTGTCTCTTCCATCTGTCGACTAATATCCTGTCGAACTGACCCATGACTCCACTCCCATTTTTTATTTTCATCCACCAGAACATCTCGACTGATCACAAATTTATCATCTTCTGGTGAATATAGTCTATATGCATCAGTCGAATGATAACCTATGAGCACCATGGTTTGACTTCGATCATCTAGTTTTGTTCTCAGTTGCTCAGGAACATGCCTGCAACATATTGATCCAAAAACTCTAAAATGACTTACATTTGGCTTCTCACCTGTCCAAGCTTCATAAGGAGTCTTCTCGACTAACTTCTTCGTTGGACATCTATTCAGAATGTATACTGCTGTTGAAGCTGCTTCAGCCCAAAATCTCTTTGGCACCTCTTTAGCCTTCAACATACTTCTCGTCATATTCAGTATACTTCTATTCTTTCTCTCAGCTATCCCATTATGTTGAGGTGTATAGGGTGCAATAACCTCATGCTCTATACCTTCCTCTTCACAAAATCTAGCAAACTCTCGAGAGATATATTCACCACCACCATCAGTCCTCAGTTTCTTTAGCTTGTAGCCACTTTGCTTTTCGACAAGCAACTTAAACTTCTTGAACTTTGTGAATACTTCACTCTTACTTTCGATCACATAAATCCACATATATCTGGTGAATTCATCAATGAAAGTTAAGAAGTAACGCTTTCCACCATTCGACCTAACTTCAAAAGGTCCACATACGTCAGAATGAACAAGTTCCAACTTTCCTTTCGACTTAATTGGCAGATCATGTTTGAATGCTTTTCTAGTCTGCTTTGCTTTGCAGCATTCTTCACACACATGATTTGGTTCCTTTTCCTGAGGTAAACCATACACCATCTTCTTCTGATTCAGCATACCCAAACTCCTGAAGTTTAGATGCCCATATCTATGATGCCATAGCCAATTCTTTTCCTCTTCTGTAGTTGACGCAAGACATTCATGATTAATCATATTAATCTGAACTTTAAACGTCTTGTTATCAGCCAATGGTGCTTTCAGTATCAACCTACCATCAGCATGATACACCTTTATTTGATTATTCTCCAGCTTTATATTATGTCCTTTGGCAAGTAATTGACCTATACTTATCAAGTTACTTGTCATAGAAGGCACATACAACGCATCAGTAATGCTGGCTTTTCTACCATCTCTCTTCATTACAGATATGTTTCCTCTTCCACCTGATGTGACACGTCTACCATCTGCAAACTTTATCATCTTCTTAACTGATTTATCAAGCTTCGTGAACCAGTTCTTATTACCAGTCATGTGGTTGCTGCAACCTGAATCAAGATACCACAAATTTGTTTCATCATCGTTCGACTGAGTGTCTGCCATTAGTAGCACACCTTCAGAATCACTATCTTCTGCCTGTGCATACTGCGCTTTGTCACTTTCTTTTGCTCGTGCTTCCTTCTTCTTTCGACAGTCTCGAGCATAATGACCAAAACTTTAACAATTATAACACTGCACGTCTTTCATGTCAACTTTCTTCCCAGAATACTTGTTGCCCATGACTTTCTTTGAATCATCATGATTCTTTGAACTCTTGCTTGACTTCTCATCACTAGCAAGATTCCTTCCCTGCTTCGCCTTCCCAGATTTCTTGGTGAATTTCGCTTGTAGTGCTTGGTCCGGTACCTTTTCTCTTTCTGAACTTCTTTGCTTCAATCTCATCTCATGAGCTTCCAAAGAAGCCTGTAGCTCTTCAACCTTCATCTCAGCAAGATTCTTGGACTCTTCAATGGACACTACAATGTAATCAAAATTTGCAGTCAGAGGTCTTAGTACCTTCTCAATCTTCTGCAAATCTGTGATTGTTTCTCCACAAGACTTCATCTGGTTCGACAGCATCACCAACCTTGAAAAGAACTCCGAAACTGATTCATCTTCCTTCATCTGAATCATTTCGTATTGCTTTCTCAAGGTTTGCAGCTTCACCCTCTTCAGTTTCTCATCACCTCCATACAAGTTCTTTAACTTGTCCCACGCTCCTTTTGCCGATTCCTCTTCAATAATTTTCTCAAACACATTCGGATCCACACTACTGTATTTATTGAGGTTGTCAAACACCATAGTGTCGTTTTCACGCTCAACTACTTTTTCTAAAACATAGCTTAACGAAGAAACGTTTATGTTTAAGATCCATCATGACAATTGACCCCGAGATGTCTAACGCGTCGTTGCAATAATATATATTTATTGCATATTCTTTGGGATTATTAGTTAGGGTGTTGCATTTTGAGGTCTATAGTATATCTGTTTTAAATTATAAATTATTTTATAAAAAATAATTATCTCAAATTATAAATTATTTTACAATCCCAATACAATAGTGATGACATTTTTTCTAATATATCCTTAACTATTTTTTTTTCTTTTGATTCTATTAATTTCTTTTTTTTTCTGTAATTAATGAAGGACAATAGTGTAAAGTCATACATAATTTCTCTTTTCCATACAACATTAATTACTTTTCTTAAACTGTGTGAAATGTCCAAAACGTCTTATAATTTAGGACGAAGGGAGTAGGAAATACTCTTTAAAAAAATTGTTGAAATATCACTGACATCTAATAATTTTCAAATTTATCAAAATCTATCATCAACTTCAAACACTCGAGTTAGGATTTTAGAGAAGAAAAATAGGGGAGCAATGGAGACAAAAAGAAATGAGGATGTCAAATGAGATGAAAAAGAATAGGACATTGAAAGATTTGACTTCAGACGACAATTTCACAAGTTGTGACGAGGCTTCCCTAACAAATATGATGGAAAATAAGATCAATGGCAGGTTTTTTTGTAATTTTGATTTTAAATAAAAAAATATTTTGTAATGTTATTGGTGTTGAAAATATTTTTTCTTTGACTTAATTGCAACTTTAATCCTTTTATTTTGTCAGTTTTTGGATATGATCCCCTCATTTTAAAAACTACAATTTTGATCTCTTTTTTTAAGTTTTGTGATGGATTTTAGTCCCCTCCTCAATTTGGGGCTTATTTTTAATGATGTTGCACTCAGTTTGCTGACATGTCAATGTCATATCATTTTAATTAATAATCATTATGTCACGTCATATATTTTAATTTTTAATTTTAATACTAATATTATTATTTTTAATTTTTTAAAATTTCTTAAATTGAATTACATTACAGTGACTAATTTTAATAAAATAAATAAATCTAATTTTGAATTATTAAGATTAAAATTGAATTAAATTATTAAGAATTAAGTAGAAACATGACCAAGAACCCAGAAACATAATTCATTCATTGGAAACCCAGTAACAAAAGCATCATCATTCCTCCTTCAAGATAGTTTGAAAACTAGAGACCATAACAACAACATTATCACAAATTCAGAATATCAAAAATCAATAACAAAAGCAACATCAACAAATTCATAACAAAAAACCAGTAACAAGAATGAATTTCATCACAAATTCATAAAATACCCAATACCAACAACATCATCGCTTCAAATGTATGTTCTTCCCCAAGATGAAAAAAACATGTTGTTGTCTATGCTTCAAAATATTTCTTTGGATCTATGTTCTTTTTCAAAACAGAAAACCATTGTTCCTCTCTATATGGTTTTGGATCTAAGAACAACCATTGCAACAACTTGCCACTTCATTCGATGTTAGACAAGAGATTTACGACTAAGAGGGCTTCATTGCAACGATAACGACAATTGTTGTGCGGCTGATACAGACTCTGAAAGCGGCAGAGAGCCTTCGAAAATGGATGATTTTTGAAGAAAAAAATTAGGTTTTGAAGCTTGATGCATGTATGAATCTCTCATGATATGCAGTGAGTTACATCAATGAGTCCAATATGAAATTGTTTTGTTGGAATAGAATGGGGGTCATGGTGTTGGTAATAGAGGTGAATTTCTTGTTCATTGTGGAGAAGGAGAACAGATTCACAATTGGTTGGCGGTTTTGGGGAAGAATATATTTTGGGAGAAATAACACGTTTTGGAAAAGTTACTTTTAATTCATTATAACTTTTATGATAATTATGGTAATTTAATTCACGCTAATGATATTATGGTAATTTAATTCAATTTTATTCAAAATGTTAATGATATTGTGGTAATTTAATTCACACTAATTCACTTTTAATTCAAAATGTTAATGATATTATGTTAATTTTCATGTTTTTACTTAATTCTTAGTTATTTAATTCAATTTTATTCATGATAATTCAAAATTAATTATATTTATTTTATTAAAATTATTCATTGTAATATAATTAAATTTAAGTAATTTTTAAAAAATTAAAAAAATAATATTATTATTAAAATTAAAAATAAAAATATATGACGTGACATAATTATTATTAATGAAAATGACATGGCATTGACACGTCAGTAAATTGAGCGCCACATCATTAAAAACAAGTCCCAAATTGTGGAAGGGACTAAACTCCATCACAAAACTTAAAAAAGAGACCAAAATCATGGTTTTTAAAATGAGGGAATCAAAATCCAAAAAAAAGGTAAAATAAAGGGACTAAAGTTGCAATTAAGCCTTTTTTCTTTTCTTGCGATTTTTGGCTCGCCCTTGCCCATTAAAAGTGTTGCCACTTACCAACGAAATGGGAAAAAGGTATAGCAAAAACAAAATATTGATTTAGCTTATGGTTGATAAGCTAGTGTTGTAGCAAACTCTGTTGAAGTCGAAGAGCTAGTGTAGCTGTCGAAATATGCTAGGTTGTTAGAATGTGGAATTGGGTCAGTATATTAGGCAAATTGTTTAGTATGTTAGTTGAAAGTTAGAGTTTAATTTTTTTATAAATAACACACTAGTTTTCACTTCTTAAGAATCCTAATAAGAAGAGAAAGTTGTGTGATTGAGATTCAATTGTAAACATTATTCTCTGATATGTAATTGAATCAAGAATCTAGAATTTTATACTATTTGAATTGTCTTTCTTTCATCTTTCTCTCTTTTCTCACCTTGTGATTTTTTTGTTAATCAAGAAACCGATCATACTCTGTTTTCTTGGACATCGATTTTACAATAATTGATGTACTATATGTCCTTATTTTTCTTTGCAAATTTGTAGAGAACAATAAAAGTGTTAGTTTCACTATAAAACAACCTTTCTTACTATTACAGAAGATAAATATTCTTGTCGAAAAGGATCATTAATGAACATAAAGTCAAAATCTTGACGAAAATACAGAGGGATTTAACAATAATGGTGAAATCAACATAGAAGATAACTTGCAAGAAACATTTGTGTAGTACAACGAGCCTCAACGCACATTTTATTTATACAAATAAGTTGGAGAATAACTATTTTGGAGCGCGCGTGGATCCTAACACACGATCTGGTGAGAATAGCTCAATAAAATAACTGACACGGTCATGGCCTATCACTAAAGTGGAAGTTACTTAGCTTCATTTCTATATAAATAAGAGTTATCATAAAGAACAAATGGTTGCATACTTAAATTCTCAAGTCTACTTTTAACAAAAAACACGTTTAAGATTTAATTTATAAAACTTTAAGTATACCTTCAATCATCTTTTAAACTCTTTTACATTTTGTTATTACATGTAATTGACAAATTTTATAAGCAACAAATGAAGTAAAATGTTCTGTCAAGTTGTGAGACTTCCTATCTAAAAGTGGTTATGACACTTTAGTGGAAAACAACATTTTAAGAAAAATGCTTTACATTATGTGAGCCATCTTGTCTCACATTATTTTCTTGGTGCGCAAGGATGATTGAATTATTTTTTGCGTTTTTTTTATAGATATGTTTCCTTTTATGTTTAATCAAAGATTTGATTATTTATGTGCGTTTAGATTTAAGAAAAAATTAATCTGAATCTATTTTAGTAAAATTAAATTGTTTTGTACAATGAGTTAGAAGTCTCACATTGCTTAAAAATGTGGAGGTTGAGCACTTTATAAGTGAGAGGACCCATACACCTATCACCTTAAGGTTTTGTGTAAATATGTGGTGTCTATCTCACTTGTGTGTTGCTCTTGACCCAATGTGGATGCTCCTCATGATGACCCAACTGTGGTATCAGAGTTGATGGTTCAATTAAGGAACTGGTTCCTTGTATCGAAAGTCTTTCTGACAATGTGGTGGTCAGGCGGCGTGTTCTGTTGTAGTATCAGCAACGACGATACAAGTGTAAGTGGATGAAAGAGTTTCCGCTTGGGGAGGAGTATAGTGGATGAATTCACACTTGAGAGGGAGATTGTTGTGTATAAGTGTGAGTTGAAAGTCCCACATTTCTTAGAAAAGTGAAGGTGAAACACTTTATAAGCGAGAGGATTCATACACATATCACCTTAAGGTTTGTGGTGAATATGTGGTGTCTCTCTCACTTGTGTGTTGCTCTTGACCCAATGTGAATTCTCCTCTTGATGACCCAACATAAATTTCATATAAAATCTTAGTGTAAGATTATTAGACTGAACATGTGTAAAAGCTCAAGTTAATGTCAGTGAAAATCTCAAGTGGAAACTCTTGGGGACTGGAGTAGGCCGCATGATTTAAGGCCAAAACAAGATAATCTCTTATGTGTTATTTCTTACTTTTTATCTCTTTATTCATCTATTATTTATATTTTTCGCTACTTATTCTCTACTTCTATCATCTTCTTAATTTAAATCTTTTCTAAATCAATTGTTTTTCTAAAAAAAATTGAAATCTGAATATCAGAATTCATCTCTCCCTTCTTTTGTGTTTGGAGTCAGTTGTTCAACAAGTAACATCAAATCCTAACTTCTATTATAATATTAATCATCTCAGGAGGTAGGATGATGACTTCAAAAAAGATTTCAATAAGAGTTTTTCTTTGAACAAACCTTCACCATTTTATAGTGAAGGTATACAATATGGAAAGCGAGAATAAAAATATTTTTAGAAGCTATTAATTTTGATTTGTGGGATATGTTTTAGATGATTCATTTGTTCTTACTCCTCTCATTAATAATGAAGCAGTGAACAAATTTAAAGAATTATGGACCACAAAAGGAAAAGAAAAAATGGAATACGGTTTTAAAGTTAAGTATGTTATGATAAAAGCATCAAACATTAGTGATCCGGAGTATTCGAACAGGTCCACGTAAGCTGGTCGTCAGATGGCGAGGTGCTCGGATGGATGCTGGTCGTCAGGCATGCAAAGTGTTTGACTTGTGAATGAGGAGAGGAGGGGGTGTACCTGCAAGGCACTCCGACGCTCAAGTAAGAAAGGGTCAGAGAGAAAAGGGGAAAGTACAAAGTGTATTCTTAGGGTGAAAATGTGATACCTGACCCTCTCAAGCGAGAGGGTTTATATAGAGCCCCCAGCACGTGGCCAACGGTCCTATTTTCGGGGCGAAATAGCCGTTTTCCCCAAAGAATAGGTAACTGCCCAAACTAGCCGTTATGTCGGGCAGGATTCCAGAAACTAGCCGTTATGTCGGGCATAGATGCAGTTCCGGGCACCTGTCCATTGCTGGTCGGGCAGCGAGAAGGTCGTGCGTAACGGGCATTAAAGCCGGGGAGGAACGTTGCGTTCCTTGCCCGGATGAAGGGGCAGATATGTCAATTTTGCCCCTCTGTGGATTGGGCTTAGGCAGTTTGGGCCGCTCTGGAGCAGAGGCGGATTGGGCCAATTCTAGCCATTGGTCCAGTCCAGAACAGGAGCCCCCCAAGTCGTTGCTTCCAAGCATGGGAGTGATGACTTAAGGACTGCTCGTCGCTCGGGGGAGCTAACGCGGAGTCGTCGTTTGGAGACGAGGGTGATTGTCTCGAGGTGCTCGTGGCCCTCTGTGTCCGTGATGTTTGTGGTCGTGACCCTATTGCCCGGTATTCGAGAAGATAAAGCGTCAGACAGAATGGGAAACGTTGGGATGCCACGTGTGCATCGAGCCCTGCATAGTAGTTAATAGGTAATTATGGCTAGTGGACAGTCATTATTGCCTACGGGCGCGTGTGTGCACGTGCCCCTCAGTATAAAAGGGGGAAGGTTGTCCCATTTTGCACTTTTTCCCTTCTGATTTTTCTTCGTCGTCATCAGCGTTCTTGCCCGTCGCCGTCTTCAGAGCAACCGACCACCGTGCCAAGTTTCGAGCAGTCTTTCTCTTCTACTCAAATCAAGTAAGTTCTCTGATTTCCAGCTTATTTTACTTTCTCTTATTGTTAATGGTAGATTGCATGCGGCTAGGGTTAGTTTTAGGTGACAAAATAGGTAGGTTTCCGGCGAGTGTTGGTGGTGGGCGGCGGTTCTGCCCTTCTACTGCATCAAGCATCTCGCCGGAGTAGGTGGCGCGTTCGATGAACGTGGTGGTCCACGTCGTGGTTGCGAGTCGTGACCACCGCGTCTTATCATCTTCTGATGGATTGGTGAATTTTCCGGTAGAACGTTTCCAGATTCCGGTGGAGCTTTGCAGTTTCCGGCGGAGCTTCAAACGGAATTTGGACACGAGCGCGGGGAGGTTCCTCGTAGGAAGATGGTATGTCTCGGGCATCTCCTCGTGGGGAGGTTTTTCTTTCTTCGTTTGATGTTAGGGCTTAGGCCGGGGACGTTGTCTTTAGCCTTCTGCGCGCCCTTTCACTTGACTTAGCGGTGGAAGGGTGGATTTGATTTCCTGTCGAATTCACTGTCTTTCTCTGCTTTTTCAGGTGATCGTAGTGGCGATGGAGCCAGAGAGGGAAGTTATCCCAATTACGTCCGAGGAGGAAACTGTCTCCGAGAAGAGTAGTAGCGCAACGGCCTCGAGTTCTGCGTCTTCGAGCTCGACGGCATCGAACTCCTCGAGCGAAGTCGAGGGGGAAGCGAGCGAAGTTGAGGGGGGAGAAGAGGTGGACGTCATGGAGGAAGACATTGAAGGATTCTGTCCGGAGGAGTGGGAGGTGGCCGAGCCCTCCGAGCATATTTCCACGTTCGCGAGGTCTCCGGCAGACGTCTTTACCGAGGTGGGACCAGCGGGTGAATGGAGAGTGCTTTTTCCTAATTCGGACGAGCGGGTCTGCTCTAGCTTTGGGGACTGCTTCTCGATGTATGAATATGCTTTCAAGGAATTGGGGCTGAGGTTGCCCTTCACTGACTTCCAGCGGTCGGTGTTTGAGCATCTGAAGTTGGCGCCTTCTCAACTCCACCCCAATTCGCTGGCCTTTATACGGGCTTTTGAGTTGGTGTGCGAGCACCTTGCTCTGGGGACCACCCTTCCTCTATTCTTTACTGTTTTCCACCTACAGCGGCAGCTGGCGGGGAAAAGGTACGGATGGGTCTCTTTGAAGCAGCCCAGAAAGTTGTTTAAGCCGTTCTCGGAGTCCATCCGAACGTTCAAGGGGAGGTACTTCATCGTCGAGTCATTGTCTGAGGCCGCCCAGGATAGCGTGTACGCCTGGGAGGTAGAGTGTGATGAGAATGGAGAGGAGCTGCTCAACGATGAAGGGAAGTATATCGGGGAGAGAGTGTACAAGTTCCCGATCCGCTGGACACCTGACCACTTCTCAAAGAAGCCCAGTGCTTACGTCTTTGAACCGAGCGTGCTACGCGGGCAGGATGCCGTGTCTAATGAGAGGTTGGTGAACTGGGTCAACTCTTTCGGTCTCGCGAGCTACTGGACGAGCAAGGGTAACCCCATCATCGAGGAGGATGGGAGCCAGAGGGTTAAGCGTAGGTTCATCAACGTGAAGGCCCTGCTGGAGTGCAAGACTCCTGCGGATGCCGAGAAGTTGCTCGGTAGTCTTAGTTACTTAGACTTTGTTTGTTATTTTTTCTTCCACGTCGCTAACGTGTTCGTTTCATTTGTGCAGGTGAGATGCCTCAAGCTCGTGATCGTGTGGTGAGGAACGCCTTGGCGAGGAGTAAGGCTGGAGCGGCTCCCCCTAGGACCCGGACTACTACTGGTACTCGTGCTCCTTCCCTTGTTCAGACTGCTCTGGGGACCTCTTCTACACCCTCTCCTGGCCCACGGGACTCTCCATTGCCTTTGACCGGGCGGACGAAGCGTCCACGGACGTTAGAGGCTGTGGATCTGACTCGGGCGCCTGAGAAGGGGAAATTTGAGCTTCCCCCCTGCATTCTTGACAGGAGATTTTTTGAGGGCAACACCCTGGTCGTTCCTCAGGTAGAGTCTCTTAGCTTGGAGGGCATGGACCGGGCGAGCAAGAGGGCGCTGGTGGCCCAGGATGCTTCTGCCCTTGTGAGGATGCTGGAGATGGCGGCCGTTTATGCGGAAGGGGACACTGCGCTTGAGGCCGAACTTACTGCTGCCCGGGCTTCTGAGACGGCCTTGAAGGAGGAAGTCAAGGGTGCTCATGAGGCTAGGAGGAAGGCCGAGGAGGAGACGGCCAAGCTGAAAGAGGAGGTCACCAAGCTGAAGGCGGGGAAGAAGGCTGTCAAGGAGTTGAACAAGGAGCTGATGGCGGCCAGTGCCCCGGGTGCTGATGAACCGGATGAGATTAAAGTGTTGAAGACTAGGGCTGAGCTGGTCGCCAGCATTCTGCAGGCCGAGGATGACGGCATCGCCGTGGCAGTGGAGTCCTTCGAAAGTGCCGTGGCCCAATTGCAGTTGGTGAACCCTGGGCTCGACATTTTGACCAATGGTATCCACTACCTTGCCCGAGTGGAGGATGGTCGCATCGTCTTGCCCGCAGGCCTTGTTCTTGATACCCCTGAGGTTCAGCCCAAAGAGCAGCCCGAGGAGGAGCAGAGACCCGAGCTGGAAACAGCCGAGCAAGAGGACGAATAAGGAGCTTTGGTTATTTTGATGTTGTTGTATTATGTCTGGCCTGCGTGCCGTTGATTTGTCTGTAATCTTATTTGGTTTTTTTTTTTGGGGTGTGGCCCCCTTTTCTATGTAACACGCACAATCTTTGGCCCTTGTGGCCTTTTTATTTAATGCTCGGTTAATGTTATTTATATAATTTTTGTTGTACTTCACGTTATTACTATACTTTACATTAGTTGTGCATGTGTGGCTGCCCGTCGGAGGGTGTGTCTGTTAGTGGAGCTTTCTTTTGAAAGATAGCTCGTTGTGTGTGAATTTGCCAGTGCGGGGAACTGGTCGAATAGTCGGGGAAGGTCCTGGCGAGGTTGCGGATCTCAGGTCGCGATTGAGGCCTGAGGTCGCGGCGTGAACGTCCCATCGCGAGCTGGGGTTCTGCCAATCATGGTACTTGGGCGAAGGCGGTGCTCGGTTGAGGACCGCCGATGAGCAGAGTTTCGGCTCATTTGTTTGAGCGGGATTCTACTTTGTGTGCATGCGTCGTTTGTACCTGGACGAGCATGATGACCGTTAGGTGGTCCTTTGATGCGAGGAAGCCTATGGTTACTTTAGCTATAGTATTGCTTAAGCTTCTCAGCGTTACAAGTTCGAGGGAGTGCATCCCCGTTAAGGTTTTCGAGGAAGTATGCACCATTTCCCGTTTTGGCACGGACTCTGTATGGTCTTTCCCAGTTGGCTGCTAGTTTGCCTTCGCGAGAGTCCTTGTGGTTTCTTCGTAGGACAATGCTGCCCACATCGAACTCTCGTCGTAAGACTTCGGCGTTGTGCCTGATTGCTATTTTTTGCTTAAGAGATGCTTCGCGGAGGGCTGCTCCTGTTCGGATTTCCTCGACAAGGTTGAGCTCCTCTCTTATCGCTTCGTTATTCATTTCCTCGTCTAGAGGCGATTCGGTCCTTCTGGACGGTACGTGGATTTCAATGGGTAAAATAGCCTCCGTGCCATATGCTAAGCGGAAAGGCGTTTCCCCGGTGGTGGACTGGGGAGTAGTTCGATATGGCCATAAGACGCTGTGGAGCTCCTCGACCCAGGCTTTCTTCGTTTCATCCAGTCTTCGCTTAAGGCCACGAAGGATGACGCGGTTGGCCGCTTCCGCCTGCCAGTTGGTCTGGGGGTGCTCTACAGAAGCGAAGTGTTGCTTTGTTCCGAGATGGGCGACAAAGTCTTGGAACTTCTTGTCCGTTAATTGTGTTCCATTGTCCGTGACGATTGCTTGGGGAATCCCAAAACGGGCAAGGATATTCCGCTTGTAGAAGCGTAGAATGTTAAGTGCTGTTATCTTCGCTAAGGCTTCTGCTTCTATCCATTTGTGAAATAATCTACGCCCACTATCTGGTATTTGTTTTGGCTGGACCCCGTCACGAAGGGTCCTAGGATGTCTAGGCCCCACCAGGCGAATGGCCACGGAGAGGTCAAGCTCTTCAGTTCTCTAGGTGGAGCTAGGTTCATATCCCCGTGT
Source organism: Lathyrus tuberosus (assembly GCA_022829125.1). NCBI lineage: Eukaryota > Viridiplantae > Streptophyta > Magnoliopsida > Fabales > Fabaceae > Lathyrus > Lathyrus tuberosus. The sequence goes on from JALAZF010000372.1 coordinate 2,921,226, forward strand.
CGTTGGCATTTGTTGCATTTCTTCACATGCTCCTTGGCGTCTTGCTGCATGGTTGGCCAATAATACCCTGCCCGAAGGGCCTTGCGGGCAAGGGACCTTCCTCCCAGGTGCTGGGCGTTAAATCCGTCGTGGATTTCTCGTAGTACGTGGGGGACAAACTCCTCCTCTATGCACTTGAGTAGTGGGATGGAGAAGCCCCTTCGGTAGAGTTTGTTTTCGAGGATGACGTACAAGCAAGCTCTTCGTTTGATGGTGCTGGCTTCCTTGGAGTCATCCGGAAGTTCGTCCCTGGTGAGGTAGTTGTACACGGGCGTCATCCAGCAGTCGCTGTCCCCGATCGCGTGCACGTGTAGGGTCGAGGACCCCTTATCGATGCTGGACCGGGGAAGTATCTCTTGGATGACTGACCTATTTCCGCCTTTCCTCTTGGTGCTCACTAGTTTGGATAAGATGTCTGCTCGCACATTGTGTTCGTGTGGAACATGTATTACTTCTACCGTTTTGAACTTCGACATTTTTTCCTTGACTAGGGTGAGGTATTCAGATAGACTGTCGTTTTTGGCCTGATACTCCCCGGATATCTGGTGGGCTACGAGCTGAGAGTCCGTGCAGATGACGATTTCTTCTGCCCCTAGGTCTTCGGCTAGGCGCAACCTGACGAGGAAGGCTTCATACTCAGCCTGGTTGTTCGACATGGGAAAGGACAATGTGAGAGAATCCTCGACTATGGCCCCTTCGTCGTTCTCCAGAATTACTCCTGCCCCGTTGCCGCTCGAGCTGGATGCTCCGTCCACGTAGATGGTCCATCTGTTTGCTATGTGGGGCGAGGAGTCTGAGAAGGTTACTTCCACCACGAAATCGGCCAGGGCCTGTGCTTTAAGAGCTTTTCTGTTTTCATACCGGACGTCGAATTCGGACAGCTCCAGCGACCACTTAAGCATTCGACCGGCCATGTCTGGTCGGCCCAGTAATTGCTTGATGGGCTGATCCATCCTTACTACGATCGTGTGGGCCAAGAAATAGTGTCTCAGTCGTCTGGCAGCGTTGACGAGGGCCAATGCTACCTTCTCTATCTGTTGATATCGTAATTTCGCGTCCTGCAACGCTTTGCTCGTGAAGTATACTGGCTTTTGCCCGCCGGGATTCTCGCGAATGAGAACGGCGCTAACGATCTCGGCAGTGACGGCGAGGTATAGGAACAAGACTTCCCCGGTATATGGCCGTGACAACACGAGCAGTTTCGACAGGGCTTGCTTCAAGTGGAGGAGGGAGGCCTCGCATTCTTCGGTCCATTCAAACGCTACTTTTTTTTGCAAGAGCTTGAAGAAAGGAAGGGCGTGTTGGGCGGATTTCGCGACAAAACGGGACAACGAGGTGAGTACCCCATTGAGGGACTGGATGTTCTTCTTAGACGTGGGCGTTAGGAACTCATAGAATGCCCGACATTTGTCGGGGTTAGCTTTTATTCCTCGTTCCGTTAGGTAGAAGCCAAAGAATTTTCCTGCCCGTACACCGAACGTGCACTTCTCTGGGTTAAAACGTATTTGATATTTTTTCGCCTGCTCGAAAATTTTGCGAAGATGGGCGACATGATCTAGTTCCTCGTGGGACTTAACGATCATGTCGTCCATGTATACCTCGAGCATGTCGCCTATTTGTCCTTGGAAGACTTTGTTCATCATCTGTTGGCATGTGGCGCCGGCGTTCTTCAGCCTGAAGGGCATTACGTTGTAGTAATAGTTGCCCGATTCGGTCATGAAGGCCGTGTAAGTTTTGTCGCTCGCGGCCATTGGTATTTGGTTGTAGCCCGAGTAGGCGTTGAGGAACGATAAATGTTTAAAACCTGCTGAGTTATCTATGAGCTTATCTATATTGGGGAGGGGATAGGCGTCCTTCGGACAGGCCTTACTAACATCGGTATAATCAATGCACATCCTCCATTTGCCATTATTTTTTCTTACAAGTACAACATTTGAGAGCCATGTAGTGTATTTGGCCTCAGAAATAAACCTAGCTTCTAGAAGGTCTTTGACAGCTTTCTCCGCGGCTTCCATCTTCTCCGGGGACTGTTTCCTTCTGCGCTGGGCAACGACTTTGACGGCCGGATCAATTGTAAGCTGGTGGCAAGCGACGGAGGGGTCTAATCCTGGCATTTCAGCTGCGCTCCACGCGAACAAGTCTGAGTTCTCCCAGAGGCACGCTTTTAGTTGTCTCTTGGCCAGGTCGGGGAGGTCTGCTCCGATCTTCACTCCCCGTTGGGGGTCTTCTCCGAACGGAACGATCTCGAAGTTGCCATCTGGGATAGGACATAGGAGATGGCCGCTGTTATTGGACTGGCTGCCCGAAGTCGTCGGGTCTTTGGCGTGATCTTCCTCACTGAAACGGCTGTCCAAGTCGATAGATTCGACCTGGGGGAGCGGTTTTGGCTGTTCAGAGCTGCTGGGCAGAGGGGGAAGACCAGAGGTCCTCGGCCTTGCTGAGATGGTGCTTAATCCTTTTGATGCTGCTTCAAAGCATCGACGGGCAGCTTCGATATCGCCGTGGAGGGTGGCGACCATCCCTTCAGAAGTGTAGTACTTCATCTTGAGATGTACGGTGGAAGGCACTGCAATCAACTCTGCCAGGGTTGGCCTTCCAAAAATGCACTGGTATAGTGACGGGCATTCAATTACCAGAAACTGTGCTTTGATTACTCGGGTTATCTTTCCTGAACCGAAGGTCACGATGAGCTCTACGTAACCTCGGGGCCTTGTTACTGCTCCGTTGAATCCCTGCAGGTAGGATCCAACGTATGGAGTAAGGTGAGAGTCGTCCAGCTGCAGTGTTTCGAACAAGTGGTTGTACATGATATCAACTGAACTGCCCTGGTCCACGAGTATCCTGCGAACGTCGAAGTTCGCCATCCTTGCCCAGATGAGTAGCGGGATGCTTGAGTTCGGTGCCCCGCCGAGGAGCTCCTCCTTGTAAAAGGAAATGAGAGCGGATCCTTTGTGAGTGGTATCCAGCATGGTGGCTTCGTTGGAGCTTTTGCTGATCAGTTGATTGAATTTCCTCTTGACTGAATCGATCGTGATTTTGTTGAATCCACCACCGGAGATGACCATGGCTGACGGGAAGGCCTTCCACGGGTTGTGAGCGCCGAGGAACGTGGAGACGGGCAGACTATCAGGGATGCAGAAGTCTTCTGGCCGAGTTATGGACATAGCGACCTGTACGTTGGCGTCTTCGGAGGGCGGAGTCTCTTCTGCAGCCTTCTTGCTTTCCTGAGTTTCTTGTCGGGGAGCTTCTTTCTTCTTCGCGAACTGCTTCAGGTGGCCGTCGCGAATGAGGATCTCTATGGCATCTCTGAGGTGGATGCATTCTTCCGTCGTATGGCCGTGGCTCTTGTGGAAGCGGCAATACTTGGATTTGTCTACACCCGGCCTGGCCGACAGTTTTTTGGGGAAACGGACTCCCGCCTGTTTGAACTCAGAGTTGGCACACTCGGACAAGATTTTCTCCCTCGAGGTAGTGAGGGGGGTATAGTCATGGAACCGCCTAAAAGGTCCCTTCTGTTCGCGTGCATCGCGAGGTCGATCGTCGCGTCTTTTATCTCCTCGACGGGATGTCGAGGGCTCTTCAGCTCTAGATGACCGGGCACCTTCTTAGTGTCGGGAGGCCCGGACAGAGTGGGCAGCGACCTTCTCCTCGTACTGTATATGCGACTGGGCTTGGTGGAGGAGGGCGTTGAGGTTCCTCGGTGGATCGAGGCCGATGGCTTTCACGAAGTCTGAGCCAGGACGTAATCCCTGCTCGAGCAGGAATTTCTTCATCTCGTCGGTCGTTGGCACTTGGACGACCTCCTTGTTGAACCGCTCAATGTAGTCCCGAAGAGGCTCATCTCTTCCCTGCACGACAGCTCCGAGGGACGCCTCAGTCTTTGGATGGCGTCGTGATGCGGTAAAGTGACGGGAGAAAATCCTCCCGAGCTGCCTCCAGGATGTGATGGATTCCTCTGGCAGCTGTTTGTACCAGGTCATTGCTCCCTTCCGGAGCGTGGTTGGGAACAGGCGGCATTTGATGGCTCCTCGTACACCTCTGTTGTCCAAAAGAGCATCTATGTTTTCTATGTGCTCGTCAGGGTCCGTGGATCCATCATAAGTCCCTAGAGACGGAGGCTTCTCTAGTCCTTTAGGGAGACGGGTGGCCAGGATCCTGCAGGACAACGGGCCGCGAGGCTTGTCGTCGTTGTCCAAACTTGAAGTTGATGGTGACCGTTGTCTGCGCTCACGGCGGCGGTCTCTGCGAGGTGAGGGTGATCGTGGACAGTCGCGGGGTCTGACCGGTGGAGAATGCCTGTCCTGCCTCGTTCTCTTGTGTCTTGGTGGTGACTGATCCCGCGGGGAGATCTGGTCGCGCTTGCGAACGCGTTGTGGTTCAGGCTCACGCCTCATCAAATGGTCTTCCCCGCGCCTAGGTGGCGGGCTTCTTGATCTCTGGTGTTTACTCTTGGGAGGAGAGGATCTTGGAAGAGATGCTTCCTCGAGAGCTCCTATCATTTCTCCTTGCTGCAAGATAAGGAGGTTTGTGCGGTTGACAGCTTCCAGAAGGGCTGCAACGGCCAGGTCAGCGCTGGGAGGGCCAGGAATTATTCGTTCCCCCAACGGTAGCTGTTTGCCTCCTTGCTCGGTGGGAGGAGGAGTTGGAGACGCAGTGGCTCCGTCCCGAAGGAAACGGGGATCAGAAAGTAGCAACGAACTGCCGTCGGCGTCCATCTTGTTGACGGGAGTGAGAACCGTAGCGTCAGCACCTTTCTTGGAGTTCTGAGCGGCCATATGTGGGCGGATCAAAGAAAGTATGTTTTGATCTTTTAGTTTCCGAGGAGGAAAGAAAGAAGGGGAGAACAAGGAGTTCCCACAGACGGCGCCACTGATCCGGAGTATTCGAACAGGTCCACGTAAGCTGGTCGTCAGATGGCGAGGTGCTCGGATGGATGCTGGTCGTCAGGCGTGCAAAGTGTTCGGCTTGTGAATGAGGAGAGGAGGGGGTGTACCTGCAAGGCACTCCGACGCTCAAGTAAGAAAGGGTCAGAGAGAAAAGGGGCAAGTACAAAGTGTATTCTTAGGGTGAAAATTTGATACCTGACCCTCTCAAGCGAGAGGGTTTATATAGAGCCCCCAGCGCGTGGCCAACGGTCCTATTTTCGCGGCGAAATAGCCGTTTTCCCCAAAGAATATGTAACTGCCCAAACTAGCCGTTATGTCGGGCAGGATGCTAGAAACTAGCCGTTATGTCGGGCATAGACGCAGTTCCGGGCACCTGTCCATTGTTGGTCGGGCAGCGAGAAGGTTGTGCGTAACGGGCATTAAAGCCGGGGAGGAACGTTGTGTTCCTTGCCCGGATGGAGGGGCAGATATGTCAATTTTGCCCCTCTGTGGATTGGGCTTAGGCAGTTTGGGCCGCTCTGGAGCAGAGGCGGATTGGGCCAATTCTAGCCATTGATCCAGTCCAGAACAATTAGAAAGAACAATTATGTTTATAATTCTAGCATTGTCAAAGAAGTGTGGGACAGCCATGAAATAATTTATGAATATTCTAATAAGATTTAAAGTGAAATGGTGAAAACACTAGACCAAGGATTTGAGATACCAAATGAATGTGAAGAAACATTTTAGAGATGGTTCTCAAATGTTAAAATTCTTTGTAATATTTTCAAAAAAATTGTATCTCTAACAATTCTCTAAGATGTAAGGACTGATGTTGAAAATCTAACTCAGTTCTAAAACCCGAAGATACAGACTTTGTTAATAATTTGCATGAAATTTTAGACAAGTTAAAGATTACCAAGAACGTGAAAGAAGAATCAGCGTTAATTCTAAAAAATGAGAACAAGAAGGATATCACAAAAAAATCACAAATTTAAAAATGAACTTTTGGCAAACATGGTTTTCAAAAGTTTTATGGCATAGCGGAAAGCTCAGATATGTGTAAAGTTACACAATTGGATGATAATGAACACAAATTGTTCAACAACGATTAATTCCAATACAATCAAATGCTAAGCTATATGTAAAGCTTATTTTCAATAATAAAAAAGAAATAAAAATAAAACAATGCAATTTATCGAATACTTAGTATGCAATTATTATCATTTGGAAATTTGCTTTATTTTGTTCATCTTAAAACAAATCACAATCAACCAGATTATGATTCTCTCAACAAAACCTAATTCAAATATGTGATAAAAAGTATTTCCTAGTCGAATTGATCAACCAACCAACCAATGAATTCAATAAATTGCATATTTGTAATAATTAATCCTAACCCCCCGGTTGTAGAGCCCCGTAGTGCCATATAGTCTACCATTTCCTCTCACTCTCACTTGTCTATTCTTTGCCACTTGCATATTTAAAAAGGCCTAATCATGATGTATCAACTATACACATTGAATCATTCATTTTAGATAATTCTAATAATTAGTCAAATCAAAATATCAGATAGATTAATTTATCTATGGCTATGATTCTTAAATAATGGTTATTCACTTAGTTTATGATATAACCGACCCTACAAAAGATTCCCACCCATTTCGGGCAAAGACATATACAAATACAATGATAATACAACCTTATATTTTTGTCTTAGTACTGTGTAAGCTACTGTATTTATTGAGGTTGCCAAACACCATAGTGTCGTTTTCACGCTCAACTATTTTTTCTAAAAAATAGCTTAACGAAGAAAAGCTTATGTTTAAGATCCACCATACGTGCATTTTGGTATAAGAAAAATAGAGGAGAAATAATTAATATTGGTTATTTTTTTACAGCATATTCTGTTTAAATAATTTGTCTTTTTTATTTGATTAAATTAATTAATTAAATTACATATTTTAATTTTCACTAGTTATATTAATTTGATAAACTTAACTAATATATATTTTTTAAATAGTTAATTAGTTATGAATTTTAAACTAATATATGATCTTCAGTGAAGGAGAAGGTGAAACAATTAGGGGATTCAAATGTATATGGAAGTAGTTAACATCCGAGAAACTATGTCTATGTCTTTCTTATGTGGAAAGAGTTTGGGATGCCTTCTTACTAATGATCAACAAATTTGTAGAGGCATGCCAGTTGACCCGAGATGACCCGAGATGTCTAATGCGTTGTTGCAATAATGAATATTTATTGCACATTCTTTGGGATTATTAGTTAAGGTGTTGCGTTTTGAGGTCTATAATAGGGAAGACTCTTAAAAAAAATTGGTTGCGTGATGAGAATTTTTGACACAAATAACTCAGTTTTTCAAAAAAAATCTCAAAATAACTCCACTTTTCAAAAATATTTCCAAATTACTCCACTTAGGGTTTTGGTTTACCTAAGAGCACCATTCCAATTGGCAACCCTTCCTTAAGGTCATAAGGGTGTCGCAATTGGATTGAAGACACCTCATGCATTCTCCAATCCAATTGGCGACTTGGTTCAAGACTTAAAGGGAGTCACCAATTCATCTGGAGACTCCCTAGAAACTGAATTTTTTTCCTATAAATAGAGGTGTTCTGATTATTTAGTTTCACATCTCATCTCATATCTTTGTTCAACTGATAATATGTATCGTCGCCGGTGGGGAAAAGTCGTCTATTCGAGAGAGAAGTCTCTGATGGACATGCTGTTTTAGAACATACAAAGTTTCAATTAACTTAAGAGGGAGCTGAATCAGTGGTTAGAGAGAGACATTGGTGAAGGGGGAAAATCTGAAGTATCGAGAGACTTGATCGGCTGCGTGGATGGGTTCGTGTTCAGACTGACAAAGATGCGAGGGAAGTCATGTTTGGACCGAATGAAATTAGTTTGATTGTTGTAATCAGTTAGGAATGTATTATGTTATTTTTGTTGTTTGTTGTTAACATTGTTGTTATTGTTGTTTGTTGTTAACATTTTTGTTTGTTGTTAGTGTTGTTTGTGTTTGTGTTGTTTGTTGTTAACATTGTTGTAACAAAGACTCATCAATACATGAAAATATTTAGTTACAACAAATGAAACGATAAGCTAAATCATAATGCAGATGTTCATCCGACATTGGGACAATTTTTTCAATTGTGTCCGGGATGACGACATATACTGCATAATCTTATCATTTTATCAGCGGTATCCATTTCGGTTCTTATACGCTTGCTGTTTAGGCGTCCCTTTTTCTTTCTTCTCATCTCATCGTTGTGCCAAACTATGTCACCTTGGTATGGAGGCCAATAATCCTCCATTGGTAGCACTGCGAAGCCTTCGTTGTATACATTCATAACATTAATCACCTTGTAAACATCAGATAGATAGCTATAAGCATCCCGGCGAGCATGTGCGCATGCCGCAATGACATGTGAGCAAGGTACACGGTAGGCCTGGTACTTGCCACAGTCACACCAACATCTGTTTAGTCTGACAGCATAGGATAAATTGGATCTTCCCTCATTATGGTCCATTGTTTCTTGTACACTGAATGTTTGTCTATGACGGTCAAAGACTGTAACTGCATGTGTGTTGGCTCTGATAGTATCCTCTTTCATTAATTTCATTATGCTTTCACTGAATACTTGACCCGATGTTAACAATGCGGCCCATCTTTTGCCTCTTGTTGCGAAAAGTGATGCCAACCTATAATAGGTTGATCTCACCAAAGCGGTGATTGGAAGGTTTCTAATTCCTTTGAATACCCCATTCATGGACTCCACAAGGTTTGTCGTCGTGTGACCCCAACGACATCCACCATCAAAAGTCCTTGTCCACTTTTCCAGTGGAATTTTATCCAAACAGCTTCCTGCATCTGCATTTGACATCCTAATTTCGTTAAGGTAGTATTCCATGTGCCTTCTAGAGAGAGAGAGAGAGAGTTCAGGTTCTCTCTAGAATGCTTAACGTGATTAACTCCCTCTTTGTCAAACAAATTAGGGTTTCTCTATCCTTTCATTTAGGGTTTTCTTTTCCCCTTTTGAGTTAAGGCTTACCGACGGTGCTCCGTCTTAATCCCAATTCCTTTCTGGTTTTCGAATCTAATTCCAACTATCACCATGGAAAAATGGAGATCTATTACTTTATCCAAGGAGGAAGAAGAAGGAGTAATAGCGGCGGAGGATGAAGTTCAAAAACATGATTCCTTTCAGAGAACCCTCGCTGGAAAATTATGGACAGAAAGTGGTTTTAATTCAAGAGCATTCAAATCCACGATGCTAAATGCTTGGAGATTGAAGAATTCGGTGGAGATCCAAGATCTGAGTAAGAATCTTTTCATCTTCAAGTTCGCATCTAAAATAGATCTGGAGTATGTTTTGAAGAGTGGCCCTTGGAGCTTTGATAGGTCATTACTGGTGCTGAATCGTATATCTGGTGAGGAACAACCTTCAGACATTAACATGCATTTTGCGTCGTTTTGGGTCCGAATCTATGAACTTCCGCTGAAGCTGAGATCAGAAGGTATGGTTAAGAAAATAGGAAATATCATTGGAGAATATGAAGAAATAGATACGAAGGAGGGCCACCGTAATGAGAGATTTTTGCGAATCAAAGTGAGTATCAACCTTAAAGACCCATTGAAGAAAGACACAATGGTGAAATTCAAAGAAAAGAATTTGCGAGTTCACTTCAAGTACGAGAGGCTTCCGACATTTTATTTTGTCTATGGAAAGATAGGTCACCAAATCAAGGATTGCGAGGCGATAGAGGAGCTGAATGAGGTGGGATTTGAAGAAATAGAAGAAAACGATCTATCCTTTGGCCAGTGGCTGAGAGCATCCCCGTTACCGAAAGTCGGAGAAGAAGTAAAGAAGCATGATTCTGGATCGAGCACTTGTATTAAGGAGGTGTTTAACACTTCTTCCAGCCATAGTCGATGTGAACCAAAAGGAAAAAGTAGGGTGGAGGAGGTAGAAGTTCAACAAGATACAGGGGCGAAAGAACAAAAGACTAAAAGTCCAGAGATAGAGAATGCCAAAAAGAATAAACATATTGACATAGAGACAATTGCGGAATCCCTTGGAGCTGTTGTGATCTCACCGAAAAACATGTTATCAATAGTTAAAGGCGAGGCTCCACCACTACAAAAGAAGAAATGGTCTAGAAAGAAGGGTCCGAAAGTAGGAGGGACGTCTCAAGGGAAAGCTCCAAAGGTGATGAAGGCGAAACGACAATTGGTGGACGTTATGATCACGGAAGGTTAAATTGAGGACTGTGGTGCAGGGGATAAGAAGAGGAAACAAAGCGAGGGAGAGGCTAAAAATTCAATCATTCTACCAGAGGTGGTGCTGGTCAACCAACACTGCCTATATATTTCTTCACATCTACATCCTTACCATTTTCATTCCTTCCAAGTTACCATTTGAAGCCATCGGAGTATCAATAGACTTTGCATCTTCCATGCCAAATCTCTTTAGCAAGTCTTTGTAATATTTGGTTTGACATACAAATGTGCCTTCATTTAGTTGTTTGATTTGAAGACCAAGGAAAAAGGTCAAATCTCCCATAAGGATCATTTCAAACTCTCCATACATAAGCTTAGAAAACTCTTCTACAAGTTGCATATTAGTTAATCCAAAAATAATATCATCGACATAAACTTGAACTAGAAAAGTATGATTTCTTTGGCGGTTAATGAATAATGTAGTATCTACTTTTCCCCTAGAGTACTCTTGATCAATAAAAAATGTACTTAGTCGCTCATACCAAGCCCTAGGGGCTTGCTTGAGACCATACAAAGCTCTTTTGAGTTTATATACATAATTTGGATACTCGTGACTTCCAAAATCGGGGGGTTGAGCTACATACACTTCTTCATTAATATAGCCATTAAGGAACGCACTTTTCACTTCCATTTGAAATAACTTGAAATTTTTAGAACAAGCATAGGCGAGTAGAAGGCATATAGCCTTAAGGCGGGGAAACCAGAGCATAAGTTTTCTCATAGTTGATGCCCTCCTCTTGGTTATAACCTTGAGCCACTAGTCGGACTTTATTGCGGGTTATCACTCCGTTTTCGTCAAGCTTGTTCCTAAATACCCATCAAGTGCCAATTACTTGATAATTTTTAGGACGAGGGACAAGGTCCCAAAAGTTATTCCTTTTAAATTGATTTAATTCATCTTACATGGACATAAGCCAATGCTCATCATGTAACACCCTTTTCTACCCCACATATATTGCAGCAGATTAAATCAAATATCAGAGTAAAATCAGAACCACCTCAAAGGGTGCACATTTCTCAATAAATTCAATTAAACAAAATTGCTTTGTAAACAACGGGTTTTCCTCAGAATAATTCAAAAACCATCAAATAGCAGCGGAACCACCATAACCACAATAATCCAACATAAAAAGGTTTTCAAAATAAAACCATAGTAATCAAATAACAACAAAATAACAACTTAACAATGGTTCGACTCAACGACCCATCCCGGTGTTACACTATCAGAGCAAGACCCTCTACGTCGACCAAAACCAAAATAAACTCCAAAAGTCCTCGAAGGCATCCACGGCTAATCCTGATCACCTGCACGTTACCTACGTGGAGGCAACATTCAAACAGGCAGGGTGAGTAATCACAATTCATTATAATCAATATAAAAACAGGATATGCATAAAATGGCGTCATCATCATATACAACATCATCAGAGCCATCAAAGGAAAACATCAAAAATCACGATATCATAAATCACATCAATGCCAAATAAATGCAATGCACAACAAGAGTCATGCATGTGGTACCAATCGTCACAATCGATGGACACTAAGCCATCACCCTCCAAAGATCCCCGTTATTAGGATCGATTCTACACAAGAACCGGAGCACGCCAAAACCACCTCACATCCACACAATGGGATGGAAGCCACAATATACCGAAGTCTAACATCACTGTAATGCTATGAATGCATGATACACAACGTCATAATCATCATCATCAACACAAGGCATTACGTGCATCATCATTCATCACAATCTCATCATATCGTCATTCATTCATCAAAACATCATGCATCATCATCTTATAATCATCAATACAACTCATGGAAATTCACATCAAAATAGTCATGCATCATCATCTCACAATCAATATAACTCATGGTCATTCACATCATCATTTAATCACCGAACATCACATATACGCAGCTCATAACGTCAATATACAACATGGTAATTTATATCATCAATTAACCTTCAAAATCATGTATAAACGGTTCATAATCATCAATAAACTCATAGTAATTCAGATCATCAATTATTCATCAAAACATCATGACATCATCATCTCATAATCATCAATAACATCATGGTAAATCATCAGAATAATCACAGCTCAAACGTCAAGACAACACAAGAAACGTAAAACAAAGTTCGCGAACAGCAGCCATTCGCTACAAAGTTCGCTGGGATCTTCGCTTTGCGAGCTTCCAGCGAATCCCAGAACCACATACAAAAACCAGAGAATTCCTTCTTCTGTCTCACCTCGCAACCCTCATTCGTCTAGCGAGCTACTCGCTGGAAAGTTCGCTTTGCGAACTCAAAGGTCATTCTCAATTTCATCTCAGTATCATCAAACAAAATCATCGCGCATTTGCTGCACTGCTCGCTTTGCGAGTCTGGGGCGAAGGTTCGCCTTGCGAAGGAATTGTTCGCTTTGCGAACTCGTGATTTTAGGAAATCGCTGCTACGCATCAGTAGCATAACAGACCCAAAAACCTCACAAATTCAACCTCCCTTTACCTCAACCACATCCCCAAAACATTCCTAAGGTATTACGGCAATCAAAGGCACAAAACCTATGACTATTAGGTCGATTAGTTATGCTATCTTGACCTCAAAATCACCTAAACCTTCACAACCCCAAAGATTCTCATAAACCCCATAAATCCCTTCTCTACAAGATCCCACATATCATCAACAGAAGGTTTAGCCTCGAAGGCCTACTTTTATCAGATTCAATTCAACCCTTAATAATCAATCCACAAAAACTCCCTAAAGCACCAATTTACTAAAAAACCCACAAACTCATATAAACCTCAAAATCAGCTTTAAACACATCGAATTCCTATATTGAAAACAATGAAAGGCAATACTCCCCATACCTTAGATTGTCGATTCAGAGCTTTCTCAATTGAGTCTTTGGAAACCTTCTCGAATCCTCACATTTCCCTTTTTCCTCAGAGCTCTTCTTTCCTTCTTTTCACGGTTTAACAAAATGAATCCAATTCTCAAATTCTCCTTTTTGTTAAACCTAACTCTTGGGCTTCTAAAATGGGCTTTCCCCATATTACCCTCACTAATCCTCCTTAAAAGTCCATCTTACCCTTAATTCCTCTAATATTATTTAAATTAATAATAATACTAATATATTCATATTATATACTATTATTTAATTAAATAACCAAAACTCCACGAAAATGCCAACGTCAACACAAACCACCAAAATTCACCGAATATTCACAAATATTATATTTAAATAAATTAAATAAATATTCTAACAAATTTGGGGTGTTACACATCAAGTAATGAATCTTTAGCATTTTTAGGTTTGACTTGAGAAACGAACACAAAGTGATAACAAAAATTACTTATCTTGGAGCGTGTTATCATGGCTTTGGAAATGTACCCAAGTATGTTGTCAATAGGACGACCTTTGGATGTTTTCCAAGTCAAAGGTAGATCTTCCACTGCAACTGGACTTTCAACCTTTTCCTCTTCACGATCGTCATCTTCTTCCTTCTCATGTTTCACCGTTTTAGGTTGATCAATTCCTTGTTCGGTTCCATTGAGAATTTCTTGTGAAGATACACCTACATCATGAAAAGAAACATATTTCCCAACATTTTTCGAGTAAGACTCATCAAACGTAACATGTACGGACTCCTAAAAAATAAGTAATATTTTGTTATAAACCCTATACGCTTTACTAGATTGTGAGTATCCGAGGAAGATACCCTCATCGAGTTTTGCATCGAACTTACCAAGATTGTCCCTTTCGTTGTTCAAAATATAGCATTTACATATGAAGACGTGTAAGTGAGATATATTAGGTTTTATACCTCTAAGTAGTTCATAGGGGTTTTTGTCTAAAATAGGACGTATGAGAATCCTATTCAAGACATAACAAGTCGTGTTATTGGTTTCGACCCAGAAATACTTAGGAAAATTACCTTCATTAAGCATAGTCGTCGCTAACTCCTCTAAAACTCGACTTTTACGCTCCAGAACACCATTTTATTGTGGAGTTCTAAGAGTGGAAAAGTTATGCTCAATGACTTGTTTGTAACAATACTTCTCAAAGAGGTGATTTTGAAATTCTCCTCCATGATCACTTCGGATGGAAATGATTTTCAAATTCATTTTGTTTTGGAATAACCTAGAAAATTGTTTAAAAGCCGGATAGGTCTCGTGTTTACTAGACCAAAACATATCCCAAAAAAATCTTGAGTAATCATCTACAATCATAAAGCCATAATATTTTCCACCTATGCTTTTGGTCCTTGAGGGACCAAAGAGGTCTGAAATTCTGGTACAGATGTGTGATGTCTTTGTGCAATGTCACAACATCGCAATCTGCTGAACAAGGCAATAATAGAAACAGTAAATAACACACTGAATTGTTCACCCAGTTCGGCTCAACCAACCTACATCTGGGGGCATACCAAGCCAGGAAGGAAGTCCACTATTAGTAGTATCAAATTACAGACTCAACAGACCAGTTGACAATCTACCTAATTCAATCACTACCCAATGACCCTTCTATCTAAGTCCACCCTAGATAAGAGACTCCATCTCACTCCCAATCATCTCAATGATGTCTAGCAGTAAACTTCACCGTCACTGCATCAACAGCTTGATTACCAACAACTATTCAATCATAGACACATAGAAGACACACTTCCATGACACACATTGGAGTTGCTTCAAAGCTTCCTCCAAGAACAATATCTAACTCATTACCTACAGGTTTCTGAGTAATAACACAGTGACCATCTCACAACCCGAGTGGTTCACTTAGACAAAGCCCTAATGATCTACATCTTGGACCCGTACCTTTTCTAGGTTACAAGCATTCTATTTATAACTTTTTCCCAACTGGATTTGGGCCTTCAAATCACAGTATATCAGCTGCAACAAATCTTGCAAAAGATTCTCCTACAAAATAGGTCTTCAATCAAATCCTTCCTAATTTATCTCCATAATTAGAAAGTCATTATTCTTCAATATTCTTCTTGATTCTGACTTGAATCTTCCAGACCTTTAAATCAGCTCCATAATATTTCTAGGATATTATGTATCTTTTAAATCTTCACTTTTTAATTCAGCTGCAAGTTCTTCTCCATAAAAATATCTGATTTGATTTGAATTAAAAACAGAATTTAAAACAGATTTGATCTTCAAATCTTTTTAAATCAAACAGCCCTTAAACATAGCAACAGGATCTGCTCCAAATCTGATTGCAACTGAAAATATCTTCTCCAAGATATTCGCACACAATTTCTCTAACAGATATTCTCAAAACAACCTTTCACGCGCAACCCTAAAACATCACAGCCTGATGTTCTGATGTTCTGATAACTGATGTCGTGACATCTCCTTTGACATTGCATGACAGTAAAACAGCAACACCTGCTATACCAAACTAAGATATCATGACATCTCCTGCAACATCTGTCACATAACAGCACCAACTGCTGTGCCAGAACCCAGATGTTATGACATACTGTCATGACAGTAATACTCCATATCTGTACTGATGTCTGATTAACCATGTCAGGACATCTCACCCAACATCTTGCAATACAAAAACACAACAGATGGTTTTCTGATGTTCTGTTGTTCTGGTATAGTGATGTCAAGACATCACACATATAACATCAGCAACTAAAACTGCAACCCTGCAACAGCTAATGTTAGGAACCAATGTTATGACATCAGACATATGACATCAACATTGACACAACATTGTTTTACCAAAATTCCAGCCAACTACAAGAACTAACAATCTCCCCCTTTGGCTAATTTTGGCTAAAACAATCTCAGCCTACACCAGAGATACACATCACACATATAAACTAACATCAGCACACAACTAGCAGCAACAACATCCAACATCCAACAGCTGCACAACTACAAACTCATCCTCAAAACATGAACCACAGCAAACAGCTAGGTAACTCTCCCCCTTTTTAGCCACAATTGGCCAACCTAGCACACAAAGTTCCAAAGGCAGACTCTGAATCATCCAACCAGCATACTCAGAACAAAACAATCCTACTTCTCTCCCTTTTTAGCCACATTTGACAAGGTAATAGCACACCAGAGCAATATCCATACAACCTTTGGATAACACTGATAGTTCCTGGATTGGCTGGAATTTTGGTAAAACAAAGGTTATTCAATGTTGATGTCAAGGTGTTGATGTTGTAACATTGAAGTCTTAACACTGGGCTGTGTTAAGTTGTTAAATGCTAAAGTTGGATGTCTGATGTCACACAGGTGATGTTGTAACATCAGACCTGCAGAATTAATAACAGTAGGATATGTTATTAGGGCACGCGTATTAGCTGGAATTGTGGAGAGTGGTTAACTTATTGGATGAGAATATCTTGGGATAGATATTTTCTGTTACATGGGAGATTTGATTGCAGATCTGTTGGAGAATTAAAAGGTTGAAGATTTAAAAAGATTTTGGGGATAAAATCTGTTTTGAAGATTCAGTTTTAATTAACAAATCTGATCAAATATTGTGACAAGTCCAAGCCCAATTCAGGAGCTATATAAAGCGCACAAGACCAAAGGAAAAAGCGACAGAAAACATTCAGAAGATCAAGAGCAGAAGGCTTAGTGTCTAGAGTTTGTTTAAAGTGCTTGTATTTACACTATTCTAGGTTTTGAATAGGTGTTAAGTTTCTGTCCTCTCTAAAGCTGTGAAGCGAAGAGAGTTGTGTGATTTGATCGAAACTGTGAAGTAAGATCAAGGGTACTCAAAGTGGGTTCTTTGAGTGTTTGTAAGGGATTGAGTGGTGTTCTCATACCTAAGTGGTTTCTTAGGTAGGAAGTCATTAGTAGAGTATAAGTTTAGGAGATTGTCAACGGGTCGTTGAGTCTGTAAATTATATCTACAAGTAGTGAATTCCATCCCTGGCTTGGTAGCCCCCAGAGTAGGTTGGTTGTAACCAAACTGGGTCAATAATTCTTGGTGTTATTTTACTATTATTGCTGTCCATAGTGCAGAGTGTGTTGTTGTGACATCACACCTTAACATCACACGTCTGATACCAGAATTTCAATTGGTATCAGAGCAGGCATCCTGTCTGTCTCTGGGTGAGATCTAGGGAAGTTACTTTCTGGTGATAAGATGGACAAAGAAGTTGGAGGATTCGTCAACAGACCCCTTATTTTGGATGGATCCAATTATGACTATTAGAAGCCAAGGATGACCACCTTCTTAAAATCCTTGGACAGTAGGGCTTGGAAGGCTGTTATTAAAGAATGGACCAAGGAGGAAGATGAGCTTGCCCTTGGAAATTCCAAAGCTCTGAATGATATCTTCAATGGAGTGGATAAGAACATCTTCAGGTTAATCAATACCTGTGAAGTTGCTAAAGAAGCATGGGACATCTTGCAGGCTACTCATGAAGGAACATCTAGAGTCAAGATGTCAAGACTTCAGATTTTAACATCAAAATTTGAAAGCCTGAAGATGAAGGAAGATGAAACTATTCATGATTTCCACATGAGTATTCTAGAGCTGGCCAATGCATCTAGTGCTCTTGGAGAGAAGATGTCAGATGAAAAGCTTGTGAGGAAGATCCTTAGGTCCCTACCTAAGAAGTATAAGATGAAGGTTACTGCCATTGAAGAATCACAAGACATCAGCAAGATGAGAGTAGATGAGCTCATTGGATCTCTTCAAACCTTTGAGCTTGGGTTGAATGAGGAAGAACCAGAAAAGAAGCCAAAGAGTATAGCCCTGGTGACAAATGGTGAAGAGGAGAAAGGGAAGAAATCTGAATCCCAAGAGGATCTGTCTCAGGCCATAGTGATGTTGGGAAGACAGTTCACCAAAGTGTTCAAGAGAATGAAGAATAACTCCAGGCCTAATGTCAAGAACATGACTTCTGACACCAGCAAGAATGATGAAGAGAAAACTGCCCAAGATAAAGGAGTGCAGTGCTTTGAGTGTGAAGGGTATGGACATGTCAAGAAAGAATGTCCCACCTTCTTGAAAAAGCAGAAGAAGGGCATGACAGTTTCCTGGTCTGACTCTGATAGTGAAAGTGAAGGCGAGTCAGCAAAGCATGTGAGAGCTTTAACAGGAGCTGTGGTTTCTGATGATGATTCGAGTGATGGAGAAGTAACTTATGAGGAGTTGGCTTCCACCTATCAAGAGCTGTGTTTAAAAAGTGCTGAGATTTGTCAAGAAAACAAGTGCCACAAGCAACAGATTGCTCAGCTAGAGAATGATAAGACTGATCTTGAAAATGAAGTGGTGCTAATTAGAGTTCATCTTGATCAAATGATCAAGTCTGTCGGGATGCTAAGCTATGGTACAGACACACTCGACAAGATCCTTCAGTCAGAAAAATCTGTTGGAGACAAAGCTGGGATAGGTTATGTGGCTGAGGACAAAGGAACTTCAGAAGGAAGCACTTCAGGTTCAAAGAAGGAAGTATCACAATTTTCATCTCAACATCAGCCAAAGAAGCGGGATCCTACCCCTAAGAAAGCTGATGTTTCCCAACCTAAGAAGATTGAGAAGAAGACTGGTCCCTATCAGAAGAGAAAGCAGCCACAGGGAGCTAGTCAGTATATGCCCCCACAATACCATGAGAGCATGCAAGCTGCTCAGATCAAACATCACATGTCTCATCAGATGTCTCAACATCAGGACAACTGGTATAGTTATGGGTATGGATACACCAATGATGTTCCTTATGTATATGGAAGAAGAAAGCCACACCATCATGGGAGACAATCAAGGAAACTGTATTCTCAGCCGTCCTATGGGAGAAGATATCAACAGAATAGATGGCAGGGCAGTTATGGTAGGAGGAGACCACATCATGGATGGCAGCATAGGCAATCTCATCATGGCAGAAGATTCAGAGATGAAAGGGTGAGATGCTATTATTGTGGAAGATTTGGACATATGCAGTACTCTTGCTACAAGCTGCATGGATACCCTCAGCCTCAAAACAGATGGAGAGAGCACATGCCCAAAGTTGTTAAAAAATGGGTACCTAAGGAGAAGGTGAAGTGCTTATTGGCTCTCATGGGTGATAAAGAAGGAACATGGTATTTTGACAGTGGGTGTTCCAAGCACATGTCTGGATGTAGATCCATGTTTGATGATCTTAGACCTTGTCCCTCTTATGAAGTCATATTTGGCAATGGAGGAAAAGGTGTTGTTGCATGAGTTGGGAAAGTGCAAGGTGATGGTAGACCTGAACTTGACAATGTTATGTTTGTCAATGGCTTAAGTGCAAATTTGATCAGCATAAGCCAGTTGTGTGATGAAGGTTACAGGGTAAACTGCACTAAGGATGGGTGTGTGGTTTCTGATGAACATAATCAGGTTATTATGAAGGGTACCAGAACCAAAGACAACTGCTATCAGTGGACCTCTCTTGAAGGGAATTCAACTAATGATGTTGATGTCATAACATCAAACTATGACATCAGGATGCTGAAAGGTCACTCAAAGTTAACAAGTTCAGATGTGAATGTTTCAAAAGGAAAGTCTTTATGGAGGGAGAAAATTAGTAATTGGTCTTTAAAGAGTATTCAAAATCAGGCGCCTTACCATATTGATACTACATCAAGACTTACCAAAGCATTCTCATCGCAACGTTTCATCTCCCCAAATCTCAATAGAATAGAAGGTTCTTCTCCAAACCTAGTTTGTCACAAAGGAACGATGTCTGTCCCTTCCAAGAACTCTGAGCAGGTACGAACTGGGGTTTTTTCCGAAGAACTCATTTCCAGTGCTCTTCCCGAGTCAGGTAACCCTAAACCCTCGACAACGGTGAATAAACCTGAAGCTAGGTCATCATCCTCTTAAGCTGTTGAGGAGAAGTTTGATGTAGACGAGCATTTGGAACAGCTTGCCACCAAAATCCTTGAGAAGGGGATACGGGTGAAAGGGATTTCCGTCCCTCTAAGGCAAATTCCTGCTGAACAAGTCGAATCTCAAGGAGAGGACAAAAATCTTCAAAGCCAGGCCCTTAGTCAAGAAGCGGAAGGTGAAGATCCTGATGACACTGATGTCAGTCTTGATGTCAGAACATCATCCCCTAGGAATGAAAGCCACAGGGGTAAAGGGAAGGAGCAGGTTGAGGTTATAGAGATTGAGGACTCATCTGATGATGATAGAATTGGAAGAGGGAAGGGTAAGAAAAGGACTTCATCTACAGACTGTCCCAAGTCATGGAGCAAAGGTGCCAGGTCTGGCAAGAAGAGGAGAATCAGGGAGGAGGAAGATTCTGAGAGTGATGCTCAAGACATCAACCCTGCTACAAATCAAGTGCCTGATAACACTTCATCTCACAGTGCCAGAAGTGCCTCCTTGTGGAAGTGTGTGAGCCTAAGAAAGGTAGCTCTGGAAAGAGAGGTTGTAGGAAAGGACTTAGAATCTACTAAAATTATTGACCTAATTAAGCTTGCTGGTCTCATAAGGACTGTGTCAGGGTTGGCTGATTGCTATGATAGACTGGTCAGAGAGTTCATAGTGAATATACCTGAAGCGATAAATGACAGTAAGAGCTGAACTTTCAGAAGACTTACCCTCAGGGGTAAGTGTGTCTGGTTTTCTCCTGAGATGATCAATGCCTACTTAGGAAGAAATGAGGAAGATTATGGGGAATTTGAAGTCTCCAACAATGTTATATGCAGAGAAATCACTGCTGGTCGAGTAGATTTTTGGCCCGTAGAAGGAAAGTTGTTAGCCAGTTTGTTGAGTGTCAAATATGCTTTTCTGCACAGAATAGGTATTGCCAACTGGGTTCCTACTAGTCACAAGACCACAATTTCTGTTGAATTGGGGAAGATAATCTATGCAGTTGGGACAAAGCAAAGAATTGACTATGGCTCCTACATCTATGATCATACTATTAAGCATGCTGCTACAAATGCTGTGAAGATGCACATTGCTTTTCCCTCTCTTATTTGTGGGATTATCGTGTCTCAACATCCTGGAATTCTACAGCATTCAGATGTAGTATGCAAAAGGAAGCCTGCCTTGTTACTTCATTACAAGTTGAAACATGTTCATAACAACGTCAAGACATCTGCTTCAACATCACAATAGTCACCAGCCAAGACTGGGGTGATTGCAGAACTAGAGGAGGCTTGCAAGGAGTTAGATGAAGTCATAAGAGTTAGTACTGAAAGGAAACAAAAATTTGAAACACTTGTCATGACTCTGAGATTGGCAACAAAGGGAGGTGAAGCTGTCAAAACAAGGAAGGATGCTATTGATGAAAACGATAATGATGATCTCAGCTCAGAAGATTCAAGCTTTTAATGATTGCCTTCTATTTTAGTAGGGTTAGCTTTATTTGTTTTAGCACTTATAGTGCTTGGTTTTGTAACTTGAATATTGTGCTCTTTTATGCACTGTTTATGCTTTTAGTTTCCTTCTATGATTTGTTTTGCCTGTTTACTAACTGAGAGGCTAACAATGAGAGCTAGGGTATACTGACTATAGTTAATAGGGCTTCATATAGAAGCTTGCCTAATTATGGCTAAAAAGGGGGAGAACATAGCCAAGATAGTTAAGAGGATTATTGCCATATGTTGCTGATGTGATGCAGAGATTAAGGGAGATAGATTGATGTTGCTAAAAGGTGTTTAGTTAAAAAGTGGTGATGCAGTTATTGAGGGGGAGTATTGAAGAGATCATGACATGTAAAGAGTGCAGCCAAGCAGACATCTAGGGGGAGTAAATTGTTGCACATTATGAGCTACTGAACAGCTGTGATGCTGGTTCATGTTTTCAAGGAGGAGCACCAATTGGCTGCTGTCAATAATGAAGATGGTGCTGCAGCAGATCTAGTGATGAAGACGATGCAAAGTGTCAAACTGCTGCTAATGAGTTTCAAATTAATTGAAGATTATTCCGCTGCTGAAATCTCTGAAGGTGCAGAGTGCAGAAGTTGATTGCAGAGTGCAGAGATTGTTTTAGCCAAAATTAGCCAAAGGGGGAGATTGATAGTTCCTGGATTGGCTGGAATTTTGGTAAAACAAAGGTTATTCAATGTTGATGTCAAGGTGCTGATGTTGTAACATTGAAGTCTTAACACTGGGCTGTGTTAAGTTGTTAAATGCTGAAGTTGGATGTCTGATGTCACACAGGTAATGTTGTAACATCAGACCTGCAGAATTAATAACAGCAGGATATGTTATTAGGGCACGCGTATTAGCTGGAATTGTGGAGAGTGGTTAACTCATTGGATGAGAATATCTTGGGATATATATTTTCTGTTACATGGGAGATTTGATTGCAGATCTGTTGGAGAATTAAAAGGTTGAAGATTTAAAAAGATTTTGGGGATAAAATCTGTTTTGAAGATTCAGTTTTAATTAACAAATCTGATCAAATATTGTGACAAGTCCAAGCCCAATTCAGGAGCTATATAAAGCGCACAAGACCAAAGGAAAAAGTGACAGAAAACATTCAGAAGATCAAGAGCAGAAGGCTTAGTGTCTAGAGTTTGTTTAAAGTGCTTGTATTTACACTATTCTAGGTTTTGAATAGGTGTTAAGTTTCTGTCCTCTATAAAGCTGTGAAGCGAAGAGAGTTGTGTGATTTGATCGAAACTGTGAAGTAAGATCAAGGGTACTCAAAGTGGGTTCTTTGAGTGTTTGTAAGGGATTGAGTGGTGTTCTCATACCTAAGTGGTTTCTTAGGTAGGAAGTCATTAGTAGAGTATAAGTTTAGGAGATTGTCAACGGGTCGTTGAGTCTGTAAATTATATCTACAAGTAGTGAATTCCATCCCTGGCTTGGTAGCCCCCAGAGTAGGTTGGTTGTAACCGAACTAGGTCAACAATTCTTGGTGTTATTTTACTGTTATTGCTGTCCATAGTGCAGAGTGTGTTGTTGTGACATCACACCTTAACATCACACGTCTGATACCAGAATTTCAAACACAACCAGCTCCCCCTCAAGGAAACAATCAAGGAACACTACTACTACTTACTTCTCCCCCGACGTGGATAACCTGTGCTCTTTTGCAAGAATAACACCCAAACTGAATGAAAAACATAAGACACATCTTCATGTCTTCAAGAGCTCACTCCCAGTCTAGCCACCTGCTGAAGCATATTCATTTTGGTACCACTATCCCTTCTGACAATAAACAACAGTCACTCGCACATGAATTTACAATTAGGCTATTCGTGAGGAACATAAGGATCACCATCCTCCTACAAACAAACTGTTAGATAAAGATCAAAATCACATAGATCCCCCAACTCTCCAAAGGTAGTCTTTCCCTATCAAACTCTTCCTGATCTACTTCAGTCTTCACTACATTCTCCATCCAAGGCAGACCTTCTACTTCATCATTCTCTCGTATGACTATGCAGACACTCCTTAGGCATAATGTAGGCACCAAGCTCCTGAACCAGAGCATAATCATCCTTCACCAAGGATATCCAACCAGATAATGTCCCAACACAAGTTAGAACATCTGCCACACACCAAGACATCATCACCATGATTCTTGATATGCTCCATCAACTGGACTTACTATAGCATAGTAATCCAAAGAACTAGAGAAATAAACTCTCATCCACCTTCAAGAAGAATAATCTCCTTGAGTCTTCAACTCATCACCCTCCTGCCCAAGAATAACACCCAAACTGAATGAAAAACATAAGACACATCTTCATGTCTTCAAGAGCTCACTCCCAGTCTAGCCACCTGCTGAAGCATATTCATTTTGGTACCACTATCCCTTCTGACAATAAACAACAGTCACTCGCACATGAATTTACAATTAGGCTATTCGTGAGGAACATAAGGATCACCATCCTCCTACAAACAAACTGTTAGATAAAGATCAAAATCACATAGATCCCCCAACTCTCCAAAGGTAGTCTTTCCCTATCAAACTCTTCCTGATCTACTTCAGTCTTCACTACATTCTCCATCCAAGGCAGACCTTCTACTTCATCATTCTCCCTTATGACTATGTAGACACTCCTTAGGCATAATGTAGGCACCAAGCTCCTGAACCAGAGCATAATCATCCTTCACCAAGGATATCCAACCAGATAATGTCCCAACACAAGTTAGAACATCTGCCACACACCAAGACATCATCACCATGATTCTTGATATGCTCCATCAACTGGACTTACTATAGCATAGTAATCCAAAGAACTAGAGAAATAAACTCTCATCCACCTTCAAGAAGAATAATCTCCTTGAGTCTTCAACTCATCACCCTCCTGCCCAAGAGTAACTTGTTCCAAGACAATCCTCAATCATAATCAGCTGCCACACTCTGATTATCTTGATTCTTCTAATCCACTTCTGAAATCGACCAAATGCCACAGTTTGATCACCTCATTCATGAATCCTCATATGAAAACAATCAAATGCTACATTTTGGCCTTTTTCACGTATGTAAGAACTCTCACAAAGATATCCTGATCCACCAAGGAAACTTGATCTTCAAGTCACATGTTCCACTTGCTCAAAAGCAAACACACTTAGACTCCCTAAGCCATGGTCATGTAACATCTTCTCCTTCCTGCAGCTCCCGCAAACTGCCATGAAAACGATCTTTTTGAAGCATCCATAACTTCCATTACTGTAGATCACCTCTATCTTAAGCTGATGTGCCACATCACCAGCTAAGACTTCTGATGTTAAGCTAGATGTCAAAACATTCTGATATCCAACTGTTGAATTCAGCTTTTCCTTCTGCCACTTAGAAGAACCTTCTCCCTTTGCAGAAACAGATTTCCATGCGCTCATAGACTTGATTCAACAATCAAGTTTGAGTAGACAACCTCCATCCTGCTCAGAAACTCCAAAGACTTCAAACCTACCACATCTGAATCTTCAGAAAATAAGTAGTCCAAAACTACCTCATAACAATACCAAATAATGCCACTTCCCTTAGTAGAGCCGTCAATAGAAAGCCAGAGATAACTGCCACTTATCCTCGACCTTCACAACCAGAGCAAACACCATGCTCCCAACCACTTAGATCAGAGATAAACTAATCCAAGCTTAAACCCTCAAGATTATGATGTCTTCAACAGCACAGAGAAGAGTATATTCTCAACACTTCAACAGTCCTGCACTTTTACATCAGACATGTACATAGTCTCCCGTCTATGTATTTTGTCATTAGTTGAAAGCACATCCTCAAA
Organism: Lathyrus tuberosus; assembly: GCA_022829125.1. Lineage (NCBI taxonomy): Eukaryota > Viridiplantae > Streptophyta > Magnoliopsida > Fabales > Fabaceae > Lathyrus > Lathyrus tuberosus. The sequence goes on from JALAZF010000372.1 coordinate 2,946,603, forward strand.
AGCAGATAAATACTCAACACCAGTCAAGGTAACCGTCATCTGCTGAATCTTATCCAAAACAAACCATCATGACTACCACAAAACTCTTCCAGGTAAGGTCAGTGTCTTGATCTTTTACTCTACTCTGAGCAAAGAACTGAAATGATGTTTCAACATCAGTTCTGACATATCTCCTAATCAAATTCATCCACACATATCTCTTTGCAGGGAACATACGAGAGCATATCAGCCTTTTCCAAAACTGCCGTAACTTGCATAACACACTCTTCCAGAGGCTTCTTCTAATAAGCACAGGGTTCAGACCTCCTGTCTAACCAAAGAGTAATAACTGCCATCCTTCTGCAGAAACATAACACAAAATAGAAAGAGCTCAAGCAACCACCAATTGACCACCGGCTGAATTACCCTGCTACTGCACACAAACTCTTGGATGCCTTTTCCCTTCTCTTTAACCAGAACCTGCTGAACAGCATTTCAATAATTGTCCAACTTCACAGCTTCAGTGATCCTTCTAAGCAGCTATACTCTAATAGGTCTTGACTTAGCATTTACCAAAAACTCCTAATGTGAAGCACGATGTCGAGACATTAGATTTTACATAATAAGCTCAGCTTCTTTCTTGATGAAACCACAACTAGGCTTAAGAGATGACTGATCAAGATCTTCACTCCCGCATGAAGGATTTGACAGTGATACTCTTTTGCTTTGGCTCTACCCTTTTCTTTCACCATATGGAATCACTGTTCTGAACAGATTGGTCTTCAATGTTTGATTTGAACTATATTATTCTTCAAAACAAAACTAAAACATCCATGTCATACACTCTTTAAAAAGATCCAATCACCTTTTGATCACTTAATCCTCAAGTATCTTTGGCATCTCTAACCAAACGGTGGAAGCAGTCTTGCATAAACTACAACATCATAGAATAATCTGCTGAGAACCTGCTGAGGAGACCAAACCCTAATGTCTTTCCAAGAGAATACCTTCCTAGAATCTCACCACCAGAGATACAAGAACCAACCAAGGTTACATCAGATACCATACCATGCAGCGGAACATACAACAACTCCTCAACAACCTTCAGGCACTACTCAATGATCCTTGCACACCATTACCATAGACCAAGTGCCAACAAATCAAACTCACAACAGCAGTTCTCCTGATAACAACAGACAGGTCCAATATATACCCTGTCATAAATAGTCCATCCTTCACTCAAGGGGATCACACAAACAACTATATGAGCTGACCAAGTCCATAACTCAACAACACTAACTTCCTTGCTCATGAACCAGAAAGTATCTTCCCTAGATCTCATCCAGAAACAGACAGAATGCCTGCTCTGATACCAATTAAAATTCTGGTACAGATGTGTGATGTCTTTGTGCAATGTCAAAACATTGCAATCTGCTGAACAAGGCAATAATAGAAACAGTAAATAACACACTGAATTGTTCACCCAGTTCGGTTCAACCAACCTACATCTGGGGGCATACCAAGCCAGGAAGGAAGTCCACTATTAGTAGTATCAAATTACAGACTCAACAGACCAGTTGACAATCTACCTAATTCAATCACTACCCAATGACCCTTCTATCTAAGTCCACCCTAGATAAGAGACTTCATCTCACTCTCAATCATCTCAATGATGTCTAGCAGTCAACTTTACCGTCACTGCATCAACAACTTAATTACCATAAACTGTTCAATCATAGACACATAGAAGACACACTTCCATGACACACATTAGAGTTGTTTCAAAGCTTCCTCCAAGAACAATATCTAACTCATTACCTACAGGTTTCTGAGTAATAACACAGTGACCATCTCACAACCCGAGTGATTCACTTAGACAAAGCCCTAATGATCTACATCTTGGACCCGTGCCTTTTCTAGGTTACAAGCATTCTATTTATAACTTTTTCCCAACTGGATTTGGGCCTTCAAATCACAGTATATCAGCTGCTACAAATCTTGCAAACGATTCTCCTACAAAATAGGTCTTCAATCAAATCCTTCCTAATTTATCTCCATAATTAGAAAGTCATTATTCTTCAATATTCTTCTTGATTCTGACTTGAATCTTCCAGACCTTTAAATCAGCTCCATAATATTTCTAGGATATTATGTATCTTTTAAATCTTCACTTTTTAATTCAGCTGCAAGTTCTTCTCCATAAAAATATCTGATTTGATTTGAATTAAAAACAGAATTTAAAACATATTTGATCTTCAAATCTTTTTAAATCAAACAGCCCTTAAACATAGCAACAGGATCTACTCCAAATCTGATTGCAACTGAAAATATCTTCTCCAAGATATTCGCACACAATTTCTCTAACAGATCTTCTCAAAACAACCTTTCACGCGCAGCCCTAAAACATCACAGCCTGATGTTCTGATGTTTTGATAACTGATGTCGTGACATCTCCTTTGACACCGCATGACAGTAAAACAGCAACACCTGCTATACCAAACTAAGATATCATGACATCTCCTGCAACATCTGTCACATAACAGCAGCAACTGCTGTGCCAGAACCCAGATGTTATGACATACTGTCATGACAGTAATACTTCATATCTGTACTGATGTCTGATTAACCATGTCAGGACATCTCACCCAACATCTTGCAATACAAAAACACAACAGATGGTTTTCTGATGTTCTGTTGTTCTGGTATAGTGATGTCAAGACATCACACATATAACATCAGCAACTAAAACTGCAACCCTGCAACAGCTAATGTTAGGAACCAATGTTATGACATCAGACATATGACATCAACATTGACACAACATTGTTTTACCAAAATTTCAGCCAACTACAAGAACTAACAATCTCCCCCTTTGGCTAATTTTGGCTAAAACAATCTCAGCCTACACCAGAGATACACATCACACATATAAACTAACATCAGCACACAACTAGCAGCAACAACATCCAACATCCAACAGCTGCACAACTAGAAACTCATCCTCAAAACATGAACCACAACAAACAACTAGGTAACTCTCCCCCTTTTTAGCCACAATTGGCCAACCTAGCACACAAAGTTCCAAAGGCAGACTCTGAATCATCCAACCAGCATACTCAGAACAAAACAATCCTACTTCTCTCCCTTTTTAGACACATTTGACAAGGTAATAGCACACCAGAGCAATATCCATACAACCTTTGGATAACACAACCAGCTCCCCCTCAAGGAAACAACCAAGGAACACTACTACTACTTACTTCTCCCCCTGACGTGGATAACCTGTGCTCCTTTGCAAGAAGAACACCCAAACTGAATGAAAAACATAAGACACATCTTCATGTCTTCAAGAGCTCACTCCCAGTCCAGCCACCTGCTGAAGCACATTCATTTTGGTACCACTATCCCTTCTGACAATAAACAACAGTCACTCGCACATGAAGTTACAATTAGGCTATTCGTGAGGAACATAAGGATCACCATCCTCCTACAAATAAACTGTTAGATAAAGATCAAAATCACATAGATCCCCCAACTCTCCAAAGGTAGTCTTTCCCTATCAAACTCTTCCTGATCTACTTCAGTCTTCACTACATTCTCCATCCAAGGCAGACCTTCTACTTCATCATTCTCCCTTATGACTATGTAGACACTCCTTAGGCATAATGTAGGCACCAAGCTCCTGAACCAGAGCATAATCATCCTTCACCAAGGATATCCAACCAGATAATGTCCCAACACAAGTTAGAACATCTGCCACACACCAAGACATCATCACCATGATTCTTGATATGCTCCATCAACTGGACTTACTATAGCATAGTAATCCAAAGAACTAGAGAAATAAACTCTCATCCACCTTCAAGAAGAATAAGTGAAATCAAAGTTGCATTTGGGCAACCATTGAACAGCTCTTTTAAGGACAAAGAGTCTCCTAAATTTGCACTTTTCAATAGTATGACCTTTCTTGAAACAATAATGACAAGATTGGTTATGATAAGATTTATCCTTGCTATTTAAATCCTTATGCACAAATTTATGCCTTTTATTTAAATGCTTCAAAGATTTTTCAGCTTTTGAGGAATCAATAGCAAGAGCAATCTTGGGTTGTAAGGCTTCGTCCAATTTGACATGAAGAGTTTTTACCTCCTCTTGCAAATTGTGACATTGTTCACAACTAAACCTAAAAGATTTTACATCCTCATTCTTGTCACTTTTAATATCTATCATAGATCTCTTAATGGCTTCTAACTTCCTTTCGGATTCTAAAACTTTAGCTTCTAGTTTTAAAAAGACTTCTTCATGTGAAACTAGTTAAAAGCTCTTGAGGCTTCTCTATGAAGATCTTCAAAGGCCTTTTGTAATTGAAAATTGGATAAATCATTAATAGACATAAATCAAAAGTTAGAAGGATTAATTCAAAAACTAATAAGAAAGTATTTTTGAGGTTTTTTAATTTAATAACCAAACTAAATAATCTAATAAAATCAAAGTTTAAATAAAACAATATTTAGAAGAAAAAAATAATACTAATTAATAAAATAATATTAAGTAACAATTAACAAAAATATTAAATAATAAATAACAAAAATTTCAAGAAATAAATAACAAAAACTTTAAAGAAAAATCAACAAGACAGAGGGTGCAAAAAGAAAGATGATGGGCTTTGAATTGAAGCCCAATAGTTAGTATAATAACAACCAAGACAGCTTATGTAAAAAAAGAAAAGAAAAAAAAAACAAAAGTTTGAAAAGAATCACGTGAATCACCTCCTCTCAACCTTGTTTCTCTCATCGAACTCTCTACCCCTGCGACTCTTGCTCACAAATCATTCTCCTTCGCTCTCGTCTCAGATGTCTCTCAAATCTCTTTCGCGGCGGCCTTTTATCTCTCACTCCCTCGGTCCCGTTTTCCTCTCTCTGCTTGCATGCTCTGTTCTTTTCACGGCGGCGCGGCTGGAAAGGCGGCGACGGTGGCGACTTTCGCAGTTCGTTGCGTCGGATTGAGAAGTGATGCGAGTTGTTGTTTTTGTATCGTGGTGTTTCTGCAAGTTTGGAGTACTGTGTAGCTCAGTGAAAACGCGGAGGTTAAATAGTGAGTTGTTTGCCCGTGTATGGCCGTGATGGATGTGAGCGGAAATGGAGAAGAAGAACAGTGTGTTTGTAGGGTGAAACATGGTGGGGGAGCGAAGGTTTGTGATGGTTGTTACGGCATATGGAGAGTGAAGAAAGTGGTGCGTGTTGTTGTGTGATACGGGTTGTTGTTGTTGGTGTATTGAAACGAAACAGAGGGAGCATAGTTACAATGTACCGATCATGTGCACTCATCCCTGGTCTTCCTGATTCTCAGTTGATGTTCCCTTGCTTTTCTAACAGCATTTACTATGAAGATCTAGAGGTCTTCCTGATTCTCAGTTGATGTTCCCTTGTTTTTATGGAGGTGTTTGTTGTTTGAGGAAGTGAAGGTTATGCGTTTTGTTTGGCGTATGAAGGTATGCAGTGGTTGTTGAAAGTGATGGAGGAAAAGTTTAGTTTTGTTGGATATGGTATGGAGGATGTATGGTGAATGTGGTTCACTAATGGTGAGTAGAAGATGCGTTTTTTAGTGTTATGGTAGTGAAAGAAAAATGATGTAGAAAGTTTGTTGTGTTTGGAAAAGTGGTTTTGAGTTTACATAGTGTGTTCAATAGATGGCAAAAGGTGGATCAAAGGGGGAGAAAAGGTTGGAGAGTTTTAGAGAAAAGATATGTTGACATCAATTTTTAACATCTACACCGTAGTTAACTACATAATACATACTAATTTTGTTTTTTAATAATTTATTTCACATTGATTTGTGTGCAAGTAAAATTTGCTTTGGTAATATATACGGTGTGTTGAAAACCAGTGTCAAATTAGCAAAACTGGAGAGTTTTATGTGTATTCATGTGTGTTGTATGGTGTTCACATGGCCAAGGATGAAGTTTATGAGTCATGGAGATTGTGGGAAAGAGAGGCGCCGTGTTTCACATAAGGGAGTGTAAAATGTTGGCTCTCTTGGTTCCATGCTAAGCATATATGTGTTCGGTTATTTTTAAATGGCAAATGAAAAAAAGGTCTTTGTAAAACTTAATGCACAAAAAGGAATAAAAACAAAATAAATTTTATATCACAAAAAGAAGTATAATTATACTAATATTAAATAAAACTTAACCTAAATTAAATATCTAATTAACTAAATAAATTAAATAAATTTTAAATTGAAAATTAAAAATAAAATGATAAAAAACGAATAAAAAGTTGGGTATCAACGTGCTCGAAAATTAAAAATGAATGCACCAAAACTATCAGCGCGGAATAAACGACCAAAAAAATACAGCGTTTGGTTAAATTTTGAAATAAATCAGGACCGGTAAAAATGCCCAGCCTGATCAAAACATGGTCGAAAAGTCATCGAAAATTAAAACGAGTACGTCAGGTTAAACTACGCGAACGTAGATCAAAATAATTGTTGTCTCCAAGCTCAATTTTGAAACTTTTCGTCCACTGATTTTACGCACAATTGGCTTTCAGTTTGACCGATTTGACTGTAAATCCGACAGGTTTATTCTGACTGATAATTTGGGCATTGTGCAAGATGAAAAGCATGTTAAACTATACAGATGATGCAAAGTGAAAATAAAGTTAGATGAATGCAAGTTAAAAATGACTGGTCAAAATTTATGGTATGACAGTTGCCCCTATTTAATCTTCTTGGGCCTGAAGGTATGAATAACGACGACTTTCAGACATTCGAGGTAGAAGAGGATTAAATACTAGAATACCTAGAATTTTGACCGATTAAAAAAAGGATAGATGCAGTGATATGCCTGAGATGCAAATAGATGGTATGCTGGAGATGCAAGGTAGTTATGATGATATGCTATGATATGCTTGATATGCAATGTTATGAATGCGTGAAAGACTCTCTAGTTTTCTGGTGAAGAGGTATTAGTATAGTCAAACAATGACAACCGATAATGATATAATGGAAACAATGAAAGGTAATATAGAAGAAAGGCGAGATCAACAGATGTACGACCCAAATAAAGATACAGATAGGTAAGATCGGCGGATCTACGGACAGGAAGTATGATCAATGGATCTATAACCTAAGGGATGATGAAATGAGATCAATGGATCTATGAACAAGGAATAAGATCAATAGATCTATAACCCACAAAAATAAAGGAAGCAATATCAACGGATTTGCGACTCAAAGGAAGATCAACGGACCTATGGATAGGAAGTAGGATCAACGGATCTACAACCTAAAAGATAGAGAGAAGTAAGATCAACAGATCTACGACTCGAATAAAAGATCAACGGATCTTTGTATTCTTTCAATAATTCGATCAGCTTCACCTTCATTTTTGACTCAACTTTGGTGCTTCTATAAGTTAGTCTTTTTGTGACTCCATCTGCCAGATCTATTTCTTCGAGTGGATCTTTTGCTTGCATTTTCTGCAATTCATTCAACGCGTCTTTCTTAAACCCCAAAGGCTCGTTGTCGTAGATACAATCTAGCCTCCGACTTTCTGAAGCTGTTGTTTAGCCTTGTTGGCCATCTTCATGTTTTTCGACTTTGGCCTCGACAACCAAATTTTGTACTTTCTCGACTTCTAGTACCAATTTTCTTTTGTTTTCAGCCAGATAGGCCAAAATTCGAGCCAGACTTTCTGACTCAGTGGTCATCTTCATCGACCTTAGGTCACCCTGTAAGTGGATTCACCTCTCTAGGCTTTATTGCCTCTTCGGTATCCCAAATATACCCATAGTTGGGATCTAAACTCAGGAAACAGTTTATATTTTTGACAGAGGTGTAAACTTCTGATTCGCCATTACAAGGTGCACCATTTGCTAAATGTTGGTCGAAGGACTTCTTCACGCCCTTCGCTTCATCGATTCTGTAGTAACTATGATCAGCTTTGATATTATCTACAATGCCATATTTTCTCCAGATAATTAACTTTTGGTGTAAGGTAGATGGCACTGCCCCTATTCCGTGGATCCATTCACGTCCTAACAGCAAATTGAATTTTTCTTAGGAGTTTATCACCATGAACAATGTTGATCGGGTAGTTGAACCGATAACCAGTTCGACTTGGATCACTCCTAGTATGTTACTGGTTTTTCCTTCATAGTTGGATAAAACCATATTTTGTTGTCGAAGATCGACATCACACTTTCCCATCTTTTTGAATAAGGTATGAGGCATTAAATTGACAGCTGCCCCTCCATCGACAAACACCTTGTTTACTGGCATCCCATCTACCTCTTCCCTTATAAATAATGGTTTCAGATGATACATCATTCCTGGACTAGCCGACTAGGCTTCTCAAACATAGCCTTTTGCTCCTCCACCACACCACTGTTCATAACATAGTAACACAATGGTTTGTCTTCAACTGTTTTGTCTGGCACAAAGTCTTCGTCAACTTCAGAAACTTCTGACACTTTGTCATATTCAGCAGGTAAGACCGACACGATAAAGTCTTCGTCAGCTTGTAGATGATAAAGTCTCCACTATAATTGTTGTTGACCATCCCATCTCTGGTGAAGGAGTATACTCAGACTCTTCTTCACCTGAAAGGGAAGTGTATTCAGGTTCTTCCTCATCCGACTGGGGAGTGTATTCGGGTTCTTCCTCATCCGAATGGGGAATGTATTTAGGATCTTCATCCTTGATCAGGGGAGCGTACTCTGTGTTCTGGGTTGATACTATCTCCTTTTCTCCCGAAGGATCAACAGTCATGGCCGGCGTCTGATTCACCATGATTTTTTCCTTCTCGACCAGCCTTCCTTTTGAATAGTGCCTTTTCTGCCCAGGAGTTTCAACAAGTTTTAACTGTGATGTTGAAGTCTCTTTCTCAGCTTTCCTATTCCTCTGATAACGCCTCTATTGCGTTCTTGTCATGGGGTTTTTCCCTTTGTAATTAGGAGAAACCACATAACCTTTAGGTTCAATTCTTTTCTCTAGATTACTCTCTTCTGTCTCCATATCAAGTACTCTCCATTTTGGCCTCTTGCCCCCTTTTTGATTCACTGGTTCCACCCATTTTTCTTGCGGGGCGTCTGACGGAGGACGAAAGGTCTTTGGTCGAAGCTGCTGAAATTTCCTTATGGACTCTTCATTTCGTCGAGGGGTTCCCCTTTTATCAAACACAAATCTTGGAATGATAGGTTTTTCTCCTTCCGGCGCATTCTTCGTGTTAGCTTCATACATTTCAACAGCTTTTCCATCAAAGACAACATTGCATCTTGGACATAGCACAACCTTCGACCCTCTCACTCTGCATTTTTCTTGGAAATCAGTCAAATCTTCTCCAGCTTGAAGATATACTGCCCTCAATTCATCTTCAGTTTTAATGTCAAAACCATCAGTAGTTTGGACCATCATGCACTCAAAAGGTTCAGCATACAAGACCTCCTCAACCTTCAAAGGATCCGTATCCACTTGCAACTTTGGCTTTTCTCCAAATTGAAGTATGTCTTCTTTCATAGTTTTTTGCACCAAATCCCTGAAAATAACACATTGAGATGTTTTATGACCAAGAAAATTATGAAACTTACATAATCCTTTTTTTTTTCTTTTTCTCTAATGGGGGATTTTTCTGGCTTTGAGGCACAAAAATTTGACCATCCTTGACTAGCAAATCAAATATTTCATCACATTTAGATATATCGAAAGTATAAGTTTTTGCAACGAATTTATCTGTTTTTTCAGTTTTGACGGGATTTTTCCCTTTTGATGGTTTCAACAATTTACAAGCGTAGGGAGGTTCTGGCTTGTGCTCAGCCACGTTGACATCGCTTTCGTCAACGAGCTCTTCATCATCAGAAGAGTATGTGTCTGCTGATACATAAAACACTTTCTCTTTCTTATGGTATTTACCAGTTCTGGCTTTTCAACTTTCAGTCATTCGATTTGTCGAACTCTATCAGCCAGTTGTGCCATATGTCTAAGATATTGAGTGTCTAATTTTTTCCTGATAGAATAATCTAAGTCGCCTGCAGCTATCTCGACTAACTCGTGTTCAGGGACTTAATTAAATCATCTTGCTTTGAAAAGTCTAAATCTGTTAAGATATTGATCGACTGACTCAACGACTTTATGTAACCCCCCGTTTTATTTTAAATTATTTTTCGTAATTTAATTGTGTGAAGTTGTGTGTATAAATGTGATTATGTGTGTTTTGTTGTGTTTGGGGATACCCTTGGTGTGGGGTAGTAACCTTAAGAGTAGACCTTGAGGGTGGAGAAGTGTGTGAGCAGTTGAGTAGAGATTGGTGGTGTGAGAAGTAAAACTAAATAGAAATATTTGTGATAATTATTTAATTATTTAATAGTAGGTGGATATTAGTTCAATTAGATATTTGCTGGAAATTATGGTTATTATTTTAATTAGATGGGATTAATAATAATAATAATAATAATAATAATAATAATAATAATAATAATAATAATAATAATAACATAATGAAAGGAAATAAAATGAGATATTAAGTGTGTAGAGATTTGAAGGGCAAAATAGTAATTATATGAGAATGAGTGAGGGTAAATGAGGGATTTTATAAAGGGAATTAGAAAAGATTAGAGTCAGTTTTTCATCGTACGTGAAATTGGAACAGAAGTTGAAAAAGGCTAGGGCAAAGAAGGGGGAAAAACTTCATTAGAGAAGGAAAAGTTCATCAATCTACGGTAAGGGCGGGGTTCTGATTCTCTAAAGGATAGTATGATGGATAGTGGGTAAGGGTTTAGGTTTTTGCATTGTTGGATTGTTGTGTTTTCCTATGCTATGAACTTTGATCTATCTTTGCTGATAAATTGTGTGTTTTTCTCAATAATGCTATGAATGTTGTGAAGGAATTGATGAATAATATGTGTTTACTCCTCTTGAATGATGCTCTATATGTTATGTTGTGTTTTGGGGTTGTTGGAGGTCAAAACATGGGGTTTGGGGTCTGTTGCAAGGCTGAAAAATAAGAGAAATCGCACAAAATCACACAAAATAGAGGGTTTTCTGGGCCCTGCTACGGGCCGTAGCAACTACCACGGGCACCCGTAGCAACCCCCTGGACTGGGGCATCACGGGCGTACAATAAATTCAAATTTTTGCTTAGGAGTGCTACGGGTCATAGCCTATGCTACGGGCGGCCGTAGTAGCTCTCTGGTTTTGTAACCCATAATCGTTTCGATCATAACTTTTGATCCGTAAGTCCGTTTGAGGCACCGTTTGAAGCGTTAGAAAGCTAACGCACAAAGCTATAACATGAAAATGATTGGTGAAATGTTTTATTAATATTCAGGTATCTATTATATGGATGTTTGTATAGGGTTGTATGCCGGATTAGCGAACCGGGGAGTTAAAATGAAGTAACATGATTGAGTGTATACAGTTGTGCAAATGTAAAGTTATTATTATGGATGTCGGTTGTTGATTATTGTGAATGATGAGTAATATTATATATTATGATGAAATTTAATTATGTTATTATATTGATATTGTTATGATGATGTTGCTATGATGTTGATGTTGGTGATGTTGCTATGATGTTGGTGTTGGTGATGTTGCTATGATGAGTGAAACTGATGATGTGCACGTTTAATGTGTATACATGCTATGTAATTATTTGGAGTTGTTGTGATTGCATAAAAGATATATATGTTGTATGAACTATATTTTATGCTTGTTGGCCAATTTTGGCGGTGTACAATAACCCTGGTGGTGGGTTATTGTGCACGATGATGTTGTCGTTATTGTATGCATAAATAGTTGTATTGCATACATTTGTGGACAATGTTCCATTGTTGAGGAGCCTAAAATCCCATTGTGTGGATTGGGCCGGTAGCTGATTCTGGAGGTGATGGATCAGTGAGTGGTTCTGATCCTAGGAAGTAAGGATCAGAACGGTGAACCTGAGTGTTCACGAAAATTGGTACCACATGCATATGCATTGAGTCTGGTTGTGAGTATCATTGTATTATATATTAACTATGTGGCTATGCTGGTAATATGTGGTATTGTTGTGATTAATTGGATTTGTTATCATGTGATTTCCATGTCGGTTGGTGGATAATTAGTGATGATGTTGTTGGTTGATTAAGATGAGATATTTAGCTGAACTGTTGTTATGTTATATTTATGCTTGGATAACTTAGTGTTGGTGTTGATGTTGTTGGTTGATTAATATGAGATATTTAGCTGAATTGTTGTTGTGTTATCTTTATGTTTGGATAACTTAGTGTTCGTGTTGGGTGTTTTGTGTTGTAGAATGAGTGATAACGCATGTGTTAACCTAATGCATACTGTTTATCATGATTTCCTTTATATTATCATGATATCTCACCCCTTCTATTGAATATTGCCACCACGTGGGTAATGTGCAGATAATCCGCAGTAGGAGCTCAGATGTGAGTAGAAGACGAAGTCTTCCGTTTATTCTTTTAGTTTGGCGTCTGCTTTGATATGTAACACTGGGGTTATAGAACGTTGCGTACTTTTTAATGTTGGTGGTTGATTACCATGTTTTATTTCTTATGACTGTTGTTTCTTTGTGACACTATCAATTATGATATGGCATGTTAACTTGAATGATTAAATGTTATTTCCGCTGCTATATCAATTAACCTTCAGTTAAGTTTTGCTGATAATAGTATTATAAATAATTTTTAAAAGAACACGTGTCACATATCTGATTGAATGAGTAAGTGTTTGTTGAAAGTGTGACATTCCTAAATATGATTTTGTGGATAATTACTCTGATTTTATTTATATTACGCGGGGGATTATTTAGGGTGTAACACTTTCGTTTAACTCTGGCCAACTCTTTCAAACTTATCTTCGATTTTCCCATGTAGAATTGTTCGTGGAACAATCTCTCCAACTGTGTCCACGTATGGACGGACTGAGGAGTTAGCGTTGTAAACCAGGTGAACGCATTTTTTTGTGAGGGAACTTGGGAAGTATTTCATTTTTAAATCCTCATTATTCGCTATGTCACCAGCTTCGGTTTGATACCTGGCAACATATTCGACAGTGGGAGACTTGGCTCAGAGAGATCGAGAGGATCTTCCGGGTTATAGATTGTACTGAGGCACAAAAGGTGCGGTTAGGTACACACATGTTAGCTGAAGAGACCGATGACTAGTGTGTTAGCACCCGTCAATTATTGGGAGCTAGAGGAGAACTTATCACTTGGGCTGTGGTCAGTAGGGAATTCCTAAGGAGATACTTTCCTGAAGATGTCCAAGGTAAGAAGGAGATCGTGTTTCTGGAGTTGAAGCAGGGTAACATGTCGGTTACGAAATATGCTGCCATATTCGTGGAACTTGCTAAGTTATACCCTCACTACAGTGAGGCAACTGCTGAGCTCTCGAAGTGTGTCAAATTTGATAACGGTTTGAGGCCTGAGATCAAACAGGCGATCGCGTACCAACGAATCAGGAGATTTCCAGATTTGGTGGATTATTGTAGAATCTATGAGGAGGATAACAAGGTTCGACCGACTAACTATAAGGGGCTAGCCGAGAGGAAAGGAAAACAACAGATGAACCGTGGGAAGCCTTATGCAGCTCCAGCTGATAAAGGTATATCGAGATACGTTGATGGCAAGAAGCCAAATGGGGGAGGTGCTCCTACCGTTCTTAAGTGCTATAGATGTGGTGAGATGGTTCATCGCGTCAATGAGTGTAAGAGCGATGTGAAGAAGTGCTATAAGTGTGGTAAGACAGGACTTCTGGTCGCTAATTGCACTAAGAAGGAGGTGATTTGCTTCAATTGCGAAGAACCTGGTCATATCAGTACTCATTGCCAGAAACTAAAGCAAGCTGCAACTGGAGGCAAAGTGTTCGCTCTATCAGGAACTCAAACTTCCAGTGAGGACAGGTTGATTAGAGGTACATGTTATATTAATAATACGGCTTAGATTGCTATTTTTGATACTTGCGCTGCTCATTACTTTATTTCTAATGATTATGTGAAAAGGATAGGCCTTAGTGTATCTGTGATGAAGGGAGAAATGGTTATCGAAACTCTTGCTAAGGGATCGGTGGCTACTTCTCTTCTTTGCTTGAATTGTCCTTTGAGAATATTTGATAGGGATTTTGGTGTGAATTTCAGTTGCTTTTCGCTGATGAATCTCGATGTTATCTTGGGAATAAATTGGTTGATGTTTAACCATGTTCAGATTAATTGTTTAAATCAACTGGTGTGGTTTCCTACTCCTGGTGGGGAGGAGGGGGCTGATTTCTTATCTATGGAAAGGTTGAAGGAGCTTTTAGAAGATGACAGTCAGGTGTTTGCGATGTTCGCATCGCTATCTATTGACAGTCAAGCTGTAATCGATGAAGTGCAAGTGGTACGAGAGTTTCCAGAAGTATTTTCGGAGGATATTTCATATGTGCCTCCAGAAAGAGAAGTGGAGTTTACTATTGATTTTGTCTCTAGTACCAGACCTATTTCTATAGCACCATACAGGATGTCGGCTTCAAAATTAGCAGAGTTGAAGAAACATCTGGAAGACTTGTTGGAAAAGAAGTTTGTAAGACCAAGTGTGTCGCCTTGGGGAGCTCCGGTATTGTTGGTAAAGAAGAAAAATGGCAGTATGAGATTGTGTATAGATTACCGGCAGTTGAACAAAGTGACGATTAAGAACAAGTATCCATTTCCTAGAATCGATGATTTGATGGATCAACTGGTAGGTGCTCGTGTGTTCAGCAAGATAGATTTGAGGTCGGGTTATCATCAAATAAAAGTAAAAGATGAAGATGTTCAGAAGACTACTTTCAAGACTCGTTATGGACATTATGAATACTTGGTGATGCCTTTTGGTGTTTCTAATGCACCCGGTGTATTTAAGGAGTATATGAATCGGATTTTTCATAACTACTTAGATCAGTTTGTTGTAGTATTCATTGATGACATCCTAATCTAAGTCAGAAGAAGAGCATGAGAAGCATTTGGGGATTGTGTTGCAGGTTCTGAAGGAGAAGAAACTATATGCTAAGCTATCGAAGTGTGAGTTCTGACTGAAGGAGGTTAGCTTCCTTGGTCATGTTATTTCAGATAATAGTATTGCAATGGATCATTCCAAGGTAGATGCAGTTCTACAATGGGAAACTCCGAAGTCAGTTATCGAAATTCGAAGCTTTTTGGGGTTGGCTGGTTACTACCGCAGATTAATTGAAGGTTTTTCCGAGTTAGCACTTCCGCTAACTCAGCTGACCTGCAAAGGTAAGCCGTTTGTATGGGATATTCATTGTAAGAAGAGTTTCATTGAGTTGAAGAAAAGGTTGACTACAACCCCGGTTTTGGTTTTGCCTGAACCAAATAAACCTTTTGTGGTATATTGCGATGCGTCGTTGATGGGTTTAGGAGGTGTGTTAATGCAAGATGGAAAAGTTGTGGCTTATGCTTCCCGACAGTTAAGGATTCATGAGAGGAACTATCCTACTCATGACTTAGAGTTGGTTGCAGTAGTGTTTGTATTGAAAATTTGGAGACATTGTTTGTATGGTTCTAGGTTCGAAGTGTTCAGTGACCATAAAAGCCTGGGGTACTTGTTTCATCAGAAGGAATTAAACATGAGGCAACGTAGATGGTTGGAATTCTTAAAAGACTACGATTTCGGCTTGAAATATCATCCCGGTAAAGCTAATGTTGTGGCTGGTGCTTTAAGTCGGAAGTCGTTGCACATGTCAGCGATGATGGTTAGAGAGTTGGAGCTTGTAGAATAGTTAAGAGGCACGAGTTTAGTCCGTGAATTAACACATCAGAGTGTAAAGTTGGGGATGCTAACAATCAACAATGATTTTCTTGCTAGAATTAAAGATAATCAGAAACTGGATGTGAAATTGGTGGACTTGATGGCTGGATATGGTCAAGCTGCAGAGAATGATTTCAAAGTAGACGAACAAGGAGTGTTGAGATTCAGGAATGGAATTTGTATTCCCCTTAATGTGGAACTAAAGAAGATTATTTTAGAAAAAGGTCATCGGAGTAGCTTAAGTATCCATCCAGGAGCTACTAAGATGTATCAAGATCTGAAGAAGATATTCTGGTGGTCAGGATTAAAGCGTGATGTTGTGTGGTTTGTTTATGCTTGTCTGACTTGCCATAAGTCGAAGGTTAAGCATTAGAGACCTGTAGGGTTGATGCAACCGTTGGATGTTCCAGAATGGAAATGGGACAACATTTCTATGGATTTTGTGATGGGATTGCCAAATACTCCGAGAGGGCATGATGCTATTTGGGTGGTTGTGGATAGACTGACGAAGTCGGCCCATTTTATTCCGATTAACATCAGTTTTTCTATGCAAAAGTTGGTAGAGATCTACATCTGTGTAATTGTGAAGTTGCATGGAATTCTGTTGAGCATTGTGTCAGATAGAGATTCGAGGTTCACTTCCAGATTTTGGGAGAGTTTGCAAGAGGCGTTGGGCTCTAAGATGAGGTTGAGTTTGGCTTATAATCCACAGACGGATGGTCAGGCAGAGAGGACTATTCAGTCATTAGAAGATATGTTGAGGGCTTGTGTTCTAGAACAAGGAGGCGCGTGGGATAGTCACTTGTCGTTGATTGAATTCACTTATAATAATAATTTTCGTTCTAGTATTGGGATGCCACCTTTTGAAGCATTGTATGGTCGAAGATGCAGGACACCTTTGTGTTGGCATGAATCCGGTGAAAGTGTGGTGCTTGGACCTGAATTAGTCCAACAAACTATGGAGAAAATGAAACTAATTAGGGAATAAATGAAAGCTTCTTAGAGTAGACAGAGAATCTATCATGACAAGAGGAGAAAGAATCTTGAGTTCCAGGAAGGGGACCATGTATTCTTAAGAGTCACTCCAGTGACTGGTGTTGGGCGTGCCTTGAAGTTGAAAAATCTCACTCCTCGATTTATCGGTCCATATCAGATATTCGGGTGGGTAGGAGCTGTTGCATATAGAGTGGCGTTGCCACCAAGTTTGTCCAAGTTACATGATGTATTTCATGTTTCGCAGTTGCAGAAGTACATTCCAGATCCGTCGAATGTGATTTCGATGGACGATGTGCAAGTAAGGGATAACCTTACTGTGGAGGCCTTACCTGTGAAAATTGATGGTCACGAGGTTAAACAGTTGCGAGGCAAGGAGATTGCTCTCGTGAAGGTCGTGTGGGGAGGCGTTGTCGGAGGAAATATAACTTGGGAATTGGAGAGCAAGATGCGAGAGTTGTATCCTGAGTTATTTACGTCAGGTAATTTTCGAGGACAAAAATATTCTAAGTGGAGGAGAGTTGTAACGGCCCATTTTATTTTAAATTATTTTTTCATAATTTAATTATGTGCAGTTGTGTGTATAAATGTGATTATGTGTGTTTTGTTGTGTTTGGGGATACCCTTGGTGTGAGGTAGTAACCTTAAGAGTAAACCTTGAGGGTGGAGAAGTGTGTGAGCAATTGAGTAGAGATTAGTGGTGTGAGAAGTAAAACTAAATAGAAATATTCGTGATAATTACTTAATTATTTAATATTAGGTGGATATTAGTTCAATTAGATAATTACTGGAAATTATGATTATTATTTTAATTAGATGAGATTAATAATAATAATAATAATAATAATAATAATAATAATAATAATAATAATAACAATAACAATAATAATAACATAATGAAAGGAAATAAAATGAGATATTAGGTGTGTAGAGATTTGAAGGGCAGGATAGTAATTGTATGAGAATGAGTGAGGGTAAATAAGGGATTTTATAAAGGGAATTGGAAAAGATTAGAGTCAGTTTTTCACCGTACGTGAAATTGGAACAGAAGTTGAAAGAAGTTAGGGCAAAGAAGAGGGAGGAACTCCATTAGAGAAGGAAAAGCTCACCAATCTAAGGTAAGGGTGAGGTTCTGATTCTCTAAGGGATAGTATGATGGATAGTGGATAAGGATTTAGGTTTTTGCATTGTTGGATTGTTGTGTTTTCCTATACTATGAACTTTGATCTATCTTTGCGTATAAATTGTGTGTTTTTCTCTATATGTTATGTTGTGTTTAGGGGTTGTTGGAGGTCAAAACATGGGGTTTGGGGTCTGTTGCAAGGCAGAAAAATAAGAGAAATCGCATAAAATAGCACAAAAAAGAGGGTTTTCTGGGCCCTGCTATGGGTCATAGCGGCTACCACGGGCACCTGGAGCAGCCCCCTGGACTAGGGAATCACGAGCGTGTAAAAAATGTAAATTTTTGCTTAGGAGTGCAATGGGCGGCCGTAATAGCTCTCTGGTTTTGTAACCCGGAATCGTTCCGATCATAACTTTTGATCCGTAAGTCCGTTTGAGGCATCGTTCGAAGCGTTAGAAAGCTAACGCACAAAGCTATAACATGAAAATGATTGGTAAAATATTTTATTAATATTAAGATTTCTATTATATGGATGTTTGTAAAGGTCTGTATACTCGATTAGCGAATCAGGAAGTTAAAATGAAGTAACATGATGAGTGTATACAGTTGTGCAATTGTAAAGTTATTACTATTGATGTCGATTATTGATTATTGTGAATGATGAGTAATATTATATGTTATGATGAATGAAAGCTCAAATGGTTTGACTAAATTTTGGTAAAACATAATGGTGGAAAAGATGCTCCAACATGAAGATCTATGCCCCAGACCAAAGATGTTGAATAAGATGTCACAGCATGAAGATTCGACATCATGACTGTCATATTAGGTTTTGTTTAAATCTGTTCCAAAATTCAAGGCGCGATTGGCAATGGATCAAGGATCAAAGATACAAAGCCCAACTCAACAAAAGACTATAAAAGAAGACCAAGACCTAGGCAGAAAAAGAAAGAGGACGACATAGACTTAGGAATCCTATTTTGTAAAGTAGGGTTTAGGTTTTGAGAGTCGTAGGTTTCTTTGGTAAGTCTCCCTCTGTATCTATTTTATGCAGTGTGGTAGACATAGGAACTTGTACAGATTCAGAAGCCCGTAGGCAATGAATCGTGAGTGTTCTTGGATGAAGCTTTGAAGCAAATCCAAGTTAACTTGTTAGTCAAGGATGCTTGACTGAACTTTGTATTGAAGGGGGTTTCTTTCAATAGGGATGATACAGTTATGAGGTATTAACTGTTAGATAATCACAGGTTGTGATTTAGGAAGTGAGAGGGGGTTCTCTTATCATTTAGATATGACTTCTAATGATAAAGTCTTCATTGGGTAGTGATAGGTTAGCGTGGGTGCTTTCTGTAAACTTGAGGTTGTTTGCATAAAACTATACTACTGATAGTGAATTCTTCTTCCTGGATTGGTATCCCCCAGATGTAGATGAGTTGCACCGAACTGGGTCATCATATTCTGTGTTAGTAATCATTCTGCTATTTTCAGTTCAGTCTTGATTAACATGTTCGATCAGATGTCGTAACATCTGTGGTGTTGCAGTTCTGATTTTCAAGGTATCAGTCTGTTGTTGTTCCTTGTTTAAATGTTGATGTAGCACAATTTCTTAACATGTGTTAGGACATCTGCTGTCTGCATATGCCAGAATTTCAATTGGTATCAGAGCAGGCATCCTGTCTGGTTCTGGATGAGATCTTTGGGAGATACTTTCTGGCGTTTAAACAAGGAGGAGTTTTGAAGATCAGATCAATCAACTCAGACATACTCAAGGGTATTAATGGATGGGATGGATATTTTGGATCGAAGGTAACAACCCGGTGGATGTTCTTGTTGCTGAGGAGGTTCTACAACAACTGCAGGAGAAATGGCTAATTCTATTGTTGGGGTGTCTTGTAAGATGTTCTGACATCTTATTAGGGCAAGCAGGATTTGTTCCTTGGTGGTTCCGCTGCATGCGTTTCTGATGGAAGAGCTCTAGAATTATGGGATTCTGGAGTTGTTACTAAAGACTGTTGGTGAAAGATCTCAATCGTCGGCCTCTATATATGAAGATATCTGCATTCTTTTATTCCAAAGTCGGGAGCGATGGAATGGAAAGAGTTGTTGGAAGATGTCTGTTATGGTGACTTGGTACTTGGAAGCTTTGTTCCATGATTCAGGGTGAAGTCAGTTGAAGAGGAGAGGAGTTGAGTTTAGGTTTATCAAGTTTTTGCTCTGGGAGTTTGATAAATTATTGATCGGCTAGGTTGTCAAAGATACTTGAAATTCTCTCAAGTCCACTCATAAAGGTGTCTCAGTCGTGCATCTGGAGTCTTCTAATTATTCTTCTGACTAAAAGGTGTTTCTATGAAACACAACCTGAAGAAAGTGGAGGTGATTTATTTTCACCATCCAAAACAGCAAGGATTCACCCCTCTTAACCCTAAGGGTGGATCCAATCTGATTGAAGTTCTCAGAATTGTTGAGGTAAATAAGGTTCGTTCAGAGAGAATCTTAGTTACTTGAGTCAAGGGTGGCAGCCTTGGTATCTCAGCACTGTTTTTTTAAAGAAGATACTTGTAAAAGATTGAATACTTGATAAGTGTTCATGAAGTGATCTGGTGGAGCTTAGCTACAACAGTGAAGAAGGGTTATTGTACAAGGATTTAAGATCAATTGCTATTTATGGAACTCACAAGTATTTAATTGATTATCCTTGATAGTCAAGATTGCTGATGTTCAACAAGATATTGGAACATCTCATCATCAGAGTTTGTGCAGAATCATGGGAGGGGTACTGTATACACTTTAGCATCTGTTTTAGTCTTGGGTGTTGACCTAAGAATCTGCTTCAGTCTGGTGTGACATAAGCATGTGATCTCTGGAGAGTTTCCTGGCAAGAAACTGGTCTGGACTTTGATGCTATTGAAGATGAAGATAAAGACATCATAATCTTGATGGTTACTTCTTGGATCATCTTATTTCTGATCTAGAAGGAATGGAGTGCTGGTGGTGGAACAACTTGGATCAGTTTATTTCTGATCTAGGTACTTGGGAGAATGGGATTTTGCTCAGTTTGAAGGTCAAGGTTAAGTGGCAGTTATCTCTGACTTTCTACAGGCTACTCTACTAAGGAAAGTGGCATTCTTTGGTATGTCAATGGTGTAGTCTAGGACTACTTTATCCTCTGAAGATTCAGACGTGGCAGGTGCGAAGTCTTTGGAGTTTCAAAGCAGATAGTTTTTCATCAAGGTGTGAGCTTGAAGGGAATATCTGTGATATGTTTGAATAGGATAGATGTTGTCTACTCAAACTTGGTTGTTGAATCAAGTCTATGAGAGCATGAAACTCTTGTTCTGTTAAAGGGAGGAGGTTCTTCTAAGTGGCAGAAGGAGGAGCTGAATTCAGCAGTTGGATGTCGTATCAGAATGTTCTGACATCTAGCTTAACATCAGAATCTCAGCTGGTGATGTGGCACATCAGCTTAAGATAAGGTGATCTACAAGAGAATGGAAGTTATGGATGCTTCAAAAAGGTCTATCTCATGCAGTTTGCGGGGGTTGTGGTTTGAGAAGATGTTACATGTCTAAGAGGCTTGGTGGATCCAAGATGTCTTGCTATGGAGCAAGTAGTTCATGTGAGTTGAAGATCTGATTTCATTGGTGGATCAGTGTATCTTGTGGGAGTTCTGAAGAAGAGTGAGATCAATCAAAAGGTGGCATTTGGTTGGTTTCATATTGTGCATTCAAGCAGGATGCTTGAAACTGATTGCTCTTGTGCATAAGGGTAGTTAGTTGAAAACACAAGGAGGTTCTGGTTCTCTTGGAGCTTGTGGTAGAATTTCTAGGTTGAGGATGGAAGTATACCTTCTTTTGGTGGATGAGAGTTTGTTTCTCTCTTTGGTTACTAGAGTCTTGTTCAATCTGGTGGCACAGTGTTGTTTGAAGATCTTCAGTTTGGATTATTATGCAGATAGTAAGTCCAGTGGTGAAGCATATCTAGAACTATGTTGATTGGTGTTTATGATGTGTGAAGGATGTCCTAACTGATGTTAAAACATTTTTTGGGTTGGTTATCCTTGGAGGAGGATTTCAAGTTCTGTGAGGAACTGGTTACCTGCATCGTGTCTAAGAAGTATCTACCTTGTCATACGGGAGAATGATGAAGTAGGAGAGCTGTCTTAGAAGTCTGATGTAAAGGTTTTGGTAAGACCGGAGTGGATCACGGGTTGATTGCATGAATGTCTGGATTCTGATGCGTTCAGAAGTGGATATTCACCAAGAAAATCAGAAGTATTCCAGGTTATCATATGGAAGAATGATGAAGGAATGACTGTCTTGGATTATGGGGTGTCTATCTCAGTTGCTGGCCTTGCTAAGGTCAGTCGAAAATCTTGTGAAGGGGATACTCCCCCTTGCTACAAGTCATGCTAGTAGTGGATCAGCTTGGTAAGCTGAGAAGTTCTGAAGCATGTATACGATATCTGACATCGTTATAACAAACTAAGGGGTCATGTGCATATCTTTGAGGAATATGGATCATTCCAGATCAATTAGATTGTATCTCAGGGAACAAGGAGGTCTATACATGAGAATTCAGAAGGAATTCGTGCGGTGTATGGATAGTTTCTGGACAAGAGGGATCAATGGAGCTTTGATCTCAATCCAAGAGTTTGTTATTTTAGGATGGTAATCCTAATATTTCCTCACGGGTAGCATGATGGTGTTCATGTGTGAGTGATTATTGGTTCTTGTCAGAAGAAGCAATAAATGGAGTTGATGATTGTGTTCAGCAGGTTGGTTGGACAGAGGGTGCACTCTTGAAGACATGAAGATGCGTCTTATGTTTTCCATTCATCTACAAAGTGCTCATTGGAGGAGCACTTTTTATTTTAGATGGGGGAGTTTCTCCTTGATCTAAGAGGTATTGCTGCAGTGGTGCAGATTGTTTATCAAGACTATTTGGGGTGTCAAGCAGCTTTTGATAGATTGCCTCAAGTGAAGTTGTTATGTCTGATGAGATGCCGCGACATTGCTCTAAGTTCATGGTGAACTTATCAGGTTGGTCTGATTCTGTCATTGGGTGTCAATGGATTGAATTAGAGGTGGTACAAGTATCTTGGGAATCTCTGCTGATTGAAAGGTCTTTGGAAGAATCCTGTGGTAAACAAGTGTGCTAATTCAGAATCAATGGAAGAGGGGTGTGATTATAGTACTGCCTATGGGGAACATAAACCTGACATCATCAGGGTAGGTATCAGGACACTGTTCAGAGACGATTTCAAGGACAAGTCAGAAAAGGTGGAGTCCTTTGAAACTAACTTGACCAGCAGTAATTGCACTCTTTGACTAGTCATTTGTCTGGACTTGCTCTACCTGCATAAACTTGTAATATTTAAGGAAGTTTGAGCTGGAACATCCTTCTTAGGCTGAAATCAAATGAGTTTTGTCCGGGTGTGGGTAAGCATTATTTGGTTTTGGGTCTGCATGGGTCACTTTTGCCATCTTTTGGCTAAAAAGGGGGAGAATGACTGGGCTGGTGCTATGGACTGGTGGTGTGCATTTGAGTTGCTGATCTGCATAATTATCACAAAGGATGTTCTAACGTGTTGTTTAACATCCTGAAATTGTGTCTTGTGATCAGAGTTAAGAAACAAGTGTGTACTTTGTGTCACCATGGAATGAAGAGGTTATCTTCTCCTTCCTTCCACTGCCTGCACCATCAAGCTGAAGAATGTTTTAGCCAAAATTTGTCAAAAGGGGGAAATTGAAAGCTCAAATGGTTTGACTAAATTTTGGTAAAACATAATGGTGGAAAAGATGCTCCAACATGAAGATCTATGTCCCAGACCAAAGATGTTGAATAAGATGTCACAGCATGAAGATTCGACATCATGACTGTCATATCAGGTTTTTTTTAAATCTGTTTAAAGATTTAAGGCACGATTGGCAATGGATCAAGGATCAAAGATACAAAGGCCAACTCAACAGAAGACTATAAAAGAAGACAAAGACCTAGGTAGAAAGAGAAAGAGGACGTCATAGACTTAGGAATCCTATTTTGTTAAGTAGGGTTTAGGTTTTGAGAGTCGTAGGTTTCTCTTGTAAGTCTCCCTCTGTATCTATTTGATGCAGTGTGGTAGACATAGGAACTTGTACAGATTCAGAAGCTCGTAGGCAATGAATCGTGAGTGTTCTTGGATGAAGCTTTGAAGTAAATACAAGTTAACTTGTTAGTCAAGGATGCTTGACTGAACTTTGTATTGAAAGGGGTGTCTTTCAATAGGGATGATACAGTTATGAGGTATTAACTGTTAGATAATCACAGGTTGTGATTTAGGAAGTGAGAGGGGGTTCTCTTATCATTTAGATGTGACTTCTAATGATAAAGTCTTCATGGGGTAGTGATAAGTTAGCGTGGGTGCTTTCTGTAAACCTGAGGTTGTTTGCCTAAAACTATACTACTGATAGTGAATTCTTCTTCCTGGATTGGTACCCCCAGATGTAGGTGAGTTGCACCAAACTGGGTCATCATATTCTGTGTTGGTTATCATTCTGCTATTTTCAGTTCTGTCTTGATTAACATGTTCGATCAGATGTCGTAACATCTGTGGTGTTGCAGTTTTGCTTTTCAAGGTATCAGTCTGATGTTGTTGTTCCTTGTTTAAATATTTATGTAGCATAATGTCTTGACATGTGTTAGGACATCTGCTGTCTGCATACGCCAGAATTTCAATGAAGTTTGATTATGTTATTATATTGATGATGTTATGAAGATGTTTCTATGATGTTTTTGTTGGTGATGTTGCTATGATGAGTGAAATTGATGATGTGCATGTTTAATGTGTATACATGCTATATAATTATTTGGAGTTGTTGTAATTGCATAAAAGATATATATGTTGTATGAACTATATTTTATGCTTGTTGGCCAATATGGGCGGTGTACAATAACTATGGTGGTGGGTTATTGTGCACGATGATGTTGTCTTTGTTGTATGCATAAATAGTCGCATTACATACATTTGTGGACAATGGCCCGTTGTTGAGGAGCTTAAAATCCTATTGTGTGGATTGGGCCGGTAGCTGATTCCGGAGGTGATGGATCAGTGAGTGGTTCTGATCCTAGGAGGTGGGGATCATAACGGTGAACCTGAGTGTTCACGAAAATTGGTACCACATGCATATGCATTGATTCTGGTTGTGAGTCTCATTGCATTATATATTAACTATGTGGCTATGTTGCTAATATGTGGTATTGTTGTGATTAATTGGATTAGTTATCATGTGATTTCCATGTCGGTTAGTGGATAATTAGTGATGATGTTGTTGGTTGATTAATATGAGATATTTAGTTGAACTATTGTGTTTTATCTTTATGCTTGGATAACTTAGTATTGGTGTTGGTGTTGTTGGTTGATTAATATAAGATATTTAGCTGAATTCTTGTTGTGTTATCTTTATGTTTGGATAACTTAGTGTTCGTGTTGGGTGTGTTGTGTTATAGAATGGGTGATAATGCATATGTTAACCTAATGCATACTGTTTATCATTATTTCCTTTATATTATCATGGTATGTCATCCCTTCTGTTGAATATTGCCTCCATGTGGGCAATGTACAGATAATCCGCAGTAGGAGCTCAAATGTGAGTGGAAGATGAAGTCTTCCGTTTATTCTTTTAGTTTGACGTCTGCTCTGATATGTAACACTGAGGTTATGGAATGTTGCATGCTTTTTATTGTTGGTCGTTGATTACCATGTTTTATTTCTTATGACTGTTGTTTCTTTTAGACATTATCAATTATGCTATGCCTTGAGTTGTTAACTTGAATAATTAAATGTTATTTTTGCTGCTATATGAATTAACCTTCAGTTATGTTTTGTTGATAATGGTATTACAAATAATTTTTAAAAGAACATGTGTTACATATCTGATTGAATGAGTAAGTGTTTGTTGAAAGTGTGACATTCCTAAATATTATTTTGTGGATAATTACTCTGATTTTATTTATATTACGCGGGGGATTATTTTGGGTGTTACACTTTTCGTTTAACGCTGGCCAACTCTTTCAAACTTATCTTTGATTGTCCCATGTAGAATTGTTCGTGGAACAATATCTCCAACTGTGTCCATGTATGGACGGACTGTGGAGTTAGCATTGTAAACCAGGTGAACACATTTTTTGTGAGAGAACTTGGGAAGTATTTCATTTTTAAATCCTCATTATTTGCTATGTCACCAGCTTTGGTTTGATACCTGGCAACGTATTCGGCAGTGGACTCTTTAGTGTCCCCAGCGAACTTGGTAAACTTCAGAACCTTCCATCCCCTAGGCAATTCTGTTTGCACAACAAATTTGGTAATGGGGACGGATACATTGTCCTTTGAAGGCCATGGTTCACACCATTTCGAACTATGATTCGCTCGATAATGGTTTCTAGTTTTTGTTCTCCAGCCATTGCATCTTGTCGAACTTGCCTGACCATATGGTCGGGATCTTGGTTTCTATTAACTAACATGACGGGAGGACGTTGGGCCACCCTAGGTATTGGTTCGACCGCCGGGGTTCTTGGTCAATTGTCTCTTCGAGTCGGATTGGTACATCTGGCTAAGGTGGGGTCGTCTGTCGAACTTGTTCCCTAGGAGCACCTAAGAAATAACCTATTCGAGTCATCTGAGTTGCCAGTTGTTGGTAACTCTAAGTCAAATCTTAAATTAATGACCTGAGTATGGTACCCATTTGTTGAGTTAGAACATGAACCATTTCATGATTACTTTCGTCCATCTGTTGCCTCATAACTGCGACATAACTTGAGGTGAAAGTTGGGATTGTTTGAGATGAAAACCATAGCCCCATGGTTCGAAAGAATTGGTTTCCCATAGGTCCTAATCCATGGTAAGGTGATAACACTGAGGATGAATTTTTGCCAAACATCAAACCGCTACTATATATACTTGCCATCAATTCGGTTGGCATTCCAAAGCTTCGATCCCTACCATACATGGGCATTGTAAAACTGGGCATATATGGCCCTGAAGTTCCAACCACTGTCGGTCTTGGAGTTTCAGGCCGACGCGGTGGCAGTATTGGTCCACTGTGCATAGTTGAAACCGCAACTATAGTGTTAGAACCAACATCAGTTGCTTGTGACACAATTGTGTTTCCTCTTGAGGATTGCTCCTTGTTTGGACTGGTATTTCGTGGATCTACCATTTTCTTACCACTACGCAATTGCATATACTTAACACAACGGGTCCCACCGGGCGTGCCAAATTGTTCGCATAAATTTTTGGCGAACAATCTCTAGCCTCTTATTAAAGGTTACTTGCAAGATCGACTACAAAATCCTAGACTTAGTGTTAAGTATGGAATGGTTATTTAAGTGTTTGAGTTTGAAATGGTAGACAAGAAATTTGATGAAGCAGCATTGGTACAACCAGGATAAATAAATGAGAAAACAAGACAAAAACTAGAAAGGAAAGTGAATTGAAAAAGACTTATAAAGTAAATTGCTTGAATATAAGTTGGACGCACGCATACATTTGTGTTGAAATAACTCGTTTCTCTTATACGCTGGTACTTTGAGTGTTTTCTTTGCAATGTTACAAAAATGCGACCTCTTGAACTGAAACTAAATTCTACTTAAGTAGGCATAAAAATAACTGTTGCTTTGCTGTCAACTATTCACAGCTTGCCACATGTCCATCCATGCACACCCACTTTGTTTGTAATTTCCTCATGTTCTCATCAACTGATTTCAAAACTTGCCTGTGTTAACAATTTTTAGCTTCGACTTCGATCTGTATAGTTGTCCGTCGAACTTGCTTCGACTGGGCCCATATGTCCCTTTTCCTATCATGCCCGTCGAACCTCTTCGACGACGTCGGCCTATTTTGACGCTTTTTTATTTGTGATGCAAAGTTTCTCCTTTTGATTCACTTCTTTTTCCCTAGTCGAAATTTGCTAGCTAACAGTGCTTTAATTTGTTTTATACCATTCTCTAATGGCTAACATCATCTGGTTTTGTGCTTATCAAAGATCTCAGAGTCTTGTGTCAAGACAATGAAATTGATGATTCTGCTAAGAAGAATATCTTGTTCATATTATGGTTTATTCTAGATTAATACTCTGGAATGAATCATGGTACTACTATCTGAATGTGGCATAAGGCGAAGGAAAGCCTATCTGAACATATGTGAATGGTCTCATAGAAATATGAGTGTCATGATCCGAATGTAATTGTTGTAGATATCAAGAAAGGGGTGGAGGATTCTTCCATGGCATTTATCAAAGGTTGTACACAACATTTGATGGAAGAAGATCCCACAACCCATACTCAAGTGCTAGAGGTACCGAGTTTGGTGAGAGAAGTGAAGTCATTGGTTTAACAGCCATTGAATCATAATCCACTCAAAATGGTGTTCAAACTCTACGGTCAAGTCTAAATACTGATACGAGTCTGATCAAGAAAATAAAAAAAGGGTATGCTTGTTCTTGCTCGGCTTATCTCTAGATTCAATGAGATATTTGAGTAGATGTAAACACAAAGTTTCTGTTAGATGTCTAGAGAAGCTCTTCTGAAAAAGGATCTTCAGACATCTTTAAAAAGAAACTCTATTGTGTTTACCTATTCTATATATTTCATTAAGCCAGACGATGATCGTATTTATGCAAACAGTTTTCTCATTTTTTGTGATGTTACTGCTGTTTGTTAGCTGTCAAAGAAAATAATTCAATATTCATCTATCACTCATGACTCTTAGGAAGTGTTTGTTCTGAATAGAATCTTAGAGACTTATGACTGACAAAAGATATCTTTCTTTCTCAGTATAGTTCTACTAGACTCTGATGGATGATAGCTTCTAAAAGTTGTGAGATTTTGAGATTCAGAAGAGGATTATTTGCTTCTAATAAAGCAGTTTAAGTAAAAGGTTTTCTAATACTTTTATAATGCTTAAATTTTCATAAAGGTGAAATTCATCTTGTGGATTCAAGAAATCTGCTGGATAAGAACCTTTGGGCAATGATGTTTTCTTTTGGATACTTATTGTCACTATCCCCTATCTGGTGAAACGTCATTTTTGTCCTTCTTCTGACAAGATTCTTATTCCTTTATGAATCTTGTTAAATTCTCTTTCTTTTTTTATTTTCTTTGTGTGGTTGTGTGATGATCAAGCCAAACTTGAGATGAGTTTTCTAGTCAATTCTTCTTTGAATCAACTGGTAGTAATCATTAAAAAGTTTATGGATTTTGATGAGTTGCTTAAGTTAGGATTTAATTTCTAGAAGACTGTGTGTGTGAACAAGGATGGAATGGATACTTTAAGTTGCTTTGTGGTTTCACTTATCCTGATCTTGTCAAAGAGTTTTGGATTAATGCTTCCATTGTTGAGAGGAATTCTGAGTGTGTTATTCTTTCTGAAGTAACTGGTGTTTCTATAACAGTAACCTCTAAAGTGATTGCTAATGTGATCAATTGTGAGAAAATTGGAGAAATCCCAAGAACTCTTGTTTGGGAACACTATCTTCCTACTTGGCGTATCTTTGTAGATCCATCTAATACATCAGTTGTCTCAAATCTTCATCTTGATGATATTGTTTGGAGTCATATTTTGAATTCAAATTTACTTCCTAAGGATAAGTATTTAGACCTAGTGGACCCTATTGAAAAAAGATCTGCTTCTACTTCTCAATTCAGACCTGCAGATTGATCTTCCTCAAGTTATGTTTGACTATTTAAAGAAGACTTTTTCTTCCTTTCACAAGGGAAATATTTTTTTCATTCCTTTTGGCCAAGTTCTTTTAGAATTACTTTTTCAGTAGGGAGTTATCATAAGTTCAGAGGCTGATTTGTCTAAAATCTGGAGAGACAAGCTTGAAGCTATCTATGAAAGATTTCTACATAGTTATGCCTTGTAATTCTTAGCAAACTGATGTTAGATTTCTACATAGTTATGTCTTGTAATTGTTAGAACCTTTGTATTAAGTTATCTTATTAATACTTCAAAGTTTGTTCATGCTGTTGTTCAGTTAATTGTTGATTATATTTATTTATAGTTGTTCAAGAAAATTAAAAGTAATGGGAGTAAGAACTTAATGCTTGCAACTTTTTCATTAATAAGAAGTAAGTAGTTACAAATTACTTAGACATTCTATTCTAATGGATTGGACCTAAGGTATTCCCTAGGATCATATGATATGTCAAGATTATCTAAGTAATCTTGCCATTCTTCCTTGGCAAATTTGAAAGTCCCCTTTCTTAGTTGATTTATGCGTCTGGACCCAAACGATCTTCTTCTTCTGTGTGTCTTCACAAAGGATGCTGAAGAGGTGAGAGTTTCTGAAGTCATCTGCTTGTTTTTAGATCGTTCAGCTGCTGCTTTGCATTCACTTTCCTGAGTTGCTGCATTTAGTATGGTTTCCTTTTTGAAATCTCTCTTTGGAACCCAAATTTGTTTCTGCTTGTACATCTTGGTGTTTTGAAGATTAAGTGATTATGAAAGTAAGCTTTCTAAGAGTTCTTATATAGACATGTTACATACATTGTTTCAAGTGACTGTTGTTTTTATATTAATTAAGTCTCATCAATATCTGTTAAAAAGTATTTTAGGTGGGTGTTTTATCATATCCGCAGGGATTGTTGAGATATCTAGATGCTTGCCGTCAACAGTGTAACATTCTAAGCAAAGGGTTTTCAAAGAGTTCTTGTTGAGTAACATATGTTTTTGTAGCAAAGAGTAAATTAGGGCAAAAATGTTTTGTTTTAAGAAAAGTATGCCAAGATTAGATTTTGTTAACCCCTTTCATACATATCCGATTAATCAAGCATGTGAACTTAGTTTCGATCAATACAACTAAGTATCCTCGCGAATCCGTTTATTTCTAAAGCGAATTCATGGGTATTATTGTTTAAATCATTAGATGGTTTCTCGAACCAATAGTCGAAACAATAAACATTAAGAACGATACAAAGCAAATATTAATTTCCAAATCTATGTCAAGAGTTTGTTTGTTAATAGATGAAGAAATTAGATCAAGATTTGGAAAATCTATGTCTAGAGTGATTCAAACCATAATTACAACATTAAAAGCAAATAACTTCATCATATATTGATCATCAACCTTGTTCACATATAAAAGATCAAAAGAAACACATACAAGCAAGGTTAACTACCTCTAATATTTACATAAAAGTGATTAGTTACCCATAACCATGGTAGCTTTCTTTACAAGTTTTGGAAGGAGATGAATGAGCATCCCCGTCAAAGAATCGAACTCGGATGCGAATCCAGCTTGTAGTTGTAATATATCACCTTTTTGTGAAGAAATATGAGAAAATACAGTTGTGGTGTGTAAAGATGGGTTATGATCCCCAAAAAATAGTGAAAAGTACTTATATAATACTTTAGAATCTGTCATGTTCGCACTGCGAACTGCTTCTTCGCCCAACGAACACCAATTTAGGCACTTGAAGTGCCTCTGAATAGTTATACCATCTCTGAGAAATATCTGAAGTTCGCTGTATGAGCAATTCTTTGCACTGTGAACTACCTCGCTTACAAGTTCGCACAACAAACTTATGGTCCTTTAGCTACTGCCTCAAGCCTGGGATGGTTCGCTGGCTCTTTGCAGGCACTTTGCCACAACGAACATTCGTTGCTTGTTTGCCCAGCGAACTTACTACCCTTTAGTTACTGCCTCTCAATTGAGAGGATTCGCTGGGACTTGCGAACATTCATTGGCACTCCTCGCTGGCTATTCGCACAACGAACATGATGATATTTTTCTCTTCCTTTGCCTTCCTTGTTCAATTTCTTGTGTCTCACACTTTGATGCTTTTATGCCTAATTTCTACACAATAACACACAAATCAAAGCAACCAAAGGTATTTTCATAAAATTGAAGATTATCATGCTATCATGGAGTAAATCCAACAAAACAACACAAAAGAGTTGAAAAATGCCAATAATTAATGATCAAATTAAAGCAAGTTTGACATCTAACAAACTCTCCCCAACTAGACCTTTGCTTGTCCTCAAGCAAAGTATGTCTCTCATTGAAAATAAGAGGATTTGCTCAAGCATTTAATTCAACCAAGAATGGATTTATGGCTCAAATAAACAAACAAATGCACATAAGCAATGATTACAACTTCCTAGAATCGAACAATGCAAAAGAATTTAGTTCTTTAACAAATATCATACAATGCTTCAAGTAACAACTAAATTATCATGCTAGAATCACTCTAACACTCCTCATTGAATAAGAATGGAAGAAATAAACGGATTTGCAACTGCGGGGTAATTTCACTCACCTGACAAATGATGCAAATACAAATCAATTCATACATCATCTAAACAATCAATAAAGAAATTATGGAAGCAAGAAGATCACTAAGGTCTTTAAAGGTTTTAGCTTGGTTAGGTTCACACCAAAGGGACGTTTATAAGGCCATGGATTCAAAGTTGCCAATGCAAAAGAAACATTCACTATATAAGGCTATGTACATATTACAACTCAATCCAACACTTTTTTTCTCTAATGCTCACCATTCCAACACCTTTTTGCACATTATTTCTCATTCTCTATTTTTTTCTCATTCAAACAAGTATATTTTTTTTTCTTTTTCTTTTTCACCATTCATATTCACAATTTTCTTTTTCAATGCTTGTTTGAAAATTTTCAAATTTTTTAAGTAACCTACCACTTTCTTTTCACTCTCCCCAACTTGGTTTTTAGCCAAACCTTAAGTGAATGTTCCTTGCTTTTTAGGCAAGGAAATCAATTTAAAACGTTGTCCAAAGGTTCAAGAAATTTTTTTAGAATCCCACAAAATTCAATGATGAAGTATCTTTCAATAAATGTACAAATATCAAGTTCATCACTAAACTAGGATCTAAACTATTAAGCTCAAAGGGGGTTAGCAAATTCTCACTACTCACGGGTAAGTTACTTTTGGATATGGTTGTGCTCGTTATCAACAAATGCCTTGATCATATCTAATGCTTCCACAAAATCAAAATAATCACAAGATAAAGCATAAATCAAATGTACTCAACAAGATTTATCAGTCATCCTATGCATTTAGTAAATAGTGGAGGTTTCTCACAATTTGTGGCTTTTGGACCTAAGTGATACAAGTATTCAAACAAAGTTGTAACAAGAAACAAAATTACATTTGCACAAAGAAAGTAAATTTTTAATATATTCTAACATCCTAGAAGGAGGTAACCATGTACCTTGCCAACATTTACATGATCAAATACTATCATCACCATCCAAACTTGGGAGAATCATCATTGGATACTTTTAGCAAATAGCAACCAATCTAGAAGTTCTCACATTTCCAGACCAAAAAATGGAAACATTAAATTCCAAACAAGCATATCAACAATAAAACTACAAACAAGCATATCAACAATAAAACTACAAGAGTTAAACATTCTTTAACTGAAGAATTCAACTCTTAAACAACATAACAAAAGAAAAACGAAAGTAAAGAAAACGAAATTTGAACATTCGTGAACTGAAGAATTCAACTGATAATAACATTAAAATGATAATGGTGTAAAAACACCAACAAAAGTATTAGTACCCAAAAGTGGTACATACACCAACATAATCCATAAAAATCCACCAAGTGAATATTATACATCAAAAGGGAATACAATAAACATAAACATAAATAGTCATGATCTAATGCTAATAGAAAACTTCACTTTATAGAACCAAAAAAAGTTGCCTAAGATCATGCTCAAAATATCCAATAACAAAAACAAGTCCTCCTCGGACTCAGTCTCCTCCTCTAAATCAACCTTTCAAGAACCAAAAACCTCCTCAGAACCAGCCTCAGAACCATCTTCTACATCATATCTAGCCTCCTCAACATCCTCAGGATCATCTGCACTTGCCCCCTCTCTAAACTGTGGTCTGGTCTCAGGCCAAGCAGTATGAGCTAAGAACTGATCCATAGTCATCATAGAATGCTCGATAGAGGCTCCATGCACTGCAGCTGCAATACCTGCATAGAATCATGGATATCAATCATGGCACACTGAATTGCTGCCATCCATTCCCAGTTATAGTTACAGATCTCCCTTTGAAATGGGTCAAAGCCTTAGGAGCCTGCAACTCCAGAACCGGAAGCACCACCAACATCAATACCAACACTAGTGGTCTGTCCTCGTATCGCTCCCTTTGGCCTGCAAAACTTATCCACATAATCTGTGTGTTAATCAGAATTATGTGAACTAAGTGTGCAACCGGAATGGGCATAGTTGAGGTATGCGACTTTGGCTTGATGTTAGACAACACCAAGAGAAGTACCAGCTAAGCTAAAGGTCGCATGTCCTTCATGTGGTATCTTCTAGGAACCCCAGACGGGTTCAATTCCACTGACTTGCCTTCTAATAATAATGCACTCGAGATGGCCTATATGCCTCTATTCAGCCTTAAGGTTATGTGATACTCATCAATCTCATCTTCTCCTAAGGTGAGAGGTTTGCCTAAAACATGATTAATGATGTCTCGATCAAATTTTACCTCTCTCCCGTACACCATTGTGGTCCAAGAAAACACCTCGTCGTCATTTGGGTGAGCATTAACATAGACCTCCCTTACGAGCTCTACGTTAAACTATCACAAGGTGTGATCAATCTGTCCCACTTCTTGGAATGTAGGATTCCCGCTACCGCCTGGTAGGAACCTTGAGGATTGAGATTAAACCTCTTTTATGCTAAAATGCTCTTTTTCTCAAGAGCAATATATCTGGCAGCTTGCTTAGCTCCTTTGAACCTGTCAGTATCATATTGGATTGGTTGCGGACAAGAAGTGCTTCCAACCTTTCGTTTCTTTGAAGGAGTTGCCTTAGGAGGTACCATCTGCACATTCACCAAACAAAACCAGCAAGCCAAACACAAGATATATTAGTGAGAAAGTACTGCACAATGAATCAACACAAGAAACTCAGCACAACTAAAAAAATAATTTTTGCTATCATGTTCGCCAAGAGTTCGCCTAGCGAACATTCGCTCCAGGTTCGTTGTGCGAACTCAAGGCGAACCCTGTGAATTTTCAAAATTGCAGGTTTTACCTACATCCAATAAGATCAATTGCAGAGCTAAATTCCTACATGCAGTCTTTTGTAATCATGTACATAATAAGTGTCAAGCAACAACACCAACAACAACAATTGTTCAAGCAAAGATTAAGAGTTCATAAGGGTTTAGTCAATTTCACTTTTAACTCTAACCTAAGCAAACTTAACTCTCAAACTATTAACAAACAAAACCTACTATGCAAAGCAATGGAAACCAATAATCAACATATGCAAACAGATTCCAAGCCTAGGAGCAAGTTTCTAACACATTAACAAATAAACCATAACACACTTTTTTTCCTAATAAGAACTAGGGAAAGAATACAGAAATTTAAACCTGAGTTGTGTTGAGAGGAGAGTTTGGAAATTGTAATTACTTCTGGAAATAAACTCAATTGCATGGGTACAATGGTGAGCAGAGAAAATTTTTGTGTGTTGTGTGCTTGTGTGGAAAGTATAGAGAGACAAGAGGTAAGTGAAGACAAAAAGGGGGAATGGGGAAAGTTTACCCCACAAAATCTGGAAAGAACGGGTTGGGCCTAGGCAGCTTTGGCCCACCCAAAATATCACTTAAGTGATGTGGCAGAAAACTGCTAATTCTCTGTCTCGCTCATTTCTCTTTGCGAACTTCCCAGCGAACATTCGCCCTAGGTTCGCCTAGCGAACTCAAGGCGAATGTGACAGATTTTTGAAATTTTTTTCTTTTCAACATATTCTACCACAACACTTCCTAAACAAAATTACACTATAAAAGCAATAAAAATGAAAGGATACTTACAATGTTGGGGTACCTCCCAACTAGCGCTTTGTTTAACGTTGTTTGAGTTCGACGGTCCAATGCGACCTCAAGGATCGCAAAAAGGCACTGTGGCTAGATTTCGCTCGAAATCTCCACCAAGATAAATCTTCAGCCTCTAACCATTTATAGACCAACTCTCATTCGACAATGTGTCTTCAATGACAATCGCCCCATAGTGTTTGATCTCCTTAATCCGAAACGGCCCGAACCATTTGGATTTCAACTTCCCAGGGAACAGTTTTAATCGCAAATTGAACAAAAAGACCAGCTACCCTTCCTTAAATTCTTTGGTCACTATCTTTTTTTCATGGTAAGTCTTCACTCGGTCTTTGTACAACTTGTTGGAGTCATACGCTTCGAGGCGCAGTTCCTCCATTTCATGCAATTGTACCTTCCTTTTTTCACCGCTTAAAGTTGGATCGAAATTCAAAAATTTTAAGGCCCAAAATGCCTTATGTTCCAACTCCACCGGTAAATGACAGTTCTTACCATAAACCATTTTGAAAGGTGTGAGACCAATCATAGCTATGAAAGTTGTCCGATAGGCCCACAAAGCATCATCGAGTTTGTTTGACCAGTCTTTTCTAGAAGTCGACACCATTTTCTCAAGAATCCTCTTAATTTCTCGATTTGATACCTCCGCTTTCCCATTAGCCTGCGGATGGTATGGTGTTGAAACTTTGTGCTATACACCATACTGCTCCAATGCTTTTTCTAGCTGAGTGTTGCAAAAGTGGGATCCTCCGCCACTTATCAACACTCTCGGAGTACCAAATGGAGAAAAAATGTTTTTCTTTAAAAAAATTATCACTGTTTTTCCATCCGCTTTAGCACATGATATCGCTTCTACCCACTTGGACACGTAGTCCACTACGACCAAAATGTATTCATTGGAAAATGATGATGGAAATGGGCCGACAAAGTCTATGCCCCAACAATCAAACACCTCAACCTCCAGCATGTTTTGTAACAACATTTCATTCTGTTTTGAAATTCCACCACTCCTTTGGCACTTGTCACAACTTTGTGTATGCGCATGCGCATCTTTGAATAAAGAAGGCCAATGAAATCCCGATTGGAGTACTTTCGTTGCCGTTCTCAAACCATTAAAATGCACTCCATAAGGAGAGTTGTGACAATGCCAAAGGATGTTATTAGCCTCTTATTTCGACACATACCTTCCCAAAATGTTATCGACACCAAGCTTAAACAAATACGGTTTATCCCATATAAAGTATTTGGTGTCAGATAAAAATTTCTTTTTCTGGGTACGAGTTAGACCTTTCGGTATTAATCCAGCGACTTTGTGATTTTCCATGTCGGCAAACCAAATTCTAACTTGCACCTTATACAACTTTTCATCAGGAAATTCTTCCTTGACCTCTCTTTCATTCTTGGTCACCTCAACATTAACAAGGCGGGATAAGTGATCCGCCACCAAATTCTCGGATCCCTTTTTATCGTAAATTTCTAAATCAAACTCTTGCAACAAAAGGACCCAAAGAATTAGCCTTTGTTTTTAATCCGGCTTGGTAAGGAAATACTTAATCGCCGCATGATTCGTGTAAACCACAACCTTAGACCTAATTAAGTATGACCAAAATTTCTCCAATGCATACACTATCGCAAGCAACTCTTTTTCTGTTGTGGTATAGTTTACTTGAGCTTCATTCAAGACCTTGCTTGCGTAGTGTATAGCATGAAAAAAATTTATCTTCGTTGACCTAGTACCGCACCCACAACATAATCACTCGCGTCATACATGAGTTCAAAATCAATTTTCCAATTTGGAGAGATGATTATGGGCGCGGTAGTCAAACTTTGTTTTAAAGAATTA
Organism: Lathyrus tuberosus; assembly: GCA_022829125.1. Lineage (NCBI taxonomy): Eukaryota > Viridiplantae > Streptophyta > Magnoliopsida > Fabales > Fabaceae > Lathyrus > Lathyrus tuberosus. Next base: position 2,984,197 of record JALAZF010000372.1, read on the forward strand.
AAAGCTATCATGTAAGACTCATCAAATTCAAAAGACTTATCTTTGTTGAGCAAATTGCTCAAAGGCTTTGCGATTTTTGCGAAATCTTTGATGAACCTTCGATAAAATCCCGCATGACCAAGGAAGCTCCTTATACCCTACACATTCAATGGTGGTGGCAATTTTTCATTGACGTCCACCTTGGCTTGATCAACTTCAAGGCCCTTTGAAGAAACATTGTGGCCAAGAGCACAATTCCTTCGGTTACCATGAAATTGTATTTTTCCCAATTAAGAACCAAGTTGGTTTCCACACACCTCTCCAATACCACATCCAAGTTTTTCAAGCAAAGATCAAATGATGGTCCAAAAACCGAGAAGTCGTCCATAAACACCTCAATTGACTTTTCAATCAAGTACGAAAATATTGCTTGCATACACCGTGGAAAAGTGACTGATGCATTACACAACCCAAACGACATCCTCCTATAAGCGAAGATTCCAAAAGGGCAAGTGAAAGCAGTTTTCTCATGGTTCTCCAGGTTCACAATAATTTTATTGTAACCCAAATAACCATCCAAAAAACAATAGAATTTTTGACCGAAAAGTCTCTCGAGCATTTAATCCATGAACGGAAGAGGGAAATGGTATTTCCTCATAGCTTGATTTAGCCTACGGTAATCAATGCACATTCTCCATCCAGTCACAATTCTCGTAAGGATCAACTCATTCTTCTCATTTCAGATTACCGTCATCCCTCCTTTCTTCGGTACCACTTGCACCGGGCTAACCCATGGACTATCGGAAATCAGGTAGATCATTCCGACATCCAACATTTTCACCACTTCCTTCCTAACCACTTCTTTCATGGTAGTATTCAAGCGATGTTGAGGTTGAGCAACTGGTTTAAAATCGTCTTCCATGAATATCCAATGCATACAATAGGAAGGACTTATTCCTTTTAAATCAGAAAGAGTCCACCCCATAGCATCTTAATTCTTTTTCAATACACAAATCAATTTGTCCTCCTCATTTTTGGTTAGCTCCTTGTTTATGATCACTAGTTTATGTCCCTCATCATCAAGAAACACATATTTAAGATGAGAGGGAAACAACTTCAATTCAAGCTTGATTTCTTCATTATTCTCCTTTTTCAAAATTTCCACCCTTTCTTTCAAGGGAGGGATCTCATTCAATTCTTCAAGTTCTCGCAAACACTTTTCAATTTCTCTTTCTTTATTCTCATTGACACTTTGAAGATAATTTGTAAGAACTTTTTGTAATGGGGTAGGAACTTGTAATTGCCTTGTTACCTCTTCAATCACCTCTTCCGTTGCATCGATTCTAAAACACTCACCATTGTCCTTCGAATGCTTCATGGATTCAAATAGATTAAAACAAATATCCTCATCTTGAACTCTCACTTTCATAAGACCGTCATCCATATCAATTGTCATTCTAGCGATCTTCATAAAAGGTCTTCCAAGAATCAAGGGAGCATCTTCATCTTCTTCCATATCAATCACCACAAACTCGATGGGAAACAAGAATTTGTCTACCTTAACCAACACATCTTCCGTTACACCGTAAGGACAGGTAGTGGATTTATCGGCAAGTTGCAATGTCATTTTAGTAGCTCTCAATTCCATATGTTCCAACCTTTTCACAATGGACTACAGTATCAAATTAATACTAGAGCCCAAATCAATCAACCCATTGCCAACATAAATATTTTCTATTGTAACCGGCAAAGTAACTCATCCCGGATCACTTTCTTTCTTCGGAAGAGTATGTTGAATAATAGCGCTACAACTAGCATTAACCATGATCGTTTCTTGATTCGTGTACCTTTTCTTCTTGGTGAGAATATCCTTCATGAATTTTGAGTATTTTGGCATTAGCTCCAATGCCTCGGAAAATGGAATATTAATTTGCAATTGCTTAAAAGTATCCATAAACCGAGCATAGTGCCTCACATTATCTTTCTTCGACGGAGCATGAGGATAAGGTAAATTTTGAATCGGAATAGTACTCACTTGTTCCTTCCCCTTCCTAGTCTTTTTAATTTTCTCTTCCCTCATTTTCTTTTCTTCCTCCTCACTCTTTTTCGTTTCTTTTCAACTAATTCTCCCTTAACATTTTTTTTCTACTTCTTTCTCATCAATCTCTTTTTGTTTTTCAACTACTCCCTCTCTTTTCACTACTTCCTCACTTATGCCTATATCAATTTCTCTACCACTTCTAGTAAGAATAACCTTGCAATGCTCTTTTGGATTCACTTGATTATTCACCGGAAAACTTCCTTTGTGTTGCCCGACCAATTGTTTTGATAATTGCCCCATTTGCGTCTCAAGGTTCTTTATAGCCGCATCAATGTTCTTTTGATTAGACATTGACGTTTGCATGAATTGAGTGAGGGTGTCTTCCATCTTTGAATTTGCACTTGGAGCTTGTGGAGATTGAGTGTCGTTTTGATATTGTTGTTGACGATTAGAAGTTTCGGCATCTTGAGGTCTCCATTGTTGTTGATAACCTTGATTACCTCTTTGTTGGTAACCTTGGTTGCCTTTTAGTAAGGTGGTCAAGGTTGATACCCTTGGTTTTGATTTCCCGCATAATTCGCCTCTTCCACAACTGGAGGACAATACCCGGTAGGGTGATCTCCTTTACAAAGCTCACAACTCGCCACTTGTTTGTTGCTGTTGGAAATTTTTTGCATTTCTTTGATTTGTTGTGGAAGTTTTGAAATTTTTTTAGTCAACAACTCCACTTGTTATGAAAGCAATTTATTTTGTTCAAGAATTGCATCATTCGTTCCTTACTCAATCATGTCTGGCTTCCTTTGCGTTGAACCACGATTGTGATTTCCTTGTTGATCATTGAGTGTTATCCTATCAATAATAGCAATTGCGTCTTCGGTGCTCTTGGACATTAACGATCCACCCGAAGTAGCATCCAACAAAGTATTGTGGACCGATTGGAGTCCATTTCGGAAGATGTGCACTTGAGTTAGTTCATCAAAACCGTGACCCTTACATTTTCGTAACATGGATTTGAACCTCTCCTAAGCTTCATTGAGAGATTCATTTCCACCTTGAGAAAACATCGAAATTGCCGTCTTTGCTTCCATGGATCGATTGTGTGGAAAAAATCGTTTAAGGAACTTTTCTTCTAACAAATTCCAATCTGTCATAACCAAAGTGGACTGATCAAGATACCACTCCTTTGCCTTCCCGATTAAGGAATGCGGAAATAATCTCTTGAACAATTATTCCTCTTCAGCTTCCGGCGCTCCTGTTGCACCCGCAATTTCATAGAATTTTGTGAGATGATTAAAAGGATCCTCATGATCCATACCGGTAAAAGGATTTTGATATAGAAGAGCAAGAATTCCAGTTTTCATCTCAGAATGCCTTTCATTGTGGGCGTTGTGCGCAAATTGAGCATTATGCCTTGGACTGTTTATACATGGTGTTGAAGCAGGAGGTGGTGGTGGAGGTGGATTTTCCATGATTAGTGTTACAATTGGTGTGGATGAAGAAGATTTTGCTCGCTCTTGTCTTTCTCTAGAAAGTTGTTGTCTCCGACTTGTTCTACTATTTAGCCTACAAGTAGTTCTTTCAATCTCAAGATCAAAAAGAAGTTCTTATGCAGGTACACTCCCTCACATAAACAGATTCTGCACACTATCCAAACAAATTAAAAAGCACAAGAGAATTAGAGAGATAAGAGATTCACAATACAAATATTTTAAAATCGCTAAACTGTTGCAATGCTTGCAATATCAATATCGACAACAATCCCCGACAACGAAGCCATTTTGTTGAAAAGTATTTTAGGTGGGTGTTTTATCGTATCCGCAGGGATTGTTCAAATATCTAGATGCTTGCCATTCAATAGTCTAACGTTCTAAGCAAAGGGTTTTCAAAGAGTTCTTGTTGAGTAAATAAAGTTTTTGTAGCAAAGAGTAAATTAGGGCAAAAATGTTTTGTTTTAAGAAAAGTATGCCAAGATTAGATTTTGTTAACCTCTTTCATACATATCTGATTAATCAAGCATGTGAACCTAGTTTCAATCAATACAATCGCGTATCCTCGCGTATCTGTTTATTTTTAAAGCAACTTCGTGGGTGTCGTACCCCAAATTTTGACCACCTTTCTATTTGTTTTTTCGCTTTTTTGTTTTCTTCATAAAAAATAATAATAATAAGTAGTAAAGGGATTGTTTTGGTAGAATAAAGTATGATAGTGTTATCAGTTTAGATAGGGTTAGATTACTATTATTTTTATTTTAATATATAGGGATTAATTAGGGTCATATTAATTTTTAATCGAATTATACTAGGGTCATAGTGGGGTTATTAGAGGATTAATGTTAAAATTAATATTATTATTAGTATTAATATTATCATGGATTTATTATTAAAATTTTTAGTAAATACTCGCTAATGTCATTTTATTTTGAATAAATAAAATGGTATAGTTGGTAGCAAGGAGAGTACAAGGAGTTATAAGAGGGAGAAGTCACGAGTTCGAATCCCATATTTCTCACTTTTAATGTTGTATTTGTTTTTTTTTTTACTACTAACTTTTTTTTCTATTTTATTTTTATTAAAAAATCACAAAAATATCATTTTTTAATATTTAATTTTTAATTTTCGTATTTGTATTTAATGCAATTTTAAAAATATGATATTTTCATTAAAATCAATATTTTATGGAAAAAATCTCAAAAATCATAAAAATAAAAATAAAAATCAATCAAATCTTTTTTTTCTCATTATCATTATTAGGATATTTCTTTTATTTAAAATATTTTGTTTATTTAAATTCACCAAGCCATGAATCCATCCAGATTCATTTGCTTGAGCTCCAAGAAATAGAGGAAAATCAGGTCAGATTAAAACCTTCCTAAACTGAAAAATTTTATTCAATGTCTGACCTAATTTTTTATCTATAAATAGAGTTGGTTTTCCACATTCTTTTCCACCCACAAATTCACAATAATCAGTATAAAAAAAAGTTGTTGTTCTTCACATTGAAGAACAACAACACTAAAAGGGGAAGAGGGGTCGGAATCTTGCGTTAAGGGAAAAGGAGAAAAATAGGGAGAGGAAAGGGAGAACGTCAAGAAATACTAAGGAGAAAAGGGATACGCGAGGAACGTAAAGAAATAAGGGAGGAAGCAGCTTATTTTGGGTCACGGCATTTTAGGTTAGTAAGTTCGATCTCTAAATCATATGCATAATGACTCGTTTGCCTAAATTATTTGATTGACCCATGTGACTTTAAGATTTATTTAAATTTTTGTATATAAATGTTTTTATATAATTAATCTCTTGTAAATATCTTTATTTCAAATATTTGTTATAGTTCTTCTTTGTTACAAATAAATGATTGTTTTTACAAACAAAATAAAATTTAAAGAAAAAACAAACAATATAATATAAAAGCCAAAAAATAATAACATGGTTTTTTTTTCTCTTTATTTTATTAGGATAGTTTGAATCTTAAGATTAGATGCTAAAAAACATGTCTTTAGGTTAAAAATATTAAAAAAAATATCAAACAAATAAACAATTAATATTTTATATTAATTAGGACAATGTTAGAATAATTTAAGAATTATTAATACAATTAGGGATAATTCATATGATAATCATTGGATATCTTAGGTTTAAATACACCCCCCGGTTCAATTAAGTAATTAAATTAATTCCTTAATTTAATTATTAATTAGGGTTTAATTATTTAATTAGGATTTATAAAATAGAATTTTAGGGTCACTATTAGGGATATAATTAGGATTTTAGGGTTAATTTTGGGTTTGAGTTTTTAAATTTATTGTTTTTTTATTTAAAATAATTTGTTTATTTTTTGCAAATAGGGATAATTTTTTTTTACAAATGGGATTTTATTCCTAGATTATTTTTGGATGATATATCTTGGGGAAATTTGAATTTTTATAAAATTTGGTTTATGATTTATTTTAAGGGAATTCATATTGTTAGGTTTTAGTTTAAATTGGATTTAACATGGTTTTAGAATAAAAATGTCAAAATTAAATTTAATTAAATTTTTTTAACTAAGAAATATAACATGGGATAAGTAAATAGGGGTTAAAGTTAGAATATGTTTTTTTTTTATAAATTATCATAATTATTTTATTTTGTAAGTAAATTGAAAGAGGTATTTTATAATATTTGGGGATAATAAAATTAGGTCTTCTTTATATAATTTTTTAACTTAGGGATAATTTTTGCAAACAAATTGATATAAAAACTTGAGGTTTTTTATATACTAAGGGATAGAATCCTAAAGGATATTAGAGGGATTAAAACAAGGGATAGAGCTCTAATTTTCGAGAGCATAAATAAAGGAATAGGATTGGGGGATATTCATTTGGATATTTCTAAGGGATATGAGGGATACCATTGGGATTAAATTTTGGGGATAAAACTCTTAGGTTCCAAGAGTATAAATATAGGTCAAGGGATAAGGGATTTTGGGATAAAACTCTTAGGTTCCAAGAGTATAAATATAGGCCAATGGATAAGGGATTTTGGGATAAAACTGTCCATCCGAGAGTATAAACAATGGACAAGGATTTTGGGATAAAACTCTTTCTCCGAGAGTATAAATAAACGGACCAGGATTCAAGGGATAGAACTCCTTATCTAGGAGTATAAATAATAGATCAAGGGATAGAACTCCTTATCTAGGAGTGTAAATAATAGATTAAGGGATATAACTCCTTATCTAGGAGTATAAATAATAGATTTGGGGATATAACTCTTTATCCAAGAGTATAAATAGTGGATTGGGTTTGGGATTAGGGTTAGGAATAGGATTAGGGGGTAGGAATAGGGGAGGTGAACTACGGTTACTCTGATCCTTCAAAATTGAAGGTACATAGGCATAAGATTGTAAACCCTAGCGAGTATAATAATAATAAAAAACTTAGGATTATTTTGTAAATAAAGAAAAAGACAACAAATAAACATACCCTAAAATCTAAGGAGGATCCCATTGAGTACAATGGAAGTGAGGGGTGCCTAACACCTTCCCTCACTTAACCGACTCCCGAACCTTAGGAATCTCTGCCCGTAGGGTTAGGATTTTAGGTTTATCATTTATTTTCCTTAGAAAAAATATGATGGAGACTCGATATTTTTGCCGGGCGCGACAGCTGGCGACCCTGCTGGGGATGCCTCCCTAAAGGGAGTCCCTCCTAACCTTAGGTTTTAGGGTCCTTGTTTGTTTTGGGTGTTTATTGTTTTTATTTTTTATTTTGGTTATGATTTATTTTATGTTTTAATTTGTTTTTATTTATTATATTTGTCCCTTATATTTTTATTTTGTCATCATGCATTGGATTGGGGCATATGATGTGTGAAGCTAAAACCCAAGCTTGGAGTACAACCCTAGATTAGGACGTAGAACGGAAATGTTTTGGGGGGATGTGACATCCCAATAATTCATTGATGCTACACTCAGAATAGATCCTTCAAAGGTGTCCTCATGGTAGGGCTAGCCCCTAACATATAGGATGATTTGGATGTGGTCCGAGACTCTGAGAACTTTTAGCCTACCCTTACCAACTCATGGAAACCCTACGTATTCAACCCTCAAGGGCTGTTACTAGGATCCTACCTGGATGAGACTTATCCCGAAGGATTACCATAGGAGGGCTTGCTCCTTCTCATGGTAAAACAAGGGTATATTCTGTACATTCTAGGGTTGTTATGTTATCCAAACTTTATATCCTACATGTGAGGGGATTGGGTAGACAAAACATAGATCTAACTTACTATAGGGAACACCTAGTTAGGGCCATGCTTGCATTTTCACCTTACCCTAACCAAATAAAAAAAATTTAATCAAAAAACAAAAATGTCCATGTCATCATGCATTTAAAAACATTTTTTTTTGCATATATGTATTTTTTGTGGGGAATTTCAAGATGTGTTGTAGGTACATTGGAAGGATGAATTCAAACAAAAGGGCTACCCTACGCATTAGAGTGCTAAGTGCTTGATTTACAAAGTCTCAAAGACCTTCAAGACTTAATCTGCTTAAAGGATGTTTATACACAAGTATGGAAGGATCCTCGATCTCTTAGGGATCCCTATGAAGGTAGAGGCTATAATTGCTTTTGCACAATTTTATGATCCTCCTCTATGTGACTTCCTCTTCAAGGATTTTCAACTAGCTCCTACGCTGGAACAATTTGGACTATACTTGGATTTACAAGGAGAGGGAAAAACCTTACAAGGGGCATTGGGGGCAAAAAAAAAACAAAAGGGGTCAAGCCTAAAGACTTAGTTGTGCTTGTTGAAGATCTATTATCTCACCACAAGGAGGATAAGGAAGTGCAAAGGCTCAAGAAAGGATAATTGGAGGAGTTTAAAGCTCATTTGAAGAAGTCAGTGGGGACATCTATTTAGTTTACGCCTTCTTAAGTTCAGGACTTTTTTTTGGATTATTGTTTTGGGTTATTCCCATAGGATTATTTTTATTTTTCTAAGTTTGGAAGTCATTTTGGACGGGAATTGGCTAATGGATTTGAATTTTATAAAGTAATTTTTATTCTATGTGTATGGGTTTCATCCTTTGAATATATTCATCCCTAACTACAATGGATTTTGGAATTTCCCCCAAATAAATTTTTAAAATTATTTAGCATACATCATGCATATCCATACATCCATGCATCAACATGCATTCAAAAAATAAGGAAAAGGAATAAAGAACAAAAAATCATTTCCTTTTACAAACTTTGTCTCAGAGTCTTTGAGCATAACAATCTGACTTCCCGACCTCGCACTCGAGCGTACCAAAGGAGAGCTATGGATCAGTTGGAGAAGGATCCGGTCACTCTAAGAGGAGAAATGGATATTGTTAAGGAGAACCTGGAAGATATGAAAAGCCAGATTGACCAACTGACACTCGCCATCCAGAATTTGATAGCCAGAGGAACCGAGTCAAGTCGTCGAAGGAAGGTTCCTACTCCTACCCCCTATTTTGAGGACAATAACCCTCTACTAGGATTTGTCCATGATCTGGAATGTGAGGAGACTGAAACTGCTAAGCACAAAACTGTTGACCAACCTCTCGGGGGAACCGTCTCTCCACCTATTTCCAGTGGGGTACCTCGTACTACTCACATACCTATTCCACGTGAGAATTATGCAGATTGGAACCCCCAATACGAGGGTGAAAATCCAAGGCAGGTGGCCCTCGAAAGTAAAGGAACCACTGTTATGGGAAGTAGAGGGATTGACGATAAGTACAAAGCACTTGAGGAAAGGTTAAAGGTCATGGAGGGATTCAATATTTGTGGAGTGGATACTTTGGAAATGTGCTTAGTGCCTGATGTGGTCATACCTCCCAAATTCAAGGCTCCGGACTTTGAGAAATACAAGGGTGTCAGTTGTCCTAAGAATCACCTTAGGATGTTTGCTCGAAAAATGGGTGCCCACACTACTAATAAGAAGCTAATGATACACACTTTCCAAGACAGCCTTAGTGGGGCATCCTTGGACTGGTAGATGCAATTGGAGAGGATTCACATTAAGACTTGGGAAGACCTTGCAAGCACCTTCCTAAAGCAATACCAATACAACATGGACATGGCTCCTAACTACACGCATTTGCAGAACATGTCCCAAAAAGGGAACGCGTCCTTCAAAGAATATGCCTAAAGATGGAGGGAATTAGCTTCTCATGTGCAACCTCCATTATTGGAAAGTGAACTTGTGGATATGTTTATGGATACCCTACAAGGAGTGTACTACAAAAAGATGATTGGGTCATTCTCAATAGGATTTGCTGACTTGGTTATCATTGGAGAAAGGACTGAGAACGGTTTAAAGACAGTAAAGATTGGGCAGTCATCCTCCGATCAACATACCAATAAAAGGTATTTTGGAAATTACTCAGAGAAAAACGATGTCAGTACTATAGACCCTGAAGGTCCAGATCTGGGAGATAATGCATTACTGGGGCACATTAGGGCAACAGTCAACGCCATGGAAGGTATGGAAGATGAAGTCCTTATTAAGAAGGGAGACATAACAAACTGGGGCAAACAATGGGAGTCACCTGAGGAGAAGGATTTGTTCGGGATGGGTTACAAATCTGCTAATGAAGGGATAAAAGACAATTTCCATAGTGTGGGATTCGGAATTGAGGATCATGTGGCCTTAATAGAAGAGGAACAAAAAGGAATGCCTAATTTGGTGTGTCATGGCTCACCGGAGACAATCCTCAACAATTGGAAGGCTATCGGGATTCCTGAGATGATTTCTGTTTCGAAGTAATTTACTTTTTTTCTTAAAATAATAATAAGTCCCTTGCTATGCCCAAGGCAAGTAGATAAAGCTTTGTAGGGCCACCTTTTATTTCATTGGATTATTTATATCAATAAAATTGCAGTTTGTTTTCAATCAAGATCTTTTTCTTTCATTTTCCGTTTGTTCAAAGTGGCAATATACCTTCTTTTAATATTTTCATTCCCATCAATTCAAAAAAAAAAAAGCATACTAATAAAAAAATCTCCCTCGTGCAAATTAAAAAATAACACCGATATAATCCCGTATGACTTCAGATTATCGATTAACCAAGCGGAAGAGGGTGATGAGGACGAGTGTGAGCTTCCCGAAGAGTAAGCTAGACTGTTGAGGCAAGAGGATAAGGAAATACAACCTCACCAGGAACCAATGGATGTGATCAATCTAGGAACTGAGGAAGATAAGAAGAGGTCAAAGTTAGCACTTCTCCGAATAAGGATATAAATGAAAGGTTGATCGAGCTATCGCAAGAGTACACAGATGTGTTCACCTGGTCATACCAGGATATGCCTGGACATGATACGAACATCGTTGAGCACAAACCAGCGCTCAAGACAGAATGCACACCAATCAAGAAAAAGCTAAGGAGGACTAGACCAGACATGATCCTCAAGATCAGGGAAGAAGTCAAGAAACAATTTGACTTTTTGTCACAAGGTAACACCTGTTGGGTTAAAGAACGTAGGAGTAACTTATCAAAGGGATGTGGTAATATGGTGCATAAGGAGATAGAGGTTCATGTGGATGATATGATTACCGAGTCACAAAAAGAAGAAGATCACATAAATAACTTGCAAAAGTTGTTGGATCAGTTAAGAAAATTCAAGTTACGACTAAATCCTACAAGGTGTACTTATGGAATCAGAACTGGGAAAATATTAGGGTCCATGGTCAGTCAAAGAGGAACAAAAGACAAAAAAAGAAGTTCGTGGATCTTTGGGGAGATTAAATTATATTACGAGGTTCATCTCGCACCTTACAGCTACTCGTGAGCCAATCTTCAAATTACTCGGAAAAGGATCAAACCATTGAATGGAATGAAGATTGTCAAAAGGATTTCGATTGGATTAAGGAATATTTGCAAAAGCCACCTATATTGGTGCCACCAGTCCCAAGGAGACCACTCATAATGTACTTAACAATATTTGAGAATTCAATGGGTTATGAACTAGGTAAACATGACGTATCAGGGAGAATAGCTAGGTGGCATATGTTATTAACTGAATATGACATCCAATACGCCACTCCAAAGGCTATTGAAGGAAGTACACTAGCAAATCATCTCATTCATAAACCAGTTGAGGACTATCAAACTCATAAAGATGGACTTCCCGGACAAAGATGTCATGGTTATAAAGGATTGTGAAACTTCGAACTCCTATGAAGGATCTGGACCCGGATCTCGATGGAAACTTATATTTGCATAAGGATATGGGCTTCAAAGAGGGGCTATCAATCAGAGTGAAAAATCATCATTTAGGATCATAAAGGGAGCTAAACTGGATAAGGCAGAATGTGTGCAAACTGGACTTGATCAGCTAAAACTCGTATTAGGGAAACGCGTGGCTGCGGGCAATTATATCAACAGGGAATTAAGAGAGCGTTCGACAAGAAAATTCGTCCTCGCCTACTCGAAGAGGGAGACTTGGTGTTAAGGAAAATATTACCCATCCATAAGGACCACCGCGGCAAATGGACCCCACACTATGAAGAGCCATATGTCATGGAGAGTGCCTCCTCTGGCGGAGCACTAATATTAACAACCATGGATGGAGCGGATTTACCACGGTCGGTGAACTCCGATTCGGTAAAAAAATGCTATGCCTAGAAAAAGAGGATAAAAGCCCGCTAAGTCAAAAACCCTAAAGGGCGACTTAGGCAAAAATTAGGGCGTCCCGGTGCATTGAAAACTCGAAAGAGAAATCCATGCAAAAATTAGGGACTTGAATAAAAAATGATACCCGACAAGTCGAAAACCCTAAAGGGCGGCTTAGTCGAAAAAAATGGTATATCATCCCGTGGGACTAAGACTCTAAAAATGTGGTCCAGACAAAAGTTAGGGATATCCAAAAGGCATATGACTGAAAACACTCAAGTCACCCCATAACATGAATTCAGAAGGGAGTGATCATTCCAGCCGTCATCTTCAGAAGCGAAGTGTCGTGATCTTGGAGACTTAAGGATATTAGCTGGTGTTACATTTAATAGGGACATAAATAAATTTGTTTTCTTATTGCCATTTTACATATTTTCTTGATTTACGGTAATATCTCCTTATGGGAACTACCCTCCTTACGTATTATTGCCCATTTTCGGGCCAATTCTCAGTAAAATTTGTTTTTCAAATATATTTCTTTGCCTCCTAAATTGTTCCGCTTGATTACAAGGTGTCGATTAATTGTGAAATAATGCATTGAAATATCGGGTATAAATAAAAGCTTTGAAAAGGGAAAATCGATTTTACTTCGATTTTTGGAATCATCAAAGGGATCATATTCTTCCAAAGCAGGATATAGGGTCTATACACTGACAGGAATATACGTTACAATCTAACCAACATGGGAGATTCTTTAACGGCATGTTACATATTAAACATGAATCAACGGTATCATGGCTTACTACAATTATCAAAGTTTCAAGGGTCAGGGATTCAGGATGTTATGGAAAGTATTATTTCAGACAAAGACATACATTGCACTACATAAAAAGAGGCGTTAGCCCAAATAATGCATCATGCATAAGAGCACGCATACATGCACTCACATACGCAAACATGCATACATGCATATGGTTCATAATCACCATTAAGGATTTAATTCTCGACTATATCGCGAAAACAACACTTCAGTAAAGGATTTTTCAGGATTATCATCTATCAGTGAGTAGGTCTTCACCTTTCACTTAAGCAACTTATCTCACCCACGGAAGGTGTGCCATCAAGCATATCAGGGTTATTATTAGGAGTTGTATTAAAGGATTGTCTCAAGAAGGTTTATTAAAAAGGAAAGGGAGTCTATCCGAGGTTTCATCAAGGGATCTTATCAATAGGGTTTTATTGAAAGGAATTTAATCAATTGGAGTTTATAATTGGGTGTTATCAAAAGGGGTTTTCATCAGTGGGTTGCATCAAAAGGGATTTTACCAAGGGATTTCACCAAGGGATTTTATCGAGGGGTTTTTATTCAAGTATTATTATTAAGGGGTTCCATTAGAGATTTATCAAAGGTTCACCGGAATTTCCCATCAAAGGGTCTCACTAGAATTTTGTCAAGAGATTTTATCAAAAGGGGTTTCTCAAAAAGGTATTTGTCAAGGGGTTCTATCAGATTTTTTTCTAAGGGATTTATCAAGGGGTTTTGATTAGGATTTCATCAGGGGTTCTATAAGGGTTTATTACTACGAAATTGGAAGATTGTCATAATCATACTTAAGTTCTGTACTCATGGATATTACGTAAGGGATAATGGGATATTAACGGAATTCTAATGACGGAGTCATGTCAACACTATACTTGTCAAAGGATCCATGGTCAAAATTAGGGGTTCTTTTGTATTTAATCATCTCCTTCTTAAAAGGATGAAGACTCGTCGACATCATCATTTTGAATCGAAGCCGATTAAATAGGGGCATCTGTCGTACTCCAAATTTTGACCACCTTTCTATTTCTTTTTTCGCTTTTTTGTTTTCTTCATAAAATATAATAATAGTAAGTAGTAAAGGGATTGTTTTGGTAGAATAAAGTATGATAGTGTTATCAGTTTAGATAAGGTTAGATTACTATTATTTTTATTTTAATATATAGGGATTAATTAGGGTCATATTAATTTTTAATCGAATTATACTAGGGTCATAGTGGGGTTATTAGAGGATTAATGTTAAAATTAATATTATTATTAGTATTAATATTATCATGGATTTATTATTAAAATTTTTAGTAAATACTCGCTAATGTCGTTTTATTTTGAATAAATAAAATGGTATAGTTGGTAGCAAGGGGAGTACAAGGAGTTATAAGAGGGAGAGGTCACGAGTTCGAATCTCATATTTCTCACTTTTAATGTTGTATTTGTTTTTTCTTTACTACTAACTTTTTTTTTCTATTTTATTTTTATTAAAAAATCACAAAAATATCATTTTGTAATATTTAATTTTTAATTTTCGTATTTGTATTTAATGCAATTTTAAAAGTATGATTTTTTCATTAAAATCAATATTTTATGGAAAAAATCTCAAAAATCATAAAAATAAAAATAAAAATCAATCAAATCTTTTTTTCTCATTGTCATTATTAGGATATTTCTTTTATTTAAAATATTATTATTTTTTATTTAAATTCACCAAGCCATGAATCCATCCAGATTCATTTGCTTGGGCTCCATGAATCAATGTCTGACCTAATTTTTCATCTATAAATAGAGCTGGTTTTCCACATTCTTTCCCACCCACAAATTCACAATAATCAGTATAAAAAAAGTTGTTGTTCTTCACATTGAAGAACAACAACACTAAAAGGGGAAGAGGGGTCGAAATCTTGCGCTAAGGGAAAAGGAGAAAAATAGGAAGAGGAAAGGGAGAACGTCAAGAAATACTAAGGAGAAAAGGGATACGCGAGGAACGTAAAGAAATAAGGGAGGAAGCAGCTTATTTTGGGTCACGACATTTTAGGTTAGTAAGTTCGATCTCTAAATCATATGCATAATGACTCGTTTGTCTAAATTGTTTGATTGACCCATGTGACTTTAGGATTTATTTAAATTTTTGTATATAAATGTTTTTATATAATTAATCTCTTGTAAATATCTTTATTTCAAATATTTGTTATAGTTCTTCTTTGTTACAAATAAATGATTGTTTTTACAAACAAAATAAAATTAAAAGGGGAGAGGACATTCAGGGGAGGTTTGGGAAATCATACATTTTCTGAAGTGCTGGGTGCAAAAAAGAGTCAGACCGGTACGGCGTTTTGCGTTTTCGAATCTAACAAGGAGATCAAAGACAGGCCGAGTCTAGCTTTTGTGGGTTATACAGTTTGTCCTGGAATGCCTTTCAACATGCAAAGACATTTCGAGTCTGAGGGCGTCTTTTCGATTAGGGTGTCACCGTTGGGATCTAATTTGTGTTTGTTGGAGGAGATAGAATCCGGAACTATCAAGGAGCTGATCGAGGACGGATCCGGTTGGTGGAGGAAATGGTTTAGTTTTATTCGGCCATGGAAAGAAGAAGATGTGGATGTTAGCAGAGTGTCATGGATTAGGGCATACGGCATCCCTTGCCATGCTTGGGGCATTAATTTTTTCGAATGCTTAGGAAACAGGTTGGGGGAGTATATTTGTTCTGATGTTAGTTTTTCTGAAGGTACTCACATGGATATAGCGAGGTTTATGATTCGTGTTCCTTCTGATTTCCGGCTGCAGGATAGCATTGAGGTGGAGATTGATGGGAAATCTTATGTTATTAACCTCCGTGAAGACACTT